>CM052895.1:70119541-70224912 GCA_028534135.1 Potos flavus | reverse complement strand
GGTCCTGGGATCCAGCCCCGCATAGGGCTCCCTGCTCAGCAGGAAGCCTGCTTCTCTCTCTCCCACTCCCCCTGCTTGTGTACCCTCTCTTGCTGTCTCTCTCTGTGTCAATTAAGTAAATAAATAAAATCTTTAAAAAAAAAAGATGATGCATTTATACCATCATCTCTGTTTAGAAAAACAGAAACTCACTGGTTCTCTTTTAGCCTCAGATTAAATTTCTTCATGTATAGTATCATAATAAATTTACCTGTAGAACTTCAGAGGTTATTTAGGTTTAATATTTTAGTTTGCAAATAATGAAACTGACCCAGAGAGTGTCTTATCTTCAGTTACCATTCAGGGAGTGAACTTTTTCCTGTACTTTGCTGCCTTCCATCTCTTTCTGACTCTTTAATAAATAGGTTTCACTAAATGGTGGTGACTCACAGGGAGAGAGCCATGAGTTGCTGTATTAAGAGTCCAAGATACTTCCCATCACTTCATCTCTCATTTTAGGCTTTTTAAAAACTCTGGTCATGGGGTGCCTGTGTGGCTCAGTCGGTTGAGCATCTGCCTTCAGCTCGGGTCATGGTCCCGGGGTCCTGAGATTGAGTCCCACATCGGGCTGCCTGCTCAGCAGGGAGCCTGCTTCTCTCCCTCTCCCTTTACCCCCACCCTACTCATGCTTGCTCTCTCTCTCTTCTCGCTCACTCTCTCTCTTTATATCTCTCAAATAAATAAGTAAAATCTTAAAAAACAAAAACAAAAACTCTGGCCATTTGCTATCTCCCCCTGATTTGGGCTCTGCTTGCTGTACTGTGTGTGTGAACACTAATTAAATTTATTAAGTAATTCATTCAACAAACTTTTTTCTAAGCTCCACTATGTACTTTCAATGAAAGGGCACAGATATGCAAAAACTAGCCATGATATAAGTTAGAATAAAATAGGAGGTCTGTGGACTTTCAGATCGTTGATGGAAAGGGGCTTGATTCCAGCTGAGAAATGAAAAAAAAAATAAAATAGGCTTCAGAGAAAAGGCACTTGGGCTACTCCTTAAACAATGAGAAGGCATTGGAAATTGAATCTAAATAGGCATACTATGCACAGTAAACTGCATGAAGAAAAGTGCGGGGATGCTCAAATGGAGGGGGCATGAAATGGCAAGAAATATGGTTTGGTTGAGATTATTTCATGAAGTTATCATGAGAAAGATCTTGGTCTTATTGGTCTTCTATAAGTGTTCCAGCCCCTTTTACAATCGATGGAGTGAATGACATGACTTTTTCTTGAAGTTGAGAAACATGGACTTCTTTTTTCAAGTTTTGAGTATTTACATTAGCGATTCTAACAATCATAGTCCATGTTTTCCATAACTTCTCAACCAGCCTGTGTATTGTGTGTTTAAAACAGGGAGCAGCCTGGATGACATGATTTGAAGCATGCTGAAAGAATTCTTGGCTGTAAAATAACACAAGATTATTTGCCCATGAAATTATAAACATCAGTGCTGAAAGATACCATAGTGTTAAAACTAGACATTTTATTAAGTGAAGCAACTGGAAGGCAGTATTTTGCCCACAATCAAATAACACTGGGAACATTGTATTTATTTTTTAATTATGAGATTGCTTCTGTAGAATTCTCTTGTTATAAAATTATAAAATCCAAGTTTCTCTGAAGAAGCAATACTTTTAGAAATACACACATACATACACATCTTTTTTCTTTTTCTTTTCCTTCTTTAAAACCCTGGTCACAGACTGCATTAATCATATTTTGTTATTCACAGCTTACTGAAATTTTGGTCCATACATGGCCCTCTGATCATATTTTAAAAATATTTATTAGTAATATAATTAACACCTCTAACATATCCTGCATTTAAAGAATTCAAATATTTCCAAAAATTTACATTTATCTATGTACTTATACTCATATCCTGTCTTTGGCTTCTCACCCAGAAGTATCATATATTCAGAAGTTTATGCTTATAATTCCCTTGTTTTTCTTTAATATTTTCTATTACATATATAAATGCTTAACAAATATGTTGTGCAGTATTGCTTATTTTTTAACGTATTAAAAGGGCTATAATTTTATATTATCATCTTAATGTAAAATTATTTTGTCAGATAACTAACTATAATTTGAAAAGAAGAGATAAAAGCCTGAGGGAATAATAATAAAATCCCATTCGACAAACATTTATGGAACAGTTAACATTTGCAGGCAATACGGATACAAATACGAATAAAATAAAATTCTTTTTTCAAGGAATTTTTGACTTTAAAGAGATGGATATTCATAGATAATTGCAATAAAATATGAAAAATACTATAAAAATATTTTGTAAACTCGTGTGAGTATATAGGAGAGGTGACCTTTCCTTATGTCTTTAAAGATGTTTGGGATATTACTATAATATGAGATAAATTTCAGGTTGGAAGAGACAACTGTGTAGTGTTATTGAGGTGGAAGGAGAACAGATGTCACGATATCAAGATATTATGAAGGACCAAGTTAAGTCAGAAGGAATTAAGGATGGTGAATTAGTAAGAGCACTCATGGATTAGTGGGGAGATTATAGAAAATGGTACAAATTACTACCAATACCAACTCTACTATAGGTACTATAGATTCTACAATATTTGGTGACTATTAGAAATGTCAATGAAAGCAAGTAAAAACCAACGATTAGACAGACTCCTACATTATATAACTGAATAAGTAATGGTACTCTTACAGATGAATAAGAGGAGTTGGTGGGGAAAAGAATTTTTTCCTAAATTTAACAGTAATCATTTTACCTAATTACAAATGTAATGTTTTCATTGTAGAATATTTGTAACAGGTGTGCAGCAGAGCAATCTGGTATGATTTATGCAATTTAAGTATACATGTACCTCATGATCTGTGAATGTGTGTGTGTGTGTGTGTGTGTGTGTGTGTGTGTATGCCCACAGAAGTTTATTAGTGGGGATGTTCAAAGAAGCTCATTGGAGCATTTTTGTGGTGCAGGAAGGCAGGGTGGGAGGCAACCTGAGTAACCGTAAGTTGAATCCATAAATAAAATATTCATACAATGCAAATTTAGCCTACAAATAACAGCATTTTAATGTCTTGTATTGTGGTTTGGTATTCTTTATTCTTATTACTGGCCAGTTTTGTGACTGAATTATCTAATCCATGACTTTCATTCTGTGGCCACTGTGCTGCAAAATCTCATTACTAAAGAGTTTCTCTGCCATTTGATGTTAGGCGTAGCATGGATGTAATTTGTCTGGAAGCTTCAGTGACTATTAGAGTGGGTCCTGGTCTCACATTCATACCCCCCCCTTTTTTTAATAACCCAAATAGCTCACATGCAACAATCTACCTTTTTCTCTGAGCCTCCATCAGTTGCCTGGTGTCTGGTTCTCATAAAATTATCCTGACAGTCACAAAGCAAATGTCCTTTCAGTTTTGACTGCAGGGTGAGGTGACCCACCAGATGTGGTATTCTGGTACAGTCTGAAGGAAGTATACAATGTTTACATTAACCTTTCAGGCCCTTTCCCATATGGGGTTAGCAGCATGGCAGTTAAATAAAGATGCTTAGTCATCCAGAATCCTGTAAGCACTTGACACCATGTCAAGTAATCTCCTTTACCCCAAATGATTTCGCCATCCTGGACATGGTGGAAAAGCAGCCTGGTAATAAGAACCCAATGGTTTTCAAGAACTTATCTATGTCACAACATTATTCTCTTTTCCTTTTGGTATTATGCTTTTACCAAACCTCATTATGAGGTGACTGGCTACTAATAGGAGGGGGATGAAAATTTCATCCTGACTTTAGGAATTTCTGGACTGCAAACAGATTTCTCAATTATTCATTTCTTGGATTATTATCTTGCAGACAGAGCATTACAGATTGGCCAGACTAGTAAACAATGTTCCTTCAAATTGTTGAACAATTCACTAAGGAAACTTTATACAAATAGGAGAAATCTCTTTTAACCTGCTTTATATATTCCAATAAATGATAAACTATTTGAACTTACCTTTCGTAGTAGCTTATTCCAATAAAATACCTATAGAGATGACTACATTTAAAACTTCATGCATTTATTATTATTTTTTAAAGATTTTATTCACTTATTTGACAGAGAAAGACACAGTGATAGAGGGAACACAAGCAGGGGGAGTGGGAGAGGGAGAAGCAGGCTTCCCACTGAGCAGGGAGCCCGATGCAGGGCTCGATCCCAGGACCCTGGGATCATGACCTGAGCCAAAAGCAGACGCTTAACCACTGAGCCACCTAGGTGCCCAAAACTTTATGAATTTATTTCCCTAAGAAATGAAAGACAAATCTAAACACCTCCCTTTTCTTGGTTAAAGCTTCTGATTTCACTTAAAATAGCATATGGTTTTCTTAAAACTTGTTATTTTTCTCCATCTTTCCCTTCCAATTTATGAAAAAAGAACATAGAAGCTATTAGTAGATATAAATGTTCCAACAGCTTCGATGCAACACAATATCATTTTACAAATGTGAAATTTGTCATGATGCTCAAGTAATGAAAAAAACATCATGAAGATTTTCCTTTGTAAGCCCTTATGACAGCTAAAAAGTAATAATTCCTATTAATAAGTGATTTAATCTGTTTCAACATGTGTCCAGGCCCACAACTATTATGTCAATAAACAGAGCTAATCAGTTTAATGTGCTGTAGGCAGGGACTAGTAATGCATACAAATGTAAAGACAAGAAGGAAAGGAGTCTTCATCTCTTCTTCTGTGAGTTTTTCCCCAGTAGTGACAGGCTTTGAGACAGCCCTCAGTGAATTCTCTCACATTTGTACCTGTTGGAAATGTCTGTCCTCAAGCTTACTCTTATCAGGGACCATTCTAGAACTGTTTTTATTCCACTCTAATCTTCCAGGGAATCTTGCTGCCTTTGCAGTGTCTTACTTTTGATTAGGGTATATACTCCACCATTCTTGACAGGAAGACTGAGGGTGTGAGAAAGAAGGAAGATGGACTAGGGGAAGACAATGTAAGGAAGTCACATAGATTCTCTGTGTTCTGTCTTGGTGGGGAAATAAACAGCCACAAGTTAATAAGGTTAAAAGATTTCTTTCTTAAGCTGGTATTTAGGAACATAACCATGTTGAACATATATGCATATGTGTTTTTGTCTACGTGTGATGTGTGCTGTGTGTATTGGTTTCCACAGACAACGTGTTGTATGCTAATGTGATCATGAAACATTTTCAGGATATCGGGATTACTAGTGAATGAGAAGACTAAAAAATCATTAAACTCTTGATAACTTTCAAAAGTCTTATTTGGGGACAATGAAAATGATGAAAAGATAACTATAATTTATCCAGTATTTCTACTGTGCCACCTGTTTTATAGATCCTTTTAAATAGTCCTCATAATAACCTTCTTAGAAAGGTACTGTTATTTGCATCCATTTTATAGATCATTGAAGTATAGCAATACAGGATTTTGTGTTCCCAAACCTGCTTCTTTATTTCCCTCCAGCCCACACTCCAACCCCTGGAAGAAATTCTTTTTGTTGATGGAATCAAGAGATAAAGGCATAAGCAGCAGAACTGCCTTCATACTTAAGCTATGAGAGCTGGCCCCACAGCAGCAACAAAATTGCAACCCTGTAGGCGTTCTCCACTGAAGTAATTGGTAATACTTGAAGTATTTTCCTGCAGAGCACTTCAAGGCTGGACATCTCTCAAGGACAGTGCCTAGTCTTGGCTGGGAAAAAAGTTTTAGACCAGGACTGGTGGACTGAGGAAAGAAAGTCAGAGACAGAAAGAAATCGACCCATCCAACAGGAACTCTGCATGGTTGTAAGGAAACTTGGGAGTATTGGTGAATACCTCTTTTGCAACATCTTCCGGACCCTGGCTGAAATTTTAATTCTCTAAGGATAAAATTACTTTCTTTCTAAATACACACTATTCCTGCAAGCCATCCCAGATGTTGCCAGCATAAATTATCTATAATCCTACCACACTGGGCAATTTCTAATTTGAATCCAGGTCTGATTCCAAAATCTATGTCTTTAAAACCATGTTGCATTGTTCATAGAGGACACAACAGACAACTTGTGTCTCTATTGATACCTGCTATTATAAACAATAGATACTGCTTGACATCTAATAGTTAGATAAAACTCCTGAGAAATGAGAATGTCTCATATATACCAGAGGAGCACTTTCAAACTTTTTCAGTTCCCTACAATCTATTTTAATTTATTCAATGAGGAAATGCCTAAATTATATCTGTTTATAATATTGAGTCAATTTTCTATAAATAACACCATTCCAAAAAAAATCGGTATCTTCATGTATCTGTGTATAGAGAATGGATATCTATACATTTAACGCATATTGTATATCTATGTATATTAAATGTATATATATAAATGTGTATATATACATTTTTATATATTATATATTTATATAATTACTTATATATAATTTATAAATTCATAAATTAAATAAAATTTATAATTAATATTTATATATAATATACATATATATACATTTAACATACATACACAATATACATTAAATGTATAGATATCCATTCTCTCTACATAGATATCCCTACATATAGAGAAATTGATAGTAAATAGATATATAGATTAGAGAGGTAGATTGGCAGAGAAGTAGAATCTTAAGTCTTGCCCATAGTGGGAACAGATATTTGCACTACATCAACCTAGCCAAACACTTTTGTTCATTTGAGATGAATTTTAAAATATATATACTTACATTTTTGAACTTAGGAATTACATTTGCTTTAGTAGTCATAGCTGAAAAAATTCATTTTTCATAGATTTATCCTGAGAGGGTGTTATAAATACCACTACTGCTACTTTTTACTTATTTATTTTTATTTTAAAATTTTTAAAAAGACGTATTTATTTTAGAAAGAGAGAGAAAGCGCATGCATGAGTGGGAGGAGGCGCCGATGGAGAGGGCAAACAGAGAGGGAGAGAGAGAATCTCAAGTATACTCCCCGCTGAGCGGGGAGCCACACAGGGTTCGATCCCAGGACCCCAAGATCATGACCTGAGCAAAATCAAGAGTCCAAGGCTTAACTGACTGAGCTACCCAGGTGCCCCACCAACTGCTAGATTTTAATTGTATTCTTCCCTCTCTTTACAAAAGTCAAAACCTTTACTACACCTTGACTTGTATTCCCACTACTACCTTCACCAAAACTGAACAGAAAGTACAACTATATTATAAAACTTATCCTGAAGAATAGGCTGAAGATACAGAGTTCTCATTTTGTGTAAATAAAAGTGACACTTCACCATTTAAAAATTGTCATCTCTTAATTTCTCACACAGTGTCAGTGTTAAAGTAGGTATTCAATAAATGTTGCATTACATTGAAAATAACTGTGTACCCAAGTACAATTTATGGTGAAAGAACCAGATAGCTCAAGTTTCGATGGTAAATGCAACTACGGTGGTACAACCTAATTTGTGGATGATAGTCTAGAATACCTATTAATATAAATTTCAGTGCAGTTCTACCCAAGTCATTTGAAAAAGATTAAACCATAATCTAATTTACCACATGTATTTAAACAAATACTCCAACTTTAAGACAAAATGTTCTTATATATAAATATAGGTATACACACATGTTTGAAATGAGATACTGTACACTCAGTAGTCTAATAGAACATCTGGGAGAGTTTTGAGGCATACTAAAAAATGAAGACAGTAAAAATGAAGATTGCTTATAAGATGAATTAAGAAGTAGGAAGAATTGTATCTGAATTCCTGAAATAGCAGTAGAAAGAAGTGTACTCCTACTTAGAGAGTTGGAGAGGGTATGATGAGGGGGAGCAATTATTAACCCGAACTCAAGAGTATGTCTTTTATATAACTTAGGGTAAATATCCCCATTCCTGTAAAGAAGAGAATGAGAAAAAGAAACTTGTAAGGCTTCTCCCTCACTGTGTGCACGAATGCTAACTATACACCTCTGCCCATGCATTTCTTCTTCTTTTCTTTTTAGGTGTTGTTTTTCTGCTTTGTTTTAGACTTTGTAAGGCCCAAATGTGTTGCACCCAGAAAATAAACGTGTTATAAGAGAATGTGAGAGATAATTTCCTACTGGCCTTGGCTTGGTTGTGCAGCAACTGGGGACAAGTGATAAAATTAGAAATATCTGTACTCCACTTAAATAAAAGGAATCCACTGACACAGGACTTGGCACTTATTTTCTAGCTTATAAATGCACACACACACACACACACACACACACACGTAGATGATGTTTTCCTCTTTCTCCCAATTGTCTCATTACTGATATGTCCAGACATAATTTTTGTTGCTTTGGTTAGAGCTTCAATTAGACCTGTAAGTGACCTGGTTTATTATGTTGGTTTAGGTGCTTACAGCCATACACATATTCTCCAAGTATGCTAAGATAACAGTACCAAGGGCAGTAACAAATGAGTATTTAATACTGGCTGAGATAGAAATAAAATGATTGTTTTCAAATAGGGCTGATTAAATGAGAACCAAAGATAACCTAGAAGCTAATGTATGACCTATGGGACTAGTAACACAATTAATTATCTATTCAAGAACTTGTTATAGCTTTATAATTATTCATAATTCATACAGCTCTCATACAATATTACCTTTTGTGCCACATTATATACTTTATGTGGTATATAAAAATTAGAGATTTGGTGCAGCATATTATTATCAGTCATACTTCTTTCTTTTTTTTCTTGATAAAGTAATATTTTGCTATCTAGGTTACTTTAAATACATTACCTCATATAATTATTTAATTCTGTTGCTAGTGAAATCTAAGATGAATAATAATTTATCTTCTTATCTAGAATGCAAGCCCCTTGGTGGCAGGGACCACATTTTAATTTGCCATAATGCCTTATACAAATTGATTGCTCAAATGTTTTTATTGAATGTAATGTTTATTTGTCTAACTCAGACAAAAAAAGACTTCTAATTCCACAAGCATAATTGCATTTTAAGTTCATTTGCAAAAGATATGTTAGAATTACTATACTACAGTTGTAGTGGCTTAGCGGTATTTCTGTAGAGAATTTCATATCTAGAATTTTGCTAATCTTTAAAAATACATATTTAAATTACCAACTGATTGACATTCAAATCGAAACAAAGTACCTTGCACTGAAGCAAAGGGGAATATTTAGGTTTGACAGTGTTGCTCTTGTTTAAGCAACAGTGCTTGATTAGCTAGTAAAAATATTAGTTATGCTAAATCATAAGAATTGAGACTGTTTTGCTAATTAAGAGTTTTAATTAGTAACATTTATTCAGCTATAGCTTATAGATATCTTAGTTTCAAGGAGCTATACTGTTGCTTAGTACCAAATATTTAAAAATTTATTTTACATCCTTAATATCTGTACTTACGGTGACTCCAAAGCTTTGGGTGTCTATATAGACTTGCAAATAATTATCTACTAATACCGATTTGACAGCAAGGAGTGGAAATACTGGAGAGAAGGAAAACTAAGTTCTTCAGAATCATGTGTTGATTTCTATCTTATTTTGTTTCTGTATAAAGAGATATAACCGGACATTTTTACAAAGCTAAATATAATTTTCTTCTCAGAGCATTATTTTGGAGAAATGTTTTCTTCTATTCCTCTCTGTCCTAAAGAGTTACCAGGATGGTGGCCCCCTTTTGAGAGTGTCAGATTCTCTCCTGCCACATATCCATTTCTATTGAACATATTTCCTTCTTCCAGAATAGAACCTGATATCCTTTCTACATTCTTCTTGATAACAGTGTTTACACAGGATTTGGGGAATTTAGAACCATTTCCCTCACAATCATAGACTCCCTCTACCTTTCGAATGGGACTTTCACTAGGATACTGATGGAGAAAGACAGAGAACAGACAATATCAGTATTTATTACTAGAGATTTCTAGTTGATACTGTGACAAGTAACAAAGCTTTGCAACCATATTTAGGTAGCCCTTTAAAAAATCATATTTAGAAATTCAAGCAATAAAAGTAGGCTGTTAACCACTAAATTTAAGGAAAATGGATTTAAACTTTTATATAAATGTAGAAATTATTTTTTTAGGCATATAGTATTAAGTTGGTTTTAATTTAAAAAGTTTTAGATACATTTATCATGAAGTAATGCCTTACTAGAAAATACTAGAAGCATGTGCCTCCGGCCTAAAGGAAACAAAGTAATCCTGAAGCATTCAGGTAATGTCCATAACAGTAATGTGAAACAGATATTTCCTTAGTTGTGTGACCTTGGTCCTCTCCATTAATCTCTCTGGGCTTCTTTTCCTTCATCTGTGAAATGAAGGGATTGAACTAGATGATTTTCAACTCACTTCCAACATTCATATATATTCCCTTCTGTGGATTTTCCATTTACAGAAACTGACTGAGGTTGTACTCAGGAGACAGGTAATTCCATACAGATTAGGCCTCAAAACGTGCTTTCCCTACTTTTACATCATTTCTGCAGGGCCCTGAGGGAAAAATAACTGACAGTAGAGGTTATTTTTAAAATATTTCAACCAATGCCTTTTTACTTCTGGCATATCGATAGTTAACTGTAATTTATCAAAGACAAATTGTTTCACTAGCCACAATTGAATTGTGAATCACACATAAATTTCTCTTGAATGTAGTTTGGTTAAATTTCCTCAGAGACTCATCATGTAAAAGTTATTAAAAGTCAGTATCATGATCCAGAAGAGCAAATCAACCTTTCAGGATGTTTCCCTTTAAACCTATACTTACTGATGAAAAATAAATAAAATTTTATCTATTAGAATTAGATCAGTTTAGATTCAATAAGGATGTATTGAGTAAAAGAGGAAAAAAGTCTATTATATCTTTAAGGCATTTAATCTGATGTACAATATAATTTAATGTAACATAATCTAATTAGCCTAAATATGGCCTGTTAAATATGTTTGTATTGGCTTTATTATTTTAAACAAATAAAAACAACACATACAGATGTTGGGGTTCTTAGCAATGAATAAGAATATTTCAAAGTTGGAATTTTTATGTTCATTTACATTCAACTTTTTTGGTAAATACTCAAGAAAAGATAATAAGCAACATATTTTTATTTGTGAATGGTACTAACTTGGATGATGTTGCATACACTAGGGAGGACAGGGAAATAATTTTATAAAGAATCTGGAGGCATTAGAAGTGTGGTAAAGAAATGATAAAACCAAGATTTTCATTGTAAAAATGCAAATCATTACACAAGGGAAGGAAATAACCTAATGCAGCTACTCGGAGGGTGAGACAGACCCAAGAAAACAATTAGGGGCAAAATAAATCTCTGGGTGATAGTGCAGAGCAAAGGAGATATGAACTAGCAATGATAATAGGCAGAAAATGTTCCCTTGCACTTTTGAACCACAAAGAGGCATTGTGGCATAGGAAGATGAAGGCCATGGCACCTAAACATTGGATTCATCTTCTGCTACATATCAAAAAACTTGGCATGAATGCACAGATGGACACACAACTGCACAGGGGTCTGATTTCTAGGAAGCTGCCACGATAGAGTGAATTTCTGTTAAATCTCTGTTCAGTGAACTTTTTCTAAATTAATATAGTGCAAACAAATAGAGCAAGAAATAGTGACTGTCCCTATGGTCAACATCTGAATCTCGGGAATTAAAGACACATTTCACACAAATAGCAGATGAGCTTCATTCTTATTAAACATAACTCAGCCTTCAAAAAACTCAGGCCACAGAAACAAGCATTTCTTTCTTCCTTTTTTTTTTTTCAGATTTTTATTTATTTATTTATTTGTCAGAGAGAGAGCCAGCGCGTGCACAAGCATGGGGAGAGGGAGAAGTAGACTCCCTGCTGAGCAGGGAGCCACACCCCACCCCACTCCCATACGGGGCTCAAACCCAGGACCCTGAGATCATCACCTTAGCTGAAGGCAGACGCTTAATCAACCGAGCCACCCAGGTGTCCCCAGAAACAAGCATCTGTAACCCATCAATATAATTTAAAGAGTCTAAGCATGCAAGTTTCTATTTAGCTTTTCATCATTTCCCAAATAGAGACCATTGAGTTTATATTCACTGAATAAATGAATGAATGAATGAGTGAATAAGTAAATACAAAGTAGACATTTTTATGTCCATTTCATAGATGAGAAAAAGTGAGGTCCACAAAAGTTAATCAATATTGCTAATCTCACCCAGGAAATAAGTTGTGAAGCCAGAATTTAAGTATGCCTAATGCCGAAGTCCATGATTTTCCCCATTATTAAACTAGCTCATTGATTCTGTGAACTGATCCAGTGCCATCAGTCCTGTAATGCAACCTTATGTCTCCTTATGTGCTTTGAGAGACTTCTCTTGGATTTTTGCTTTATAAAGTCTTGGATTAGGTTTTTCACTGGCTTTTAATCAGTTCTGTTAAGCACATAATAGAAAGAGTATCTGGAATTATTTCTAGGTTCATACACATAAAATTTAGAAACCATGGAAATGGCAGATTTTTACAAGTAAAAATTCTCACGTGAGCAAATTACAATGTCAAGATATGAGACTATTACACATGCATTACTCAAAACTTATTTCTCAGTGTTAAGCCCAGTTATCACAATAATCCCAAGGAACACTAGTAAAATACACCTTGAAAGATGCTAACATTAATCAGGACCTATAGAAAAAGAAGATGCAGAGCTTATAAAGATAGTTTTTGTTTCACTTCTCAATTTTTATTTTGTTCTGCCAAATAATTTGGTATTTGGTACACTTAGCCTATAAGACTGTTTGCGATGATAAGTATATAGGCAACTGAATGATATTTCCTACTTATCTTGCCAAATAGCACAACGTGAGCAATGTTCTATGGGCTTTTTAATTTTAGACATTAGTTTCAACCAGGGAAGATAAAAATATTAATATGTCAATTTTGTAGAATGAAACTTGCTCATGATTATACATAATGCTAAATAGCTTAAGAATTTATTGTTCACCCTCCATAATTTGCTGTATCTGTCAATAGATAACACTTTCGAGAACCATCAAGTGATTTAATTATCTTCATGGGTGCAACCAATATGAAGCCACTTAAAAAAAAAACTGTGCTAAAATTTCACTTAAATTTAATACATAAAATTGTAATGTAAAACATGAATGCCGTAAGCCCAACATGAAATTTAGCCTGTACAAAGGCTATTAAATTCTATTTGGGATTACCTTGCCTTAAAGAAAGAGGAGAGAAAATGTCAAACATATTTTTGCATTGCAAGTAATTTTTAAAAAACATGAGAAAGTATTGACCTTTGATATGGCAACTTTAAAAAGATATATGGTTATTTTATGAAAAATAGAGATCTTAGGACCATGAACCAATGAGATCAGGTTCTTTCCTCTGATTCCTGATTTTAGAGCAGAATGTATTTAGAAATTACTGAGATAATGGTCAGGGTTAAGGTATTGAGTGGTTCTTGCTTTTTTTGTGATTTTTTTTTTTAGGACATCTTTAATTCAAGGCAGTTCTTAAGCAAGCAGCTGGAGCTGGAACCAAACAGACAAGGTAGTGTCCCAGAGACCTCACTAGCATTACACCCATCACCAGCAAATCCACTGAAAACAAAATCACCTGGAAAATCTGAGTATTGTATCTTGTTAAAAAGATCATTAGACAGAGAGGGACAGGTATTTTTCCTTCTTTGTCCAGTGAATTCTAATATTCTGGCTATGATCCTTAAACATACAGTTAAACCAACTTATATATAAACTACAAGAAAACATGGTAGTAATTGTTCTTTAGCATTCAGAGACCTAGAGCATTAAATATGTATAGGATGGTCAGAAATGGAAAGAAGTCATAATAGCAGCGATTGAAAATGAGCCTGAGTGTTGGGGAAAAAGATGAATCTTACACAGAAAAAAGGCTCAGAGTCAGAGTGAGATAAGTGTGGAGTGCATCTTGATTCTCAATGATAAAAGCTGGTACTTGACCTCTTCAGGTCTCGGTTTTCTAAGGTTACAGTTTTACTAGAGCCTCAGGGCAAGACTGTGACCAAAATGAGTCTAAGGCTCTGAAATTGAGGAAATTTGGGGGCTGAAGAAGAGTCAG
This sequence comes from Potos flavus, assembly GCA_028534135.1. NCBI lineage: Eukaryota > Metazoa > Chordata > Mammalia > Carnivora > Procyonidae > Potos > Potos flavus. The sequence goes on along the minus strand of CM052895.1, from coordinate 70,210,784 downwards.
GCAGAGCTTTGCAAATATGTAAGAGATGGCACCTTAGTTCTTAACCTCATATGCTGGGATCTCCTCCTACCCAATTTGACTGTAGCAAACTGTACAGGAGTCAATGGGCAGATAGGTTTGGAAAGGTGCCAGCGTTCAGGTACTGAGAAAAGGGCAAAAGGAGCAAAGGGATTATCTTGGATGTGATCTTTGAAGAGTTAAGACAGTTTGAGGCTGGTGAAAATCTAAGCTAAAATGCTGAATCTTTATAAATTATTATCTTTATACATAGTACATAAGAATTGACAGGTACGAGGTATTGTACATGATAAAGTTCCTGCAATTCCTCTGGTCTCTCAATATTGAAGTTTTGTGATCTTTTGAGAATAACACAATAATATAAACAGGTTAAATATTACTGATATTAATGAAAAATGTACTTTTTGCTATAATATTAATAAGATTGTTGCATAAATTTTAAAGCAAGAGTCTCAACATTGGTACAGATGAACAATACACTTGTGTGTGTGTGTGTGTGTGTGCACATGAGTGTGCTATTATTGTTATTATTTTTTTTTAAGATTTTTTTTTTTTTTATTCGTCAGACAGAGAGAGAGCACAAGCAGGCAGAGTGGCAGGCAGAGGCAGAGGGAGAAGCAGGCTCCCTGCCGAGCAAGGAGCCCAATGTGGGACTCGATCCCAGGACCCTGGGATCATGACACGAGCTGAAGGCAGCCGCTTAACCAACTGAGCCACCCAGGCGTCCCTGTTGTTATTATTTTTTTAAGGACAGATACCTTGCCCCATCCCTGAAGGTTCTGCTAATATAGTATGTGACCTAGGTATATGAATTTTTAAAAATATCTTTAAGTTATACTAATATACAACTTGAAAGCAGATAATAGAAGTTAAAAGTATGACCTTCAGAGTAAAATTGGTCCAAATAATGTTAGACATGGTAGCCAATTAGTCAGTTTATTCAGTCTTAGATTCCTTAATATTAAAGTTGGGATGTTAACAGAACCAACCTGATAGGATGGTTGTAAGAATAAAAAGAGATGAGGCATATAAGGTACAACCAGTCTCCAGTGCAATAAATGTATTCAATAAATATTTCCAGAATGAATGGACTGCTAATGGGTGAATATTTTAAAATAAGGACCAATTTCTAACTATTAAAAAAGAAACTAATGGGAAATGGAAATCATGTAACATCAATCTTTTACAGCAAAATATGTTCTTATTCATACATATGTTAGTATTAAAATACATTTTTCAAAATAATCTATTTTTAAATTAAATCTAACATTTAAAAATAAGTAAGTAATAAATGCTTGAAATGCTCTTGGAGCTCTGATTTATCTACTGAAATTCAAATTGAGTTCAAGTATGGAAAATTGTATCTAGATAGGGTTCCTCTTTGAGGAGCTACATTTGCGCAATTTGTCTATTATATATCTGCTTTTCTTGTGATCCTGTCTTATAGTACCTGCTGTGGAAACAACAACAGAAACTGTGATTGGTATTGGTTTTTCATCTCCAAATTCATTCATTTCTTTTACGGGGGCAGTGTGTGACAAGAAAGCATGCTATAATGTTGTTATATTTAATTTTTTTATTTTGAAATAATTAGACTCAAGAAGTTTTAAAAAATGGTACAGAGAGGTAATTTGTACCTACCTCACCCAGGTTCCTTCAAAGGTAGTATTTTATATAACTAGAACATACTGGCAAAACCAGGAAATTGACATTAGCACATTACGATGAATTTGACCCAGACCTTACTTGGACTCTACTTTTTTTTAATGTCTTTATATGTAGTTTATGACATTTTATTAAATGTATGGACTCATATAACAACCACCAAAATCAAATTTTGGAACACTTCCCTCACCACAAAGGATCTCTGTTGTGTTATACCTTTATAGTTCAAACTGGAATATATTTTGAGAGTAAAAGGGGTCTAATAATGGGCATAAGCTGGGACTTCACAGAGAAAATTGGTATATATGGTCTTCTTGATTTTAGCATATATGAATATGACCACAGATGCTCAAAAAACAATAGGAGAGAAGGAACAAATGAATTATGAATATCTCACATTATGCACATTAGGTGCAAGAATTTAGTGTTTAGAAGCACTTTTTTTTTTTTCTTTGTGTGACACGCTTCTAGGGGACTTTCAAGGTAATTTTAAATATGTGAAGTTTTTATCTAACATTTTTACCTTTAGAATCTAAACCACACCTAGGCTGTAACTCAATTCTATGAAAGTCTGGCTGATTCATTTAAGACATGGGTATATCTCCCAGTGTCCTCTTTCCCCTACACACACCTTTTCCGATAAGGTGTAAGTTAGTGCATACATAGGATAAATGAGCCAAGCACATTTTGATGAGAGTGTAAGCAGAGTTAGAGTTGGGACAGCTTGATAAGACACAAGAGTGGAAGGAGTGGTGATATGCTCAATCTATGACAAGATGTGGCACTGCAGAAACTGTCTTCTTGTCCATTTTTGAGGCTATAGTCAGATAAATACAATGTAACAAATGTAGATGTGACTCAATCTTCACTTTATGCCTTTAACATATACATTCAATGCTATACATTTCCCACTAATTACTGCTTTTGATATGTTGTGCTTTCCTTTTAAAAGTATCTGTATATTCAAAATATTTTAAAACTTCTTATAAGAGTTCTTCTTACTAATGAATCATTGAACACATTGAAAACATGATGTACTATATGTTGGCTTATTCAACATAATAAGAAAAAGAGTTCTTCCTTGACTCATGTTATTTATAAGTGTTGTTTAATCACCAAATATTTGGAGATTTTTCTAGCTATCTTTATGTCACTGATATCTAGTTTAATTCCAATGTGGTCGAGAGCAGACATTGTATTTGTCTATTCCTTTAAATTTGTTAAAATGTGTTTTGTGGCCAGAATGTAGTATTCCGTGGTGAATATTCTATGTGAGCTTGAGAAGAATGTGTGTTCTGCTGTCGTTGGATTAAGTAGTCCATAGATGTCCATTATATCCTCTTGATTGATGGTGTTATTGAGTTCAACCATATTCATACTGATTTTCTGCCTGCAGGATCTGTCTAGTTCTAAGAGAGAGGTGGTGAAATCTCCAACTGTGATAGTGGATTCATCTACTCCTCTTAACCCTTTTATATGGTCCTTCTTGATTTCTGTGGCTCTGGAGGTACTTCTGTCTCACCTTCACGTGAGTATGCTATTTTTATAAATGCTTCATGTTCTCCAAAATAAAGTCTAATCACAGATTATGGTATATAGGATCTGAAAAATAACAGAAGTACCAAAGTGACCATTAGGGGAAAGAGGAGTTATTCAGTAAGTGCATATTGGGACAATTGAGTAGGCAGATATATTTAACTTCTCAGGAAAATTATTTGGAACATCTACCATGAAAAATTTTCTCTTTTCTTAGTATGTAAAAAGTTAGTGCAAATTAATAAGACAAAAAATGGTAACCTACCAGAAAATGGGCAAAGAATATGACAAAGTTTCAAGTAAACATCATGGGAATCATTTAAACATATGACAAGATATTCACCCCATGTATAACCAGAGAAATAAAGTACAAATTAAAACTATAATGAAATTCCATTTGTTAACTCTTAGTTGGCAAATATCAAATGGTTTGAAAACACTGTGGGTGAAGTTATGAACACACGAGAGGTCTCGAATACTGCTGACTAGAACTTTTCTTTTTAAGAAAGCAAAGTTCAGAAACATGTTTATGATGTGTTCTCATTTGTATTAATTAAAAACAGATTATTTGCACAGTTATGCTTGCATGTTCACAGAGTATCTTTTCAAAGATACAACAGAGTGATTGCTATTAGCAGAAGCTAGTAATCTATAGAAAAAAAATAAGCTGACTTAGATGCCAGAATATAAGATTATAATATCTATAAATTCAAAAAGGGAGGAGTAAATAAATTCCATGTACAGCCAAGTGTAATTCATGAGTGAGGGCAAAGAAATGCATCATGGGGAGAAGCAATACAAAGGGAAATAAACAGTAAGTCTTGGGAAATCTGTTTGAAGATTAAATCCAGCTGATCAAAAACAAATTAAAAAATACCCAGTTAATTGGGGCGCTTGGGTAGCTCAGACCATTAAGTGTCCAAGTCATGATGTGATTTTTGGCTCAGGTCATGGTGCATGGTGTGTGTGCATGTGCTCTCTCTCTCAAAAATAAATAAATAAATAAATAAATAAATAAATAAATAAATAAATAAAATAAAAATAAAAAGAAAGAAAAAAAGAAAGAAAAAATAACCTGTTAATTATGAACAATTAGAATGAAAAGCTTAAAAAGATGAGCAGTAAGTTTATCCATGTAAACATAAAGTTTAATACAGAGCTACCCTATGACCCAGCAATTGTACTACTGGGTATTTACCCCAAAAATACAGAGGTAGTGAAAAGAAGGGGCACACAAATCCCAATGTTCATAGCAGCAATGTCCACAATACCCAAACTGTGGAAGAAGCCACGATGTCCTTCAACAGATGAATGGATAAAGAAGATGTGGTTCATATACACAATGGAATATCACTCAGCCATCAGAAAGGATGACTACCTACCATTTACATCGACATGGATGGAACTGGAGGGTATTATGCTAAGTGAAATAAGTCAACCAGAGAAAGACAATTATCACATGGTTTCACTCATATGTGGAGTAAAAGGACTAGAGCAGAGGATCATAGGGGAAGGGAGGGAAAACTCAATGGGAAGAAATCAGAGAGGGAGACAAAACATCAGAGACTCTTGACTCCTAGAAACAAACTGAGGGTTGCGGAAAGGGAGGTGGGGGGTGGGGTAACTGGGTAATGGGCATTAAGGAGGGTATGTGATGTGATGAGCACTGGGTTTTATAAGCAACTAATGAATCATTGAATACTGCATCAAAAACTAATGATGTACTATATGTTAGCTAATTGAATTTAAATAAAAAAAAATACCTAAGGTAAATATAGATTTCCCAAAATGGGGAAGAAAAGTTATCAGTTATAGAAATGAAACCATATCTGTTGAGTTCTTATAGATGCAGAAATTAGCAGAGTTAAGTTTGCAACTATTTACATGTCTCTCATTTTTGCTAGTATGTTCTAGGATTTTGACCCAGTTATTTTAGTTGAATTATTACTACTTTCAATTAGTCTTTACTTCAGTAATTATAATACATTTTGCTTCATTACATTATTTATCCTAGCTTTAAAAGTAATTATATTTAAATAATTTTATTACAATATTTTTTGTGCTCTTTTTTCCATGGGCTACATTCTTTTTTTTTTTTTTTTTAAGATTTTATTCATTTATTTGAGAGAAAGAGAGAGAGCACATGGGCAGGGGGGAGGGGCAGAGGGAGAAGCAGACTCTCTGCTGAGTAGAGAACCCAACATGGGGTGCAATCTCGGACCCTGGGATCATGACCTGAGCCGAAGGCAGATGCTTAATTGACTGAGCCACGCAGGCTCCCCAAGAGCTATACTATTTCTTTAAGTAATTTTTCAGGTGGAGAACATTAGAGATATGTTTATGCACAATTCCTATATATTTTTAAATGTATTTTGTGCCTTCTCCAAATGTTCCTTTTACCTAATCTGAGCATAGGAATCTGGGGTTTTAAATTTATTCTTTTTAAATTTATTCTTTGTCACTATTACGAAGAGGGAGAGGAATATTCAAATCTCTATCTTAAACTGAAACATTGCATTCTAACACTGCGTACCAAACAGAATTGGGAATGGGGGGAATCAAGTGAATGGTTTCTGTTTCCTATGACCATCTTTTACCTCAAGCTTTTCCCACCTACAAATGAGTCATTGTTAGTGATGTTATCATTAATGAAAACGTGGAAATCAGGTGAGGGGAAATTTATTGACCTGTTATCCAGTATATGCTAACTGAAATCAGATCATTCAAATTAGCCCAAAATGGGTATTGGCCAGGTTTAATCACCTGTTAACCATATGTCAACATATTTTATTTGTATAGATGGGGGCAACTAAAAAATCTATGTTTATCTGTGATTTTTTTTAAATGAAGCATTTTTCTTTAATATGTGCATCTTCCTTGGGTATAGCTATTCCCAGAAATAGACATGCTCAAATATAATTGAATATTATTGACTTACTGCTCTCTTGAAATGGAAATAGCAGAATTACAAACCTAACTGAGTAAAAGTGTACATGTAGAGTCAACACTCTTGTAAAATTCAAAGTATTTAAAGAAGAGACCACAGTTTTTCCATAGTTTTAGTGTTTGGTTTGCCTAAAAAGCCATAAAACAATTTATTTTCTTTTTAAATAAATTATTCTTGAGAAGAGTGTGTTAGCTTTCCAGGCTAGAAGTTGAAATCTGACTCATTTTTAGTCTGCATCTTGATTTGGTGAAGATTGGAAATGAAGAGTCAGGTCAAAATTAATGGATTGGGGTAGTAAAAAATTAGCAAAAGTCCTTAATTTGATAATGGAAAAAAATGAAATTTGGTTAGTTAGCTTATGAATCATTCTGCTGTTATCCAAATGTAAAAAGCTCATCGTAGCAATTGTAATATCATTAGTAGTTCTCTTGGCCTTTTGTTTGGTTTTCATCTCCTAGATTCTTTTTGCTCATTAAGATCGAGTTTGTATTCATTGCCTGAATTTTGGTTTATAGGTACATAATTGTTCAGAAAGAGACATGTGCTCAAAGTGCTTATAATTCATGTCTTTTGCTAAATAGTCAAGACACAATCGTTTGGTATTTCATTTTATGCAAAACAACACAAAGATATTCCTTTTTTCTGATGACCTCACTGTGGCTTACTTTTATTCTAGGTTCTTTTGGTAATGAAATTTAGGACTACTATAAAATAGTTTTCATGTTTTTGATCATGCCTATTTTGTAGCAGTTGAAATAGTAAATTGAAAATTTTTGCAAGTATATTTACATGTACTATATATAGATATTTGGCACTTTTTTCACAGCAATAGTATCAATGGAGAATATCTAGTTTTCCAAGCTATGTGAAGGATATTAGTAAATTACCTCAGATAATCACTTACTTGTATGGGACTTAAATTATGGATTTTTAAAAATTATTGTTTTTTTAGAGCTAATTATTGACTAACAATGATATTATGCTGCTAGCTACAAGTTTATTATATTTTTACTAATTCTCTATGAAAATTAATATGCATGATCAGTAGGTTGATCAAACCTGACTCACGACATTAAATTTTTATTGGGAGAAAATCTCTTCTACCTTTTCATAAAAGCCCTACAGGCTTCCCACAGACTTTCTGCTTTTACTTAGCTCATGCGTAGTTTTTCAATATTTGAATTTGAATATATTTATTCAATTCACCAAATAGCCTTTGCAGACTCATAATAACAACCAGAACTTCAAGCTTGATTTCGTATAAAATCTAAATTTGCCCTCCCCACCCCCTATTTAAGCCTGGAAATTTTCAGTGAGAAAAAGGGACCACAATTCACCTCTGTTTTCTACTTTGTCAGCTTATTCCCTGTCCTATTCTTTCCTACTGTCTTTTCTCTAGGGTTCTGTAGAGACAAGAGGAAAAAACAGGTAAAGGGATGAGACTAAGCTGACAGCAGATGTTTTAAGTGTTGCTTTTACTTTTGGGGTACCCTCCTTCTAGAGCCTCTTCAGAGATTCCTGCTCCAGGTCTTCTGATGCAGGTTGAATAACTCCTCTGTAGCAGTACCATGTCACTTTGGCATCTGGGGTTCAACTGTACAGCTTTATCTTCTTTGTGATAAGATGTTAATTTCTCTTGGCAGGTCTATTTTATAGGACCTATGATGACCCCACGCCAGCTCTATGCAGTATGGAATACATCTAATCCAAGAAAAATATGCACTCATCCTTTCTGCCGGCTAATTTTGGCATTATAAGTGGACCTCAGTGCAGTGGCACTCTCCTGGTTCTGCCTTGCCTTTCTGTCTTTTTTTTTTTTTTTTTTTTTTTACTAGAAATGAAACCAGAGGCCACAGTTCATTCTAGCTTCTATAGGTAGGAACCAAAACCAGTACTCAAAATCTTTCAATTATAGGTAACCTAGAGGACCGTTTGAACACAAGACTAGGTCTGTAGTTAGAGGTTCACCACTTGTGTTTTCCAGGCCCTCTGAGAAGATGCCAAGAATAGTATTTTATTAGGTGAAAGCCTATGTAGAGACAATGGACAGGGAGCCAGGAAGTCTGGGATAGTCTTGATAACTGATGCCAATCTGACCCTGAATGAAGGAGAATGGAAGAGTAGGTTGGGCAGAATGGTCATAGACTTCTGTGTAGTCAGATGAAGGTTAGACAAAGTCATGAAGGAGTCTTCAAGCCACCGTAGTCTGTGAGGGGAGTCCTGTGTCTCCTAACAGTGAGTTTCTGTTAGTATTCCTGCATCATGAAGTCACTGGCTGGGGGCAGTCCATGAGAGGTGTAGCCTTTATACAAACCACAGAGCACCAGGTGGAACTCTTGGCCACCTGCCATTCCTCCTCTTTCCTGCAAAGTGTGAGAATATGGACTGATAATGTGGAAAGAGTTCACTCTATATACAACTCTTCACTAACCTTCCCCAAAAAGGCCTCTATCTCTTACTTTTCTTTTTTTCAAAGTTCCTAAAGGGATTCAAGAGTCATGGAAGAGGTTTTTACCATTCCCTTGGAAAATCTCTATATGGTTATTTAGTCTTGACATTCTGTAACTATTTTATTTTATCTTTAAAGATTTATTTATTTATGAGAATGAGGGAAGGGCAGAGGAAGAGGGAGAGAAATCCTCAAGCATATTCCCTGCTGAGCACGGAGGCTGACATGGCGCTAGCCAAAATCAAGAGTGAGATGCTTAACCGACTAGCCACCCAGGTGCCTCTTTATTTCATTTTACTATTTTATTTTATTTATTTATTTTGAAAGAGCATCAGCATGGGGGGATAGGATGGTGGGAGGGGCACAGGAAGAGGAAGAGAGAGAATCTTAAGCAGGCTCTGAGATCATGACCTGAGCCAAAATCGAGTTGGACACTTAACTGACTGAGCAACCCAGGTGCCCCTTTTCTGTAACAATTTTAAATGGAGGTCCCATTTTAATTTTAACATTCTGTAGCACATTTATTTCTGAATCTAGTAAAAACTGTGAAACTAAAGTTTGGTTAGTTAGTTTCTTCAAAACTGAAACCGATAAGAAAAATAATCATTACTAAAATAATTATTTTTATATGAGAACACAGGAGGGTATACAGAGAAGAAACAATGATATTTGATATACCTGTTAATTAAACATGTCATTGTGACTCCTGAGGGCATTACACAAAAGTTTGTTTGTTTGTTTTATACAGTAGAACATTTATATCAATTTATATGCAGTACTGGAAAAGCAAGTTTGCATATTTATCTATCCATTCCTTCTCCTTCAAATGTGAATAATTTGTAAGAAGCCATTTTTTTATTGCCTTTCCTGCTCTTACCTATGAAACATACTGATTTATACACACTTTACAAATGCAAATATATGCCAATCTGAAACTAGTAAATGAGAAAGCAAATGAAAATAACTTATTTTAAATGTTAAGAAGCTAATGTGTAACACATGAGCTCTTTGTAATCTAAACCAAAATAAATTATTGGGTGACAGACTATTTCGGAAAAAAAAAAAAAAATCAATTTTGTTAACTTCCAAAAGCTAGCCCAGGTTAGAGTAAATTGACAGAAAGAAAACAAAACCAAAGAATGTATTATTTTTGAACTCTGTCATCTTAATATCTAGGGAGACTTAATGCCTCATTATAAAGTTATTGATTTTGGTACATAGAGCACAGAAATAGTATATTATTTATCCAAAGTAATGCCACGTTTTGAACTGAATCTCTAGTTAGCCTAACCAGGTTTCTTTGAGTGCATAGAACATGAAACAACTTCCTAAATTATTATATGATTTCTAATAATCCCAAAGCAAAAAATGTGACACTTTTCGGCATTAATCGTTACATATAGTTTAAAGTAATATTTAATAAAGTGTTGCTGGATTATTTCTCAATTCTATTCTCAAAAGAGGTTCTGGTCAAAAAATAAGCCTAATTTAGTATCTAATCAGTATAACTTACAGTTTAGGAACTCATCTAGTTGTATTTCTTTATACACTGAAGCAACTCTATAAGTGTGTTTGTAAAAAACAAACTTATAAATCCGATCTATAATATTGATATTTGACAGACTCAAGTTCCAGGTGGTTCTAAAGATTAAATAAAAGAAATTCATCCTTATAAATCTAAATATTAATAACAGAAAAATCTAATTATAAAAGCAAGCGAACAGAAAAGTGAAACAACTTTAACTTTCCTTTTGGTCGAGGAGATGATCCCAGAAATGGAAAGTGAAGACAAAAAAGTATTCTCTTTTTCTGAATAGGATGGAGTATCTTGCTATAGACAAACCTGATCTCAATAGAAAAACTCGATAAAACATTTAAAAATCATTTATTTAAAGGCTTGGGAAAGTTGTTGAAGTAACAAGAATCAAAAGGTCAAGATTCTGGAAAAGGGAAAATGGAGGTGAAGTGAGGTGACTTTCTGCATTTCTCTGGAGTCATTTGTGATTCTGGGCTTAGTAGTCTTTTCCTGGACAGAGGGCAACTTCCTCGGAATACTGATACCAACAGAACTTTTAACAAGATCTAAAACTCAAGAAAAAGTTAGAGACATGAGGGGCCAAGATCTCAGTGAGAAAGGATACGAGAAATTACCTGACACTGTGGGTTTTCACTGTGGGTTTTCCCCAATTACTTATCCAATTCCAAAGCTGCTCAAGGTGGGGAGTAGAAAAGCTAGGCAGAAAGATTCTGAAAAGGAGAGAAGTTTTCTGCTGTCTCATTTACTGTCTTTAAAAGTAGAGTTTGAGATTTATCTGAAAGAGTCCCCGATAAGCATACTAAGCTTTCAGCTGGAAGTCTTGCAGCTTCTTCACTTTTGGCTATAACTATGAACCACTTACAGAGCCTTATGAAAATTAGTACCCAGCCTCTACTTAGTTTAATCCCTAATTAGATTTAAATTATCAGCCACTACTCTATCTGCCCAGCAAAAGGCAGAGTGAACCACTCCTAGAGACATGGAAGATCAGAGATTTAAAAATACATAATGTTCAGCATTCAACTAAAAAATGATCAGAGATGACATCACCCAAAACAAAAACAATTAAAAAGAGACACAGCTGAACCAAGTGTTGGCATTAATAAAAAATACTTTAAAATAACTATGATTAAAAATAGACAAAGACATGGAAGAATAGATGAAAAGATGGAAAAATTTGTTCAGAGAAATATCATCTATGAGAGATTTAAATAGGAATTCTAGAACCAAAAATTGAAATGTCTAAAATAAAGAGTTCAACAGATGGGTTTAATAGGAAATTAGAAACAAGCAAAAAAGAGTATTAGTGAACTAGAACACATGTCAACAGCAAATACCCAAACTTAAGAATGGGGGTGGGGGGAGTATGAAAAATACCAAAAAGAGCATAAGAAGCATACGACATGCAACGAAAAGCTATAATACACATCTAGAACCGAAGTTCGAGGAGAGAGAAAAACTGGGACAGATGCAATAATTAAAGAAAAAAAAAGGTGTAATTATATAAAACTGATGAAACATACAGATCAAAGAATTTCTGTGAGGGCCACAAGTGGGGTAAATACAAAATATACCACATATAGATATATCATAATAAAATTGTTGAAAGCTAAAGACAAAGAGAACATCTTAAATGTAGCCAAAAGGGGTAAACACATTACTTTCAAAGAAACAAACAAATAAAAAAACAGGTTGATAAATCAACCAAGATTCTTCTACCCAGCAACAATTTTTTAAAGAATAAAGATATAAAAGAATTAAAAATAAAATATAAAAACAAAATTTTTAAAACAAAGAAGATTTAAAGATATTTTCAGACACATAAAAACATACAGAATATATTGCCAGCCAACCAGCACTAAAAAAAATTACACGGGAATTGTTCAGGTACAAGGAAAATGATCCCAGGATATGTAAGTACATAAATAAGTGTCCAGCAAAGGAGAGATTCATATAGATGAATACTGCCTGGACAGAAAAATAATAATACTTTGTGCAATTATACATATATAGTTAAAATGCATGAAAACAGTAATGTGAAAGGTGGGGGGCTGTATATGGAGGTAAAAGGTCCTATGTTGCTAGCATTATAGAAGAAATGCTAAAAATAATAATCTGTATCACATTATAATGATTGAAGAATGAATGCTGTAATTGACAGTAATCATGAAAAGAGTAGAAGATGAAGCTATAATTAACAAATTCATAGAGGAAAAATGGAATAGTTAAAACAACAAAACAAAACAGAAAAACACCAGATTAACTGAAGAGAAAGCAAGAAAGCTTTATGAGCATAAAGCAGGTGGGCCAAATAGAAAACAAGTAATTAAACAGCAGATACGAAGTAAAGTATATCTTTAATTACATTTAATGTGAACGAACAAAATACTTCAAGTAGAGAATAAGATTGTTAGATTAGGTTTTAAAAAAACCTCACCTATATGTTAATCCTAAGAGAAATGTTTTAATATAAGAATGGAGAGCTACTGAAAAAGGATTGAATAATAAATAAACCATGCAAATACAGAGCAAAAGAAGATTTATATTAATATCAAAGACAATTTTAAGGCAAGAGCATTGCTAGAGATAAACAGTAAAATTTCATAATGATAGAGAAATCAACTGGAAAATACTACTCTTCTAAATTTCTATGCAATCAATATACAGATTTAATAATATGAAATTACCATTCACAAAACTTCAAAAGTTGATAATACTTGCCATTAAGATAAATCAGTAAAAATATAGAAAATATGAACATCACAATTAATAAACAACTTAATAGTTCTAATTTTCATATAGTGTGCCCTGTATATAATTAACAAAATTACCAGCACTAATTGTCATGTAGTGTGCCCTACATTCTACAATTACAAAATTCAAACTATTTTTAGGTGCACATGGTGCATTTGCTGAAATGATAGAAGACAATCTTTGTAAAATAAAATTTTGCCATTTTACAAAGGAATTTTTTCATGCTCAATCTACCGGGTATCCCAGAAGAACTATTAACTTAGGTGTACATCTTGCACAAAGAAAAAGCAAAATTCTATGGCGATTTTCTGTCCTGTGAGTTAATGTTGCTCATGCAATTAAAGAGGACTGCAAACTCATGATGAATGTCTCATATGTTGTTGTTTTTGCTAGGGAAGTTCAATGTTATTTCTTTTATTTTAAAAAATGTTATTTGCACAGAAGGAAGATGAAAACAAAATATGCTTTGTTTTTAACTAAAAAAAGTTTACTTCCAAGCACTTATTTGCTAGTTTCTTCCTTTACTTGTGCATATATAATTTATATTGCCTCAAACAAAAATTCTGCTTGATGTTGACACTAGGATTAATGTGCCTATCAGGCAGTTAGCCCAACTTGCCATCAATAATGTGAAGGTCATGGGGCCTACTATTCACTAGCCAGTGAGTATTTTATCATGCTATTCCTATAATAAACCTCTGAGCCTGGCTGGACATTTTATAAAATGTGTGTGGCTAAAATGGGAAGTAAAATGTAAAATGTAGATGGATCAGCACAAACAATTAGAAAAAACTGCTTAAAGAGCGTGCCCTTTGAATCAATAACATCATCTTTGTTTAATAAGCACAGCCCTTTGATTTATCAGAAAAGACTCAGAATCATCCCTCATTAATGGAAGACTGTGCTGCAGGCTTTGTTTACTTAGAAAACCAAATTGGAGGAAATGCTGCTAGGTTGCACTTGTATGTGGTCTCGATAATTTGCAGCAAGCCAAAATATGTTTCCAACCTTGACAAAACTAGGAATTATTTCATATGTAGTAAATCATATAAAAATGAAACCAGCTCAATTTTAAGAAAAATCCATAATTACTTGTTTTTAAAATAATCACCTACAAAATACAATGATAATACAAGCCTGGCTTAAAATAAGAGTTATAATTCCCCTGTATCATTACTTCTGGGCTTTCCAGAGGCAAAGTGACATCAACAAAGATAGGTACATGTGACATTGAAATGTAAGATTCTACAAAGTTTAAAGAAACTGGCAAAGTGGCAAAAATCAGGCACATTAGTCTGAATAAAGGTATATCTGATATGTAAGGCAAATAATTAGGCCTAATATAGTTCATACATTGTTCAGAGAATTAATTTCACAAATTTATCTCTGGAAATGCATATTAAACAAAGAGCCCATTTTGAATTTTCTGATTTCCAGTCTGTATGTATCTTTAGCTAATGCACAGAGATGTGGGTAAGACTTGACATTTTAGTTTCTAATTAATTACCCCACTAAGTATCTTGCCTGAATGTGCTATAGAAAGTGAAAGTAAGTGCTTCTTTGACTAAAATGTCATTATTTTCACAAAGTATACCAACGGCCAGCTTAATGGGTTACAGTTTCACAAATAATTAGGCTCAATTATAAAATGTCAAAATAAATGAACAGACATGGCCTTTGATGTGTTTTCTTTATTTAAAACATTACTAATTTGCATAGAGGCCAATTTGCCAGACTGGCAACATTTAGTTGTTCTTTCTAGCAATCATGTGAATCATCTTGTTCCATCTATTTCATCTATGTTTCATCTATTGTTTCCAATTTATAAAACTGCTATTATTCAAGTAAGATCCTAGCAGTTTTTCTAATGCTAAAATGAAATTTATATGTATCTGATACTTTCCCACTGCACAATAAAGGCTATCTTTCTTAAACAACATGATGTTACGTAATGTTATTAAAAACTTACCTGACCAAAATCAGTTCCTTCATTGTCCTGAAATTTTCTCCATTAATTATTAATGATTTAAATGCTTGTGTATGTGGAGTCCCATTTCCTGAATTATACATTCAAAATAAGGGGATGTAACCTTGCACATTTTCTCCATTTCTTATATTTAGTCTTCATAAAGTTAGCATCTCAATTATTTGCAGCCCTTCAATGACCAACTTCTCACTGATTACAGTTAATTCTTTCTAATTCATCCTTCAAGCCTTTAACTTTCTGATTAAGGGACCCATCAGAATATAGTCAACGATTTTTCTTTTTTTTCTTTTTTAATATATTTTTTAAAGATTTTATTTATTTGACGGAGAGACAGCGAGAGAGGAAACACAAGCAGGGAGAGTGGGAAAGGGAGAAGCAGGCTCCCTATGGAGCAGGGAGTCCGATATGGGGCTCAGTCCCAGGACCCCAAGATCATGACCTGGGCTGAAGGCAGAAGCTTAATGAATGAGCCACCTACGTGTTTCATCAATGATTTGTCTGAAGTCACCAGTGTCCTCTGTCAGTCAGCTCTTGCTTCAAACAAATATAAAATCTCAGTAGTATACAACAATATATATTTATTTCACACATATTTGCAATTTGGCTGGGGTAGCTCTGCTGCTTTTGGCTGGGCAGAGGTGGCAGCTCTAAGCACAGGTTGAGTCCAGGTATGCTCCATGAGTTTCTTATTTTACTTGGACCAGTAAGCCGACCAGGGCATAGTCTTCTCATGGTGATAGCAAAAGTGTAAGAGGACAAGAGGAAACATGTGAGGTCTCTTAAGGCCTAGGCTTAAAACTGGTCACTCTCACTTCTGTTCATATTTAATTGCCAAAGTAAGTCCCACAGCTGAGCTTTATGGCAAGAGGTTGGGAAGCATCCTTGGAAGACGTGGGAAGACATCTTCCCTCTATGTAAGGAGTCTCGGAATTACAAAGCAATAAACATCAATGCCAGGAAAGGTGAAGAATTGGGGCCCCACATAGCCCCAAGAACCAAAAGGGTGATTTCTTCTAAGACGTCTTCCCTGTATGTACTCTTTAGAGCCCATAAGTTTCTCAACCTCCGTTCTAATTTGTTTTTTTCTCTACTCATTATTTTTTTGACTTCCTTTTCAAATGCTAGAGTATAAGCTCCTTATCAAAATATTTTTTTCTTCTTGTTCTACGCATCTTCCCCCCCACCTACCCTGAGTGGTCTCATGTACTTTCATGGCTTCCATTATCACTTGTATTCTGAAAACACTTAAATTTAAACTTTTGGCTCTCATCTCTCACTTTAATTTGAAACTCAACTTTCTGAGTTTCTGCTAGACTTATCAACCATAAAGGAAGGACATTAAGACCTCCAAACTTACAATTAAATGATTGTTAGACATTCCAGTTATCAATCCCATTTTACTATCTTTAAATACCTTAATGACATCATCTTGTTTCTAAATACTTAAGCTTGAGTTGTGAGAAACAAATGAAGCAACTTTTCCTTCCAAACCCTTCAAATTTAATCAGTTGGTATATCCTGTTGAGTCTACCAAATTCATCTCCTAGTATTACCATTTATTTGACAACTTTTCTTATACCTAAATTGCCATCAAGGTATTGTGGTAAGCCATGTTAAATTCTGGAAAAGCACTTAGTCTCACAAAGGATGTAAATATTAAAAATATGAAAATATTGATAAAGTACTAAATAGTATCCAGAATATGGAGGGGCAAGTTTAGATATGAGAACACAAGATGACAAGGAAGAAGAGCATTCAAGGTAAAAGAAATCAATTAATATAATTATGAGAGATAACTGGAGTCTTTAGGTAAGGCCCCAGAAGTTTGAAATGTAGCCAATATTTGGCTTTCCTCTCATTGTATGGGTCTAATACATGTAGACATTTCTTATTCTTTATCCTGGTGATGGAAGTGGGTGGGTACAGGCACAATTTACTCTGGAAGCATCAGAGTTGAAAGTCCATTGGCAGGGACAGTGCCTGATGGTGGTGGGATGTGCTGAAGAGCTTGTAGTAAAGCTAGTACCAATGTGTGTGAATTACAGAATCATAATTTTATGATGTAACATTGCTTACGTTGCTAGCTTTCCAGTCACTTTGTGTCTTACAAATTTTCTGTGCCAGCCTTTAAACTTCCCAGTGGTTTCATGAGGTGTTCAAAATGCCTCCAAAACATCATTTTGCTGCTTAAGTTAATCAGGAACAGTGTTGTTTGTTTTCAACAGGATTCTGCTGTTGAACAGATTCTCCAGAAGGAGACTCTGAAGTGAGGATTTCTATGCCAAGAGATTTATTATGGAATGGTTCTATTGGTTAAAGAACATGTCAGGCAAGACAGGGAAAGAAGACGCTAAATGTGGACATGATTTCAAGCAAAGTGCTGTGGAGGACGAGTTTCCTAAATGGAACTCTGTATTGTAAGTTACACCTTACAGATTGTCCTCTTCAAGGCAATGGTGCTGAACTACATACTTGAGTGCAGGTCAGTTATAGGAGAAGTCCCACCTTAGGGGTTTATAAATCTTCAGGCTTGTCTACCTATCTGCTTATTCAGGCAAACAATGCCAATAGTTCAATGGTAGCCCTCAGAGTTGTAGTTGCAGGCTATAAGCAAAACTACAGAGATTCCAGGGGAAGGAAAAGAGGAACCCAGAGAAATGACAAGAGAGAAAAGGTTTTTGGATGAGGCACTGACAGTGCTTGCTATAGACAACCTGTTAAAAAATATCGGATTTCAGATAACATTTTCGTGGAAAACTAAATGAACCTTCAGTTGGTTACCACTACTTAGTGGTTCAAGTAGTGGGATGCTGTTTGTACTCAGGAATTGTCATCTAGCCAACTATAACTTGCAATGAGAGGCAGCATGGGATAATGTTTCCAGCAGGTATTATCAAATCCAACTGCATTGGTCAAATTTCAGCTCTGCCACTTTCCAGAGTGAGCTTTGGTAAGTTACATAACCTCTTCATGTCTCAGTTCCTACATGAGTAAAATCAGGGTTAATCATAGTACCTCATAGTACATCGAAGTTTTTGTGTGTATTAAATCAGCATTTCTACAAAACTCAGTACAGTGGCAGGCTCATGATAAGTAGTAAATGATGTTAAATAAATAAATGTAGTAATGAAATACCAAATTAACCATTCCTAAGTATTTCTCTGGTGTAGTAGTACATTTGAAACGACATAGATCTTAGACATTTGAATGTTGGAGCTAAAGATTTTGAACATATAGAAATATATTTTGGCTAAATGACATTAAACATTTTTCTTCTTCTTTAGGGCAGAGGTTCTGACTGTGTAGGTTTTGAAGGGAAGAAGAACCTCTCTTCTTTTTTCCTTCTTTCTGTTGGCTAAGGAGTAAGTATATTAGCCAGGCTCACCAATCAGAAGGTAACTACTTTTTTATCACTTTGACTCTGGAGGGAGAGACTAAGGCAACTGGGGCAGGTAAGATCATTCATGAAGGCAGTGGTGGCATCAAGGGTAGGGGTACATCATTAATAGTGTTTGAAATGGCCTATTCCTTCAGAATGTTTTGGCTATGTTTTTGATATTCAGTTTCCCTTAAGTCCTGTTTATTTCCTGAGTCTGGTTGCCCAGTATTTCCAACAGCTCTGCGATATGCCCAAGATTACGAAAATAAATTCCTTTTACGTTTCAGTTAGCTAGAACTGATTCTTTTGCTGCAACCAAAAACTCATGTAGTTCACACCACTTGTCTTGGAGTATACAGAGAGGAAAAGGATATGATATGATATATATTGAAGCTATTTAGTGAAAATAATTTGTTTTTGCCAAGGGTATATGTATCTGCATTATTTTATTTGGATCTTAGAATTTCTAAATTGGTTAAATTTTTAAAATTACTCAATTCTCCCCTTTATAGTTGCTAATGAAGAAGATAGTTCTTGGGAAAATGTATGCATTAAATGCAGCTTTTCTTGGATCACTATAAAAAAACTAGTAGAACGTATGCTTGAGGTCAATTTTTTTAATGATGATTTGTTTTTAGTACCACTATACTCTGGATCACTACATATAGAGTTATCTATTCTTGGGCTAGATTGTCTGAATTTAAAATCTGGATCTACTATTTACTACTTTATTAATTGCACTGAGTTTGCTTGCTTATTGACAAAAAAGAGAATTATAACTGTAAGTTTTTCATAGGGTTATTAGAAAGCTTAAATGAGTTATCATAAGTAAAGAGCTTAGAATGAAGCCAATCTCATAGTAATTATTATAGAAGGAGCAGTTCTTCTCTTCCACCTCCTCCTCTTCATTACTATTGTTCTTATTATTATTTGCTAGCTAACTTGTACTAGTGTATAACATTGTCTTAAACTTCTTTGTTATAATTAAAATCACAAAAACATAAGTAATCTGTAAGTCAGATTTCTGTTTAATTTGCTATATTTATAATAAGTACTGTTTTTTTGACCTTTATATGTTTTCTTTAATAAATCACATATGCAATGGTTAATATCTAGAAAGTAGACTCACATGAGGTGGAGTTAAAAATTGACCACAATAGCACATGCTATGATGAGCACTGGGTGTTATATCCAACTAATGAATCGCTGAACACTACATCAGAAACTAATGATGTACTCTATGCTGGCTAACTGAACATTAAAAAAAAAAATCACCACAATATATCCCAACAATACTTCTTATCCTTAAATCTGAGGGTTTTTTCCCAATATCCTTAGAAATATGCCTAAGGTAGTTTATGTCTATAAATTAAGTAGAGATATGATTTGTACAATTAAATAAGATAAATCACTTTCATTTTAGAAGTATTACTCATA
This sequence comes from Potos flavus, assembly GCA_028534135.1. Taxonomy (NCBI): domain Eukaryota; kingdom Metazoa; phylum Chordata; class Mammalia; order Carnivora; family Procyonidae; genus Potos; species Potos flavus. The sequence goes on along the minus strand of CM052895.1, from coordinate 70,191,075 downwards.
GCATTTTAAATTTAATAAAACTTTGAGATGGACTTTTAAGAAATTTCAATGTATTTCTTTTTATCCTACTGAATGTCAGCTCAGCACTGTAATATGATATTGTTAAGGTACAGACTATTTTGACGGAGCTTGTATTATACCAAACAAGATGGGATACTCCGTATGGAATAAACTAAGTATTTTATCCAGTGGCAAGAAAGAAATTTGAAGGTCAGAATTTACACTATTTTCCACTTTTAGCTCTCAAGTAGTATTTTAAAAACACACTCAACACATTTGATCTGCAAGGAAATACCAATCTAGAGAAGAAAATATTTTCAATTCACAATTCTTCTGAGAGCTTCAAGGGCAAAGTACTACAGAAGTGTTCTGAAAATTTTAGGAGATATAACAAGTGAAACAAGAGCTGTTCTTTAGAATAATGAACAAGACATTGTGGCTTAAAAATGCATACTATACCTAAACTACCAGGGAGTGTCATCCTTATGTATCTAATCACTGCTGTATGAATATGGAATTTTCCTTTTTTTTTTCCTGGTGGTAGTGATGGGGTGAACTATATCATACAAATCAAATTTAGTTTAATTATTTAGTTACTAAGGTATGCTGGGTGATAGGAGGGCAGGGAGAAATCAAAAACTGTACAAAGAGTCTGCAACATGGTTTCTGTCTCTGATTTACTTTAGGATTTTCACATTTTCTTTCAATTCCTCTTTTAAATTTAGTGTGCAGAAACAAGCAGATCTAGGGCCAGATTCAGGTGACATAGAAATGTCCCAACTCATAGGTTTTGTTATAAGCATTTTTCGAACAGCTCTGAAATTTAAATATTAACTATAACATTTCCATCCACATCATAATTCTATAAGCTCTGGTTTGTATACACAGCTTCTATTCACATTACAGAATCTGGTGTGGTGGCAGAAGATATGGCAGATGTCTGGGCAGTAATAACCCAGAATTGAGTTCATATTCCACCTCCCCATTTTTTTAGCTATGTGACTTTGGGCATAAAATTTAGCCCCTTTGGGGCGCCTGGGTGGCTCAGTGGGTTAAAGCCTCTGCCTTCGGCTCAGGTCATGATCTCAGGGTCCTGGGATCGAGCCCCGCATCTGGCTCTCTGCTTAGTGGGGAGCCTGCTTCCCAATCTCCCTCTGCCTGCCTCTCTGCCTACTTGTGATCTCTTTCTCTGTGTCAAATAAATAAATGAAAGTTTAAAAAAAATTTAGCCTCTTTAATTCCTAAGAATGACTATTGAAGTATTGTTGAATTGTTTTACAGGTATAGATGTATATAAACATCTACAATACCATATATGTATTAGCTACACAATAATTTGTAACTTCTTTAACTACCATCATTATTTTTAATGCCAGTAGAGCCTACTAGTGTTGTATTAATATGTATTTCTGGTACTAGTTTGCCCTGTTACAAAATAGATGAAATAAGTTTTATTACAAAAAACCATAAAATTATTTGAAGGAAGAAAATTTCCATGGCCTGAGGAAGGAATTTATAGTAGACATTATATTTAATGGTGATATAGTAAAAACATTATCATTGACATTTGGGGAAAGATAAATATCCCAACTGAAACATTTCATTTTTTACATTTTTCTGAGACTTCTATCCTTAAGTCACAGAAATGAATGAGATAGAAAGATGAGAAAGGAAAAGAGATAAAATTGTTAATGTTTGTGGATGATATTATTTCTGGACATCTATCCAGGAGTCCAAGAGAATTAATTGGCAAGCATTAGACCTTGAGTTCTACCAGTCCTCACAAAGCTTGGGTGGGTTTTTAAGATTGGCAAGAAAAACAACTTGTTCCACAATGAATTCTGCTTGATATAAATGAATGAGCAGATAACACTATTTAGTTTCTTACAAAGGAAATATATTCCAGAAATAATAGTTACAAAATGAAATAAAACTCTTGCTTTATCATAAGAACAAAAATTGTATACTACCTAGGAAAAAGCTTTAAAAGAAGATTCAAGATTTATTTTTTTATAAACGATACAAATTTACTCAAGGGCAAAATAAAGAAAATCTGCATTAATAGGTAGATATACTATGCTCATAGTAGTGAAGACCAAATATCATCAAGAAAACAATTAATATGTAAGTCAAAATAAGCTCCTAACACAATTCAAACAGGTTTCTGTGGAACATGACAAGCTGATCTTAAATTATATGGAAGAGAAAAGAAATAACAGCCAATACTGTCTTGAGGAAGAATGAGGCAATGGGAATTATCCTACTTATATTAAAAATGTTCTAAAGATATCATTTTAAGAGCTGTACTGGCACAAGAATAGGTAATTAGATGAATAAGATAGGACAGAAGGTTCACATACAGAACCACGTAAATGGATCTATGATAACTGGAGAAGTTCATATTAATGGAGAAAAAATGAATCATTGAATAGATGACATCTGCATAATTGATTCTACATTAAAAAAAGAAAGCAATCCCTATTTCATACCACTTATAAAATAATTTTCAAATATATCATCAACTTAAATATAAAGAAGGGAAGCTATAAAATACTAAAAAGGACAGTAAAAAGTATATTGATGACTCTGGGTATAAAAAGGACCTTGTTTAAATAAGGCATAAAAAGAAAAAGGCCTAATGGGTGACAGATGCTGACCATACTTATCAGGAACACTGAGTACTGTACAGAATTGTCAAATCATGATGTACATCTAAAACAAATATAACATTGTATATCAACTATAGCTCAATTTTTTTTAAAAAAGGCCCAAAATAAACTAATGATGATTTGACTATATCAAAAAAAAAAACTTCTTTGCCAAAAAAAAAAAAAACCTAAAACCCTGAATGAAGTTAAAAAACAGATGACTGGCTAGAAGAGAATATGTAAAATATTTTTTATTTTACGTATGTAAAATATATAAAAATATTCACAAATTTTTAAAATTAATAAAGAAAAGATTAATACTGTGGGGCTCCTGGGTGGTTCAAGTGGGTTAAGGGTCTGCCTTCGGCTCAGGTCATGATCTCCGTCCTCGGATTGAGCCCTGCATCTCTGCTCAGTGGGGAGACTGCTTCTTCCCCTTCTAATCCCCCTACTTGTGCTTTCTCTCTCTCTCTGTCAAAAAAATGAATAAAATCTTAAAAAAAAAAATAAAAGAGTAATACTCTGATAGAAAAGGGGCAGATGATATGACTGGGTAACTCACAGAAAAGAAAAAAATAATGTCCTATGAATACATAAAAATATTCAATCTCACTAATAATTAATGGCATCCAAATTATACCAAGTGAAATGCTAATTTTTTCATACATCAGAGTACCAAAAACTGAAGTTTGATGATATCAAGATTTGGCAAACAAATGGTAAAATGGATATCTGGAGACATTAACGGTTAGCATATACTAATGGTACAGTCATATGTAAGGCATCATTATCTCTTAAAAGTATACTCATTCCATGACATAGCAATTCTAATTCTCAGTATCCACCTTTTAGAAATATCCACCCATTTTCACAGGAAGGATGTTCATTGTGGTATTGTTTCCACAAGTAGGAGGTTCACAGCAAAAATGGGAACAACTTAAAAGACATTAAAATGGGAGAGGATAAATTTTGGCTTATCTTTTCTATGGATTGTTATGCACTAATTAAGAAAAATAATAAAGATCCTTACATCCAAACACATATTTTTAAAAAATAAGTAAAAGATGGATACATAAGACGATGACTTTGTACAAAACAAAACAAATAAACACACAAAGTACTACATAGTTTTTGTGGAAATAAATGTTTATGTGTGTGTTTGTGTGTGTGGTCTAAAGGGACCTTAGAACTCTGAAATAATTTGTATTATTTCAATATTAATAATAATGAATTAATTATGTCAAGCTCAATTTATCTTTAAAAAGAACACAAAACAATAAAATTCTACCTCAAAGGATAGTTTTGAAGGTTAAATTAGCCACAGTACTTATAATAGTCATGGGCATATAATAGTGGTTGTTTAATTAATGTCAACATCTTTCACTCTTATATGAATAAACACACAAGTTATTTAAATTTCTATTTCTTTCATACAACTATCACTTAACAGAAATTGAGAAAATAGTGATAATAGAGAACATGGATTTAGAAATTGTCATTCCTGTGTCTGCCATTAATTGATTTGGATTGGACTTTATATCCCTAGGTCTAAAAATTTAATGTAATTTGAAGAACTACTGTTAAAAATAACCAACTGATTGAAAGAAAGAAGATAGTTTTGAGTATGTGTATATAACATAGATATATGATTATATCTTTGAATATATACTGAATATATATTTGAACTGTAACATTATAACAAATACTAAAAACTATCTTCTTTCCACTATATATATGTATTTTATATATGTATACTGAATATATATATATTTATATATGAATATACATACTGAATACACATATATGCCGAATATATAAATAAATAATATATAAATTATATATATAATATAAATAATAAAATTAAAGCCAATACTGAAAACTATCTTCTTTCTCTCAATTACATATATGTATTCCTAATTATTGGTGACTACAGATGATCAATTAATATAGTTTCAGGTTGTCATCTGTCATCTTTTGCTTAGTGCAGTGGTTCTCAATCTGGAGAGCACATAGAATTACTTGGCGATTTTTCAAAAAAACACCAGTGCCAATACCTTCCCTGAAGGAAATGATACCTGTGAACTATTCCAGAAGATTTTACTATGCAGCCAGTGGAGAGAATCATGCCCTGTGGGAAATCTGTGTGGGATTTTAAACAGAGTATATACTTGTTATGTATTGTAAAATCTTCCCTTAATTGGAGTTCTTAAATTATTTGTGTGGATAAAACCTCCTATTTGTTTTCAGTTGATGATCTTTGAGTTGCCATTAATAATAATGTCATTCAATTTCCAAAGAAATTGGAATTTATAACTGAGGGTCACTAAATAATAATATGTCATCATTTAAGAAATGACTTTAATTGAAATTTTATAAAATCAGATAAGCTTTAAAAGTTGTTTGATAAATATATTTCTCAGAATAAATATAATTCACGCATATCACTAAATCTGATGTGAAAAATTTCTCTCTTAGCATAGATACATCACTATTTCAGTATTACAAATTGAAATGTCCATCTTAAGGTGCAAATATTTTTATCAGTTGGCTTATAATTATTTTAACTGAGTCAATGAAATATATTTGCACAAATGAATATTAGGTATTATGTATGTATTACAGCAAATGAACTTTAAGGTAATACTTAAAATAACTGTAGTGGAAATATTAAGTTGGAATATTTTAATGCCCTTTTAAGTATCACAATATACTATAACCACAAAGTGGCTAATACCATCACCATTATTCCTGATTAAAACACAAAGTTAGCTATAGCTACTAAAATAATACTTAACATTAAAAGGAGATTTGTTCCTATTGTTTTTAAAGGGTGGCAGCAATAGAGGTGAGATTACAAAAACAGAATAGGGACTTGCTTTTAAGAGAAAGACTATGCTGTTCTGTGATGCTCAAATATTTATCTATGGTTAAATATATCCCACATAGACATACATATGCTCAAATACAAGCACAGTATGGAAAGCCCACATGGCAAGGAACGGCGGTCTCTGGCCAATGGTTAGCAAGGACTGCCAACAACCAAACAAGAGAGTTTGGAAGTGCATTCTCAGCTCTAGTCAAGACTTGAGATGCCTGCACCCTGGACAACAGCTTGACTGCAACCTGGTGAGAGAACCTGAGCCAGAACCTCCTAGCAATGCTGCTCGAAGATTCCTGACCCATAGAAACTATGAGATAAGATAAAAACATTATTGTCTTAAGTTGTTAAGTTTTGGGGCAATTCGTTATACATTTCTAGATGACTAATACACCTGCTTTTATTGCTGCCTCTGTTACCTGCATCTAGAGAAGATAACAGAATTCCACACTAGAGATATTAGAGAGCAGAAGAGCAGAGTTTGCCCGGTAAAGAAGGAAGAGGGAGGATAGGCTTTCCAGCCAGGGATGGCATTTCCATATGTATCTCCTATTCCTTTTGATTTACTTTATGTTTAGGCTTATGAAGCAATATAAGTTTTTAGCAAATATCCCTGATATTCTCTTGTTCATACCATGCTTTTGCTCTGGGTTTCACTCTACCAGACTCACGTCTGTTTATTTTTCAGCCTTCCTTCTACTTTCTACTTAGAGAGTCACTTTTTCTGTGCATCAGTGATACATTTTGTAATTTTCTCCAGGTGAAGCAATATTTTTCTCACTTGTGCTACCAAAGAAAACTGCGCATTTCCTCTTCACCTTTCATTGTTGGCCTTGCTTGATCATGACTGTGTATAGTTTTTCTCGATCAGATTTTGAGCTCTACAAGACAAACATCTATGAGTGAATTGTTTGTTTTCTCATTCCCAACACTCGTGGGATTGAATTGAATTAAAATAGGCTCTGAGCATAAAAGAAATTATAGGGTTATCTACACTAAAATTGTGGTCATATCGCTGTATTTCTTTATGTTCAGTATAATGTAGAGGAGAAATTCAGTTTTGGAATCAGAAGGACATACTCTCACTTGGATTAACCAGATGGTAATTAGATAGGCTTGGGTTTGTTTTTTTTCTTTCTTTTTAAATAAAAAAGAAAATCTTGGGCCTATTTTCCCATATACAACATAATATTAGACATTCCTGAAAGGAACTGTAAATCATATGTAATACACATGAATATTATCTTGTTCATTTCCTGTGCATTAAAAAGATTCAATGCAAGTTGGAAAATAAAATCAGCAATCTTAGTTTCAGAAATGTAGAAATCAAGAGAATGAGTTAACTCTTTTGGATTTGTCATATTAGAATCTTGTCTGGAATCTGTATCAAGGCAGCCAGCCAATTAGCATGTAATCCTAGGCAAAACAAAACTTAATACTCATTTATTTTCAAGTAAGTATTGTAGGATAGGAAAATGCCGTATTTCATGTGGTATTCACATGCAGAAATTGCTAGGGTTTGAGACTAATAGAACTACTTATTCAGTAAATGGAATTTATAGACAAGTGCTTAAAATGGCCAACAAGTTCCGGTTTGTATCAATTAATTTCTCAGATTTTTTTCCTAACGTGAAACCATGAAAGCACAGCTGCGAAATATTGGAAAAAACAGTTTAATGGTATACTCTTCAATCAATGAAGCATTTAGAAAATGCACAAGCATTGTTTCAGCAAATGGCCTGGAGGAAAACTTAGAATTTGAATTAATTCCAGTAGTCTCAGAGATTAAGAGAAAATCAGCCATACCTGTGAGGGTTTGTTTATAGACTCTCAAGTAATAAAGGGCATTATGCCCTATTCTGGAGATTTGGGGGCTGCTATGGGAGACAAAGGCAGTGTTTTCATAATTCAAACAAAAGTTCTTTTAGATACATCAAAATTCACATTGGGGCAAAATCAATAATGATAAATGATAATGCTCTTTTTTTTGGCCTAATAAACTGCCTTACAAAGAGATACATAGCAAGCTTAGAAATACTAATTGTTGATGAATATTCATTTCCTAGAAAAGCTTATATTATGTTGAAATTAAATTCAAAGCATGCTTGTAAGTACCTTGAGAGACTTTAAAAAAAAAGGTGTTATAAATTGTCACACTAACATTTTTTTTGTTGAAATTGTTCCTCAAACTACCTCATCTTTGCCACTTTTTAAAAACAGCAGTTTTTTATACTCCTTTCTGAGAATGAAACATATCCAAAAGAAGGAGACCATTCCATAACATCTTGCATTGTAGCCAACTGCCAATGTAGTCTTTGTCCAGAGGGAGGCCATGTTGTGGGGAGAACAATCTGTAGGAGTGACAGGTTCTAGTTCCAGCAAAGCTGTTCTAGTCTGGATTCTGGATCTGGCTCTTACTTTTGGGAGGTTTCAGATGCCGAGTCTCACCCTGTCATTCACTCATTCCTCTGAGTCTCTCTTCAGTTCTATCAGCAATAACAGAAATATTTATTATGGGGTTTCCATGTGTCAGGCACTCTACTTAGTGCTTCAAAAAATGTTTGAACAAGATAGACATAGTGGTGGCCCTTGTGGAACATTGCCTCATGGGTAAGGGAGACAATTCAAAAGACTCTATCTGTAATTGCAATAAAACGATCGAAGAATTAAATGCTGCTCTGGGCATACATAGCTACAGTGCTAAACACAAGGCCAGGTGAAAGAAAGACCAACAAAGAGGAAGTGCCATTTAAGCTGTGACCTGAGGGATGAGATAACGTGTAAAGCAAAATGCACCCATAGACCATTATTATTTGACAAACTGGCTCCATTTTATAGGCCAAAAATGACAACTGAATTCAGAGGTCTACTCTTTCCTGAAATTATTCAGATCAGCCGTTGAAAATGATTACATCCATTTGATTTTATAAGGAAGGGTTTTATAAGGAAACTTCAGTATTACTGGTGAAAAAGCATGTTCTTATTTAGGAGCATGGGGAGAGTTTAATGGTTTTCCTATGTTCAATATAGTGGGTAGATTTCTTTTGTCAATCAAAGTTTACATACTAATGTTCTAGAAGATATTTGAAATTATTCCTGACTAGGCAATTCTCACTTTAAGAAAAAAATAATTTCATTGAAGCATAATATATCTTACTTTAAAAATATTACTTAAATATTATATTAAATATATTAATATATTTAAATATATGCTATTTTAAAATATAAAATCCTTGATTGGAGCAGACAGCCTTATTAGGTGTTTTAATTTCCAGCAATAATTTCATTGAAAAGTTAATAGTTCTCCTGCTCCCCTTCTCTCCTCCTCTCCCATACCTTATCAACAGTCAGAAATAATAGCAGAGGCTTTCTGAAGTGAAAATAAATATGTTGCAACTTATACCACAGTACTAGGCTGAAATGAAGATCTGATCCATCAATAACAATTTAAAATACAAAATAAGCAAAGAGAAAAAGAAATACATTGTGAGTAGAATGGTCCTGGAAAGCTCTGTCTTTTGGGGAGAAAGTGGAGTAGAAGGTCGGGGCCACATCAGGAGAAAAAAAAAAGTTTAAATTAAGACTCCTTGAGAGACTTCAATAAGGGTATGATTAGTTCAGCATTGCTTTCATTCTGTACTTCCCCCTCCCACTGTAGACTTCAGTTTTAATAATGATTAAAGAATAATGCTTGAATCCCATCTGAATGGTTTTTGAGATTTAACTCACTGAATCTATTCATAGCACTGAGCTTGTAAGGGGGCCTCAACAGATCTGCACAACTAATCGTGGAATATTACACTGATACTTCATCTCCCACATCAATACCAATTACAGCTGCACAGAGAACATTGCATATTTTTTTAATGGGGTAGGAATTTTTAATCCAGTCAGGTAGTTCTGGATGAATGTGTTTGTATGTCTGTCATTAAAATTTGGTGGCTCATGCTGCTCAAGACAGACACATTTTGAATGTTTAAAATTTTCACAGATGTTATTTATCCGTCAAAATGGAAAATTTCCTGCTCTCTACTATATAGACTCTGCCTCATTAACATAAATAAAAAATAAAGCATAACAACAACAATGTTGCTTAATGCGTACACACAGAAATATTGTCATAGGCATCTGGCAATCAGTTGGAGATGGTGAGAACTGCTAGATGAATGAATCTGGCAGAAGTATGACATTATTTTCTGGAGAAAAAGCTAACTAACTGTTAAAGATTTTGCCTTTATGTCTTATTGCTTTTTATTTTCAATGGGGTTATGATTATGTCTTATTGCTTTTTATTTTCAATGGGGTTACAATCACCATGGACATTCACGTAAAAGATGCCTTTACTAATTATTTGTGATACCAACATTTATTCTCTTAATTGAGAAGTAAAGACAGATTTCCCTTAAAGTCATTTGATTAAACAAAATCCTAATGAAGAATGCTAACTTTTTAACATCAGGATCTGTGTATCACAACATCTCACAGGCATGGACTTGAGATCATGATAATGACAGAAATCCATCTAATGACCATATATCCTTTGCTATATTCAAGAAGATGTCATTATAGAAGGTTGATTATTACCTCTGAAATTTCTTTTTCTATCCATTTAAGAAATAGTTTGTGAATTTCTAACATGTAGGGTATGTCATAATAAGACAATTTTGGTTTTGACTTCACTATGAACTTGTAAAAAGCCATTAGAAAAATATGCAACTGATACAAGCATCTTCCACTATCTTTAGACAATGTTTTCCAGCTTGCAGTTCCATGTTAATTCTGTTTATGTCTGTCTTCCCAATTAGCCAGAAAGCTTTTTTGAGGCCAAGCATCATACATTATTTATTATTACATGTGAATTCATAATGATGGACACAAAGTAGGCATGCTGTATATTTTTGTTGAAAAAGTAAACACTTTACATTCTTTAACCTGTGGTTATAGTACATTATATATATCTTTGAGTTGGAAAGAATGAAAAATTAAGACCAGGATTCAAAATCCATTACAAAAGTTATGACTGCAAAAACATTATGTCACAGAAACAGAATATTTTAGCTATTCTAAAAAAACTGAAGTGTCCAATATATCATAAATGGGTAAATGGAATTTGAAATTAAAAACACAGTACCATTTACATTAACCCCCCCAAAAAAACCTTAATTATAAATCTAAAAAATGTACAAGATCTAAATGAAGAAACCTACAAATTGATGAAAGGTATAAAGAAAAACGAAATAAATGGAGATACGTCATGTTCATGAAAAAGAAAACTCAATATTTTCAAGATGCCAGTTCTTCCCAATTTGATCTATAGATTCAATGCAATCTTAACCAAAATCTTAGCAAATTATTTTGTGCATATTGACAAACTAATTCTAAAGTTATGTGGAGAGGCAAAAGACCCAAACTAGCCAACAAAATATTTAAAGAGAGGAACAAAGTCAGAGAACCAACATTATCCAAGTTAATGTTTTATTATAAAGCTACAATAATCAAGACAGGAGGGGCACTTGGATGTCTCAGTAAGTAAAGCATGTAACTCCTGGTCTCAGGGTCATGAGTTCAAGCCCCACTTTGGGCATAGAACTTACATAAAAATAAAAACAAACAAAATAATAATAATGTGTGGTATTAGAAGAAGAGACAAATAGATTAATGAAAAGAATAGAGAGCCCAGAAACAGATCCATGCAAATAAAGTTAACTGATCTTTGACAAAGGAGCAAAGGCAAACAATGGAAAAAAAGATAGTCTTTTCAACAAACAGTACTCGAACAATTGGACATCCACATGTAAAAAAATGAATCTAGACACAGATTTTACACTCTTCCCAGCAATTAACTCGTAATGGATCACAGGCCTAAATATAAAACACCAAACTTTAAGACTCCTAGAAAATAGCATAGGAGCAAATCTAGGTAACCTTAAATATAGTAATGACTTTTTAGATACATCAAATTATTGTCATGAAAAAAATAACTGATAAGCAGGACTTCATTAAAATTAAAAACTTCTGCTCTAAGAAAGACAATGTTAAGAGAATGAGAATATAAGCCATAGACTGGGAGAACATTTGCAAAAAGACATATCCCCTACGAGAATGTTGTCCAAAACAGACAAAAAGAAAATTTGCTTTTAAAACTCAGTAATAAGAAAATGAACAACCAAATGAAAAAATGGCCAAAGACTAGAACAGACACCTCACCAAAGAAGACCTACAGATGGTAAATAGGCATATGAAAAGATGTTTCACATCATATGCCATTAGGGAATTGTAGATTAAAACAACAATCAGATACCGCTACACATCTATTAGAATGGCCAAAATTCAGAACACTGACAACACCAAAAGCTAGCAAGGGTGTGGAGAAACATGAACCTTCATTGCTGATGGGAGTCAAAATAGTATAGGAACTTCGGAAAACAGTTAGTTTATTATAAAACTAAATATACTCTGGAGTGCCTGGGAGGCTCCTTGGTTGGGTGTCTGACTCTTGGTTTTGGCTCAGATCATGACTTCATGGTGGTAAGACTGAGCCCAGCATCAAGCTCTGGGCGGAGCTGAGGGTGGAGCTTGCTTAGGATTCTCTCTCTCCTCTTCCTCTGTCCCAGCCCCTCTTCTTACTGTCTCTCTCTCAAAAAAATAAATAAAATTTTAAAAAGATTATAAAACTAAATAAACTCTTACTTTGGATCCAGCAATTGTGCTCCTTGGTATTTACCCAAATGAGTTGAAAATTTACATTTGCACAAAAACCTGCCCATACATGTTATAACAGCTTTCTTCATAACTACCAAAACTTGGAAGCAACTAGGATGTCCTTCAGCAGATGAATGGATAAACAAATTGTCATACATTAGACAAAAGAATATTATATACCACTGAAAAGAAATGGGCTATTAAGCCATGAAAAGACAAGAAAGAACCTTTACTGCATATTGCTAACTGAAAGAAGCCAATCTGAAAAGGCAAGATACTATATGATCCCAACTACATTACATTCTAGAAAATAAATTTGGTATAAAATATTATTGATACTTTCCTTTAAATTATAATCTAAAACCTGCCTGTTATAAAACAGCTAAATTTCTTAATGGGAATAATAGATCAGTCTGCTTGTTGCTAGCACAATAGTGTTGAATAGTTTGTCATGTCTTTAATAGTAGTGTGCTGAGAAGTTGGAAGATGCACAGTTTAAGGGTATGGCTCTCTAACTTTTAGATATCTTGTGCAGAGAAGACTTTGGACAGATTGTGGCAATGATAAGCATCAGAGCACTGATCTCCAGCCTTCTAGAGTGAGGAGAATTTAAGGAAAGCCTAAGGAATAAGTTGAGGGCTTTCATCACTGGTAGTCCTAGTTACATTCAGGCCTCATTTTAAATAAAAGTGGTATCTTTTCAGCCTTTAAAGAGTTCCAAAATTATTTTCTAATAGTAAATTGAGCACTATAGAAAATTTACTCATTTTATTTTTCATGTGGCAATAACCTCTGTCATTGTTGAAGAAGGGTAAATATGCATTGCTCCAGCCATGGCTAGATTTTTTATTATATTGTATTATCAAGAAAAGAAATGGAATAATCTTGTGTCAAGGTCATGTACAATAGGATAAGATACCATCAATTTGGATAGTTTAGTTGCTGTCTCATTATAAGTTGAAAGGGACAAGCTGACCTCTCAAACTACTTCTCAGGATAAATTCATAAGCTTTTATGAGATAGCTATCCCCCAAAGTCATTACCTAGGACTGATGTACTAGTCTTTTTCATTACTTATTAGAATATGGTGGGATACTAGTCCCCAAATATTATTCTCTCCCTTCTTCTGGGATTAGAAGTGGTAAACGACACAGAGAAATGAAAACCCCAAATTACAGTATGTTCACAAATAAGATGGAGTGGGTATTTGATAAATATCTGTGTAATTCTTCATTTCCAACTTGATTCATCTTTAAGCCAAATAGATTGAATTCAAGACATGCAATTCATTACCTTATATCACCTTGAGACAGATAAAAATAATTATTTATTATGTTATTTTGTCTTCATTTAAAATTTAGTGAGGTATTTTGTCATTAGCATGGATTGTGGAATATGTAACATAAATACTTGGCAAATTTTTTAGTGTTCTCTAGAATTTCTTAATTGAAACTGGCACTTTCAACTTAATGTTAATTTGTATATTTATTGGAAGTATTAATAATTAACCTTGAATAATTAAACAGAAAGTACAATGGACTATACATATTATCTGTACTATATATGAATTTACCTATAAAACCCTTTGTTTTTATTTGATACATCTTAAATCATGTGTTTATATTTCATAATCAGAGTCCATTTCTGTAACATGTGCTATCCTGAAAGGAAAATATTAATCAGTGTATTGAATTATCAAATTTTAGATCCAAAGGACCATATGAATTATGTAGTAAAGTCCCCAATGTCTACTTTTCACAGATAATATCAAGAGAAATAAAAAGACTTGCCCAATCAGGGCTCCTGGGTGGCACAGCGGTTTACCAAGCATCTTACTCTTAGTTTCCACTCGGGTCATGAAATCAGGGTTGTGAGATGGAGCCCCACATGGGGCTCAACACTCAGTTGGAGTCAGCTTGGGATTCTCCCTCTCCCTCTGCCCCTCCTGCTCGTGTTCTCTCCCTCTCTCTAAAATAAATAAATAAATCTTAAAAGAAAAAAAAAAAGGCAACATAAAGATTAATATTCCAGGCTCTGGTGCCAGAAGTGCCAGAATGCTGGAGTACTAATCTTTTCTTTACCATTTACAGAATCAGAGACCTTGAACCAATTAACTGACTCTCTATGCCGTATTTCCTCAATTGAAAAATGGAAATGAGCATAGACCCAACCTCCTTGGTTTTATGTGCAAGGATTAACCCTGACAAAGCTATACATATAGTATGTTGGGAAGTACTGATAAACATTACATACACACTCAGAAATATTTATTCTCTTATAAATTGAAGTCTAGTTCTATTTTTATGAGAGGGAATCCCCCTTGAAAATGGGCAGTTTGGAGAGAGTATTTTATTTTATTAATATGCATTTTAATACTGTTTATAATCTCCATTTGTAAGGGAGAAAAAAATGAATGATAGAATTTATATTCAACAAATAGTTTATGTCTGAGGAATCCCTAAGGAATCTACAAGGACCAGAATTAATTTTGACCTGAAGCAATAACTCATTTACTAGAGGGTATATCTCCTCTCAAGTGAATGAGATCTTTTGATCTCTATGAGCACTGTATGTAGAACTAAAGACATTGAAAATCTATTACAGATTCCATTATTAACCTCAATCTATAAGTCTGAATCTTAGTGAAATTACTTTCTCACTCTAGATTTTCTGGAGACTTTGTTTCATGAAATAGGGACATGATTCTCATTCTTCATTCTGAAGGGGAATTAGACTTAAAATGCAGGTTCTTAGTGCTGTATTTGCATGTCCACCATGTAATGACAGTCTGGGCAAAGAAAAAGTTCTTTCTTTGATGTATACAGGAACTTCATCATAGTTGATCTATTCCCTTCATTCAAGGAAGAAAACAGTGTTAAAAGGCACACCAGTCCCAAGTAGATACACTGAAATTATGTATAGAAATACTGTCTATGACTAGTTTTATAGTCTTTAATTTAGGTGCAAAACTGGGTGAAAAAATCTCAAGGGTACAGGTCAAGATGGAAACGCTTCATTATTCAGTGCCTGAGGAATGCCCATCTTCTAATATAAAAAGATTATTTCAAATTCTCACATATTTATATATCTATTCTTTCTTTACAGTATTGTTGACTATAATCACTATCCTGTGCCTTAGATCTCCAAACCTTACTCATCTTCTAGTTGTAAGGTTGTACCTTTTGATCAACATCTCCCCAGTCTTCACCCCTCAGTCACCATTCTACACTGTTTGTACAAGTTCAGCTTTTTTAGATTCCACATAAAGTGATATCATATAGTATTTTTCTTCCTTTGTCTGACTTATCTCACCTAGCACAATACCCTCATGGCCATCCACGTTGTCACAAATTGCAGAATTCCCTTCTTTCTTGTGGCAGAATAATATTCCAGTGTGTGTATGTGTGTGTGTGTTCGCCTGTGTGTAGCCTGATATCAATGACAGAGATCTATCTATCTATCTATCTATCTATCTCATTTCTTCCTTATCCATTCATTTGTTGGACACTTAGGTTGTTTCCATATCTTGGCTATTACAAATAATGATGCAACAAACACAGGGGTACAGATATCTTTTTGATACTCTGATTTTATTTCCTTTGGCTATATACTCAGAAGTGGGATGATATGGTATGAATGATATGGTAGTTCTATTTTTAATTTTTTGAGGAATCTCCATACTCTTTTTCACAGCAGCTGAACCAATTTACATTCCCATGAACAGTGAACAGTGTTCCCTTTTCTCCACATCCTCACCAACATTTGTTATTGCTTGTATTGTTGATAACTGTTCTAACAAGTGTGAGTTGATACCTTACTGTGGTTTTGATTTGCATTTCCCTGATGATAAGCAATGTTGAGGATCTTTCCATGTACCAATTGGCCATTTGTATGTCTTCTTTGGAAAATGTCTATTCAGGTTCTCTCCTCATTTTATAGTTGGGTTATTTGTTTTGTTGTTGCTGCTATTGAATTGTATGAGTTCTTTATATATTTTGGATATCAACCTCATAATATATATGGTTTGCAAATATTTTCTTTTATTCCTTAGTTTGTCTTTTCTTTTTTTTTTTTATTGTTTCCTTTTCTTGGCAAAGCTTTTTAGTTTGATGTAGTCCCACCTATTTATTTTGTTCTTATTGCTTGTGCTTCTGATGTCATATTCAAGGAGCATCATCAAGGCCAATATCAAGGAAGATTTTTCCTGTTTTCTTCCAAAGGTTTTACAGTATCAGCTCTTATGTTTTAGTCTTTGATCTACTTCCCATTAATGTTTGGGAGTGGTGTAAGATGAGGTCAAATTTCATTTTTCTGTAGGTGGTTATCCATTTTTCCAACACCATTTACTGAAGACTATCCTTTCCCCATTGAGTATTCTTGGCTCCGTTGGCAAATATTAGTTGATTGTATATGCAAGTAGGGTTTATTTCCAGGTTTTCTATTCTGTTCCATTGGTCTTTGTGTCTATTTTTATGCCAGTACCATATTATTTTAATTACTATAGCTTTGTAGTGTAAGTTAAAATCAGGAAATGTGAAGCCTCTGATTTTCTTCTTTCTCAGGACTGCTTTGGCTATTCAGAGTCCTTTGTTGTCCTATACAAATTTTAGTATTGTTTTTCCTATTTCTGTGAAACATGCCACTGGAATTTTGATATGGATTGCATTGCATGTGTAGATGGCTTTGGTTAGTATGGACATTTTAACAATATTTCATCTTTAAATCAAAAAAATAATTATGTCTGTAAAGTACTTATGAATATCAGATATCACTGAACCTACAGGAGATATTTTTATTCACTAATCTGTCTAATCTGGGGGACATTCCTGGAGAAAGTACACAGAGGGTATGAAATCAAGTGTTAAAGAAATGAGACTCTGCTACTCTCATTGTTTAGTCCTGGTTAAAAAGAAAATGCTAATGTTTTATGCCACGTTTTCCCCCTCACAACTCCAGTTGCTTTGCCATTTGAAACTGCTATATGTATGAAGTAAAAACGTTTACAATGAAATACCGAAGAAATATATCTGCTTGAAATGCAACTGTACTGATTATCCATAGTTTTTATGTGACTTGACACCTTCAGAAATTCATTGAGTGATGAATGTTGATAAACTGTTCTTTATATGTTAGATAATGATTTAAAATTTAAATTTCCATATAGCTAAAAAAACAAAACAAAACAAGACCCCACCAACATACAGATAGATCTTTAGCCAGGTAATGCCCCATTTCTTAAGATTTTCTTCACAGAAATAGAGGCTGTGTCTATAATAAGGACATTAGCATTTCATCACATTTGCCAGCAAAATTGAAATATCCTGTGATTTATCTCCCCTTCCAAATATAACAATAAAATTTGCATTTCTGAGGTTATTTGAAATTTCACATTTGCCTATTTTTCTATTTGTCACTTTTTAAATATATTGATTTTTGACCAAAATTTATATATGACTAAATATATCAATGTATACTTAGAGTTCCTGAATTCCTACAGGGAAACAAAAGAGCACTGTCGACATTTGAAATGAGTAAATTTTCTATAATATTTGCAAAATATTCTATATAAATATATATAGAGAGAGAGAGCTAGAGACCAAGACAAAAGGGTGAAGGAGAGAGAGAGAGTTAGAGAGTGAATTAGCAAAATTCTGAGATATCCGTGTCTTCTACAAAATAGAGAACAAAGCTCACAGACATGTAACGGTCATTTAAATTATTTTTAGATGGAATATTCTGGTCAGTACCTACTCTTCTTTTGATTGAGCGGAAAAATGTAAAACAATCTAAAACCTCCTCACCATTTTGTGGAGATTCCATTGATCTGATTTAGGGATAGTTTAATATATATTCATCGGATTGAGTCTCTTGTAATACACTTTTCTGTTCTTCTTACATTAGGAATTTGTCCTAATACCTAACAAGAAAGTACCTTGCTCATTATTTAATTATTTGCCCTACGATGGTTATTTATCAAAAATCATAATGTCTGATATATGTGAAAAATTGTATCTGTTGATTTTGGGATGGGAGCTTGATATATGTATTTGTAATCATCATACTAGAGTTCTTAATTCAACATCACAGACACCATCAAAGATGACTTTAGTATTGAGAGAAGCATTTTTGCAAGTAGTAAATGAGAAAATGAAATCTAGCTCAAACTGAAAATTGAACTGCATTTTCAAATGTTTTAATATAAAGAAGTAAGTTTATTGCTTTTTAAAAGTATCTGGTCATTTTGCTTAATGAAAAATCCCCCCTTTTTTTTGTAATATACTAGATTCCAATTATCTTGGCTTAACAGGAATAAGTACATAATGTCTTTTGTTTTTCCTTTACATTTGAAAGATCTCCTCAGAAATGATAGAACTATACCAGGATAGATTTCTGCTGTTCTTCTCATTTTCAGAAAGCAAAGGAGGTTGAAAGTAAATTGAACAGGAAATGGTAAACATTGTGGTTTTCAGAGTGTATTTATGCCCTCTGAATCTAAATTTGATATTTAAAGTTTGTATAACTCTTGATTCACATTTTATTGTTTAAAATTTTAAATGCAAATATAGCGCTTTCTTTATTGGGGCAATATGATAACTGGTAGTTTCTGATTACTCTTAATTTAATTACACTAATTAATCCCACTACTATGATGCCGAGGGCCTGGTTTATTTCATAATAAATATCTGTGTTCCTTCTTCCTTCAAATATATAGACTCATTAGCTTGTTAAAAAGATTTTATACAAACTTCCTTCTTAGTAAAATTCAGACACAGATTAAATTCCTTGACATCTTGTAGGCAACTCTTAAAACTAAAGATAATTGCAGCAAACTTTCTGAAGTTTTGACTATAGAATAGGATAGTTTAATAGTTTAACTGCATATGTTAAACTACAAGACATCTTAATGCCATCAAGAGCCGGAGATAATCCATCACAATATTGAGTAAACTTCAGTGTCAAAATCTTCTGCAACTGAGTATATTTCTATGTTTATTAAGGACCTGAATCATATTTGAAAATATTATCAGTTAAGTGGTCATTACTAACAAATGCAGACTAATTTAATAATCCTCATCAACTGAGGATGTACGAGTATTATGAGACAACTAAGTTTAATCAAAGACTAAGACAGTGTTTGAAGCAAGAAGGAAAAAAAAGGGGAGCTAAAGTATTGCTTTTCCCCACCTCTCTAAGTTTCAGTATATTATCTGACAGTTTTGATTTTCAAGGGAGGAGAATAGTTCTTTATGGGACTTTTAACCTACTTCCACAGGACAAACGGCATTGCTCTCACCTGCATATTTCATGAACAGAGCACCCCCAAATAATCAGGAAGGAAGCATACCTTTAAACCTTTTAAAATGACTGCAATAGAGCACATTAACTCTTACTCGGGACTTACCTGACCCACATGTGCCAAATATCATTATTGCATCTCCCCTACACATTCTAAATCAGTATAGTGGGCTGAAGAATGGCCCACATAAATGCCTGGAATCCATGAATTTTGCCTTATTTGGCAAAAAGTTCTTCATAGATATATTTAAGGATCTTGAGATGAAGAGATCATTTTGGGTAGGCCCTATATCTAATGACAAATGTCCTTGTGAGAGACACACAAAGGAGATTTGCCAGAAAGAAGAGGAGAAAGTGCTGTGGAAACAAGGGAAGTAGACTGGTGTGGTGACAAGCCAAGTAAGCCAAGGAGTGCCAACAATTACTAGAAGCTGAAAGAAGCAAAGAAGGATTCTTCCCTAGAGCCCCCAGAAAGAGTAAATTTCTGTTGTTTTAAGCTACCCAGTTTATGGTGCTTTATAGCAGTCCTAGGAAACTAATACAGTCATTAAGTAACCCCGACCAATGATTTTACCAACTCTTCAAATAAAAAGAACAAAGGGGTTATTAAATGCCACCATTAGAATACTGCTGCTTTATCTCAAAGATAAAAAAATTAGCTCCAACAGAGCTTCCTGGTTTTACTAATCCAATCATTGTCAAACCATAGATTTCATGTTCCTGAAAGTACTATATAATTTTAAAGCAATATCTTACTTAACAATTAAATATCCTCTTCTGTAATGAAAGAGAAGTAAACAGGAAATACTGTAAGATTAATATCGGGCTTTGGCATTACTAATAAAAATGGCTATTATTAGCACACTATTTCCTCTATATCCAAATTTACACATTCTTTTCTTGATTCAGATACAAATACAATAACTACTAAGAGTCAGGATCATCTCCTAGGAAATGTAGGCAATAGGGTCATTTGCATAGCTAACTCACAAATGTATGTCTGTGTGTACATTACCTATAATTCCTATGTCCTAAATATCTACCACCTGCCATCTCTTCATCCATATATGGGTATTCCCTATGTCCCAAAGTCAAGATGAATAACTGATATAATTTCTATCATATTTAAGAGGGTCTGAAAGTGATAAGAAAAGAAAGTAAATGCAAATTATGGCTTTTCTTAGGCACTACCAATCTTTATGCTATTTGAGCTTGGGAGAAAAAAGTGGCAACAGCATTGATCACATAGTAACCCCTGTTACATCATGGCAATCACTATATCTACCTCATCTTCCACTGGGTATACACCATTACAATTTCCTTACCCTGAAGTGGTCACTACTAACAAATACAAACTAATTCAATAATCTTCATCAACTGAGGACATAAGAATATTATGAGACAACTAAGTTTAATCAAAGGGTAAGACAGTGTCCCCCTTACCCCCTAAGAGCTTGTGCAGCCTTTGTTTTTGTTTTGTGATGAAGGGTATTCTGACATTTTACTTGTTAGTAAGGAATCCTTTTACCATTTCTCTCAGGGATATGGTCTGATATCTTGCAATTCTTAAAATGGACACAAAACAGGACTCTATGGTAGCTTTTTTATGGGTATTTATCCCCCATTACACTGGGAAGTCAGTGATATTTTCTCAAACTAAAGAGGCAAAGAGTTTGTCAGGGTCATTTGTTAGAGTATAAACCAATCTTATGGTCAAACAGAAAAGTATTTCTGAGTAAATTATATGAGGTACAACAGAAAAATATAAATTTCCTAAATGCAGAGTAATATGTAAGATTGTGTGGCTATATGTAAACCTTTTTAAATTCTTCAATTTTTGTATTGTAAGTCAACAATTAAAATTCCTTTATTTTTTTGTACAATTAACATAGGACTTTAAGCCTTTTTTTTTTTTCAACATTGAACCACTGTCTTGAAATTATCTTGAATTCCAAATGAAAGAGGCCTCAATGGAAGGATTATTTTATACTTTCCATTATGAAGGTTAACAATGGAGAGTATACCACATGTCAACTTGTTTTAACTGTATGAAGAATTGTCTTTGGAAGTGTTTTCAGTATCTAGTCTCAAGCCTTATAGTTATGCTTGTTTTCTTTTCATTACATTTTTATCATGTTCTCTAATTTTATTCTTCTAGAACCATTATAGTTTTCTCACACTAAATATATTGCCTTAGCTCTCCACAGCTGCAAGAGAAGACTATACAAGTGTTAATAATGAATTGCCAGTGGCTAATCTTAAGTCTTCCTTAGTTTGCAACAAGCACTGGATACCTGCCGGGAGGTGCCAGTGGAAACGTGCTGTGATAAGAGCTCTGCTCATAGTCCTTTCGGGTATATACTAATTCCACTGTGTTGTGCGATTAAGGAAAGAAAAGACAGTTCATGACTCAGAATATTTAGGTAAGGCTTTTTTCCTCCTCTGCTTAAGAACAAGAAACAAAGTCCATAAACAAGACTCACTTGGAAACTATCACTCTACAATTTAGATTTTAGTAATATCCATTCCTGTAGCCAGGAGGGAAACAGAACTCTCACGTCCCTTAGCTCATATAAATCATTTGTGCATTTCTACAAATATTTACTGGCATGTATAAATAAAACTAAAATAAATAAATCACTGGATTGATGAGCAAGGTGCAGGTACAACAGTAAGAAAAGATAAACAGCAAACCACTGGCATAGCTGAGCAGCTAGACTGGGAAGTAATAAAAAAAGAAAGAGAGCATCATAGGAAATGAGCTAATCAGAGAGCCATCCTACTCCAGGTAAAGGGGAAGCTATATGAACAGTGGTCCTGGGTGAGTACCTGTGCCTTAATTCTGATCTCTAGGAACAAAATTGGAAAAACTATCTTGCTGTTCATTTAATGGATGTTTGATACATGAATACAAATAGGTATACCTATTCCTGGAACTCTCCACACTGACCAAAGTCCTTTATGATCCTCAAATATGTGAGAAATTGGGATATATTTTTGAACTATTCATCCAAATTTACCAAAGCAGAAAGAGCTAAGAAAAATACTGAGGCAAGCAAGG
This sequence comes from Potos flavus, assembly GCA_028534135.1. Classification (NCBI taxonomy): domain Eukaryota; kingdom Metazoa; phylum Chordata; class Mammalia; order Carnivora; family Procyonidae; genus Potos; species Potos flavus. Next base: position 70,168,490 of record CM052895.1, on the reverse strand, counting down.
GCATCTTAGGAAAACAAGCCCATACTAGCTCTAATATATTACACATATTAGATATGCCACTGACCTCTCATTAAAAGGCCAAAAACTAGCATACATGAACTAATGGCTCAATAATTGAGTGTCAGTAAGGACAGCATTTTTTCAGCAGGCTATGTAAGATTAAAACAAAAAGAAGAATAAATAATATTTCCAATTGTATAGCATACAAGTGAGGATTTCACATTCAGCATAATTCAGAAAAGTCAATTTTTTAAATTTTTGTGGCGAACTGGAAATGTTTTGAAAATAGATGCCTAATAGTTCAAGGCTGACATCATAGAGAAAAAAAAAAGCATTTTCCCACAAAAGTTACATTGGTAGCAAACATACAGTGTGTGTACAGAGAGGTAAAGCCACACACACACTTGATTAAATTATAATTTTTCTTGGTGTGGCTATTGTTTAAGGAATTTAGAAAGGACCGATGATACAGGTGGAAAGAATAAGTCTAAAAATAGTGTTGCCTGAATATATTAGTTTTGTCTTAACCTTATAGAGTTTCCTTAAGCTCATTTCCTCCCTCTATCCCTTTCTCCCCCAGTCTATATGCCCCTCCTTTCCTTCTGTTTGATTAAGTCTACATCTCCATTCAGTTATTTGAACCTGGAATGCCTTAATTAAATTTTGAGCTGGGTCCTACTATTGAAGCATCAAGTTGCTCAGTTGCTCTATACGTGATTAAAAGATGACTTGTCCAGAGCAACATGGTTCAGAAGATTGAATCTGAAGAGAATAGCAAATGCTGTGCTTCTCATGTCACTTTCTACCACTGAAGTTTGTGCAGTAGATGCTTCATTACTAATATTCTCTTCTCTTTATCATTGATGAAGTTGAGCAGCATTAGCCAAGCATGACATATTAGCTATTTTTAAACAAACACATCAATTTTGTGTTTTCATGTTCTCAGTTCATTATTGGCGTGATGGAGTGAAATTGTGGCTACTTTGTGGGGTTAGGATTCAAATGAGATCTAAAATCTGGGTGAATGACATTTTGTTGCTGCAATTATTTTTGGAGAACAATTACAGAATATGGAAAGCTAGAGTTCCTAGTTAAAAATAAAAGTAGGTATGCCTCTAAATGTGGTATAAAATGAAATTTTATTAGTTACAACTCTGGATATTGTTTTTATTGTCATCCTATTTCTTTTCAAAGTTGTGTTTTTTTTCTTAATTTTTAAAAACAATTTATTCATATATAACTATTGGAAAATATTCTAGGAATAAAGAGAATTCAGGAAGATTGAAGAGAATAAAAATTATTCATTATTTTATAATTTAGAGATCATTGTTTTAATTTGTACATATTCCCTTCAGCATCTTCCTTTTTTATAGTAGATGTCATACTGCATCTATAACAGCACTTTCTTAACTTTGGTTTTTGTTTGAGGTATATATTTATTTTACTGCTATTAAAAACTCAAAAAACTCAATTTATACACCTGCATGGTATTTCAAAATGTATCTGCAAATAGCTCATATTATTCTATATTTTGAGCTTTTGATTAATCTCAATTTTAGCTATTATGACAATATTTATCATATATATATTTTTGGTCACTTCTTTAAAGATTTTTTTATTATTATTTATTTGAGAGAGAGCGAGAGCATGAGCTAGGGGGTGGAGCATAGAGAGAGAGAGAAGTAGACTACCCATTGACCAGGGAGCCCGATGTGGGGCTCAATCCCAGGACCCTGAGATCATAACCTGAGCAGAAAGCAGATGTTTAACAAACTGAGCCACCAAAGCACCCCTTGGTTACTTCTTTAAATTAAAAGCATTTTCTTATCTCTTCATATATTATGTTAAATTTTTACACATTCACAATACAACACAACTCTCTCAGAAGTAATGCTCATTATATGCTGCATATACCTGAATTAAAAACTCACTAAAAAATAAAACAAAAGAGAAAGAAAAGGAAAAAAAAAAACTTTTGCCAACTCGATTTAGCACAATATCACATCTGAATACATACATTTTGATTTGCTTATTAAACTTTTACTAATCCTTCTTTCAGTTAGATTTACTTCTCCCTTTTGTTTTTAGAACCTACCACATTTTAATTAAATTTGGGGCTGAATTCTATCATTGACAAATCAAAGATGCTACATACACCATTGCCATGTCATGTAGATATAGAAGTGATCACTATATGTGGGACATTGTAAAGTGATAAAAGATATGTGATATGAATATATAAAAGGGAAAACCAAGTTTCAAACTTTATTTTCACAGTCGTCACACAGATAACACAAGAGTTTCGTGTATGGTAAAAATAGAGGCTGGGAAAAATCCTTTAAAGAGATGCAGTCCATAAAACTGGCATTCCAGATTCTCAAGTAGTTCCTTTTCTATAAACTGATTAAGCCCTCTGGTGATACCTTTAAATAGAATTATCGTTACAAAAATTCACTATGTAATTTTATATGAACTTCTTAAAGGAATGCAAATTCTGATACTGTCAAGTTGGTGTGACCATAACATAGACTTGAAATAAAGCATATATCCAGGAAGTCATGAAAGAGGAATATGAAAGCCAAGATGAAATAATTAAAACAAAGCTTAATCAAATAAAGTTTGCAATTACAGCTCAGGGCACTGTAAGTCTACTTAAATGAGATTAGTGAAGCACTGCCAGGGCTTTAGAGAGATAGAGAGACTGGGATTGGTTCCAGAAGATGGGCAATAAACCAAATTAAATAACCAGAAAACAAAGTGACTGGTGAGCTTCAAGTCAATATATGGGAAGAGTTTAGAAGATAATGTTAAAAGGATGCTTTAGGATAACATGAAAAATTAATCAGTGATAACTAGGATCCATGTGAATGGGCAAAGAACAAACCATTTTAGACTAATTGCATCAATATCTTATATAACTTATATATTATTAGATTAGAAATGTGGTAAAAATAATGTTCAGCATTAGTTAGGAGTTCAAAACAACTTTTTATAAAATGTTTATGGACAATATGGAGAAATACAAACAGATTATAAAAATATTAAATTATTGTGTATCACATTACTACTATAGGTAGGGTATTTTTTTAAAGATTTTGTTTATTTATTTGAGAGAGAGAGAAAGAGAGAGGAGAAAGAGAGCACAAGCTGGGGGGGAGGTGGGCATAAGGGCAGAGGGAGAAGGAACTTGACATGGGGTTTGATTCCAGGATCTTGGGATCATGACCCGAGGCAAAGTTAACTCTTAACCGACTCTTAACCAACTGAGCCACCCAGGCACCCATGTAAAGTACTTTAAAGCAATACAGAAAATGTTAGGAATATCTAAGGGAAATACCATGTTTTAAACTTTATTCTGAGAAATGTGCAAAACCAAGTTTATAAGTATAAATTCGAAGGAAAACATATAAATGAGAGCCTTATGAAAGATTGTCATAATTAACATTTTGTTAGTGATTTCTACTGCAACATGTTAGGAAGATAAATATTGGTTGATTAAACTATTAAAACACTTTGAGAGTACAGTCATAAAATATGCTGATTACATGCAAGTGAGAAGGATATTCATTTATTGGTTGAAAATTATGAACTAAAAGACAATGATAGGCGAAAAAGATGCTTTGCACTAAAATAACGATTTTTAAAATTTAATTATGTTAATTATGTTCAAAAATAAATGTTCATTGTTGTCTGGTTGGCCTAGACTGGTCTTACTTGGCTTAATTCATTAAACTCAAATTTTTTCAAAACCTTCCTTAAGCTAATATTCTAGTAGTTAATCCCCCAAAATAAAGTTAACAGATTTCTCCATATTATTTTGAGCATCTTGAGTAAAACTTTTTTCATTTAATTTATAAATTAATTGTAAAGAAATTGATACCTTCATAGTATTTATCGCAGAGAGTGTCATATTTTTCGATTTGTGAAAGTCAGTTTTACGCATAAGTACAATTTTATAGTGCTTTTGATATGATTTTATATTTCTTTTAAAGTTTCTTGCTAGGCTAATTATATTTTTCATTAATATTATGAATGAGTGTATTCCTCCACTATATTTCATAATTGATTTTATTATAATACAGGAAGATATATTAGGTTTTGCACCTTATCCAGTGGGCTAATTTTCTAATTAGTCCAAATACATTTTGATTGTCTTAGCTTTTTAAAGGTATAATTCTATATACAAATGAAGCTCAGCAATGTCTTACAATGAAATCTAATAGAGCAGTTGGAAGAGCTATGGCTTAGGTATAACAGCAATTATGAAAATGATTTTATTGCCTTAGTCACAATTAACTATTATTTATTAAGAATTATTAAGTGCCTGACATTATTCGAAGGATTAGTGACACATCAGTGAAGAGAAAAAATTCCCTTCTCTCACAGACCTTATAGTTTAGTGAAAATTGAAAGCCCAAATCTACATTCTAAATGGGAATAAAAAGCATTGGACAGTTTTTAGTAGGAGAGACATGATCTGACTTATTTTTAAGGCCCACTTTAACACTCTGGCACTGTATGGAGACTAGACTGTAGTGGACAAGATTTGAAACAAACCAGATAGGAGATTGTTGCAATGGTCTGGGTGACAGATGATGATGCCTTGAACTACGATGAAATATTCCATTTTTCACCATTAAACCACAATGGGAAATTACTGTAGATTTTGAATTTATTTGGAGGAAGAGATGATGGGATTTATTGGTAAAGTGGATATGGGGTGTGAAAAAATTAATGAAGATATTTAAAATAGAGTCTGATATTATAAATAAAAGATGACCATTGTTAGTTGCATTTTAAGATATCTCTAGTATGAGGATAATGATAACACTGGGCTACCCTTCATTCCTACCCAAAACATTGCATTCATTTTTAAGTATCAAAATTTAAATGGATTATACACTAATTTAAATCTGCTCAGAAGTGTGTCTTAATGATGGTCAAAGGCACTGGAATCACATAATATGAAGCATAATTTGAGGAGCAGTTGATGTTTAACATAATGACTAGAAGGTGAGAAATAATAGCTTTTTCAAATACATTGTGTTCTGTGGAAGAAAAGTTAAGCTTTTTCAGAATGTACTCCATGAAGCAGAAATAGTATCTAATGAGTGGAAGTTAAAGGGACACAGGTTTTACTCATTATATATCTGACTTGCTAAGTTCATGTCTGGCCTAAATGTAACTGTCTGTCCGGGGACATGGAACTCTCTTTATTAAGGTGTTCAAGCACAGTTTACATGACAGCTTGAGAGAGATATGGAAGGATTTCAGGGTGAATTGAGTGACCTTTCTAATCGGAAGGTATTGGTTATTATATAAAATCGATTATTCCATTTGATATATAGAATACTTACTGCAGGCTATGAGGACATGAATATTAAGGGATGTTTTGAAAATTAGTTATCTTGACAAATTCAAGATAAGGTAATCATTCTAAATGACTTTTTCTTCAAAGAATAGAATTAGTAGTGAAATTGCCTCAAGTAATATTTGTAATGCTTTGCTGCAAATATTTGTGCTATTTCTTCTCCTCTCCCAATATATGGAATCTTATCTAAAGTAAACTTCTTTGTACGGTTTTTAGGTGAAAAACTACTTCGCCTATAAATAAGCACAGTATTGATAATTCCTATTTAATTTGCCTAACTTGATTTGAAAAAAAAAAAAAAGCCTAGAGATATTTTTTTCTCTTCTTTTACTTGTTGGTTAGATTCAATGACAATATTCATTAGATTCATTAGATATAGTAATTATCTAGCACCAAAAATTTTGCAAATCAAATTTTAAATTTTTTTAAACTCTAAAATAGACTATCTAATTTTGAAGTTAAAAGCTTTTATCACACTTGCATAAATATTTGACATTTAGCCTTATCAAATTAATATACTATTATTTGAATGTTAATGGAATAATTTGATATTTCTGGATGACAATTATAATTTGGAAATGATATACCTTTATTTCTGAAAAGAAGTTGAAAAAAGGTTGCAATCCATGTAGGAAATTCATAGTTTCAGTAGGTTTATCATGAATTGTTTAAATAATGCTAAGTTGCCAACTCCTTCATTCTCTGACTCTGAAAATCTGTAGTTTGACTGAATCCAAAGATACATACATAGCTCTAGTGATGATAAGAGTAAAACATCTGACTGAAGCACTCCTGACCTCCAGTATTCTACTGCTTTGCTTTGCTTAGTGCCCCTATTAGACATTACAAGGTTTCAGCCTAGAAGCACTTCTCTCTTAAGCCCTACTCTTTCATTAAGAAGCCCTCCTTTGGCATAAAACTTAGGCACATCAGCTATTTACATTTGAAGAAGTGGTATCTAGCAGAGAACAGCTCTGATAGATGATTTTAATATGCTGAAGGAACTCTGCCACACCAGATTTATCTTCAATTATGTTTATCAGTCAAAAGGTGCTAGGATAGATTTTTCTATCAGTGAGTGTTACGATGGCTTCTCTGCAGGAAATCCTCAGAATATTCATCGCCAACCTGGATTTGCTTTTAGTGGCAATGGGCCAGTAAAGAGAACACCTATCACACACATTCTTGTGTGACAATCAAAATGAATGAAAGCAAGCATGTCTGAATTTCTTGAATCTGGAGATGGAGAAGTGGAACAGCAGCAAACATACAGTGGTGGACACAAACATCTCTATTTCCATAATGATACTTCTCCGTTCACAAGAAATAGAAGCAGATAGTGAAGATGAAAAAGATCCTGAATGAAAAAAAAAAAAGATCCTGAATGAATGGCTAAGAGAAAAAAATACATTACTCAATATGCTGAAGGAGAAGGAAGACATAACTTTATGGAGGTGTGGCACTACTAGGAGGCACAGGACCTGTGTTTTGTGGAGAATTAGATTCACAAGGCTTGGGCGAGACAGAGATGAATGAAAAGAGAATCTGGAGAAACAATGAGGTAAGTGGAAATTTTGCCTGTCTCTGTGGTGTGTTGATTTATTGTGAGGGTGAAGATTATTGGTAATGGGATCCAATCTAATCTAACCTGCTTTCATCTAATTGACATTTGTCCTGGAAAGTGGAGAGAGCCATCAAGTAGTTAAACAGGTTCTCAGAGAATGTGAACAGTGAATGATTCTTTAGGGCTATTCTGTAGAAAGGGCAAGGTCATAGAAGTGTTTACAGGTGATAAGTCACACGTTATGAAAATGTAGTGCTTGTTTCTGACAAAGGTTCATCCCCACCTCTGCATGTACTTGTTTTTTTAGGTCAATTACTGCAAAAATAGCCAAATTTCTTCTTATTCTGGAATTTGGGAAGTCTCCTTTCCCTCTTTCATAGGTGAAGGCTGAGGCACTCAAGTTCAGAAGGCATGGACAGGGAACAGACTGGGGTTTGGGATGAGGATTGTAAGGAAGAAGCTCTCTGTGTTTTGTGGGGTAGAAACACTGGCCTGGCAGACAAAGTAAAATGTTTGTAAAAGTAGAGGGCATTGAAAAGACAAAGATGGAATTTATAAGTGCCATGCCCTAATTTCTAAGTGTCGTTGTAAATTTAAAAAATATTTTAGTGTGATAAAGTTACAAAACTCTGCTGTTACTACCTTTTATATATTGTTCTTTTGAAATCCGTGGTACTCTAAAACCCATAAAGGAGGACTGATCCATAGAAGACTAGGGGATGGACATTAATCTCCCCTATTTTCTGATCTTTTTGTTGAGGATTATTTCATTGTCTCCCTTGTACTTTGTTTTTGTTGTTGTTGTTTTTAAATGATACTTTAAAAAAAAAAGATTTTATTTATTTATTTGACAGAGAGAGACAGAGACAGAGCACAAGCAGGGGGAAAAGGAGACAGAGGGAGAAGGAGAAGCAGGCTCCCAGCTCAGCAGGGAGCCTGATGTGGAGCTCGATCCCAGGACCCTGGGATCATGACTTGAGCTGAAGGCTGATGCTTAACCAACTGAGTCACCCAGGCACTCCATCCCTTGAACTTTGTTTTTAAATGGAATTTTTATTGACATGATTATAAATTACATAGAGATCCTGTGAACCCTGTACGCAGTTTACCGCAATAATAACATATTGCAAAATTATAATATAATATAAAAAATAGGGTATTAACATCAATACAATCCACCCATTTATCAATATCTAAGAGCTTTACTTGAATTCATTTGTGTATTTAAGTTATATACAATTTTATCTTCCATGTAGATTTGCACACCCACTGTCACAGTTAAGAAACTAAAGTTTTATCACAAGGTTTCTTCCTGTTGCCCTTTACAACTATGTTCATCTCCTTTCATCCCTCAACCTGTCTCTGGTCTCACCACTGATAACTATTAACATGTTCTCCACTTTAAATATTTTGTCACTTCAAAGTGATATGTAAAAGGAATCATATAGTACATTTTCAGATTGTCTTTTTTCACTTAAAATAATCTCTAGAGATTCTTTGAAGTCATTGTATATATCAATAGCTCATTTGTCTTTATTGCTGAATAGTGTTCTATATTATAGATGTACCAGAGATGGTTTAACCATACACCTATTGAAAGATATATGAGGTGCTTACAGTTGGGGCTATTACAAATAAAGCTGCTATGAATATTCTGGTTTAAGTTCTTGTGTGAACATAGAATTTCATTTCTCAGAGAGAAATGCTAAAAAGAGTAAAATTACTGGGTCATATGATAATTGCATGTTTAATTTTTTAGGAAACTGCTGAACTGCTTTCCAAACTGCTATACCATTTTGCATTCTTATCAACAATGTAGAACAAATCCAGTTTCTCTGCATCCTCAATAATGTTTGGTTTTGTCAATATTTCTTATTATACCCATTCTGATCCATGTGTAGTAATAACTCATTGTAGTTTTAGTTTGCATTTCCCTGATGGCTCATAATGCTAAACATCCTTCCATGTGCTTATTTGCCTTCAGTGTATCCTCTTCAGTGAAAAAATGTTCATACTTTTGCCCTTATTGAATTTTATTTTTGCTATTGGGTTTTGAGAGTTCTTTACATATTCTAAATACCAGCTTTTTGTTAGATAAGTAGTTAAAAATTTTTCTTTCAATCTATAGCTTGTCTTTTTATGTTCTTATGAGCTTTCGCAAGGCAAAAGACTTTAATTATGATTAGATTCAATTTGTCAATTTTCCCTTTTATTGATCATACTTTGCTGAAAAATCCTGAAGTCTTGCCTTCTTTTCTCTAGAAGTTTTATGGCTTTAAGTTTTACATTTAAGTTCATGATCCATTTTTAGTTATTGTACGATAAGCTGTGAGGTTTAAGTCGAGGTTCAGCTTTTGTCTCTGGTTGCTCAGGTGTTCTTCGCACCACTTGCTGAAAGGCAGTCTTTCATCTAATTGCTTTTTTACCTTCCTACAAAGTCAGCTGAGCATATTTGTGTGGGCCTATTACTGGGTTTTCTATTCCATTATGTGGATCTATGTGTTTATTTCTCTGCCAGAGGCACAATGTCTTGATTACTGTAGCTATATAGTAGACTTTAAATATCAAATAAAGTGATTCTTCCATTTATTCTTATTTCAAGATAATTAGACCTATTCTAGAGCTTATAACTTTCATGCACATTTTAGAATTGTCTATGTCTGCAAAAATCTCTGTTAGGACTTTTGTAGAGATTGCATTAAACCCATATGTCCATTTGGGGAGAATTTTTATTATGTTGAGTCTCCCCATCCATAAACTTTGTATATTTCTCCATTTATTTAGGTTTTCTTTGATTTCTTCCATCTAAATTTTGTAATTTTAATATACACATCCTGTACATATTTTGTCAAATGTACATCTAAGTTTTTCATTATGTTTGGAGTAATTATAAGTAGTATTTGTGCTTTTAATTGCTGTTTTTTCTTATGCTCACTGTTTATAGAAATACTATTAATTTTTTGGATGTTAATTTTGTATCCTGTGATCTTGCTAGTTCTATTCTAGGACTATTGTGGTAGATTCCTTGTGATTTTCTACAATCTTATTTCTTCCTGTCTAGTCTGTAGTTCTTTCATGTCTTTTTCTGGCCTTACTTCATAAGTTACATTTTAGTATTACACTGAATGGGAATGTTGAGAGTCAAAATTTCGCCTTTTTTCCCAATTTTATAGGGAAAGCATTTTGACTTTCACCATTAAGTATAATTAAGTTAGTTTTACTGTCTTTACCAAGTTGAGTATTTAGCATTACTGTTAGATTGGTAAGAAATATTGCATAGTCTTTTCTGCCCTTAGATAAGGATTCACTTCTCTGATTTCATCTTTTGAGATCTCAGTCTCAGGTAGTGCGTGGAGCACCCTTCTTCCTGTCCTGACCACAAACTACTGTGCCTACTCTGGGAATGTTATTGCCTTTAGTTTTTCATTTAAGGTAATGAAAGTGTCTAGGAATAGGAAGGAAACTTTTCAAAACTACAAAAAGGTGTAGGGCTGCTTTTACACAGCTTTTGTAATAAATATTTCTCTTGAGCAGGAACCTATCAAATGTTTTGTTTGTAGTACACTTTTTTATTCTGGGGATGAGAGAAAAAGTCCTCCCCTATCTCTAACCACCTATCTGTAGGATACCCAAGTTTGTCAAAAAATTTTTTCATTGAACAACAGCATACCTTATGGTCACTTAATGTGAGGCCTTACAGAGATGGGACTATGAATTACTTGTCATATGATACATCATCAATTTAAATTCTTGTTAAGAGCCAGAGAAAGAGGAATAGCATCTGAACACAGGAGCAAGTAAGAGTCAATTTCCCTGTGTAACACTTTCCTATGGGTAAACTGGTAACAACTTTTTGGACAGAAGGAAGATTCCTTGCCATAAAAAGACAGTGTCTTTTGAAGTTCCCCTAGAGCCTTGTATATGATTGGAGCAGCAAAGGAAACATGTTAGGTGAGTTTGTGTCTAAACATGTTCTGTAGCAAGTTAATGTGTGTGTGCTGCAATAAAGACAGAGAGGAAAGAGCCTAGGGGCAGATATGCTGACTGAATGACTCATTTACTTCCTAAAAGTCTTAAGGCATGAGATACATTTTCCTTTTTCTCCTTCAAGCTTCCCTACTCTTCTTTTCCTTTAAAAGGGATGTGTAGAATCATAGTGCTCTACTAATAAGAAGATAGTACGCTTCTGACTAGATATATAGCTATTTGGGGCCAGATTATCTTAGTATCTAGCCTAAGAAATTCTTTTCTAGAGTCAGGCCAAGGCATTTGATAGAAAACTTTAGTCATTTCACAGATTCAGTGTCTTTTCATAAGCAAACTAAAAATAATTGTTTTTTTTTGTTACCATTCATCCAACAAACATGTAATGAATGCATATTATATGTAAGACTTTATGGCTCAGCAAAACTGAGCTATTAACCAACCTTGTCATTATAATTAAAAACAAATATACAGCAAACAAACCAAAACAAGCAAACAAAAAATCCTCAATTCTGAATAGTGTCTCTTTAAAGAAAAAAAAAAGTCACTATTGAGTATATTTGAAAAAAAAAAAAAACAAAAAATCTCTGATAATTTTAGAAGTTTGACTAAACTTTTTTTTTCTGAGTAAACTATTTCTATTTATATCACTATGAATAACTATATGATTTCAGCTCATCCTTGAATTTATCTAGTGTCTTGAAATTCGCTAGAATGAACCTGACCAATGACCATGGTTAAAAAAGAAGTCTGATGGCAACTTCTTAGAATAGAACCATTTACTTAACAACTTCCTTCCTTCCACTAATCTATTTCTATCTGGTCCATGGCCACATATAGTTTCTGCTTTCTTTCTTTGAACTCCTTCATCTTGAGTTTTGGAACAAATGCAGTATATTTATATCTTTCTCAGATTGTCAGCATTATTTCAACATTCCAGTTGATAAAGTACTTAGTTTATGAGTTTGGTATTTATTTATTTATTTTAACAAATTTTATTATGCTTTTATAGTCTAAAGTTCATAAGACCCATCAACCAAGAGGTATAAATGAGGTCACATTCACGTTAATATGGGAATTCCACTTAGGTGTTATCATCTATCCGCACAACAAAAGGATTTCACCACTCTGAAGTCTCACTGGTATTGTTGAGACACTTTAGGGAGTGTTTCACATTTGTTCAGTACTGATCTTACACATTACAGTATTGTCGTTTTACCCCCATGTCTCCACTGTTGATTGATTGTATCAATTTGTCATTCATCATTCTGCTATATTTGTACTGATTATGATATCTCAATGCAGCCTAAACAAGACCAATTTTAAAAGGCATTACCTTTCATTCAGTCATTAAATGACCTTCATGAAGAAACCAGACTCAAGAGGCCTCAGCCTGTATGATTTAACTAATATGATATTTTAAAAAAAGGCAAAACTGTGGGTACAAAGAACAGATCAATATTTGCCAGGGTCTGTTGGTACAGAAAAGGGTTGACTACAAAAGGGACAGGAAGGAGGCTTAGGGAGTTGTGGAACTATACCTCGATTATGGTTCTGGATACTCAATTTTATGCATTTGTCCAAACTCATAGAACTAGATATTTACTGTATGTGAATTTTACCTCAGTTAAAAAATATCCTTCATGAAAACATTTCCTTTAACTTCCGCCTACATCTATAGTAGAATACAAACAGCCTTTGTGGCTGAGTTGGATATTTGGGGAAGGGTACAAATTATAATCTCTTTCTCATTCTTTTGGCTTCATTTATGTATACCTCATCCCCTTTTCTTTATCCAAAACAGGAAGCTTTATGTAAATTTATTCATAACAACAGACTTCTTGGGCCAATGATTCTATCTCTAAATACACAATAAAAATAAATATTTAGATTTTCTTAAATTTAATTAAAAACAATCTAAGCTTCACTGCAAAAATTATTTAATAATATTTAACTTTAATTGGCAGGTTGTATAATAATTTTGTTTAAAAAAGACCCATTTGATTGACTTCCTGTATGGCATTTATAGCAGTGATTTGCAATAGATGGATATTCCAACAACTAACAGACCTATATTCTAGGATAACATTCCTGCTATCCTGACATAGTCTCTGCTTTGAACACATCCCAGGAGGTTTTCTTTCCATCTTCGTGGAATTATGAACATTAAAGTGATCTTTATATGTAACAGAAATCTTTCTCATTTAAACCCACTTACTCTGGCTCTTTTTTTCTAGAGTTTTAATAGTTCTTATCTGTTTCCATTAAAAAAACTTTTGAATACTTTCAAATATCTGAAACAATTAAGATGTCTTTCTTGAATACTCTTTCCTTCAGCCTGGAAACCTCCCATATGTGATATGACTTTTATTTCTGTATAGCATCTTGGTGCCCATTTCTTATCTGGTTTATTATCATCGCTATTTTTATTAATAGTTGTATTTATTTATTTTTCATGTTTTCTTAAATCTTACTGCTCAGAATTGAACACATTTCTTTAAGAGATCTGATCAGGTGAGATCAGAAATACCATAGCATTCATTGAAGATATTAGATTTCTGTTCATGTAACTTAAGATCAGAATAGCTTTTTTTTTTTTGACATTTACATGCCTTATTTATTTATTTATTTGATTCTGGTTTAATTTTTCCCCTTCTATCCTAGCTTCATTTTATTGAGAAATTTAATCAATATACATTCAAGATTCTCATTTAAGTCACTGCACAAAGTATTGTCTTAATGCACAGAATGAAAGACAATACCTCTCAAGATCAGTGTGATCCATTAATTGGAAACCTCTGGGTATAGTTGTTAAATCAGATACAAAGTCATCTAATTTTGAAATCATTCAACTCATATTTCTTTCTCTTATTCATAAGGATATTATGAAAAACTTTTATATTTCTTACAGAAATCTGAATATTTCTTGTCCATTGCATTTTTCTGATTTTCCAGTCTAGTAAGCCTGTCAAAAAAGAAAACGAATTTAGTTTAACAAGGCTTTTTCTTAGCAATCCATAGTACTAATCACTGCTTTCTTTTCTAGTTGCTTGCAACCTATTCTTTTAACTACGAATTCTATATTCTAGCCTAAGATTGATGTGCAATGATCAGATTTTCAAAATACAAATATTTTTCTTTTTGAAAATCAAAATTGTTGGGGCGCCTGGGTGGCTCAGTGGGTTAAAGCCTCTGCCTTTGGCTCAGGTCATGATCTCAGGGTCCTGGGATCAAGCCCCACATCGGGCTCTCTGCTCGGCGGGGAGCCTGCTTCCCCTTCTCTCTCTGCCTGCCTTTCTGCCTACTTGTGATCTCTCTCTCTGTGTTGACTAAATAAATAAAATCTTAAAAAAAAAAAAGAAAATCAAAATTGCAATTTTTCCATATCTAGTCTCATGGAGACTTTTCTGTTTTTAATTAATCTTGATGTTTTTTCCCTCTTCAAAGAATATTCCACAAAACAAGTTTAATAAGAAAATGAACATCTTTTCATTAGTCTATTAAAGTCCTAACGAGTAATTCATAACAATTAACAAGAAATGACAAATGCCTGATGAAAAAATATGCAAATAATGTGGACACCTCTTAAATAAAATACAAATAAATGTTTTTAATAAGTATAAAAATCACACATTTAAACAGGACATTGCTATTTCTTACCTATAAATTTAACAAAATTTATTCATTTCTTCCATTTTTTGAAAAAGTTTTGAGTTGTATACTTTATGTCAGTGATTCCCATTCTAGGGATTGGAGAATTCACTGGTATGGAATATAGATACATAGACTTTCACTTGCCTTCCGGGCATTCAAATTATAGTCCAAGTTGAAGAAGACTAACAAATCATGGATTCTATATAGGAAGTTATTTCTGACAGTGATAAGCGCTATGAGAAGTCACAATGGGACAGAGAGGGACTGAGATGTTGTTTTAACTTTCCGTCCAGCATCTTCGAGAAGTATATGTAATATAGACAAAAATTCTAGTAATGTGAAGGAGGCAAACACATGGGAATTCAGGAGAAGAATGGTACAGAGGCAAGTAGTTTAAAGGCTTTACGGCAAGGGATCAAAAGAAGGCCAATGTAGGGGTGCCTGAGTGGCTCAGTTGGTTAAGCAAGTGCCTTCGGCTCAGGTCATGATCCCGGAGTCCTGGGATCGAGTCCTGCATCGGGCTCCCAGCTCTATGGGGAGTCTGCTTCTCCCTCTGACCTTCTCCCCTCTCAGGCTCTCTCTCACTCTCTCTCTCAAATAAATAAATAAAATCTTAAAAAAAAATTAAAAAAAAAAAAAAAAGAAGGCCAATGTAGCTGATACACAGTGAATGATGGAAAAGACGGGTAGGGACAAAATCAGAGAGATAGACAAGGATCATATTGTATGAACTCTATAGTGATGAAGAACAGAGGGTTCAGTTGGGAGTATAAATAGCTAGGGAGTGTTATAATTTGCTTTACCCTTTGAGGAAAACCATTTTCACTGCTCTTTTGAGGACTCACTATAACAGCCAAGTGTGGAAACAGGGAGAATGGTAGTAGGCTTATGTAGTAATCAAGGTAGGAGATAATGTTGTCTTGCTAAAATTGGAGATAGTAATAAATGCCTAGATATGGCTATGTTTTGAAGGTAGAACTAACATCTCTTTTCTGATAGACTGGGTGTAGATTGTGAGGTCAAAAAAAAAAAATGAAGCCATATTCCTAATATTTATGCTGAGCAACTGGGTAGATGATAGGGACATTAAGGGAAGATTGGGGAAATGCTGGATAAACATAAACCTTTCATGTCTTTTAGTTTTACCTTTAGTTTAGTTTTTTTTTTTTTTTTAAAGATTTTTATTTATTTATTTGGCAGACAGAGAAAGCGAGAGAGGGAACACAGGCAGGGGAGTAGAAGAGGGAGAAGCAGGCTTCCCGCTGAGCAGGGAGCCCAATGCAGGGCCAATCCCAGGACTTCCAGATCATGACCTGAGCAGAGGGCAGACATTTAACAACTAAGCCACCCAGGCACCCCAGCTTTTTGTTTTTGAATGGCTTCTTTTGAGTAACAGTCTATTTTTGTTTAATAAAGAAATATTTTTTATCATTCTGAAGTATTAATTATACAGCCTTTAAAGTTCTCTTCCGTTTGTACTAGTAACTTGATTCTTCTGGTCTTTGTTCTATAATGTGTTGTTGTTTAGTACTGTTTGGCTCAAATGTTTGGTGAATATTAAATTACTGATTGCAGGATCTTCTATGTAATATTGAGATTCTATTTTAACCTATCTCAAAATTATACCAGCAGTGATTGTGAATGAAGAAGGATCCTGCTTGTGGGTAGGGTGAATCAACAGACGATCTTCTAGGAATGAGGGTTCCTGGACTTTTCGAGCAATGTGGGACACTTCCCTGAACTGTATTACAATTTTCCATACTTAACAGTACTGTCTTGGGCAGTTACTTCTGCTGCTTATCACTTGATTTAATCACCCCAGGTTTTTATTTTCAACAATATTAGTTGCTTTTCCTGAGTCTGGCATAACTCACTGTGCTGAAAGGCATTGTACAACTCTTAGCTTTCTATTTGTTTTAACCTGGGCAAAAACATGGGCCTGCTATTGAATCTGTTATTGAGGACATTGTTTTTTAGATACAAAAACAAAAACAAGAAAAAACAAAGATTTAAAGTTGTACGGTCTCCATCTATCCGACAGACCATGCCATTAGGTCTTCTGTCTAGATCATTGATTGTAGCTGGAGTTCTGACTAAGATACTAAAATCTGTCTAGTAATTGACAAAAATCTGTGATTTTTTTTTTATTTTGTGCTGATATTTTTGACAGCCTTCACTCTAGTCATATAGTTGAAGCTCAGGGCATATAAGCATAGGCAATCTGTCCTCATTTCTAGCATTCATTCAGATTTAGCCCTATTTGGTTATCTGGGGGTTCCTAGAAAAGGAGAGGAAGAGAGAGTTATAATAATTGGTCCTTTGGGCGCCTGGGTGGCTCAGCTGGTTAAGCAACTGCCTTCGGCTCAGGTCATGATCTCAGGGTCCTGGGATCGAGCCCCGCATCGGGCTCCCAACTCCACGGGGAGTCTGCTTCTCTCTCTGACCTTCTCCCCTCTCTTGCTCTCGCTTTCTCTCACTCCCTCTCTCAAATAATAAATAAAATATTAAAAAAAAAATAATTGATCCCCTGACTGTTGTATAGGGATGGTACCTGTAGTATTTAAAAACTTCAGGCTTAGGGGCGCCTGGGTGGCTCAGTGGGTTAAAGCCTCTGCCTTCGGCTCAGGTCATGATCTCAGGGTCCTGGGATCGAGCCCCGCATCGGGCTCTCTGCTCGGCAGGGAGCCTGCTTCCCCCTCACTCTCTGCCTGCCTCTCTGCCTACTTGTAATCTCTCTCTGTCAAGTAAATAAATAAAATCTTAAAAAAAAAAACTTCAGGCTTAGATATGTCTCTCTTTTCACTTTTTTTTTTTTAACATGCAGTCCCCCCAAATTATTTTATGGGATAAATTTGGCATAATTTTTCTTGAGACCTTTGAGATCTCTGTGGGAAACTCTCTCGCTGGAGTCTCATGACAAAATTATTTCTGTGGTTACTCCCAATTTTTAACATAATGAAGTCTGTATCTTACAATTATAAAATTTAATAATTTTTAAGTGTAAAACATAGAATACTAATTGCAAAATTCTCGGAGAATGTATAAAATATAGATAAAAATAAAAATAATCCATCATATCAATACATAGAAAATCAAAAGTATAAGAATTTCTAATAAGCCAAACACTTTCTTCCTTTCTTCTTTCATTTTACTGAAGAGAAATGTTAATTTTTTTCAGAATTAAATTATTAACAAATAAAAGACAAAATTTTCTTGGAGTCCCATCATGTTAATATTTTACTTTATGCCTGTTATATTGTCTGTGAGCATATTCAATTTTACACATTTAAAAAACTATTATTGTTAGAAGTTTATATTTTACATACCCAATTAAAACTATGATATGTGTAATATTCCATTTTGCATTACTTTTCTTTATCTTCCTGTACCCTGTCTCTTTTCTTCCAGAAAATTCTGATAAATATTATACCTCTAATTTTTCAAATCTTTTTAATATTACAAATATGAAAATATATATTTCTCTACAATTTTCTTTTTCTTGTAAAAAATACATCACATGCTGCTTCATTATATGCTGTATATACATGCTGTATAGAAATGCAACAGATTTCAGTATATTGATTTGTATCTTGCAACTTTACTGAATTCATTTCTCAGTTCTAGAAGTTTTTTGGTGGTGTCTTTGGGGTTTTCTACACCTGGTACCATATCTTAATTTCAAAAGAAATTAAGAAAACAATCCCACTTACAACTGCACCAAAAACATAAGATATCTAGGAATAAAACTAACCAAAGAGGTAAAAGACCTGTACTCTAAAAACTAGAAAATGCTGATGAAAGAAATTGAAGAGGACACAAAGAAATGGGAAGGCATGTCATGCTTGTGGGTTGGAAGAACAATCATTGTTAAAATATCTCTAATACCCAAAGCAATCTACACATTTAATGCAATCCCTATCAAAATATCACCATCATTTTTCACAGAGCTAGAACAATCCTAAAATCTGTATGGAACAACAATAGACCCCAAATAGCCAAAGCTATCTTGAAAAAGAAAAGAAAAGCTGGAGGCATCACAATTCCTGACTTCAAGTTAAATACAAAGCTGTAGTCATCAAAACAGTATAGTATTGGCACAAAAACAGACACATCAATGGAAGAGAATAGAAAACCCAGAAGTAAACCCACAATTATATGGTCAATTAATCTTTGGCAAAGCAGGAAAGGATATCCAAGGGAAAAACACAGTCTCTTCAACAAATGGTGTTGGGAAAACTGGACAGCAACATGCAAAACAAGGAAACTGGACCACTTTCTTAGACCATACACAAAAATAAATTCAAAATGGATTAAAGACTAAATGTGAGACCTGAAATTATAAATATCTTAGAAGAGAACATGGGCAGTAACTTCTCTGACATTGGCTGCAGCAATTTTCTCCTAGATAGGTCTTCTGAGGCAAGGGAAACAAAAGCAAAAATAAACTATTGGGACTACACTGACATAAAAAGCTTCTGCACAGTGAAGGAAACAATTAACAAAACTAAAAGGCGACCTATGGAATGGGAGAAGTTATTTGCAAATGACATATCTGATAAAAGATTAGTATCCAAATATGTAACACCCAAAAAATACACAATCCAGTTTAAAAATGGACAGAAGACATAAACAGACATTTCTTCAAAGAGGTGGTAAAGATGACCAACAGACACATGAAAAGATGCTCAACATCACTGATCATCAGGGAAATGCAAATCAAAACTATAATGAGATATCACCTCACACCTGTCAGAATGGCTAAAATAAAAAACACAATAAACAACAGGTGTTGGTAAGGGTGTGTTGAAAAAGGAACTTGTGTGTACTGTTGGTGGGAATGCTTTGCATTTGCTACAGCCAGTGTAGAAAACAGTATAGAGGTTCCTTAAAGAGTTAAAAATAGAACTACCCTAGGATATAGTAATTGCACTACAGGGTATTTACCCAAAGAATATAATAACACTAATTCCAAGGGATACTTGTACTCCTACATTTATTGCAGCATTATTTACAACGGCTAAATTATGAAAGCAGCTGAAGTGACTATGGATAGGTCAATGGATAAAGAAGATGTGGTATTTATATACAATGGAATATTATTTAGCCATAAAAAGAATGAAATCTTCCCATTTGCAACAACATGGATGGAGCTAGAGAGTTTAACACTAAGCGAAATAAGTCAGTCAGAGAATGACAAACAACATATGATTTCACTCATATGTGGAATTTAAGAAACAAATGAGCAAAGGGGATAAAAAAGAGAGAGTGAGAGAAACTAAGAAACAGACTCTTAATTATAGAGAACAAACTGATGGTTACCAGAGGGGAGCTGGGTAGGGGATGGGTTAAATAGGTGATGGGGATTGAGGAGTATACTTGTCCTGATGAACAATAGGTAATATATGGAATTATTGAATCATTTTATTGTACACTGAAACTAATACAACACTGTATGCTAGTTAACTGTAATTAAAATAAAAACTTAAAAAAAATCACATGCCTCTATCTGTATTGATACATATAACTAACTTACTATTATTAATACCTTCAGAATATTACATAGTGTATATGAATATACCTAATGTATTTTATCCTTCCTTTATTTATGTTCAATCACACAATACTGCAATAAATATTGTTTCATAGCTATACTGATAGATCCCCAAAAGTAAAGTGGCTAGATCAAAGTAAGTGAATTGAAACTATATTACTAAATATTTACTGATTATTTTTTTCATTTCCTTCAACAATGTATGATAGGGTCCTTCTCTCCAAATCCCTACCAGCACTATTAAATTTTTCACAGTCTAATGAAAATGGTTATATTTGCTCTACTTTTACCCTAGACCATAAAGGAAGCAAGGTTTTTTTATTTCCCTTACATTTGCAGTTCTGTTTTGAAATTATTTCTTTATACCTTTGTTCATTTATTTTATTATACTGATTGTTCTCTTTAATTTGTAAAAAGATCTTTGCACATGTTGGTTATAAATATTTTGTGTATCATATGCATTTTTAATTAGCCAGACTTTCATATTAAAATGATAGAAATCTTATATTACATACCATTTGTAACGCATTTTTGTTACCTACGATTAGGACTATGATGTTGTTAATTAAGGGTAATTAGAGTGTTGGAAAATGCCATACTTAATGGTAGTGATTAATTGAAAACATAGCTTCACTATAATTTACTTCGCCATTTGATTTATATTAGTCATAGACATTTTTTAACATGAAAAAATAATGCCCATCATAAAGTATTTACTGTTTTATCCATCATATTTTTAGTCTAGGATCTTAGAATGAGAATCAGTTGATTCAAACACATGAATACTTTATGTATCTTAATAAACGTTTTTATTAAATATGAAAGCTTTTTTTTTTTTCACTTTCTTCTTTTATGGTGCTTCCATTGAAAGTAATTTAATTAGGGAATGTCTGAGTGGTGCAGTCAGTTAAGTGCCTGACTCTTGGTTTCAGCTCAGGTCGTGTTTTCAGAGTGGTGAGATTGAGCCCCTCGTCAGACTGCCTGCTCAGTGGGGAATCTGACTGTGATTCTCTCTCCCTCTCCCTCTGCTCCTCCCCATTGTGCTCTCTTGCTTTCTACAGTAAATAAATAAATCTTTATAAAAAGACAGTAATTTAATTGGGAAATTAATATTTCTACATTTTCCAGTGCTTTAAAATATATTTTGTTTCACTTGATCTTTACATAAAATTAAGCATTTCTTTTGTTTAGTGGATTACTTCCCCTATAATTCCAATGGTGATCAGATTCATGCTATTTTTTTCCCATTTGTATGATAACTCCTCATATACTAATATAATAAAAATGATACTGCATGTTTAATAAATCACCAGCTTATAGGGTTAAAAAAAAGAGAGATTTATATTCCCACATTAATATTTAAGTTTGCCCCTGGATCTGGAATTTATGGTTCTCCTTCTGTCCCCAACATCTGATCTCCTCACTTCATTAAGGTCTCTGTTCTAATACCACCTCATCTAAAGGGCCTTTTCTCACTACCCTTTATAAAGAGGCCCTCTCTCCCTTACTCTTTCCTATCTACTCTGCTTTTTCTTTAGGTCCTATGCTATATTTCAGATAGTAAAAATTGTTTGTGTAATTGTGTATACTTTGCTTTTCTGGCACTGTAAGTCTCTGCACCATGAGAATAAGGACTTTGTCCAATGTCTTTTTTGTTACATTTTGAACAGCTGAAGTATCTTCTGGCAATTATAGGTGCTCAAGAAATATTTGTTAAATTAGTGAATATCTGCCAAATTAATTGTTTGATTTTGTTCAAGCATTAATTATTTCAGAATAAATTTTACACTTACTCTCATGTGAATAGGGAATATGTTGACAGAGAAACTCTAAGTCTTTTTCTGTTTTCTTGTACTTTAGGGTATTAAAAAATCTTTAAAAACACCTGGAAAAATGAACGACTTCACTTGGGATAGACATATTTTCATTTGAATGTGGATATTACAGTGATTAGCATAAAAAGGAAAATACAAACTCTCCTGTGCCATTCTTCTGTGATTTTGGTGAGTAGCTTAGTTTAGTTTGGACAACCATATACTGTGTGATAATGTGGTATTGCCATGTAGAGATGGCTGTAGTTGTCAAACAGGGAGAGTCGAGAGGCAACTTTTTTAAAAAAGGCTTAAAAAAGATCTTAGAATCATGCTTAAAGCCACAACTTACAATCTGTTATTCATTATACATAATCTTAAGAGCTGCTCAGAGTTTGGGTTGTGATTAGTTGGCATGTTGGCATTTAACATTCCACATGACCTACAGGCACAGCTAGAAATGCTGTTTAATGTTTTGAATCACCACTTTTATTACCCAAACTTTAAAAAATGCCCTGTACAATAAATGCTTTTGATTTATATTAAAATGTAAAAGGAATCTAATATAAAATAATTATAGCCTCATAATATTTTAGCTCTGGACAACCACTCCCTCACTGTGAAATATTTTGTGGTTTACATGATATAAGGCAGATTACTTATACATCAATACCACCATGTGTCCTAATTATTGATAGGCAGAGATTTTTCTTTATCACCAGTTTATGTTTTCATTTATTCTTTTTATTTCAAGTTTCTCATATATGTATGTATGTATGTATGCATCTATCTATCCGTTCTCACTATCGAAATTGGAAAGGGTGGCTATAGCAATAAATTAGAATAATTTAACAAACCAGTATTAATCATCAAAGTGTTCCATAATTGATTGACTGGATCTTTTAGATTCATAGCTTACATATCCAAGGAGTTCAGCCATTCTTCCTTATTCATTCAGATAAACTCCTTACATGTTAACATTAGCCAGGATCAAATCAGATGAGCTGTCAGTGGTGAACACAGCTCTGAATAATAATAGGATAAAATAAAAATAAGTGTAAGAGTGATAATTCAAGGATTTTACTGCTAGGAATGTGCTACAAATTGTGTTCTAGCTTTCAAGCAATCAATGTGAGGAGAAGAGCATGGCTCCAAGATTTATGTTTGAGGTTTTTTTTATCCCCCTCCAGTACTTTGTACAGTTTTAGAGGGCTACTCTCTTAAGAACTAGTGTTTTCAAAAGAGACACTACCACTTTTAAAGTGCAAAACAATAGATAACATATTGCAAAGGGAGTGTATGTATATGTTTGTTGTGAATTGTGTAGAAAATTATCTTAATATTTATCTATGCTTTGAAGGGGAAGAAAAAGTATGTGGAAACTCTCACATTTGTATAATCGTTTTACTGAATTGGTTTGGTTTGCTGAAAAGCTTGTTAACGCTGAAAAGTTCCAGGGGTTACTCAAAATACTCTTTTAATTCCTAGGAAATTTATGAACTATGTTAACCCAAATTTCATCTTTGTATATTTCAGGGAATTCTTAAAAATAAAGTATGCCATAAATTGGTAGGTTCAAAAAAATATGTTGTTTTTTTTTAAATTAGTATGTGAAGAACAAGCTAAATAAATATATCTTTCATATCCAAGGGAGGAAATAACATAATTCTTGTTAGCAAAATAATTTTCCTTAGTAGTTTGGTAATAAGTTCTCTCTTTGGTAAAAGTTCTCAGTATAATTCAAGTTTTTTACCACTTGTCCTGGGTTTTACATGCTTCCCCGGCCCACAGAAAAATTTCTCAGTATTGCTAGGCTTCTGTTGCCTTTATGGCTTTGTGCTCCAAAGTAATTAATGTTGTATTAAAATTGTAAGTTTAGTGACTAAATATGGTTTTGAAAATGGAATAGTGTTTATTCATGTTAAAATGAAAAACTATTATATCTAGCAATTTTCAGAATCTATGCATTTACTTTGGTAGGTTTGTCTTAAAATTTCTATGAAAAATTGATGTGAGTTTTTTGTTTTGTTTTTGTTTTTGTCCATAGGAGTAGGTGGGAAAAGCCACATGATTTTATTTGTTTTTTTTTTTTGTTTGTTTGTTTGTTTGTTTTAAATATTTTATTTATTTATTTGACACAGAGAGAGAGATCACAAGTAGGCAGAGAGGCAGGCAAAGAGAGAGGGGGAAGCAGGTTCCCTGCTGAGCAGAGAGCCCAATGCAGGGCTCAATCCCAGGACCCTGAGACCATGACCAGAGCCTAAGGCAGAGGCTTTAACCCACTGAGCCACCCAGGCGCCCCAAGCCACATGGTTTTAGACTATTGCAAACCGGGAAAGTTATAGCTCTCTTGTGATCACGATTTTAAAATACAAAAGTCATTTTAATAAAATCACTTTTGTATCCTTTCAGTCTCAACAATATAATGTTTATATATTTGTATGGTTTTATTTTATTGTAGGTGGCACAGGGAAGGTTCAGACATGATTCAGCTATTTTGAAATTGCAAGCAATTGCCAATGCTGTATTTAAGAGTCTATCAAATCTGTTATTAGGATTTTGTAAATTATTGGCACATGTATAGTTAAATGTGGCTGTGCAACATAACAAAACAACAAACAAGTTAAATCACTGTTTGGTCATTGATCAGTGTCTCAGCATCTGATCATCATGATCAGTGAAAAAAGCGGAATCAAATTGAAATGGTTAACTTCACAGTACCTTAAAGAAATGAGTTTTCTGTACATCTCACCAGAATAGAAAATGCTAGTGTTGTGCGGGTTAAAATACATTAATTCCACATAAAGCACTCCACAAAAGGAAAGGATATTTGATTTGTATGGCTTTAAAGTTTTAACAGATGAGTCTATCCCTGTGAGACCACAGATCATTTACCATCACTAGATTGATTTCTTTCAATGCTAAAGGCTTGATGGTACTTTTCAGTACAGTTCATTGTGAGTAGAATGATACTTCAAATACACATTAACTAAAGAGTCTTCAGAGGCTGTATTAAGGAGATGAAACTCTCTGTGGCAGAGGGGATAGTAGCATTTCCTAAGAAGCAAACTTCTCGATAAAGCTTATATAAATAAAACTATTATAACAATTTTTAAGTTTCTTTGTAGGTATTGAAATAATCAAGTAGAGTTGTGGTTAGTGCAATACTAATTTGTTCTAAGAAAAGTAATTTTTAATATTTTTTTAGCATTTTAATTTATTAAATGCGTTCTGTAATTTTTTCTGAAGCTTTTGCTTACAAGATGGATACATTGCAAGATGGATACCACAAATGACAACTGATATCAGTTAAAGGGAACATGTATTAAGAAACTGAAATCTAAGGGATACTACAAAAGGAAATTTCATTTTATAAATCGCCATTTAAATTTTAAATGCATGAGAAAATCAGAGGAGACAATTATGCAAGATAAGGACACCAAATTAAACAAAGTAGTTGTCTTTGGATGTGAGAATTTTGACACATTTAGTTTTCTTTAATGCTTTCTTTTCTTTCCGTTTTTTTTTTTTTTTAAACTGGATGATGTACTTTGTTAATTTTTTTCTTCTTTTTTAATGCTTTCTTATATTTTCCATATACTTGCTTTTGAAATCAGAAAAATATATACATTAAAACATGGTCATTTTAAGGGGGAAAACCAGTTATGGAAATGATCCAACAGAAATTCTGCTAAATGAATTGCAGCCCATCAAAAGGTAACTTCCTAGGAGAAGGGCTGAAGACTATGAAATTTCTTTGGAACAGAACCACATGACGCAAATGAATGTAGGTATATTAATTTTTAAATACAATTATTCCCAAATTTGTTCAAACAACTACATTATTAGACTCAAAAATGTGTCTGTACAGATATTTTGGGTGGTTTTAAAGTTCTAACAGATGAGTCTCTCCGTGTGAGACCACAGACATACATACATATATTCATGGGGGGACAGGGTGGAACTTCTCATAACTTAGTCCACCCAAATTGGATTTATTCTTATTTCCTGGTTACCTCATTCAAAAAGAGTTCTCTGAATTGATTTTGTCCTCTTCTGAAGTTCTTTAGTGCTTATGGTCTGAACTGCCCAAGTGGGTAATTGGTGTGTAGAATTTATGTTCTAGTGTATGCTAGTTCTGTCTCTGCAAAAATATAAATTCCTTACGGTTCTGATACTCATTTTTTCCCCAGTCTCCCTACCATGGTAGACACTCGAAACATATTTATTGATAGACTGACTCGAAAGAATGTTTTGATGTCATGTTGATTTATTATGATAATGGGCATAGTGTTCCACTTTCCAATGTAAATATAAAAAACAATATTTTATTCCCAGTAACACTGTTTCACTGTGAGTCTTATAAAAATACTCATTATGGAATTATATATTTTGATTATTAAAATCTGATTTAGTTTACTCTGGCTTAAAATTAATCCTGATTAACAGACTTTCCTTTTCTGAATTTATCACTAAAATCGATGTAAGAGAAAATGAGAAATGAAAACAAACAACTTGAATATAAATGCTTTAGCTAAACTACAGTCAAATTATGGGAGGAGTTAGTCATAATTATGAATTTAATAGCACTATTTTATGTCAAACAAACAAACAACAATAAGCAAGTAAATCCAAGTGAACTAGAGCTTACGCTATGATACTTGGGCTTTGCCTCATGAAAGAGAGTAGCCTAGCTAATTGTCCCCTCCTTCAGTGTCTGCCTCGTTTTGAAGCTCCACTTTCCTTCCATAACAAAAACTTGGTTGTAAGTGCTACTTTTGGGCTGCCTAAAAAATTGATATCTTTCAATTAAAAGCTTTCTACATCTCTCAATATATTATTATATGTATTTTATTTCAATAAAAATGAAAAAAGTACTTAAAAAAAAAAGAACTGGGCTTTTTCTAGAGAGACAGAGATTCAAATCTTGAGAGGAATTTGGCATCAGTGAGAGTCTCCACTGGTGGCCACATGGTAAGGAATGTGGGACATCACTAGGATTTATGTGCAGCTCATGGCTGACAATCAGTCAGAAAACAGGGACTTTAGTCCTAAAACTGCAAGCTAATAACCTAAATGAGTGTGGGAGTAATCCTTCAGAGCTTCCAGAAAGGAACACAGTCCAGCTAACACCCTGGTTTTAGCCTTGTAAGATTCTGAGCAGACAACTAACCACACCATGCATGGACTTCTCATATACAAATCTGGGACCTAATAAATGAGTATTCTTTAAAGTCACTAAGTTTGTGATAATTTGTTACATAGAAAAAAATTAATACACATGTAAATAAAGTGTGCTAAATTAATGAATTCAGGAGACTGGTACAACATCAGCAAGCTAATGTGGACAAACAGGTAAGATGAAGAGAGGAATTTTAAAATGCTTGTACTACAAAGTAATGAGCCGAGATCTCAGTTGAAACCCAAAGAGTAGAACTTAGAACTCAGTAAAAACTGCATTGCTCATGAGCGCTCCTGGTTGCTTCAGTACATGGTCTGGTACTTTGGGTTTGGGTTCTGTGTGTGTTTTAGAGGGGTTTTCATCATTTAAAAAAGGGATGAAATTATAAGATGATGGTTTTGGATCCTTGGGATCACACATATTTTATCTCTGATAACTTGGTCATACCATCTATAAAAGTAAATATATTTGTGGCTGCATAATGCATCTCCTTCTTATATGGTGCCACGTCTTAAGAAATGAGACCCTAGACACAGCAATGATCGATGCTGTACTAAAGTATCTGCTGAAAAATTTTGTAAGGATAAAAACTCAAGGCTTCAATATAGCTACAGATTTTAGATATTTTCTCAGCTTTTGATAGGCCAAATTAAAAAAGACATGATGTAGAAGAGAAATTTAATTAATTAGCTTTTATTGATAAATAACCCACAAACAAAATAACCTACAAGTCTACAAAGACAATAGACTAGTAGAAAATAAATGGATATTTAGAAATAACATTTAAAAAAAATCAACAAGTTTTAGATAGGAGTTATATAGAATATTTTCTATAATTACCATGTAATGAAGATAGCAATTAAAAGTAAACAAAACATAAAAGTATGTAAAACTAAAAATATTAACCACTGGATAAGAGAAGAAATCAAAAAGAAAATTACATTTATTTATTTATTTATTTTTAAAGATTTTATTTATTTGAGAGAGAGAGAGAGAGAGAAAGAAAGCACGAGCAGAGGGGAGGGGCAGAGGAAGAAGCAGACTCCCCGTTTAGCAGGGAACCTGATACGGGCTCATCCCAAGACCCTGGGGTCATGACCAGAGCCAAAGGCAGATCCTAAACCCACTGTGCTACCCAGGCACCCCAAAAATAACATTTTAACTGGAAATTAATTTCATTTAATTGTTTTAAGTAAAAAAAAAGTTAAGATATATGACGAATAAAGTATTTGAATTAAAATTAATACATTTAATTATATTATTTTATCATATGTAATAAATTTTCAAATTATTTGTTAAAATAAGCTACCAAAATAAATATGAAACAAGCTAAGAAAATAATTACAAAATGCTTAACAAAACAGAAAAAATACATATAGGATTAAAATACATTTAAAAAGGATTAAAATACATTTAAAAAAGGAAAGGCAGTGAAATAAGAGAATAGTATAATTTGCAAACCTATTCATTTCAAAAATTAAAAGATAGAGAAACTCATGACAAATCAGTCAAGAAATGAAGAAGACAATAAACATACTTTAGCACAGGAAAACAGAAGTGGGCATAACGAAATAAGATGCAATCTTTTTTTTTTTTTAAGATTTATTTATTTATTTTAGGGGACAGGGGCATAAGGAGAGGGACAGAGAGAATCTCAAGCAGATGCCCCACTGAGCAGAGAGCCCCATATGGGGCTCAATCTGACCACCTGTGAGATCATGACCTGAGCTGAAATACGGAGTCAGATGAATAACCAACTGAGTTGCCCAGGTGTCCTTCAAGGCAATCTTTTAAGAGAATACTCTAGTCTCATAATTTTATGGTAATTATCCTGATATATACATTTTATGCTAGTAGATGGAATGATATAAAAATACTTCATCCTTATTTGATGGAATGTGCAGAGCCTCAGGACTCTGGATTTTAAGTGACAACAAAGACACAACACGATCTGGTTTAATCAAGATGGAGTGTGTTTTCTTGCATTTATATATTCCAGGGTAAGGTCTAACTCAAGGTTCCCTTGCTCCAGGGGCTTCACATCACCAGTGTCTTTCCCTACAGTTCTTGGTTTCACTTTCTCTAAGTTAGGATCTTTCTTTGGAAGGTTTTCTTTTTGTAGCATTTTCATCGTAGAATATACAGTGTCATATTCACTGACTTAGATAATAGTTTCCCCATACTTCACACTTAAAAATTTTCTTTCAGACTTCAAAAAAAGTGAATTATATATTTTATAACATTTATAAAATAATAGGAGTCTCTTTGAATCAGAAAAAATAATCTTGTTTCTTTTCAATTAAAAAATACTCAATCACTTTGAAAAACTCAAATACGTGCGGCTTATCAACCTGAACATCCAGACCGCCTCTAAATCAACATTTCTTTATGTACAATTAGTTATAAATGAGGAAATTTAATAAATAGATCCTATGATTATTCTATGCTAAATTATTTTTCTTAACTCTTCTTTAAATATGTTTTAACACTTCTCAGATAAGATTTTATACAGTCCCAATAGATGTATTATAAAATACCAGGAGCTTTGGGTATGTGTTTCACATGACTGCCAATTTTAAAATAATGGTTCCTGTAGCTTATTTTAAAATAATTATTTATTTTCCATTTCTAGTATACAAAAAAAGTTGGCATATTTTAACTGGAAAAATAACTATAATGTACCACTTTTGTATTGCCTAATTTTTATATACCATTCCATTCAGCAATTTTTAATTTGAGACTTCTCTTATAAAACCATATATACAGTAAATCAAAACTATTTAGAAGAAATGTGGAGATAGTCTTCGGTATAAGACTTTCTTGAAGTTTAGTGACATTCATGCTTCAGAGTTTGACTGTTACTATTTATACTATTACACATCAGTACTTATTTAATAAATTACAGAGTCAAATTAAAATGGTAATTTTCTGCTGTTTTCCGTGGCCTTATTATATGCTACAAAATATAAATATAAATAAATAAAATCTTAAAAAGGAAAAAAAGAAGGAAGGAAGGAAGGAAAGAAAGAAGGAAGGAAGAGAGAGAGAAGGAAAGAAAGAGAGAGAAAGAAAGGCTGACTAGGGGCAGGACAGGGAACAGGTGAGAGTCCCCCTTGTGACTCAGTAGACAGGAGGTGATCAGCTGATACTGGGGGACAGGAATTGAACATCACTTTCTTCCCTAGACATACTCCAACACGAAGCTCAATCTTAAAGACACCGGTGGTAACAAACACTGTCACCTCCAGGGTCACGGCAAGTATTCATTGCTTCTAGAGGTGGGGTAAAAGAAAAAGTCCTCTACTTCTGAGGAGGATCAAGAAACCGTCTTTATGATAAAAAGGAAAGGCCTGTTCTTTCTGGGAGTCAGGAAACTCCTCTGCTCAAGAATCCACAGACACAAAGCAGAAATTGGCTGTCATTAGAAGAGTGGGAGTGTTGAGAAACAGAGCACTTGAGAGCACAGGTCTCTGAGGAAGTCTGAAGCTGTGCCAGGAGAACAGAATCTGCATTGCTCCCATCAACAAGAAAAGCAATCTACCACTGGAGGAGGGGTGACAGTGTGCTGAGAGACTTTAGGGACACAGGTATGTGTAAGGACCACTAAAAGCTGAAGGTTGAGCAATAACAATGAGAAAAATCATTCAGAATCCCAAGCCACAACTGAAGCACAAGGTATTATCAGCCCTTCTCTGGAGGAACTGGAATCTGTCATGAATTAATGGAAAGGATAGAAATGGCAAAATGGAAATTCATCTCAATCTCTAATTGGTTTAGGTCAATCTCCCAAAATAATGGTCTGGCAGATGAGGCTGCCCACTTCCAGGTATAAATAATATTGATTTTGGTTGTATTCCTACATACGATGTCAGTGTTCAATCAAAATTACAGTACACACACACACACGCACACACACACGCCGCCAATATCATGGAATAAAGAATTCAAAATAATCAGATTTATTAGAGGCCCAGATATTAAAACAATCAGATAGCAACTTTAAAGTAACCAAAATAAATATTTAAAGGATCTAATAAAAATATGGCCAACAGGAAAGAACTGAGGAGAAAGAACCAATAACAAGAAAAATAAAAATGAATACTTCAAGTTTTCATAAAAGAACCATTTAAAAAGAAGGTACGATGGAACATCATTAGAAAGCTTTTGCAATAATGCAGATACACCACAGAACATGATGGTTTCTATCATACCTACCATCTAGATACAGTATAAATCCAATGTATCTATGTATCTAACTACAGACTCTTTTCCCACCTCTATTTTTAATTCTGTCTTGCCTCTAACTTCATATCTTAGTTACTCCAGTCCTCATTATTCCCCTTTCTATATTTCTTCAGAAAATCTTGTATATACCAATTTGTCATTTAATTATGTATATCCTGATAATGTAATTAGTATCATCTCTCGGATTCTATCTAAATATGTAACAAGGATCCTAGGGATGCAGGAAAAAATTGTTCTGCTTAATTGGAGGGGAAATTTTCAAAAAGTTATTCAAATTTAAGGCAGAACTGACTTTACTGCTTCTATCTGAGCACCTCCAATGCCCTGTTGCATCAATTTGTTCATCTATTTGTGTTCCTCTACTAGATTTAGTCCTTTGAGAGAATAGGACATTGTTTTATTCATCTTTATATCTGCAATAGCTAGGACAGTGTCTACCATATACTAGCTACATAATAAATCTGTGCTGAATGAATACATGAGTGAATAGATGAATGAAAATTTGCTTGTAGCCCAGCTGGAGTCCTTAGCCTTACTCTTCCGCATTTTCATTTAGCCTCAGTACAACTTAACTATCTGCTTCTGGCTCGACAGTCTATGACTGGCTGGTATGTAGGTACTGCATGAACACTTGTCTCCTTATATTCTAGAAGTCCTGGCAGAAGCTGCTTCCTTTAATATAACAACAATCCACATGTTATTTTCATTTTTATATGACCTGAATGGTAGAAAGTCTTTATTGTAATTGTTTTCTTCTTTATTTCCATCACTATGATATTAAGCTTAGATTTGCTCAGATGCCATTTACTCTAATGCTGATGAAGATTCTCTTTATGAGCACTTTTCATTATCCTTATTATGTTTCATAGGTTTTCATGGTGGTATTTCATTATTTGGTGGTAAAACATGACTATTTTCATTTTATCTATACCTAGTAGATATTTTCTTATTGATTGAAAATTCTATTCTTAAAGCCCAATTTCCATTTTCCTTTATAAGAAGAGTATTCTGTAGAAGTTTACACTGAGAATGATGAATATTTAATGAAAAGATAGAGTACCAAATTTTAAGGAAATGTTGGTATAAGATCACTATGTGGGATATTTTCTAGTTGAACTATTTTGGAATTTCCAATTAGGGTACTAGAAGTAGGCATGGATTCCATTGTAGTTAAACATTTGCTGACAGTCCAGGCTTTCAATTTAGCTTTATGCATGAGTAAAGAAATTTGATCTTGTTTGGCTTTCTATTAGAGGATGTTTTCCCATTTTCCCACTTTTCTCTGGAAAGTTTTTATATACAACCAAGGAAAAATTATTTTGCCTCCCCATCTTTAGGTGTACGAATACCACATGTGAAATTATTACTCAAATAAATAAATAAAATTGGTCATTGGGGAAAACTTATATTATTATAAGAAGTTATTTTAAGGTACTACTAAAACAAATCCGAATATTTCCAAGGAAGCATTATACTGCAGTAGTAGTTAAGTATCAACAGCATAATATTACAACAAATTTTGTTCCTTTCAGAATACAGGAAATATTTTAATGCATAGATGATAAATATTTTAGTAAACATCAACTGAATTCTCAATGTTTTCAATAAAGTTTTCCTTTATATTAAAAAACAACAATAAAGCCAAAGCCATTCTTTCAATTTTGTATATTATCGTGGTGCTGCCCTATGTACGTTTTTGTGAGATAAAATAAGAGGCCCTTTCCTGAGGTAAGATATCAAATATTATTTCATACATTTGTTTTGTCAATTGTTTAGAAATTTATTTTACCAAGTAATCTAGCTTGGAGATTGGTATTCTTTTTTTTTTTTTTTTTTCATTTAAAAGAGATATAAAGTATATAATAATTATTTTAAGCTAGTAGTTTTTCTCTATAGATATTTAGTAGAGATATCAAAGCCTGCTTAAAAAGATAAAGAAACATCAAAAATTGTAATAGAGGGGCACCTGGAAGGCTCAGTCAGTTAAACTGCCAACTTTTGGTTTTGGCTTAGGTCATGCTCGCAAGGTCCTGGGATCAAGCCCTATGGGCTCCAGACTCAGTTGAGAGTTTGCTTTAGGATTCTCTTCTCTATCTCCCTCCGCCCCTCCCCCCATTCATGCTGTGTGTGCTTGCTCTCTCTCTAAAGCACATAAATTAATCTTTAAAAAACTGTTATATAGAAAAATATGAAAATAAAGTTGGGGCTTTTAAAGTTAGTGTTTTGAACATAATGTAAATAAATACTGGTGTTTATTAGTATTTTATGTCCTTTCTTAGTTTCAAAAATACTGAATGCCCAATATTTTGCCTCATTTCCATAACTGTGTATATTCAAGGACAGCCTTTATGGTAAGAGATAATTATTTAACATTTATTCAGTCTCCCAAGGTACTCTATAAGAAACTTTGCAATTAGATTTAACAGATTTGGATAATATTACTGAGCACTTTTTCTAATCCAAGCTATGTGGCTATAAGGCAGTTAATTTGCTTTACTACATTGTTTATCAGAAAACATTTTCCTCCGGAGCAAAAAAAAAAAAAAAAAAATTACTATCTCTCTCAGCTTCTCTCTATCACTGTACACTAGTCTATAATACTAGTGCATTACCCAGCTCCTTCAGTCACAAAGAGTCCAGATTTTCAAATTTTATATATAGATAGATAGATACATATATTTATCTATCTATCTATCTATATTCAACATATAGAGGAACTTTATACTTTCAATTCCATTTGAAATATAAATGAATCTTAAGGTTTTAAATAGAAATGTAGTATTTCAGTTTATGATTATAAGATATATGTCAACATAGGGTAAATAATCATTTAGTGATAAAGATATCCATAATCTTTTTGGTTTAAAACAAAGACTTCTTTATTTCTCATGATACATGTTTATTACAGGTTTCTTGTGGGCTCTACTCTCTCTCTTCTTCTCTGTTGGACCCCAAATGACCAAGCAGCCACCATGTGAAGATGCTGAGTGTCAGCTCAAAGAGACAATATAGTAAAACACATCTAAGCTCTCACAATTCAGTCCAGAAGTGACCAGGAAATGCATGCTCAAATTTATTTGTATCACTTTCAGAAGTGTTTGTTTCTTTATGCAGATTTGACTTTCTAACAATATATTACTTTTGCTTAAAAGATATCCTTTTTATACTTCTTATAGTACACGAGTACTGGTAATGAGTTCTCTCAATTTTTGTTTCTCCTTTATTTTTGAAAATATTTTCACCACTTACAGATTTCTGGGTAGATAGTTGCCTCCCTTACCTCAATACTCTAAATCTGTCACTCTATTGTTTCCTGGCTTACATAATTTCTATAAGAAGTTTGCTCTAATTCTTTGCTCCTCTGTATGTCATGCGTCTTTTTTCTCTGGCTGCCTTCAACACAGTATCTTCATCAATGATTTTCACAAGCATGAATACAATATGTCTAAATATTTCTTCCTTTTTTTCTTTCTCTTTCAAACACGTATTTTGCTTGGTGTTTTCTGAGCTTCTTGGAACTGTATTTTGGTGTGTTTTTATTATTTTAGAAAATTTTCAGGGAGGAGAGGAAGATCACAGTGGAGTAGGAGGGCCCTAGGCTTGTCTTGTCACATACACACAACTAGATACTATCAAATCATCCTAAATACCCCAGAAATTGACCCGAAGAATGACAGAACAAACCATAACTAAAGGGAGAGAGGAGGCCACACTGAAGAAGGTAGGAAGTGTGTAGACGTGGTTTAAGGGAGAAATGGATTATGGGTGCTGTGGAGGGAAAGGAGCTGTGGTTGTGGAGAAGGGCAGGAAAGAAAGGAGCACACAGGGAAACACACAGAGAACACTTCCCCAAAGCCACTGGCTTGGAAAAATGAAGGGGCTGAATTTCATTAGATCTTTCAAACAGCAGGGCTTAAAGCCAGGAGTTTTAAAGGTCAGTGGGCTTGACTGGCATAGAGCCCGGGGGCACTGAGTAGCTCCAGGAGAGAAGGCAGGCAAACAACCCCACGCAGACAGCATGAAAACAGCTATCCGAAAAATGCCTGGGGCACACAGAGGGTAGATTATTTGCTCTTCCAGAGCACAACTCTGAGAGGCAGCATTCCTGGAGACATCTCCCTAGGAACAAAGGAGCTAGCTGGCACCATTTTCCTCTCCTATATATATATAGGAGTATAAAGATAGAGCCACCT
Organism: Potos flavus; assembly: GCA_028534135.1. Classification (NCBI taxonomy): domain Eukaryota; kingdom Metazoa; phylum Chordata; class Mammalia; order Carnivora; family Procyonidae; genus Potos; species Potos flavus. The sequence goes on along the minus strand of CM052895.1, from coordinate 70,132,935 downwards.
GTGGGAAGCAGAGCAGCCCTGACACTGGCTGCCTAGCTTGCATACACCAAGCCCCACCTCCCTCCTCTCTGACTGTCCTTCTCAGTCAAGCTTGCCTCTGTCACAGCAAGGCAGGCCCCTCCTTGAGAAGACCCGCACAAAAGCCTGACCACAGAACATCTCCTGACCAGAGAATTTTCCAGGGCCTCAGTTCTGTTGGAGTTGGTGTCTGTTCTCATTTCATAAGCAGACCAGGGTACACCTAAAACTCACCACTTTCAGGGCAGGGACCAAATACCGGCCATAGCAGGCAAGTAGAGCCTCTGCACATGACTGGCCTGAAGGAAAGAGCAGGAAAAACATAACAGCAGAGCCCATGCAGCACACACTGGAGACACCCTGAAATGTCATGCTCTGGGTACATGACCTCTTCTTCATAAGGTCACTACTTTCAGGAGCAGGGGACATAACTGGCTTTTCTAACACACAGAAAAAGGCACAAACTTAGAAAAAAATGATAAGATGGAGGAATTTATCCCAAATCAAAGAACAAGGCCATAGCCAGAGATCTGAGTAAAACAAACATAAGTAATGGGCTTGATGAAGAATTTAAAGCAGCAATCATAAGGATATTCACTGGACTTTAGAAAAGAATAGAAGACATCAGTGAAACCCTTACCACAGAGAAAAAAGTTAAAAAAGAACCATGCAAATAGGAAGAATATGATAAATGAAATTGGAAACAGGCTTGATGGAATGAACTGGAGGAAGGCTGGAGGACACAGAGGAATGAATTAGTGACATATGAGGACAAAATACTGGAAATTAATGAAGCTAAACAAAAGAGAAAGAACTGAATTCAATCTCAGAATAGACTTAGGGAAGTCAGTGATTCCATCAAATGTAATAACATTCATATTATAGTAGTCCGAGAAGAAGAAGAGATGAAAGGGGGCAGAAAACTTATTCCAAGAAATAACAGCAGAAAACTTCTCTACTCTGGGGAAGGAAACAGACATCCAGAACAAGAAGGCACAGAGAACTCCCATCAAAATCAACAAAAGCAGGTGAACAAGACATATTGTAATTAAATTTGCAAGATATAGCAACAAAGAAAAAAAAAATTAAAAGCCACAAAAAGAAGTCTTTAACTTACAAGGGAAAATGAGGACAGTAGCTGTGGATTTCTCAACAGAAACTTGGCATGCCAGAAGGGAGTGGCATGATACATTCAACATGCTGAGGGGGAAAAATATGCAGCCACGAATACTCTATCCAGCAAGGCTACCATTCAGAATAGAAAGAGGGAACAGAGTTTGCCAGACAGGGAAAAAATAAAGGAGTTCATGACCACTAAAACAGCCCTGCAAGAAATATTAAAGGGGACACTGAGTGGTATTAAGAAAGACCAAAACTGCCACAGACAAGAAAGGAACAGAGAAAATCTACAGAAACAATGACAGAACAAGTAATAAAATGGCACTAAATTCAAATTGATTAATAATCACTCTGAATGTAAATGGACTAAATGCTCCAATCAAAAGACAAAGAGTGTCAGAATGAATAAAAAGAACAATACCCATCTATATGCTGTTTACAAGAGACTAATTTTAGAACTAAAGACACCTGTAGATTAAAAGTGAGAGTATGGAGTACCACTTATACTAATGTATGTCCAAAGGTAGCTGGAGTAGCAATACTTATATCGGACAAACTAGATTTTAAACCAGACTGTAACAAGAGGTGAAGAGTGGCACTATATCTTAATAAAGGGGAAAATCCAATAAGAGGATCTAACAGTTATACATACTTATGCCCCCAACGTGGGAGCACTCAAATATATAAAACAATTAATAACAAACATAAAGGAACTCATTGATAATAATACAATAATAGTAGGGGACTTTAACATCCCACCAGATCTGCAATGGACAGATTATCTAAGAAGAAATCAACAAGGAAACAATGGCTTTGAGTGACACATTGGACCAGATGGACTTAACAGATATATATTCAGAACATTTCTTCCTAAAGCAGCAGAATACACATTCTTTTCAAGTGCATATGGGACATTCTCCAGAATAGATCACATACTGGTTCAAGAATCAGCCCTCAACAAATACAAAAGACTGAGATCATACCATGCATCTTTTCCGACCACAACTCTATGAAACATGAAGTTAACAACAAGAAAAAATCTGGAAAGACCACAAATAAGTAGAGGATAAAGAACATGCTACTAAAAAATGAATGGGTCAACCAGGAAATTAAAGAAGAAATTTAAAAAATACATGTAAATAAATGAAAATGAAAACATGATGGTCCATAACCTTCGGGATGCAGCAAAAGTGGTCATAAGAGGGAAGTGTATAGCAATACAGGCCTGCCTCGAGAAGCAAGAAAAATCTCAGAAATACAATCTAACCTAATACGTAAAGGACCCAGAAAGAGAAAAAAAATGACGACTAAGGGCAGCAGAAGAAGGAGAATAATAAGGATTAGAGCAGAAATAAGTTATATAGAAACAAACAAACAAAAACAGATCAATAACACTGGGAGCTGGTTCTTTGAAAGAATTAACAAAATTGATAAACCTCTAGGCAAACTTATCAAAAAGGAGAGAACATTTTCAAATAAATAAAATCACAAATGAGAGAAGAGAGCACATTCAACACCACAGAAATTAAAACAATAATAAGGGAATATTATGAAAAATTATATGCCAACAAACTGGGCAGTCCGGAAAAAATGGATAAATTGGATAATTGGATAAAATGGAAATAAATTGGATAAAATGGATAAGTTCCTATAAACATAAATAATAAACATAAATTCCTATAAACAGAACTGAAATAGGAGAAATAGAAAATTTGGACAGACCAATAAGCAGCAAAGAAACTGAACCAGTAATCAAAAATCTCCCAACAAACAAAAGTCCAGGGTCATATGGCTTCCCAAGAGAATTCTACTAAACATTTAAAGAAAACTTAATACCTATTCTTCTGGAACTGTTAAAAAAAAAAAAAAAAAAAAAAAGACATGAAAAGCAAATTTCCAAACTCATTCTACAGAGGCCAGCATTACCTTAATTCCAAAACCAGACAAAGACTCGACCAAAAAAGAGAATTATAGGTGATATCCCTAATGAACATGGAGGCAAAAATTCTCAACAAAATACTAGCATGTTGAATCCAACAGTACATTAAAAGAATCATTCACCACAATCAAGTGGGATTTATTCCTGGGCTGTAAGAGTGATTCAATATTTGCTAATCAAGCAGTGTTACAACACATTAATAAAAGAAAGGATATGAATCATATGATCCTCTCAATAGATGCAGAAAAAGCTTTTGATAAAGTACAGCATCCATTCTTGATAAAAACCCTCAACAAAGTAGGGACAGAGGGAACAAACCTCAACATCATAAAGGCCCTATACAAAAACCCACAACTAATATCTTCAATGGAGAAAACTGAGAGCTTTTGCTCTAAGGTCAGCAACAAGACAGGGATGTTACCATTGTTATTCAACACAGTACTGAAGTCCTAGCCTCAGCAATCAAACAACAACAACAAAATAAAAGGCATTCAGATTTGCAATAACGAAGTCAGGGTTTCACTATTTGCAGACTACTTGATACTCTACATAGAAAAACCCAAAAGACTCCACCCAAAAGCTGCTAGAACTGATACACAAATTCAGTAAAGTTGCAGGATACAAAATCAACACAGAAATCTGTTGCATTTCTATACATTAATAATGAAGAAGCAGACAGAAAAATCAAGGAATCAATCCCATTTACAATTGCACCAAAAACCATAAGATATCTAGGAATAAACCTCACCAAAAAGGCAAAAGATCTGTACTCCAAAAACTACAGAATACTTATGAGAGAAACTGAAGAGGACAAAGAGTAATGGAAAGATATTCCATGCTCCTGGATGAGAAGAACAAGTATTGTTAAAATGTCATACTACCCAAAGAAATGTATAGATTTAATGCAATCCCTATTAAAATACCATCAGCACTTTTCACAGAGCTAAAATAAACAATCCTAAAATTTGTATGGAAATACAAGTCTCTGAATAGCCAAAACAATCTTGAAAAAGAAAAGCAAAGCTGGAGGCATCACAATTCCTGACTTCAAGTTATATTACAAAGCTGTAGTGATCAAGACAGTATGATAATGGCACAAAAACAGACAAATACATCAATGCAACAGAATAGAAAACCCAGAAATAAACCCACAGATATATGTTCAACTCCTTTTCAACAAAGCAGGAAAGGATATCCAATAAGAAAAACACAGTCTCTTCAACAAATGGTGTTGGGAAAACTGGACAGCAACACACAGGAGAATGAAATTAGACCACTTTTTTACACCATACTCAAAAACAAATTCAAAATGGATGAATAACCTAAATGTGAGAGAGAAAAATATAAAAATCCTACAGGAAAACACAGAAAACCACCTCTTTGACATCAGCTGTAGCAACTTCTTTCTAGATACATCTCCTTAGGCAAGAGAAACAGAAGCAAAAATAAACAGTTGGGACATCATCAAGCTAAAAAACTTCTGCATAACAAAGGAAACAATCAACAAAACTAAAAGGCAACCTTCAGAATGAGAGAAGATATTTGCAAATGACATATCTGATAAAGGATCAGTATCCAAAATCTGTAAAGAATTTACCACACTCAACATCCAAAAAACAAATAACCCAGTTAAGAAATGGGTGGAAGACACGAACAGACATTTTTCCAAAAAGACATCCAGATAGCTAACAGACAAATGAAAAGCTGCTCAACATCACTCATCCTCAGGGAAATACCAAAAATACAAAAATATATCACTTCATGCCTATCAAAATGGCTAATATTAACAACACAGGAAACAAAAGATATTGGGGAGTATGTGGAGAAAGGGGAACCCTGTTAACTGTTGGTGGGAAAGCAAACTGGTGCAGCCAGTGCAGTAGAAAACAGTATGGAAGTTTCTCAAATGTTAAAAATAGAACTACCCTAAAACCTAGCATTTGTACTACTAGGAATTTACTCAAAGGATACAAAAATACTTGATTCCAAGGGACACGTGCAAATGATGTTTATAGCAGCATTTTCAACAATAGCCAAATTATGGGAAGAGCCCAAATGTTCATTGACTGATGAACTGATAAAGACGATATGGTATATATACATAATAAAATATCGCTCAGCCACAGAAAAGAATCAAATCTTGCCATTTGCAATGATGTGGATGGAGCTAGAGACTATTAAAGTAAGTGAAATAAATCATTCAGAGAAATAAAAATACCATATGATTTTACTTATAAGTGGAATTTAAGAAACAAAACAGATGAACATAGGGGAAAAAAAAGAAAGAGGCAAAGCATAAAACATACTCTTAACGATAGAGAATAAACAGAGTTGCTGGAGGGGATGTAGGGAGGAATGGGTTAAGTGGATGATGAGTATTAAGGAAGGCACTTGTGATGAGCATTGGGTTTATATGTAAGTGACTAAATTCTCCCGAAACTAATATTTTTTAAAGGTGTATATATATATATATATATTTATTTATTTATTTATTTATTTATAGAAATGCCTGTGAGCGGGGGGGGGGGGCAGAGAAAGAGGGAGAGAGAGAATCTCAAGCAGACTCCCCACTGAATAAGGAGCTCAATGTGGGGCTCCATCTCATGACCCTGAGATTGTGACCTGAGGTGAAATCAAGAGGTGGACACAACCGACTGAGCCATCAAGGGGCCCTTCCTGAAACCAATATTATACTACATCTTAAATAATGGGAATCTAAATAAAAACTTTAAACGAACAAACAAAAAGGGTGTATATAAAAGTAGGTACCAATTCCAAAGTGCCACTATTGTAACAGGGAAACTTAATGCCCATAGACATAGTTGGCTGAGGTAATGTAATTAAATTTCAACTAATAGCATGTTATTTCTAAAGCAATTAGTAGACATGCCTACTTTAAAATCTGTCTAATTAAAATAATAAAAAGAAGAAAGATTTAACAATATTGTGCTCTGATTAAAGACAATGTTTTCAATTTTATCCCCCTAGCAATTACACATTTAAAAAATAAAAATGAAAACATCTTCCTCGTATAGGTAAAAAGTCTTTCCTCTTCCTTAATCTAAGAATTCTTAGTATAAGGAAGTATTTACTTCACATAATATCTAGTTAAGAAATAAATTTCTAATGAGCATCAAACTGCCATAATATTGAATATGGATAGTAATATTTACTGGGATTTTTCACTAATCTTTAATAGAATTTATAACAAGTTATAGCTGAGTTGAGTCAAGTGATGAATACAGTATAGATACTTAATACTGATTATGGATACTTAATACTGATTACTAGTCATCTCCACTGCACAGAACAACATGGAACACAGTATCCCATCAAAATTGACACTGCTGTTTTTCCTTACAATGTTATTAAAGGAGGCAACTTATATTACTAAAATGATATATACTAGAACTTGAAAGAATATGTTCACTCTAATGTTTTCTTTAAGTTTATTTTGAAAACTCTGGAAGCCTGAATATTTTGTTAAGTTTCAGTATTTACAGATTTCAATGCACAGTCAAAAAAAATATATAGGTGATAATGATAAATTTCAGATAGAGAATTTTATACAGTATGCCAAAAATGTCTTGCCAATGACATTTTGCTGAGGTGACATTTCCTTAAAATAAGAGGTTATATTTAAGAGTAGAATATGATACCTTAATTGTTTCTTAAACAATCCTTTTTATTTGGTATCTTCTGAGTCAAGGCAAAATTAGGTGACAAATTATACATTAACCAAATAAATATATAAATAAAAGTAATAAATAAGTTAAACTACTTTATTGGAAAAAGTCTTATTATAAATTAAACATTGCAGGCATTTTTCTCTCTGTTCTCTTGGACAGAGTTGACTGCTCTTCTTCCCTTCCATGCTTAATGAAGGGCTTTATGGTAGTAATAAATAATCCAAGCCCTTAGAAGTGTTGTTTGATGAGTATGCTGATCATTTGTAATTAAGTGTGTATTTGTAGCTAAATGGCAATATGGGATTTATTTGGTTTGATCCTTTGTTATATAATTATTGTTTGAAAATTCAGTAAATTGCTAAAACAAATAAAGCTACTAATAATAAGAACAATTGACGAGTTTTTTGCGTGTGTTACACCCTCTGTCTCTAGACTGTAAAAGAATGCAGCTGTGTTGATTCATTATTAAAGAACTACTTGCAAAGTTAATCCCCAATCTACCAAGTAAGAGATTAGCAAAACAACTCAATTGTTTTAACTCTTGATTATAAGTTTGATTACATGAAAAATGATACTCATCTGTGATGTGATTCAATTTTGTCCTTCACCAGAACATAATTTCTTAATAGAATTATACCCTAAGTAATCTTACTGATGTATAAAAAAATAAATTCTATTTTAGCATCAACATATAAGATTGCTGAATTTTGTATCTTTTAAAATATTTACAGATTTATATCTTATAAGAGAACTTCCAAATGACTAAATTGTCAATATTAGGCTTATTAACAGATAAGTAAACTGTTAAATCAATAAAATCTTCACAATACCATGGATTTCATTATATTAAAATGGCATATTTCTCCTGCATTCAATGTACAATTTACTTAGTAAAATACTAGATTTTTTGTCCCCTAACAGAATTAATAAGCAATTGTCATATTAATTTATTAAGGATTTTTTCTCATTTGAGAATATGAAGAGTTTATGTTGAACTTGCAGACTCTTTTAGGAAGTATCACATTATCTATATAATTACAGTTTCCTACAAATAGTGTTCTAATTTTGTTATATCTAAAAGTTATATCAATTTGCATTCAGTTTCTAATTTTTTTTAAATTTTTTTTAAGATTTTATTTATTTATTTGACAGAGAGAGAGAGATCACAAGTAGGCAGAGAGGCAGGCAGAGAGAGAGGGGGAGGCAGGCAGAGAGAGAGGGGGAAGCAGGCTCCTCACTGAGCAGAGAGCCTGATGTGGGGCTCGATCCCAGGATCCTGAGATCATGACCTGAGCCTAAGGCAGAGGCTTTAACCCCCTGAGCAACCCAGGCTCCCCTGTTCCTAATTTTTAACCTTAGTTTTATACTTTTGTTTTTTCACAATACCATATGTTTATTATATTCTGAAGTTTAAGCCTAACAATTTCCTTTGAAAGGATTTTTATATCTGCTTAAATTGAGTGAAATTCCTTTCATCCTGTGATCCAGTGATTCCTTGGGTATACATCCATGATTAATATCACGTAATGTACAAAGTACTGGATATCTACCCATACAAATGAATATCGCTTTATATCTGCAGTCAAGAAGTCAAGTGGGATATTTAATGGTTTCCCACAGTAAGTTGCTGCAAAAAAGAAAAAACTTTTTTCCAGCCAAATTTAATTAGAGAATTTCTTTTAAAGATTAAAGTACACTTTTTTTTCCCCCTCCCCTCATAGAGGATAACACCAAAACTGAAAATGAAAAGAAGGGAGAGCCAGCTCTGTGCAAATCTGGGAAAATTAAAATTTTCAGCTGACATCCAGCAGAACTTAAAAATTGCAAAGTTTCTTAGAAAGACTATATTCACAATTCTGCGTTAAGAACAAACCAAAAAACTGCAGATGGTACGAGAATGAACATATTATGGATAATTATAAGGGTCTCAGTGCATGAAAGCCACCCTCTCAGTTGCAGATGTCCCTTGTAAATAATGAGCACAGGACAAGGAGATGGTCAGCAAAACTTGGGCCACGCCAGAAAAATCAAAAAACTCTGAACACGGACTACCATCTAAGAGAGACTGGAAAATCATATGTCTACTATTCAGTTTGTCTTTTAGGCTTGAAGATAAATTCCAGCACTTTTCTCTATCACCTGATCTAGCATATCTACCAACAAACATACACAAGTTACATTCATTTTAAAACATTACTCTATTTAAATTACTCATGGTACTCATCACAGTCTGAAATTATCTTATTACTTCATGTGATTGTTTACATACTTCTTGTCTCTTTTTTTTTTTTCACCACTAGAAAGCAAACTCTATGAGGAAACGTTCTTAATGTTCAATACATGCACTGTTTTACACAGTGGCTAATAGTCACATGCAGCTATTTAAACTTAGGTTAAACTTGAATAATATGAAAAAAAAGTTACTTTTCTATATTTTAAATGTTTAGTAGTCAGATGTGACTTGTGGCTACTTTACTTGGTTTCACAAACTTTTATTTCTATTAGTAGTTATGTTTGTAGTTTGAAGTAATTTTTTTTTTAAACTGTATTTTTCATTTACCAACACAAAAGAAAGTCAGCATTAAGTCTTCCCAAGTCGAATGAGGAAATTAATCCACTGGCTCTTACTTCTTTTTGCCTTCCTGAATTACACTTCAGTTTCCTGATTGGGATGGGAGAATCTAGATATAAGGAAAACTAGAACTTCATAACATTGCCTCTGTAGTTTCTCTCTGAATTTGTTGAGGTTATCTGCAGCCAGACAAACAAAATTGAGAGATTATGTGTCAATGATTTGTTTCCATAACTGTTTTTCCTGGAATTTGGGCTGAATTCTCACTTTGGTGAGGTTTTCTTTGGAATGAAACTCTTCTACCCATTGGGTTTAAATTGTAACTTTGTCTGTATGTTCACATTGCTTCTGAGCCCTAAGGAGGCTGCTTTCATGCTTCACTCTTCCTTCTAGGACGCTGGACCGGGGGAAAAATGAAATTATGCTAGTACTTAGCCTACCATATTCTCCTTCAGTTCTACAACTCTTGTCTATCAGCAAGGGTAAAATAAACTCTAAAAAGATAGAGTAGCCAACTCACTTCTTCAGCACTCTCTTTCTAAAACTGATAAATACTAATAAAATCTATCAGAAAGGCACCCACTTTTGATAGATCATTCTATACTGAGTCGAGAAAGTTTTAATTTGAGCTTAGTTTCCTTTCAGTATCATCCAAATTTTAACATAACAGGAAGTGAATGACTCTATAACTCATTTCTTTTCTATTGTTATTTTTTCTCATTTAATTGTATACTGGATAGTAGTATTTTTGCAAAATGTGCTAAAACTGCCATTTTTCCCAGAATTTCTAAAGTTCTCTTGACCCCAAACCTAAGTTAAGAAAAACAATTCTGAAGAGGACCAAGATGGCGGAGGAGTAGGAGGTGGAGATAGTGTCTGATCCTAGAAGTTCAGCTAGATAGTTATCAAACCACTCTAAACAACTACAAACTTAGCAGGAGATAGAAGAGAAGAAACAGAACAGAAAATCGACCACTTTCCAGAAGGTAGGACGTGCAGAAAAGTGAATCCAAAGAGAAGGGAAGATAGACCATGGGGGGAGGGGCCGGCTCCCAGCAAGCCGCAGAGCAGCAGGGCACAAAATCAGAACTTTTAGAGTCTGCTCCACTGAGGGACATCGCTCCAGAGGCTAAGCGGGGAGTGGAGTCCTCGTGGGGACAGCGTGATTTCAGGACCCGTGGAGTCACAGAAAGACTCGGGGTGTCTGAGGGTGGCAGAGCTCCCAGGTATCAGAACGGGGAAACCAACAGCAGAGATGGAGCTGAACAGTGCGCTACCAGCTCCGGCTTACCTTGGACGGTGTTCCAAGGCACAGTCAGGCCACTGCTCTTCGATCAGGGACCCCAAAAGGGGAAGATCCGGAGAGACCCCCTCCTACCTCCTCCAGGAGCAGTGGCACGGTAGCTCGCGACAGGAACCTGCTGGGTTTGGAGACTCCAAACGGCCGAGCGCCAGAAACAGAAACACTCAGTCACAGGCCGGGTGAGCTTGGAGTCCGGCCAGAGACCAGGGAGACGGGAGGGATTGACTTCTTTGCTCTGAGGGCGCACTGAGGAGTGGGGCCACAAACAGGGAGGCCGCCATTTTCATTCTCCTCCTCCAAAGCTGTACGGAAAGCGTTCAGGGAACAAAAGCCCCTGAGAGCGCACCCAAGCAGATTACCTAGCCCGGCCACTGGCAAGGGCGGTGCAATTCTGCCTCGGGCAAAGACACTTGAGAATCTCTGCAACAGGCCCCTCCCCCAGAAGATCACCAAGAATATCCAGCCAAGACCAAGTTCATCGATCAATGAAAACGGCGGAACTCCTGAGTTAGGAAAAAGCAACACATAGAATTCATGGCTTTTTCCCCTATGATCCTTTAGTCTTTCAGAGTAAAATTTTTTTAAATTTTATATTTTTCTTATTGTATTTTTTTATTTTATTTTTCCTCTTTCTTATTTTAACGTTTTTCAACTAGTATCTAATCAACACCTTTTTAAAAATCTTTTCTAATTTCCACTGTTACATATTTTATCCCCTCATTGTATTTAACCTTATTGTTTTGTATACATATAGGGTTTTTTTTTTCTTTAAAATTTTAGGATACAATTTCTTCAAATAGATCAAAATATACCCTAAATCTAACACACAGCTTGGATCTAGTCTCCAGCCTGATTACATTCTTTCCTCTTTTATTCTTTTTTCCTTTTTTATTCTTTTTTTTCTTCTCTTTTTTCAACGAACCTCTTATCAATCCCTTTTTTAGAATCTTTTTTAATTTTTATCTTTACACGCATATTCCATCCCTTCATAGGGTTTTCCCTTATTTTTGTATATTTATAAATTTTTCTTTCTTTAAAATTTTGGGAGGTAGTTTCTTCTAAGAGACCAAAAACACCCAAAATCAGGTGTGGGGCTCTTTTCAAATCACAAGTCTAATATATACAGACATATATTTTTATTCTTTCTTTTTCTCTTTTTTATTTTATTTTATTTCTTTTTTTTTTCTCCCCCCCCCCAGCCTTTTTTCTTCAACCCCTGGTTTTGGCTCCCTTCTGATTTTTCTGGGGTCATTGCTAAAATAAACTTTTAGTAATTTGTTCTCTCATTCATCTATTCTTATCTCCACAAAGTGACAAGGTGGAAAAACATACCACAAAAAAAGAACAAGAGGCAGTACCAATGGCTAGGGACCTAATCAATACGGACATTAGTAATATGTCAGAAATAGAGTTCAAAACGACAATTATCAAGGTGCTAGCTGGGCTCGAAAAAAGCATGGAAGATATCAGAGAATCCCTGTCTGGAGAAATAAAATCCCTTTCTGGAGAAATAAAAGAACTAAAATCTAACCACATTGAAATAAAAAAAGCCACTAACGAAGTGCAATCAAAAATGGAGGCTCTTACTGCTAGGATAAATGAAGCAGAAGAGAGAATTAGTGATATAGAAGACCAAATGGCAGAGAATAAAGAAGCTGAGAAAAAGAGAGACAAACAACTACTGGACCACGAGGGGAGAATTCGAGAGATAACTGATTCATAAGATGCCACAATATTAGAATAATTGGGATCCCAGAAGAAGAAGAAAGAGAGAGAGGGGTGGAAGATATATTGGAACAAATTACTTTAGAGAATTTCCCTAATTGGGCGAAGGGAACAAGCATCAAGATCCAGGAGGGACAGAGAACCCATCTCAATATCAATAAAAACAGGTCTAAACCCCGTGATCTAATAGGAAAACTTATAAGTCTCAGTGACAAAGAGAAAATCCTGAAAGCAGCTCGGGACAAGAAGTCTGTAACATACAAAGGCAGAAATATTAGATTGACAGCAGACCTATCAACAGAGACCTGGTAGGCCAGAAAGGACTGACATGACATATTCAGAGCACCAAACAAGAAAAATATGCAGCAAAGAATACTATATCGAGTTAGGCTGTCATTGAAAATAGATGGAGAGGGATGCCTGGGTGGCTCAGTTGGTTAAGCAGCTGCCTTCGGCTCAGGTCATGATCCCAGGGTCCTGGGATCGAGTCCCACATCGGGCTCCTTCCTCGGCAGGGAGCCTACTTCTCCCTCTGCCTCTGCCTGCCTCTCTGCCTACTTGTGATCTCTCTCTCACTCTCTCTCTGACAAATAAATAAATAAAATCTTAAAAAAAAAAAAAAGAAAAGAAAATAGATGGAGAGAGAAAAAGCTTCCAGGACAAATAAAAACTAAAAGAATTTGCAAACACCAAACCAGCCCTACAGAAAATATTGAAAGGGGTCCTCTAAGCAAAAAGAGAGCCTAAAAGGAACATAGATCAGAAAGGAACAGAGACAATATACAGTAACAGTCATCTTACAGGCAATACAATGGCACTAAATTCATATCTGTCAATAGTAGACCTGAATGTAAATGGGCTAAATGCCCCAATCAAAAGACACAGAGCATCAGAATGGATAAAAAAACAAGGCCCATCGATATGCTGTCTACAAGAAACTCATTTTAGACCCAAAGACACCTCCAGATTTAAAGTCAGGGGGTGGAAAACAATTTATCATGCTAACGGACATCAAAAGAAAGCTGGGGT
>CM052895.1:70034678-70119041 GCA_028534135.1 Potos flavus | reverse complement strand
ATATATATATATATACAATTCTAGATGTTTTTACATGTAGTCAGTTGGAATTCTTACATCCGACTTAAAAAACGCCATTAACAAAATTATGTTCTGTTGGCCACAGCCCCTCAAGCTAAAGTTTGCTTTGTTGAAATACATTTCTCCAGGTAATATGTGTTGAAATAGCACTGCATTTTTCTTATTATTGCTTATCTTTTGCTACTAAATTTCAGAAAATAATCTGTCTTATTTCCAGTCTAAAAAGAATCTGGCATATAAAAAGTACTCAATGAATGTCCAATGAATACATGGATGAAATAATGAACCAATGACGATCCAGTTAATTAGTGTATCTATATGAATGTCCTTTTATAGATAAAAAAGGAAACTACTCAGATTCTCTTTTATGTCTAAAACAATAAAAAGATGTAAATAAAAAATCACAGAGATTATTAGTGATAATTGTACAACTACCTTATTGACAAATGGCAATTTTAAGTTTTTATTTGTACAGAAACATGAGTAAAACAATTTTGGTTTACATATTTAAAAAATATGATAGGAAATCATCAGGGTCAGGATAAGATGCACAGTAGGCAATACTGTCTAATGAGAAGAGCTATAATATTCCAAGTCTACCTAATTGGTCCTGTCAGACACATGAAGTATAAGGAAGTAAAGTTCACATTAGAATTTCTGGAAGTTCAATGTTCAAGGTTGGAGTAATTCTATATTTGGATTAAGGATATTGGCTGGGGATCACCTCATATGAGCAAGTCCACCCCTACTATATATAGAGTCTGAGATAAGACTAAAAATGGAGGTCCACATACCACCTGACTAAATATTTAATTTGTAAATTAAATTAATGAATTTAATAAAATATATTTCATAATAGATTTTGTAGCCCTGTTCTGACAAATGTATCTTCATAATGAAAAAAATGGAAAATCTAGTTTTAAGTGAAAAATACCAAAGATGATAAATCTTTGTATTTATTTCCAATAGTTCTCTGGATAGCCCCTATTAAGAACTGTTATATGTGGGAGATTTTGCTCTCCTTGCAACCTAACAAATTAGCCTGCCTTACATGGACACTGAAAGAAGGCATGAGACACTTGGGCTGGAGAAAAAGGACTTCATTACTCACAGCATTATAATAACCAAAATGCTTTCAATTATACCAGATTATTGACCCCTAATTCCCACATGGTGACATGACAAGGGCCACATGGTGCCTGGGCATACAGCAACTTGTAGTATAGGAGTGAAAATATGACCATAGGAAATCTCAATATTTTAAGGGAGCCGGAAACAAACCTGTCCAAATTTGGAACCTGAGAGAGACATTATTCTGAACAGAAAAATTCTGTCCTCTTTCCTGGAAGAACACACTATCTCTGGCTCTCAAGTCTGTTTGCCATGCAAATATTCTTTAAAAAGTAGTCTGGAACAAGAAGAATGACAATGTCTCTGCTGGCTAGATGTGTAGAAATATGAGTCACCCATGGAGAACGATCTCTAAATCATCCTATGATGTTCGAGTGAATAATAAAGAAATAAACAATTAACAAATTACTATCTAATTATTTCATAAAATTTGTTATTTATGCCTTAATTTCAGCAAAATCACTAAATATGTTGTTAAAAATAACCCTTCCACATAGTTTTTGTTCAGTTGAAACTAATGCCATATTACACATTTTTTTCTGAGTCATTGCAGTTCTTATGTTGTGTCCTATTAACATTAATTTAGGGAAAAAATGTTATTTTGTTGAGCAAGTTACAGTGAAATTGTCTATAAAATTCTTGAAGCAATGCTTAGATTCAGAAATAAAGTAAGATTTTGAAGTTGAGACCAAGTTTTGTAATGGATTTGTAGATGTTATTATCCTAAAATAGAAATATTTTAATTTCATCACAGAAATCACTAACTTATATTGCAGTTTTTACCATTTTTAACAGATATACATTTGTACAATAGTCATCATCACAAATGTTTCCTTTAGACATGTATATGAATTATTCAATATTGCAAAATATTATTCAAGTGTCAAGAGATTTGTTAATTACAATTCATTACTTGTGGATTCTTTTAGAGCCATAAATAGCACACAAAAAGCAGTAACAGGGCAAATGGCATTGATACTTCATCATATCTGTAACATTTATGTCCTATATTATAGGCCCTATCATCGAGTTTACTAATCTTTCCTTCTGCTGTGTATAATCTGCTATTATTCCTATTCCGTGAACTGTATATTCATCCCTAAAATTTCCATTTTTGTTTCTATAGAATTTATTTTCATTATCTTTATGCTTTCCTTTAGATTCTGGAACATATATATGTGCTTTTTTAAAATGTTGTCAATTGCAGACATTGATTTCTAGATGTGTTTCTCCTTATTATTATTAGGTAATTGGTTAGATTTTCCTGGATCTTCATTTACCTAATACATTTTGATTGAATGCTGGGAATTATAAATGTTATGTTTTTGGATATATGAAAGTTTTTACTGTCTTTACAAGTCTTGATTTTTTCCAGCAGGAAGTTAAGTTATTTGAGGATTAGACTAATCCTTTGAAAGCTGGCCATATCCATTGTTAGAATGTATCTATAGTAGTCTTTACTTCAGGAATGGTTTATCACTACTCAAAATGTATGTAAACCATTTCTGGTAATTCAACTTATACTCATAAGTATTCAATAATATCTCCCTCTCCTCTTTATCTCAATTTAAATGTCTTCCTATATGATGTGAGTTTTGGTTGTTGTGTAGTTTACAGATCCAAGGTAGTTGCTCATTGTCCTGTCTTGTGGAGTATGATCCTACATGATATAGCTGACTAGTCTTCTGGTGAACACTGCAGAGGAGTCCACATAGATTTCTGGAGCTGTTTTATTCTGTGTAACAACCTTTTATATGTATTCTACACCATATATCCCCACTGCCTCTGTATCTGTGAGCTCTGATCTTTATCTTCTCCATATGGAGATAATGTTTCTTCTGATTGATTTCCACCTCACTATATTAGTCAAGAAGCAATCATAAAATTCATCTCGTTTGTTTTTTTTCGATCGGGATTATAGCTCTGTACTGTCCAGTGTCCAACATCTGAAAACATTTTCTGGTTGTTTATGGCAGGAGAGCTAGGCTAGTAACATGTACTTGATTATTCTTTGAAGCAGAATAATTTGGTTCCTTTTTGTATTTTCCATTTTTCTCTCATGATTTTCCACCTCTAACCTCGATACCTGTACATGTTTGACCTTATATATAATAGATGTTTTAATTTTCCTGTCTGCTAATTTTAGTGACATCCCTAAATCTCTTGACATTTTCCTTTCAGCTACAGATGAAAGGATCCCACTTTTGTATATGAGTATTGGTTTGTGATTATATCCTAGTCCTTATGGATGCTACATTGTTGAAAGTCTGGATTCCGTTCGTTTCCTTTAAAAAAAATGATGAGTTTTGTTCTTACAGGAAGTTCATTTACAATTCTTGTTGAGTCTTGATTTTGAATTTATTAGGGTAGTTTTGCAGTAGCCTTACCTAGCATGATAGTAGCCTTACTTCTACAGAAAGGGCTTTCTGTCAATTCAGTTGAATGTCCAGAGTGAGCATGAAGTCTCTCCACTGTGGCCATATAAACTCCAGTGTATCCAGAATTTTGTAACCTCCAGAATTTCTATTTAGCATACAGTTCTTCAGTAGTTGTCCTCTGCCAAGTCTCATGGAGTACCATCCTGTGTGTGTGCAGATTAATCGTCAGCCAAAGGCTCAAAGGATCCCTATGCAGATTTCTGGTGTTCTTTCTCTGCATATCTCCTTTGTCTCTCAATTGCTGCTTTCCAAATTTAAGCTGCCTCAGGAGTCCCATATTGCTTATTGATTTCCTCTTCTCAGGGAAACTGCTTATCTCTTTTTGAGCTCTTCTTTTATCATGGTTTAGAAAGTTTAACCCACCATTGGTGGAAATCTTGGTGAATGAGATACTTACTTAACAGGCTTCCTTATTCTTAGAGATAAAAGCCTTGTTCCACTTGTCATTCAGGATCTAAAATGAGTTTCTTTGAATAGTTTTTCCAGTTTTATAAGTTGTTTAGAGTGCCTGTGGAGGGGAGACTGGTACCTGCTATTCCATATTTGAAGGACATTTTTTCTGAGTATAGAATTGTGAATTGGAAATGTTTCCAGCATGTAAATATATCATCAAACTGTAATCTATCTTTGATTGTTCCTATTAAAAAAGTCAGCCATCAATCTCAGCATTCCTTTGAAGGTAATAAATACATCTTTTGGTTCTCTGGCTACTGTCAAAGTTTACTGTTCATCTTTGATTTTCAACAGTTTCACTTTGATGTAATTGGATATGTCTTTTTAAAAATATTTATTTGGCATAGAATTAAATGAAATATTTGCATCTGCATGGGATTCACAGAGAAATTTTCATTTTTTTCATTCATTTTATTTTTCAGTTTTTTAAAAAATTACTTGCTGTGATTTATTCAAACATCGATTCCATCTCATTTTCTCTCACCTCTCTCTGTGACTCAAAATTTGCATATGTTAGAACTTTTGATAGTGTCTCACATATTTCTTGCATTTTACTTTATGCTATTTTTCTTAATCTTGTTTCTTTCAGTGCTTCAGCATATAAATATTCTATTTTTTCTATTTCTGGTTTTCTAATTCTATGTCCTATTGTGTTCAATCTCATTCCTATTTTTGTAGAGTTTTTGTAATTTCAATTATTTTATAATTATAATTTTGTAATTTTTTTGTAATTTTTTATAATTTAGAATTCTCTGTTAAAATCTCTACTTTTTATTATTTTTTCCATCTTTTCTTCTCTTTCAGATTTTTATCATGGTTCACATATTAGTTATAAAGTTCCTATCAGATAATTTCAATATTTGAATTATCTATGGGCCCTCATCTACTATCCTTGTTTTTTTATTAATTTTTAGTCATTTCAATCTCTTTTTAGTATTCCTCATAAGTATGGTGAACATTGTTGAAATACACTTGTGAAAACACAATGTTTTCTTCTTCCAAAAGTGAAAACTTTTCTTCTATAAGCTTTGGTATTCTGGTGATTAACTTGATCTTTTTGTGTCTAGATTTAAGGCTTTACTAGGGCTTGCCTATTCAGTTTGTCCTTATATTATAAGGCGTAGTCCTTATTCATAGGCATCATACTTATTTCTTGGATACAGTCTTTACAGCAAGGACATTTGGGGAGTTTTAACCAGTGGTCTAGGACATTGACTAGAGCACATACACTTTGGCAAAGTTTAACTCCGAAATCTACCTTCGTGTATTCCATAGCTACTCAAATTTGTGTTCATTTCTTTAGCCTCATGGGTGCTGTTCTCACTTGTGTTTCTTTGAGATTTACTTAGCACATGTGTAATAAAGGAGTCAGCCAACAGGTAGAAATAATTTTTTTTTTTAGTTTTACTCTCCTTTTCTATAGTTTTTCACCACTCTGGAATTTTTCCTGAGTTCCTGGTGCACTGGCAGCCCTGAATACAACCTCTGCTGTCTTTGACCAGGTAATCTGATGCTTTGTTCTTTGTCTCTATTCTGCCACCCCTGAAGTGGAGAACAACCTTTGGAAAAAAAGCTGTGGTATCGGATACCTAAAGAAAGAGTGATTCTTAAATTGCAAACTGGTATTAATAATATCACACATAGTTGTTGAAATGCTTTGATAATAAATGTACACAGTCCAAGACAATGATATTGAGTATAGTTTTAAGAATGCATATAGCTAGGTAAAGTGAATTTATGGTCCATAATTAAAGACGTGCATTAAAATTTGTATCTAATAAAAATTCAACCAACAACATAGATAACTAAACACCCACCTCCTTTTACTGATGGCAGTAGATTAAAATTAAAGCTAATGCTTCTGATAATAAATGTGATACTTTATTTCACAGGTTTTAAAATACTAGAGATGATTACATAGTAGCACACAACAGTGGGTAGATGAGGTATTTGATTTATTCTGCCTCACTTTTGGTTCTAATACTTGTTTGTTTGTTTGTTTGTTTTAAATATGTACTACTGACTACTGCAAAATATCAAATAATTTAATTTAAAGCTTTTTACACACATATAATTCTCTAACACTTCTTTGTCTCTCAGGTAATCCTTTTTACCTATTTCTACCATTTCAAAATACTGGCTTTTGTTAGTCATCATTTAATATAATGGTTTCTTTAGATGGAAAGTGAAAGTAACATATATATCATGATTCCAATACCTAATACTTGGTGAGTAAGTCATGTTCGTGATTTTTGTCATAATTTTCTGCTGGATGTTTATTAGGCATAATATTGCACTGTAGAGAATGGCGACAGCAGGGACAAACTGGAACTGCCTCCCAATACAATTCAGAAAATATAGATAAGGGGATTTTTTTTCTTAAAATAAAATAAATAAATAAATAAATATAATAAATAAAGTTACTTTTAGGTAACTTGATTTCAATGAATTCACTGTTTTAGGTAAAGTAATATCTAGCAAACACCATTTAGGTGTATACACTCTCTTCTGGCATGTTTTAAGAAAGTATCATTTCCAGGATTTTTTTTTCTTGAATTCTGTCTTGGTTTTGTTCAGGGTTATATGTAGAAATCAAACACTTTCAGAACAGATGTTGGGCATTTTTGTCAGTGATTCAAACTGAGAAGCAACCAACAGTTCTACCTCAAAATATTTGGTGAGAAATTAATTAGACATGTACGGAGGGAAGTGTATGCAAACTGTTTATTATAGAATTTTTTATCCAAGTGAAATATTTGTAATAGATTATAGCAAAATTTGGTAGTGGGTTAAAAATTTAAGTATAGCTTCACATATTTACTCATGTGAAAAATGTTCATTCAACACTCATGTTTTGGTGTGTTTGAAAAAACACTCCAGGGAAAAATATATAAAATAAATTTGAGAGATTTAGTATAAAGTTGAACCATGTGAAATTGTCATAAAAAATGGTTGAATGTAGGTAACTTCATATAGTACACTCTAATTCATGCAGAAAGATCAGTTAAGAGGTGGTTTTAATGTTCCAAAGAGAGAACATGACAACTTGAACTAGTTGGTGGCAATGATTATGAAAAGAAATAAAGAAGCATTTAAGGAGAAGTGAAAAGATTTGGTAACTGGATGTGAGGTATGAGGAGGGGGACTCTAGAGTCAAGGATGACTTTCTTGTTTTGACCTGGACACATGAGCAGATTGTGTGTTATTTATGAAATGCAGAACACTAAAATAGGAACAGTATTGTTATGAAGGGTGGGACAGCAATGATAAGTTCAACAGAGTTTTGGTCATGTTTATATAGTATTTGAGTGCCACGAAGATATCCTACAGAAGAAACCTCGGTGGTATTTGGAGAACCACATGTAGCAGTCATGGACATGTTTGCTCTTGACGCATAGAAATTGTGTTGATACAAAAGAATGTATGCGATCATTTATGAAAGTGCATAGAGTTTAGATAAGAAGGCCTAGAACAATTCCCAGAATTACCAAAATTTAAGAAGGTAGCAGAAACCAAAAATTGGCCAAAGAAAGAATACTCAATGTTGTAGAAAACCAAATGAGTTGTTGTGCCATAGGGAAAATTAGAGACTGTTTGGGTGAATATTCAATACTGTCAAATAATACAGATTTTAAACAAGATAGTGGTTGAAAACCATCCACTGGGGGCTCCTGGGTGGCTCAGTGGGTTAAAGCCTCTGCCTCCAGCTCAGGTCATGATCTCAGGGTCCTGGGATACAGCCCCGTGTCGGGCTCTCTGCTCAACAGGGAGCCTGCTTCCCCCTTTCTCTCTCTGCCTGCCTCTCTACCTACTTGTGATCTCTCTCTCTGTGTCAAATAAATAAATAAAATCTTTAAAAAAAAAAAAGAAAAGAAAACCATCCATTGGATTTAGTCTCAAGGAAATAATTGGTGACTATGACACAAGCAATTAAAGTGGACTAGTTGAAGTACTTCCTTTGCTGGAGGGGGGTGGAGTAGGTAATGAAGTCCTTAGAGTCACTGAAGATGATGAAAAGATCTATATTTATTTATATGGAAATGTGTTCATAATGTACCAATAAATTTTTAAACATCAGGTTATAAAGTAGTTTTAAAATACAATCTATTTTATAAGAATATGGGTGAATACACACATAAAAGTATAAAATGACTGTAAAAAGTGAACATAAACCATAGACCACATTTTACTTAGAAGTGTATATTATTACCTCGGAGGCTTTCTGTGAGAAATAAATGGGATGAGAAAACCACAACCTAGGTAAGTCTATGATCACCCAATAATTAAATTAGTGGAACTACAATTCTATTTAGGAAGTCTTGTCCCTCTCCTCCCAAAGACATCAGTTTGCTAAAGTTATTTTCAGGATTAGATACATCTGTAACTATTCTGTAATATATATGCATTAAAAAAAAGAAAACTTTAAAAGTAAGCCATTATAACTACTGAAAAATTTTTATTATACAACCTTTCTCATAACACAAAAATTCAAAGTTCTGGATTAATGGTCAGTTTTCAAATAGACCAAATGATGAAGAAAAAGTACCCGAAGAAAAGCATGTTTATATTTTTAATAATAATTATTCCAGCATGTCCAGACAAAGTTCAAGTAAATGTTGAGTTTTTTTTAAAGTGCCTTAAAGTTTAATAAAAATAGCAATATGTTTGGGGCACTTGGGTGGCTCAGTCGGTTAAGCATCTGACTCTTGATTTCCTATCAGGTAATGATCTCGGGGTAGTGAGATGATTCTCCTCAGTGGGGAGTCTGCTTGAGATTCTCTCCCTCACTCTCCCTCTACCCCTCAATCCTACTCTCTCTCTCTCAAATAAATAAATAAATCTTTAAATAAAATAAAAAAAAATATCAGTATGTCTAAAATTTTAAAACCTGAAATATTATGTTTAGTAGGACTATGGCTTGTTATATAATGGGGGAGTTAAGTGTGTTAAAACTGGTTGGTACGGATGTCAGGCCACAATTACCATACATCCCTCTTTACAGTAGTGACATCAGCTATGAAAACCGATTGTGGTATCCCTACTGAAATTTCTGTATTTTGATTGTGCTGGTTCAGCTCAGATAAAAGGTCAGCAAATGCAAAATGAAGTAGACATGTTAGGTCAAAGAAACACCCATATGCACGATGTAATATACTTCATTTCTTTGAGTTGGTTAGATTATTGCACCATTTTTACATTGTTTCTAAACACATACTGTTTAATTATAAATTGAAATATAATTGTAATTATAATCTTTTCCTATCATAAAATAATGAAAATTAATTTATCAATTTCAAAAAACAAAGAGTTTTGAATTTGGATATTATATACTGATTATATTTTATACTTATTTTCTTGTGGTTCTATGAGTATGCTTTTAAAATCCTCTAAGACACACACATATGCACACACACATGCACAGCTCTGTGAAGACATAAATATTTGATAAAAAAACAATATAAACAGTGAAGCTTTTATTCACAACAATGAATGTAAAGAATCCTAGGTGTTAGTAAATAGCGCTCCTAAAAATTTTCAAGTATTTTCCATCCTACTCCAGGATTTAAAATGGAAGGTGAGCTGGCCACTTTTATGGTTTGGTTTGATAGGACTAATTCTTCAATAACTTTTTCACTGCAGATAATTTTTCACGAAACAGCATTCTCCCAATGGCCTCCATTATTGTGATTGACAGAGAATATGTAGGAAGGTGTCTCACATGCCACCATAGTATAAGAAGCAGTGTTTCAGTATTACCAGTTCTGAAGTGGTGGCAGGTGTAAATCAAATTAGCATAAAAAGGAGAAAAATCTCTTTGTTTAGATACTGCTTCCATTTCCTTTCAAAGTGGCTATAGTAAAAGCTCATTTGGCATTTTGTAGTTTTGTCTCCCTTATCTGGGTCAGGATTAGCCAGTACCAGGTAACAGAGTATGTTTTGAACACTGCCATTCCACAAATTTATATGGATGGAGAATGGGATTAGTTATCATTCTAGCTGCCAAAATTTATCTGAGATTACTGAAAATACCTTCGCAGAAAAACACAAACTGAAGTTAAAGGCTAGAGAAGATCTGCTCCTATTTATAAGTTCATTTTCATTTCAAATTATAACAACTACCTGGTGAATAACTATCACATAACTAAAGAGGAGTTATAATAATGACCCTGGCATTAACTTTTGTTTGGACACTTCTTTGTTTTATTAAAAAATCTTTCTATGGAGACAGGCAATATTTAGTAATAATCTAGACTATCCTACAGCTTTTCATAAATTCCATAAATTTCAAAAAACTCCCACAGATTTATAAAAATATGACTTTATTTTGATTAACATCTTTACACAGCTATCCTTTCCATTAATATGTTCATGAAGTTACTAAGTATGCTGCAGATTTTGAACTAAATTCTGCTTATTCCAAAGTCATGAAACATGCTAGCCTTTTGAAAATGCTGCAAACATTAAAATAAATAAGTATTTTGGTAATATGAAAATCATCATGGTTAGTGTTTTACCTATAGCACCTAACCTCAGTCCTCTGAGACTGCGTATTTTCTTTATAGTACTTTAACATAGTTCATGAACTCTCTATTTTTGTCTCTCCTCACCCTCAGGGTAGGGACTTTATGGTTTGTCTTATTCATCACTATATTCCCATTATCTAGAGCATTTCTTGACACCAGGAAAGTGCTCAATAAATGTTGGTTGAATTTTAAAAGATATTGCAATGGATGAAAATTTCAAATTTATTTCATTCCTAGAGTTTCATAAATCTTATACTGTTAATTGTAAGCAATTAAAATAAATATATGTTTGTAAATAGTACTGAGGTATGGGGTACCTGGGTGCCTCAGTCACTTAAGCATCTGCCTCTTGGTTTCCCCTAAGGTCATGATCTCAGGAGTCAGGAGAATGAGCTCCACAATGGGCTCTGGGCTCAGTGGGGAGTCTGCTTGAAGATTCTCTTCCTCTGTCCCTTCCTCCACTCACTCTTGCATGCCCACAAGATTGTGTACTCTCTTTCTCAAATAAATAAATAAATAAATAAATAAATAAATAAATAAATAAATCTTAAAAAAAAATAGTACTCAGGTAATGGTAATAAAACACAATATACTGAGAATGTTAAAAAAAAGATGTTCTAAGGATGTGGATATTTGTAAAGTATTAAAAATATCCTCCATTTTATTTTTCAAATATATTATCATGTGAAATGTATTGCCATTTACAAAATATTTGAAATTACTATATCAAATACAAAGCTAAGCCTCTAAAAATTATCAGAATTCTAAATATTTATAACCTAAAACATAATTTATCTTAAATAATTTAGTTAGGGCAAAACTATTCTGGCATTTTCCTTGAGACATGTTTTAAGCTGAATTTTAACCCAAGAAAAATAAATTCAATTTAAACTATTTCCTCATATTTGATTCTTAAGTGACACCTCCATTCTCCAAGTCATTCTACCATCTTCTCCATGACTTCTATTTGCATTCTGAGAGACCTCCATGTTTGCTTTCCACAATACTTATTAAAGCTTTACTACTGTTAAAGCTTTTATTTTTTGTTTGTCTATGTTAACTAATATTTTGTTGCAGACATCCTTATTTTGTTTTTCCTACTTTGGCTTCCTTTAATTTTTGGCTTATCTCCTCCAATTTTCTCCATGTGGCTATATTCTCCTGTAGCCTCATATTTGAGGATAACAAGAAATTGCTTTTAAAAAACGCTTCTATTTCTTGTAGAATTCATTTGCAGTGATAGATACTACCTGTGAGACTCTATGGCAATATTCACTTTCCTTTTAGATTTCAAGGGTACATACTATTTTGTTGCTTATTTTATTCATCCTCAATTAGGAAGAGAGCTATCCATGTTAGTGTATGTTATGAAACAGAGTTTAATAGGATGGCTGATGGTGATTGAATAAGATCCAATTCAAGTTGGCTCAAGTGAAAAAAAGAATTTATTGACACATCTACCAAAAATTTCCAGTTTTTGACTGGGTATAGATGGATCTAAGTACTCAAATGACATCAGAAGTCACTGTATTGCTCATTCCTATTTCATTAATTTTAGTTTCATTCAGGTAGGCTCCTCACATGTCTTGGCAAGATGGTCTTCACATGGTTTATTCTCAGAAACCTTTGCTCAAAAAGATTCATTTTCCCCATATTGTAGTTACGAAAAAGTTTTAATGATTGATTTGGATTTTCTTCTTAGGCTCTTTATGAAGCAGTCACTTTGTCAGAGGTTTGTAAATATGTTTGTTCAGTCTAGGTTTTATGTCCACTTCTTATGATGAAGAATGGCATTAGTCTTGTCAACTGCTTGAACTCAGAGGAAAGTGTCCAAATAAAAGACACTTTTATTGTAGCGGACATCTTTCTACCCAGAAATTATATCCCAGCAATGGGGATATAATTTCTGGGTAGAAAGATTGCAAACGTCCACTACACGCAGGCCATATCAATTTTTCCTGATCGTGCTCACTATTTAGCAAACCCAATTTTTCAGATTAGGAATACCGTCCTGGATTTCAGGCCTTTATTTCCTATTAAAATATGGCTGGAAATGTTGGAAACGACAATGAAGTCTTAAAAGATTCATTTTAGTTTGAACATTGCAACTACTTATTAATATAAACTTGAACACGTCATTTGACATTTTAGGACCTCCATTTGCTTAGGAATAAATTTAGGTAATTATATATTCTCTAAAATTCTAATATTATAACTAAATAATTAGCTTATGAGTCACTCGTGTGTGCCACCACCTCTCTCTGTCTCAGTTTCTCAAGTGTAAAATAAGTTGCAGGGTTCCTATCCTTTCTGACCATTTGGTGCACAGTGAAAGCAAAATAAAATGAGTGGAAAGAAGTACCATGAAATATGTGAACAAGAAAAGTTTTCATTTTCACAGTGCCAGAAATAAATTATGGATCATTTTGTTTAGTTGAATCTTAGGCAACCTCTCTTTAAAACAAGCTAAAACAATGTACATTTTTGCTAATGTGATATAAGTTAGTCCAATAAATCCTGTTTGTGTATAGTTTAATAAAACCCATGACTGATTTTCTCTATATTCAACCTCTCAAATACTGATGGTACTTCGTAAGTGACCTAACTTACCTAACAGGTATAATAATAACAATAATAATAATAATAATAGCTAATATTTATTAAGTGCTTATTTTAAACTAACTAAACTAAAATGCATACCACTTAATTCACAACATAAAGCTAATTATTTTGGATATTTTCCTGAAATAATATTGTGGAAACCTATTAATACTGGCTTTACTTTCAGTACAATAGAGATATATTTGTGTGACTATTGACTACATAGGACATAAAAAATATGATATCTGCTATTATTAGTGATTGTCATGGTGCTCCTAAGGTATGTATTTTTAGAACAAATTTGCTGTTACTTTTACAAGATGAATTGAATAATTCAAGCTTTTCATTCATACCAGTTCCACTGGAACACATAACATTGAGTTAATTAAGTTTTAACCTAATTATTTGTTAATTATTTTATTTAATTATTGTTAATAATTTTTTAATTATTTGTTCTTATGAAACAATACTTGTGTCATTTTACTGTATAAAAAATATTTTTACTGTATAAAAAATTTATAAAACTTCCACACTGCTGCAGACTTTTATCTAGTACCATTTAACTTCTCAGAGGTACAATCTACTGTAAATTTATTTTGGTTATAATATTGAACCTATTTCTCATTAAACTCAAAAAAAAATTTTTGGGAAAATCACACAGCCTTTGCATGAACAAAAATCCTCTCATTCACTTTTGCTTCTTCCCACATTCTCCCATGGTGCTACATATTATATAATTTGTAAGGTGAACCGCTGTTCTGAGATCCCCTGTAATAATATACATGCATTTTTTGTTTTATGATGCAGTAATTACTTACAGTGCTACAGTTATAATTGTAATGTGAACAGTGTAACTGTCATCTGGAAAATGTGCTCTTTGAGCATGGTAGGTATGTAGACATAATTTGTTAAATGCCAACTCATAACAAAAGATTCCATATATATGTGTAGGGCAAACTAGAAAGCAATAGAAATGAGTTCTTTGATATCTTTGTCATCCCTAAAATAGTTTCTGAAGAAATACTGAATATTATCTATAGCTTGTTCTCTGATAATCTATTTAATGACCTTATTTTTAGTGTTTCATGAAATAACAGTGGATTCTATTGCAATAAAAATGAATGATACTCTTCACCACATAAATTTTGCATAATTCACATGTAAAACAGGATCAAGAATTGTGACAATTTTAGATGAAATAATTCATCTGGAACTTTATTCATAAAATTAAAATATTTTAAAATGAGGAAAAATAATTTCTTGAAGGTCATACCTAAATTCTTAAAATGAATAAATTATGTGTATTGTATTTCAGGCTAATGTAAGGCAAAACAATGTCTTCAATAAATTGAGGAAAATGAACATTTTTTTACCTGAAATACCTAAATTTTGCTTTTTAAAATGTTTTTGCTTTGCTGCATTGAACACTCATCATTCCTTAATCTCTTACTAGATTTATCAAACCAGTCAATGACATTATACCCATAAGCTATGTTTCCATAGTTCTATTTCAAAGATACGGACAGAGTTTAAAGCGTTCAAGGAAACTGGTTGAATTTAATCATATGGCCTCAGGAAGAAATATATATATATATATCTGTATATCTCCAAGTTACATGAATTTTTAGCAGCCTGAAATATTTATAATGGTCAAATGTTGGCTCCTTGTGTGTTGATATGATGGAAGGTTGTGTTATTTATATTGATTTTCAAACTGTGCTTTCCTTACGATTCTTCTATTGGTTTAGAAAAAAGATTATTTATCCTTCAGATGGTATTAAATTAGCATGCCTCTCACTCAAAAAAGAAAAAAAAAGCAAGCCACTAAACTATATTCTATTTCATCGACATCTTCTGTAGCCTAAAATATATATTCAAGCAGCAGTTGGAAATGTCAACTGCATTTGACACTGGCCAATTGATGAAAATGGTTTGTCCTGTTGACTTAACTCCCGCAATTAGACCTGTTCACCATGGCTGCTGCACAGTGTGCTTTTAGTTACAGTGACCTATGCTATTACAAGAAATGAGTTTTGGAAATGGTCTTTATCCTCCCAAATAAAGTTAGTGCATCCAGATTTGGAAACTGACAGGAGTAATATTCCCCAACTAAAGCTGGAGCTTAGCCCTGTTATACTTATTAAAAAGCCCATTCATACAAATTAAATCCATTCCATATCCTGGCCTCTGATGACAGCTCCATTTTTTCCTTGTCTGGCTTGAATTACCTCCAGTCTGTACCCAGAAAGAATTTATCCCTTTCAAGAGACTTCTCCAAACCTATAATAAATTCACATGGGTCATCCCATCAATGTAGTGACTTTGCATTATTATTTCATTATGAGTAGGAAAGAAAGCGGATTAGATCTCCTCCAGCATTGGCAGAGCCTAATTCAACCTGAACACAAGATTAAAGCTGGCATTTATGACTATACTTGTCAACGAAAACTAATTGTAAACTGAGAGCTGTGGATAATTATGGCTTTTGGTATTAAACCATTTCTCTCCTATTTATCACAGAACCAACTACAGACTTTACTACTGTTTGCATTTAGTTGTCTGATTACTATGAACCTATTTATGCAAATTAAAATTGATTTGTATTCTCAAATTAAGGGCTCTGTGTAGACTTAAGTTCAATCATGCATTAGTATGTATGTTCTGCTTTTTCTTTCCATTATTATTATTATTACTATTATTTTTGGAAAAGGTGAAGTGACACTAATACCACTGTTCCAAGACACTGCACTTTGCATTGTTTTAATTACAAACCCTGAATCAGCTACTTGATAATCAGTTTGACACATACGCTATTTAAACTATCTTTCATAAGAGATTGAAAAAAATCATCCCCTATTATGTGCACATATACATGATTGTTTTAGAACCATGTATGTACATGTTAATATGTTTAATATGTATTTACACAGGTATGAACAATTAGGCACATAGAATATACATATAACTGTATATAGAAATATATGTATACTAGACATGCATACATACATACACATGTGTTAATGTATGCACACGCACACAAACATATGGATATATCACCACATAACATTATAACCCCATAATTATGTAACAAATACCTTTACAATTTTATGGGAAGCTATATGGGGTAGTAGCTAAACATGTAAGCTCTAAAGCATATCTACTTAGAATTCAATTCCAATTTTGCCATGTGCCAGCTATGCACATTTGTACAATTTCCTCATTTAAAAATGTTCAGATATTATTATGAGCAGGATAATTAAATAAAATAATTATTATAGACTAACCTGCATTCAGTAAGTGCTCAATGTGAGCTTTTAACTAGCTTTATAAAATGCTATTTTTGTGACTGAATCTGTGTGTGTATGAATTTGTGTAGCAATGTATTTTAAGGTAGAAATATAATAGGTATAATTCAACTATATTCTTCAATTTTATGGGACGGTTCTAATTCATGAAATTGTATTCAGGAAAGGCAATTACTTAAAAGCTTAAGTAGCAGAATTTAATTTTTATAACTATTAAAATCATTTATGAATAATAAATTACACATCAAAGAAAAAAATAATTTCTTGTCTAGTGCCTCGGTTTTCAGTTCAGGGAATAGTTTCATTGAATCGTACGAAATATTACTGATAATGAGTGAAACGAATTATATTTTGATAAGAATAGGGTATTTTAAAATATCAAACAGTAGGAAGTGTTGCTATTATGGATATTGATACATTTATAGTAGGCTTAGAAACACCTATATTTTACTCCATTGACACTTGGATTTTAGGAAACAAAATGTTTCACTGAGAAAAAGAAAAATATTTTGAAAATGGGAATTACCATTGTGAATGCTTAGCTCAATTACCAAAATTGAATTTTATCACTTCTGAGGGTCAATAAAGATAACATTTTATTCATAATCACTTAGCAATATAAAACTAGAACCATGGATTATGGGATTCCTTAACTGTACCAAGTTTTGATATCTAATCTACTCAATAAATATGAATGATTAAAATAATTTCTACACTAAAAGTAATAGTATTAGTTTAAAATCAACCTCAGATGATATATGCAATGGTTTAAAATGTAGGCTTTGGAATCAATTATTTTTTTAATTCTTCTCTTTTTCTTGGTCTCATGACCCTACTGATAAGTCTTTGTGTTAATGTGTTACCTTTCTTTTTATTTTCTTGCTTTCTTCTTCCTTTTTTTGGGGGGTGGGGCGGGTATCTATAGTCTTTCCTTCTCTGTGCATGAACAAAAATATTTTGGCAGTTACATTAACTGTGCACATACATTGTGTCTGCCACTTTTTCACTTATTACTACTTCATAAACACTGATTCATGTTTTTACATAATCTTTGTATCATCATTTAAGTGACGTCTTACAATGTCATTGAATCAATATGCCACTATTGATATCAATATCAATAATTTACTCAAACTATGCCTTACATTTGTGAGACTTTAAGGCTGTCTTAAAATTGCTATGTATACAGACTCTAAGAAGACCTCAGAGTATACTTCTTTACTTTAATTATTTCCTTAGGCTTAAATATTTGGAATCAGATTACATTTTTGAAAGGTATGAAACTAACTATGGTTTCCAATTTTTTTGCCATATTTTTTTACAAGAGGATATATAAGAAACAGGCTTTTCTAATAGCACTACAGTGTCATTTTGGTTTTATTTTTAATATTTTGTTAGTTTGTCAAGGTATATAAACATTAAAATGCCTTCCTAATGTTAGGTTAAATATAGCAAATCAACAATTACAAAAACAAGTTCATTCTCTATGTATACACTAAATGACATTACTTGTTCGGTCTTTACTTTCTGACAGCTTGCATTTTGCTTATGGGTCCTGAAGGACCACTGATAAATAAATTGTGCTTGCATTTCAGAAGTCTTAATTTCATATTAAAATGACAACCTGAGTCAACACTTCTGATGGGAACAACTTTTCTCAAGGAAAAAAAAAAATTACAAAATACAACATTTAGCTTCTTTAACTGAAGTTAAAGTGAAAAGATATATTTTAAAAAGTGCTTATTCTCTTGCAGAAGAGGAGACTATTTTAGTCTATGTGCAAACTTATTAAAATTAAGGCTTATGAAGTAAGCAGATCAAAAAATACTCACATATTTTCTAACACAGATCGTGGTATGCCTTGATGAAAATTATTTGCCCAGTAGAGCCAGCAATATTTTGAACATTTTTTTTTTAAATTAATTTGTTTATCTGAAACAGAGAGAGAAAGAGAGAGAGAGTGGGGGCAGGAACAGAGGGAAAAGGAGAGAGAGAATCTCAAGCAGACACGGGGTTTGATCTCAAGATCCTGAGATCATGACCTGAGTGGAAACCAGAGTCATTTGCTTAACTGACTGAGCCACCTAGGCGCCCTCAGCTAGCATCATTTTGAACAGAAGAAACACAATTATATTAACAAAAATTTCTGCAATTCAGTGATGATTCAGTGACAGAATTTTCACCTAAAAATAATTCTCAGATCAACTTTAAATTCAAATTCCAGTGTAGAATTATATTTCCTTCTTGTGTCAAAAAAAATTTCTAGAATCTCCTCTCATTAATGTAAAAAAAAAAGAAAGAAAGAAAAGAAAGAAAAAGAAAAAAGAAAGAAAAGAAACGTGTGATTTTGTCAAAGTGTAGGTCAGATAAAGGTTCTCAAAAGTGTTATTCAACATTTGTATAAACAATAAGTAATTTTATTAGATATTTTGTTAGAAATACAGCTCTTTAACATTTTTTTAAAGATTTTATTTATTTATTTGACAGAGAGAGAGAGATCACAAGTAGGCAGAGAAGCAGGCGGGGGGGGGGGCGGGGGGGAAGCAGACTCTCTGCTGTGCAGAGAGTCCGATGCAGGGCTCGATCCCAGGACCCTGAGATCATGACCTGAGCCGAAGGCAGAGGCTTTAACCCACTGAGCCATGCAGGCGTCCCACTCTTTAACATTTCTATTCATTGATCATCATTAATGTTATCTCTATAGGTGAGTAGATTGAGATCTAAAGAAGTTCATCAAGTAAACCAAGACATAAAAAAGAAGAAAAATGGAAAACATTTTATAGATTTGTTTGTGTTCTCAAGAAAATATGAACATAATTTCTCAGGAAATGCAGTAGATACAACAGGCACTACTGAACTTAACAGGAGTAATATATCATTGCTCAACTGTAGTTCAAAGCCCATTTTTACTGTATTAAGGAAAAGAAAGTATATGACCAAAATGAGAGTAAGAAAAACTGAATCCTCCAAAAATTGAATAGAATCCTAGGAATTTAGCAAGTCTTAAATGACAGTGACTAAAAAACCTACTATAATATACAGATAAGAATATGCTCTCATGCCCATTGTGTGGAGGTCAGGGCAATGCAGACTAAGAAGTGCTTATAGTTGATGTGAGAACTCTTGATGTTTTGGCTTACATTAAGGGCTGCAGGCTAGACACAGAAACATTAGTTTTTGTCCTTCAGTCTAAAATACAAATTTAAATAAAGTCTTTCCTAATAAGAACCTTAGCAATACAGGGTTTTGACAGGATTGTAAAGAACCAAGAAAATATTTTTTTTACTATTTTCTTATTTTTATTTCTTAACAGTAATATGCGTCAAAATAATATACTTTAAAAACAACAACAACAACAACAACAACAAAACCATCTAACTTTATTTTAAACACCAGCCGCTACCAAAAGAAATTGGGCCTTCATGATGCAAATTCTAAAAGGCACAAATTGCAGATTTATTTTCTGAGGAGGGCAAAAGAGGGTATCTACCCTATGGAGGCCATGCATATCTGAATAAGTAGCTACTGTACATAATACAGGGGCATTAAATAAGCAAATATATTCTGTAACAAATACCACTTCTTCCCCACTCTGTTTTGGAATACTAACAGCTAGGCCTTTATCGTCAGGCAGGATCTGAGAAGATCCTTCTTCGAGAAAACATAGCATCCTAAGAGAAAATACTACAGGCATCAAATTGGGAATTTGCAGCTAGATATATCATAGCAAAGTCCAGTTGCTAAGCCCCACACACATACTTAGAGCTTCCAGTTGGCTTTATAGCATATTACTCTTAAAGATTAGATGGTAAGCCAGGATCAAAATATATAAAAGGAAAGTTAGTATCAAATAAATTAAAGACAGAAGTAATTAAAAATAAACTATCACTCAGGAATATGCTTCTGGAACCTATCAGAGGTCTGTGGCATGGCTGCTGTGGAGACCTGAGAGTGCTTCAGTGCTTTTGTGAAGGAGAGCAGATAGTCCTGGGTAGATGTTGTGATCTGAGGATCCCTTGGGAAACACAGGAGGGAAGGTTCCCCTTGTTGGAGGTCATCTGGGAGAGATGGCATCGCCTCTCTGGGAACAAGACAGCCAGAGGGCACCATTTCCCTCCCACACCCCTCAGCATAGGCAGAGAGACACCTGCTGAAGACAGCTAACCTGAACTTTGGTTCTTTGCTGGGCTTTACTCCAAACTCCAGGCAATTTGCAATTTGGTGCAACTGCTCTTCTGGGACAAACCAACATCAGTCCCAGTGCAGTGAGACCTACCCCAGAGGACCAGGATGGGTCCCTGCAATGCCAGGTCCCTGAAGTTGGGAGTTTTAAAACTCAGCCAGCCTGCCTAGGATAGCGATCGAGGCACACTGCATGGACTGGGCAGGTGACATGGACACAGACAGCGTGAAGGCAGAGATCTGAAGGAAATGGGAGACACAAGAGGAGAAACTGCTTGCTCTTCTAAAAGGGCTTCCCAGACAGCAGTGAGCATCGATTTTCCTCTCCAGGATGAGGGAGTGGGCTGAGCTGGCACCATTTCCCTAAGCCCACCTCTCAGCATAAATTAACTTTAGTAAGCAGAACAGTGCCAAAAGTGGCAGTCTAAACCACTTACACCAAACCCTGTCCCTCTCTGCTCTGCAAGTGTTTTTCTTGGGCAAGAGTGCCTGAGAACCAGAGCCATGGGCCCCTCCACCAGAAGACCAGAATAAATCACTTGCATGTACCATGTCTACTAACCACAGAGTTCTGCAAAACTTCAGCTCTAGTGGAAATAGCATCAGATCTCTTCAACAACTAGATCAGAGCACACCTAGTTAAAAAATGCCACACTTTGGCCAAGGTCCAAACATTCCCCACCGCAGGCAAGGAGAAACTTGGCCAAGGACTACCTGAGGGAGAGAGCAGCCAAAACACAGTAGCAGAGTGCACGTAGCATACACCAGAGACACTTGCTGATTTGCCAGGCCCTAGATGTGTATGACCTCTTCTTCATAAAGCCATTACTCTCAGGAGCAGGAAACATAACAGGCTATTCTAACATACAGAAGAAGACCAAGACCTAGACAAAATGCCAGGACACAGGAATTCATCTCAAAAGAAAGAACAAGAAAAGGTCATGGCCAGGGATCTAATCAAAACAGATATAAGTAATATGCCTGAGCCAGAATTTAAAGCAACAATCATAAGGACACTAGCTGGGCTTGAGGAAAGCATAGAAGACGTATCAAGGAGCAGAGCTAAAAGACCTAAAATCTAGTCAGGCCAAAGTGAAAAATGCATTAACTGAGACATGAAACTGACTGGATGCAATGACCAAATGATAGAAGAAGCAGAGGAACAAGTAAGTGATATAGAAGATAAAATTAGGAAATTAATGAAGCTGAAAGGAAGAGGGAAAGAAAAATGTTGAATCACAAATACAGACCTAGGAACTCAGGTGTCTCCAAAAGATGTAATGTTTATACCACAGGAGTCTCAGAAGAAGAAGACAGGGAAAAGGGGGCAGAAGATTTATTTGAGGAAATTATAGCTGAAAACATTCCTGTCTGGGGAAGGAAACAGACATCCAAATCCAGGAGGCACACAGAATTCCCACCAAAATCAACAAAAGCAAGGCAACAAGACATATTGTAGTTACATTTGTAAACTATAGAGATTAAGAAAAAAAAATCCTAACAGCAGCAAGACAAAAAAAGTCCTTAACTTAAAAGGAAGACAAATAAGACTAGAAGCAGATCTCTCCGCAGAAACTCGACAAGCAAGAAGAAAGTGGCATGATATATTCAACCTGCTGAATGGGAAAAATATGCAGACAAAAATACTCTGTGCAGTAAGGCTGTCATTGAGAATAGAGGGAAAGACAAAAAGTTTCCCAGACAAAACTAAAGGAGTTCATGACCACTAAACCAGCCCTGCAAGAAATATTAAAGGAGACTCTGAGTGGGAAAGACCAAAAGAGAAAAAGATTAGAAAGGAACAGAGAAAATCTCCAGAAACAGTGATGAAACAAGTAATAAAATGGCACTAATTCCATACCTATCAATAATTACTCTGAATGTAAAGGACTAAACGCTCCAATCAAAAGTCATAGCATGTCGGAATGAATAAAAAAAATAAGATACATCTAAATGCTGCTTACAAGAGACTCATTTTAGACCTAAAGACACCTGTAGATTGAAAGTGAGGGTATGGCGTACCATTTATCATATTAATGGATGTCAAAAGATAGCCAGAGTAGCAATACTTATATCAAATAAACTAGATTTTAAACCAAAGACTGTAACAAGAGATAAAGAATGGCACCACACTATAAAAAAGGGAGTCTGTCCAACAAGAAGATGTAACAATTATAAATATTTATGCCCCCAGCTTGGGAGCACTCGAATATATAAAGCAATAACAAACATAAAAGAATTCAATGATAATAATACAATAATAGTAGGGAACTTTAATACCACACTTAGAGCGATGGACAGATCATCTAAGGAGAAATCAGCAAGGAAACAATGGCTTTGAAACATACTGGACCAGAGGGACTTAATAGATATATTCAGAGCATTTCTTCCTAAAACAGTAGAATACACATTCTTATCAAGTGCACAATGGGATACTCTCCAAAATAGATCACATACTAGATCACAAATCAGGCATTAACAAGTACAAAGACTGAGATCAGACGGTGCATATTTTCTTATCACAATGCTATGAAATGTGAAGTCAACCACAAGAAAAAAATGGAGACCACAAATACATGGAGGCTAAAGAACATCCTACTAAAGAATGAACGGGCCAACAAGGAAATTAAAGAAATTTTAAAAATACATGGAAATATATGAAAATGAAAACACAATGGTCCAAAACCTTTGGGATGTAACAAAAGCGGTCATAAGAAGGAAGTATATAGCAATAAAAAGTAAGAAAAAGCAAGAAAAATCATAAAATAAACAACCGAACTTTACACCTAAAGGAGCTAGTAAAAGAGCAACAAATGAAGACTAAGACCAGCAGAAGAAGGGAAATAACAAATATTAGAGAGAAATAAATGAAATAGAAAAAAACAAACAACAAAAAAAACCAGTAGAACAGATCAATGAAACCAGGAGCTGGTTTTTCAAAAATTAATACATCTGAAAAACCCCTAGTCAGAGTTATCAAAAAGAGAACAGAAAGGACCCAAATAAAATCATAAATGAGAGAAGAGACATCATATCCAAATACAAACAATTGTAAGAGAATAGTATCAAAAATTATATGCCAACAAATTGGGCCATCTGGAAGAAATGGATAAATTCCTAGAAACATATGAACTACAAAAACTGAAATAGGAAAAAATAGAAAACTTGAATAGACCAATAACCAGCAAAGTAATTGAATCACTAATCAAAAATCTCCCAACAAACAAATTCCAGGGTCAGATAGCTTCCCAAGGGACTTCTAACAAAAATTTAAGGAAGAGTTAATACCTATTATTCTCAAACTATTAAAAAAAATATAAATGGAAAGAAAACTTCCAAACTCGTTCTACAAGGCCACATCACCCTAATTTCAAAACAAGACCAAGACTCCACTAAAAAAGAGAACCTCAGGCCAAATCCCTGATGAACATGGCTGCAAACATTCTCAACAAAATACTAGCAAATTGAATCCAACAGTACATTAAAAGAATCATTCACCATGATCAAGTGGGATTTATTCCTGAGCTGCAACGGTGATTCAATGTTCACAAATCAATCAATATGATACACCACATTAATAAAAGGAGGGATAAGAAACATGATCCTCTCAATAACTGCACGAAAAGCTTTTGATAAAATACAGCATCTATTCTTGATAAAAACCCTCAACAAAATAGGAATAGTGGGAACAAACCTCAACCTCATAAGGGTCATATACAGAAAACCCACAGCTAATATTATCCTCAATGGAGAAAAACTGAGAGGTTTTCCTCTACAGACCCAAACAAGTGGGCGATGTTCACTCTCATCACTGCTATTTAACATAGTACTGAAGTCCTAGTCTCAGCAAACAGACAACAAAAATAAATAAAAGGCATCCAAATCAGGAAGAAAAAAGTCAAACTTTCACTATTTGCAACCACATGATACTCTGTAGAAAACCTAAAAGACTTCACCAAAAAAACAGGTAGAAATGATACATGAATTCAGTAAAGTTGCAGGATACAAAATGAGCCTATAGAAATTTCTTGCACAGATATATCAATACATCAATAATGAAGTAGCAGAGAGAGAAATCGAGGAATTGATTCTACTCAAAATGGTGCCCAAAACAATAAGATACCTAGGAATAAACCTAACCAAAGAGGTGAAAGACCTATACTCTGAAAACTACAAAACACTTATGAAAGAAACTGAAGAGGACACAAAGAAATGGAAAGACATTCCACGTTCATGGATTGAAATAACAAATACTGTTAAAATGTCCATTCTACCCAAAGCAATGCACACATTTAATGCAATCCCTATCAAAATACCACCAGCATTTTTCATAGAACTTGAACAAACAATCCTGAAATTTGTATAGAAACACAAAAGACTCTGAATAGCAAAGCAATCTTGAAAAAGAAAAGCAAACCTGGAGGCATCACAATTCCTGACTTCAAGTTATATTACAAAAGTGTAAGGACCAAGACAGTATGCTACTGGCACAAAAACAGACACATTCACAGCAATGAAACAGAAGAGAAAACCAGAAATGGGCCCACAACTATATGTTCAACAAAGCAGGAAAGAATAACCGATGGGAAAAAGACATTCTCTTCAACAAATGGTGTTGGGAAAACTGGACAGCAACATGCAGAAGAATGAAACTAGACCACTTTCTTATACCATACACAAAAATAAATTCAAAATGAATGAAAGACCTAAATGTTAGACAGGAATCTGTCAAAATCCTAGAAGAGAACACAGACAGTAACCTCTTTAACAGGGATTGTAGCAAGTTCTTAATAGATAAGTCTCAAGAGGCAAGGGAAACAAAACAAAAATAAACTATTGGGACTTCATCAAGATAAAAGCTTAACAGTGCAGGAAACAATCAACAGAACTAAAAGGCAAGCTTCAGAATGGGAGAAGATATTTGCAAATGATATATTTGATAAAGGGTTAGTGTCCAAAATCTGTAAAGAATTTATTAAATTCAACACCCAAAAAACAAATAACCCCATTAAGAAATGGGTGGAAGACATGAATAGACAATTTTCCAAAGAAGACATCCAAACAGCTAACAGGCACATGAAAATATGCTCAACATCACTCATCCTCAGGGAAATACCAATCAAAACTCTAATGAGGTATTACCTTACACCCATCAGAAGGGCTAAAATTAACAACACAGGGAACAACAGTTGTTGGCAAGAATGTGAGAAAGGGGAACCCTCTTACACTGTTGGTAGGAATGCCAACTAGTGAAACCAATATGGAGGTTCCTGGAAAACAGTATGGCGGTTCCTCAAAAGGTTAAAAATAGAACTACCCTACAATCCAGCAATTACACTACTAAGTATTTACCCAAAGAATACAAAAATACTGACTCAAAGGGATACATGTTCCCCGATGTCTATAGCAGCGTTATCAACAATAGCCAAACTATGGAAGAATCCCAAATGTCCATCAACTAATGAATGGATAGAAACGTGGTATATACACCCAAGAGAATATTACTCAGCCACTGAAAAGAATGAAATCCTGCCATTTGCAATGACATGGATGGAGCTAGAGACTATTAAGGTAAGTGAAGTAAGTCAGTCCGAGAAAGACAAATACCATATGATTTCACTCATAGTGGAATTTGAGAAATTAAACAGATGATCATAGGGGAAAAAAAGAGTAGCAATGCATAAAACAGACTCTTAAAATAGAGAACTAAGGGTTGCTAGAGGGGAGGAGGGAGGGGGGATGGGTTAAATGGCTGACGGGGATTAAGGAGGGCCCTGGTTGTGGTGAGCACTGGGTGTTGTATGAAAGTGATGAATCACTAAGTTCTACACCTGAAACTAATGTTACACTGTATGTTAACTAACTAGAATTTAAATAAAAACTTGAAACTAAAAAAAAGTGAAAGCTCAAATACTGTATAAAATTAAAATTTAAAACTACTTTTTTTAATTGTATTAAATTTATATTTTATAGTGGAATGGAATAAAATTGAGAAAACAAAAAAATAAAAAAATACAATGTTATCATTATTTGTTAGAGAATGGGAAGTGTCGTATGTACAAACAAAAAGAGATGCTATGTTGTTAATAAAGAAAAATCAGAGATGAAAGCAAAAATTTTCCAAATTAATGTGAAAGTAGAATTGAAAAACTCAACAGCAGTTTTGGAAGGTTTTTGCTCCCTAAAACAAGAGCAAAGCAGAACAAAATAAAATCTAGGACAAAAAGAAAAAAAAATAAACTGCTGGTCTAAATGTTCAATATCTTAGTGATAAAAAAAATCCAGAAATAGGCAGAAGAGAAAGGCTGGAGTAGAGGAAATTATTCAATAATATTTCCCAGAGCTAAAAATCATGAGTCTCTTTATTGAAGAACTTACATATATCCAGAGTCATGGATGAGAAAAGATGCACACCATGATACATCATTGCTGAATTTCAAATCATGAAGATAACAAGAAAATCCTATAAAC
Organism: Potos flavus; assembly: GCA_028534135.1. Lineage (NCBI taxonomy): Eukaryota > Metazoa > Chordata > Mammalia > Carnivora > Procyonidae > Potos > Potos flavus. The sequence goes on along the minus strand of CM052895.1, from coordinate 70,091,915 downwards.
TTCCCCTGAGAAAAATTTGTCTTATACCAAGGCTCGGGAAAAAGAAAAAGAATAACTTTAACTGTTTCAATTTCAGAATAGGATGCTTAAAGGCAAAAGGGCAATACAATAAAATTATTGAGCAAAAATTATTTCCAATCCAGAATTCTACATCTAACTAAACTTTCATACAAAGATGAGGGCAAAGGTAAGTTCAGAAAGATAGCTAAGACTACTGACGTGCTCAATCAAAATGAGAAATTAAAAACAATTTTGAAAGCGTAATATCTATGATGGGATCCAGGAATCAGGGGATCAAAATATAGCCAAGAGGGGCAAAGGCAGATTCCAAGATAATAACAAAGCAAGAAACCTACATGATGGTGCTCAACAGATAGAGGTCAATCAATGTCCAGATTGGAGCAGGTGAGAAGTAGCAGAGATTTTTTTGATAAGATAGAACTGATTGTACATCTGCTAAGTCTGAATGCATTTCACTGACTCTGGGACACTTGGCTGGATGTTTTAAGTTAGAAAAGTAGAAAACCATTCAAATAAATGGCAAGACAAAACAAGACAAAATTCACTGTGAGGAAAATAAGAAGAAAAGAAATATGCTTTATGGCTCAGTGATGAAGAGTATTTATACTGTCATCATTTTATATACTGGATAGTGTTCTAATTCCAATTTGAAGTAAATGGATTAGAAGAATGGGAGGAAAGTGTGCTTGTTTGTTTTGGGGATAAAAGAGGGAAAGGGAAGAAAATAATGAAGTGGAAATCACATCCTTCTTAGTGAGAAGTTAATAGATAATGCCTAAAACTGAAAAACTGGGATGTAGCTATATAATAATATTATATATACATTTGCTGAAACACCTTGAATATTAGAAAAATTGAATGTAGGTAACTCTGGGGAGGAAAAAAAATATTATGGGTTTGGTGATAAAGTTTTTTTCATAATAACTTTTAGGGAATTGTTTGACCCATCAAACAATGTACATATACAACTTTTATTTAATTTTTAGAAGTACTTGAAAAAAGTTAGACATATACACAGTGTAATTCAAAGTTTAAGAGCCTCAGTTCTGGAGTCAGACAGGTTGAACTAATTCTGGAATAACGAATAACTAATTCCATGACTTTAGTCAAATTATTTAATTTCTCTGTGAGTCAGTTTTTTGCTTTGAATAAAAGAGATGATACCAGGACCTACTGGTCATCTTCATGTAGATTTAATGAGATATTCTGTGTAAAGTAAATAGAACTTCTTGGTATGTAGTTAGATGTACTACTATTACTTCATTATAGCATGAGTTTTCATCTAGACCTTCAGTCCTTCAGCTCCTTAGCCCAAAAGAGAACTGGTAATTTTGTGCATCATCTAGAGATAGTCCTTATATTTATGAACATTATACATATAATACATACTTGTGTACCTTGTGGGTATATATGAGTATTTTTTCATTTTTTACAAAGAGAAACATAATACAGACCACATATTTATCTAGTATATATTATTTAAAAGTTAATGCACAGCATGTAAACCACTAGACATCTAACTTTTTTTATGCTGCAGTCTCCCATTATGTAAATTTACCATACTTTATCTTCTTACTGACTAGTAGATATAAAATAAATTTTAGTCTTATATTCTGAAAAACATAATATTCTGAAAAACATAGTTTGCAAATGAGGGAGTACATTCTGTAGTATAACCTAGAAGTTGAACTACTAGATTAAATGATATGTACTTTTAAAAATTTTAACAGATGCTACTGTATTGTAAGAATTTCTCCAACCCCTAAACTTAGCATACTGCATATTCTGCCAGCCTCCATAGCCTGAAAACTTAGTGAATTAAGTAGTAATTGAGAGAGTCTGTACAGAGATACAATTTAGGGGTCTTTTTCATAAATTCAGATTAACCAATTTCACCAGCCTGGTGAAAATTCTAGCATGAGGCTAGAATAAATGAATAGACATCAATGCAGTGATATTTATTTATTAATTTGCTATTTTAAGAAATACTGGTTGAGTACCTACTATGTGCTCGTAGGTGTTGGTTTCAATAAAGAAAACTTACAGTAATCCTACATTTTTTTATCAAAATTTCAAAGTTAAATGGTAGAAGGAAGAGAAGTCTTAGGTCCACCATGATTCAGGGAAAGTTGGAAGTTCACTATATGCTGAAAGTTTATTAAAAAACAGACTTAGAAGCAAAGAAACAAAAAAGAAAGAAAAAGAGAAAATAAAACTCAAAGTTTTATTTGTTTTGTTTTGCTAGTCTAATTCCTTTATTTCTTTAAGCTGAAATGTATCTTAAATACACGTATCTTATGAGTTATAAAATAGTTTGTTCAATGTAATAGAATCTGATTTTACTTCATTTCTTCCCCTCTGTCATTTCCTGATGTTTCCTTTGGGCATTTGTTCTTGTAATTATCAAGAGCACTATACAGCCCTGTGATGTCTGTGAAGATGCTGTAAATGAATGTCCTTGTCTCCCCAGTAAAATCATTAATCCATCCTTTATGTTGATGTAGTAAACAGAGCATCAGGCACAGAATATCTGAGAGGAAAAAGTGAAAGTGTTAAATTTATCAAGGTCTAAAATAAACCAAAAGCATGAGATAGAAAAAATATATATAACTTAATGAACAAGTGTTTAAATGAGAAATGACTGGCAGGTTTTACTGACAGAGAAGTAGCTGTGCTCTCCATCAATTAAACAAAAAAAATTAAGCCTACACTGCCATTGATACTCTTAGACATAAAAGTCAAAAATGAAATAGGTCATTTATGTGCCCACTTTCAGACACAGAAATTGAGCTGATTCCAAAGATAACAATAACACCTAAGTTTAAGGGATGAGGATGACTTTATATGCTGAAAGTCTGCTGCTCAGACACAGCTCACAAATGTTTGTTTAACTTGAATATGTTTTTAAAAATACACACCATCAATTAAAATGCATTTCACACACAAATTCCTATTTCTTGGGTTTCTTGAATAATCTGATTAGCTGGCACATTGGGCCTAAACTGAGCAGTGGTGCACATGTTCTAGCTTGCTACCTTCCTTGTTAATCTGTAATGACTCCCTGTCATGAGGTCAAGTCTTTGTTCACAAAGAGCATTTTATTTCCTCTGTTGCTTTTCTTCTCCTTGGGCAACCAAAAATAGAACATTAAAGAGATGGTTTTATATTCTAAGGAAATTACAGAGGGTGCTTTATTGTGGAAATGAAGAATATTCTTACTTTTTAATATATGCAATATGTGTGCCCAGAAAAATCAAGATAGTATTTTCATAAATCCAGCCAAATTTCCTCATTTATTTTTTCTTGACTGGATTCTGTTAGCTTTTGATTTTGAGGTATCTCATTTAAGAGTATGTGAGCAGGACTTTTCGTTCTGGTTAGAAGCATAAATAGCAATGCTAAATTTTAAGCCTCCCATGCAAAGCAACCGAAGAATAACAATAAAAACTTGGTGAATATTTCCAAAACTAAACATAATTTTACCATGTGATCCAGTAATTGTGTTCCTTGGTATTTACCAAGGAGTTAAAAACTTATGACCACACAAAAAACCCACACGTGGATATTTATAGCAGCTTTATTCCTAACTGTCAAAACTTGGAAGCAATCAAGATATCTTTCACCGGATAAATTGGATACATAAACAGTAAACAGAAATATTCCATTCCAGACAATGGAATATCCAGACAATGGAATATTTTCAGCACTAAAAATAAATGTGCTATTAAGCCATGAAAATACATGGAGGAACCTTAAAAGCATAGTACTAAGTGAAATAGGATAATCTGAGAAGACTACATAGTATATGATCTAACTCTACGACATTCTGGAAAAGGCAGTAATACTATGGAGACAGTAAAATGATCAGTGGTTACCAATGGTTGAGGAGGCCAAGGAAAGGTTGAATAGGTGGAGTACAAAGGATTTTTTGGACACTGAAAATATTCTGTATGATGCTTTAATAACGAATACAAGTCATTATACATTTATCCAAACCCACAGAATGTACAACCAACAAGAATGTAAACTATGGCCTTTGGGTGATTATGATGTGTCAGTATAGGTGTAACAAATGTATAAGTGTAACAAATGCATAACTCTGGTGGGGGTCATCAATAATAGGGGAGATTACGCATGTATGGGGTCAGTGGAATATACAGGAAATCTCTGTACCTTTCTGTCCATTTTGATGTGAACCTAAAACTGCTCTAAAACATTGGCTTTGGAAGAACAACAACAAACACTGAGTACATTTTCAGTACAATGAGAAGTCAGAAAACCCAAAACTCTATCCAAATACCACTGAGTGTTACCTAAAGCGTTTGAGACCAAAGAAACCATTTATGAAGCCTCTGTAAGTCATAATGGTCCTGTGGGAAACAACAAGAAGCATGAGGGGGCCTTGTAATGATGGGTCTCAGAAATCTTCAGCAAATATTCACTTTCAGAGGGGAGATCCACCCTGACAGGGAACCCTTCTGAAAAAAACTGACATGGTAAAGGAGTGGAGTCCTTGAAACATATTTTAGAGCTGGCAGGTGTCAGAATTTTTCAGGCAAATATACCTTCAAAAACGAATGCATCATCTAGGAAGGCAAGTACTATCATCCCTAGATCCAGCACCCTAAGAAACTAGAGAGATGCAGGTTATGGAAAAGCCCTCTTGAACAAGATTAGGATCTATGAAGGCCAACAATACAGAAATACCATGTTTTATAATAGCCTATTGTTGCAGTCAAAGAAAATGGAGAACCTAAACAAGAAACCCGAAAAACTACAAATATATTATATTTGGAGAGAGAGAGAGTCAATTTCTATTGAAGAAATAACATTTTCAAAGCGATAATCAACCATTCTTTCCCCCAAAGCTCTAACCTCAATTGGTTTCACAAGAAATACTATGAAATATTTAAAGAACACTAAGGGTCATTTAGAACAGAAAATAAAGAACATTTCTAAATTCTTACATTTCAAGCATAAATTTTGTAACAATTTTTATTTTAACTTAAATTTCTTTTTAAAAGACAGATGTATACATAATACGGAAACAACCTACATGCCCACTGATGGATGAATGGATAAAAGAAAAACAGTTATATATACAATGGAATATTATTCGTTCTTTTTTTTTTAAAGATTTTATTTATTTATTTGTCAGAGAGAGAGAGAGCACAAGCAGGCAGAGTGGCAGGCAGAGGCAGAGAGAGAAGCAGGCTCCCCGCTGAGCAAGGAGCCCGATGTGGGACTCGATCCCAGGACCCTGGGATCATGACCTGAGCCGAAGGCAGCCGCTTACCTGACTGAGTCACGCAGGCATCCCAATATTATTCATTCTTAAAAAGAAGGAAATTCTGCCATTTGCAACAATATGGATAAACTTGGAGGACATTATGTAGGAAAAATAAATCAGATACTGAAAGACAAACACTGCATGATCTCATTCATATGTAGAATCTAAAATAGTCAAACATGTAGAATCGGAGAGTAGAATGGTGCTTGCAAGGGTGTGAGGAAAGAGGGAAATGAGATTTTGGTCAAAGGGTACATGTAAGATGAATAAGTTCCAGAGATCTAATGTACAGCACTATGAATATAGTTAACAATATTGTATTGTATACTGGAAATTTGCTAAGAGGCAGATCTCAAGTTTTTCTTGACATACAGACAAAAAAATGGTAACTACAGGACATAATAGATAAGTTAATTATCTTGATGTGGTATCAAATCATAAATTGTATACCTTAAATATATATAATTTAAATTATTAATTATAGTTCAAAAAAGTTGTAAAAAATAAATTATGAGTTTTGATGTAGTAACAACACTAAAATATCAGCAGAAATCCAGGAACACTTAAGAGCATAATATAATTTAGAGGGGTTTATTACAGGACTAGATTGGTTCAATAATGCATATATATTAATAGTAATAACTTACATTATTTGGGAAGTACCAAACTATCATCTGAGTATTCCTGTAGATGGCTGAAAATTCCTTTGATGAAATTCAAGTCCTTAGATTATTAAAAACAACAACAAAAACTAGGAAAAATTGAAAAAACATAGGAATAGCTAAAGTTTCCTTAGCATAAAAGATGTTATTACTCTCAACCCCAAATCTAGTATTATTCGTAATGGAAATATACGAGATACATTTCTACCAGGGTCAGGGACCAGAAAAAAAAAAAGCTCTATTATCACTATTATTTAAAAATTTTGTTACCAGGGGCACCTGGGTGGCTCAGTGGGTTAAGCCTCTGCCTTTGGCTCAGGTCATGATCTCAGGGTCCTGAGATCAAGCTCCGCATCGGGCTCTCTGCTCAATAGGGAGCCTGCTTCCTCCTCTCCCTCTGCCTGCCTCTCTGCCTACTTGTGATCTCTCTCTCTGTCAAATAAATAAATAAAATCTTTAAAAAAAAAAAAATTTGTTACCAATTATCCAATAAAATTAGAAAGAAGAACCATAAGACATATAAACATTGAAGGAAGCTGACTCATATTTGCAGATAACTTGATTTTGCACCTGGAAAGTTTAAGAGACTCAAGTAAAAATAACTTATTATGGTAGTAGAACAAAAAATTAGCATATACTAGTGGCTAAAAATATAAAACATCAATAACTTTCATATACTTCAAAAACAACGACAAGCCAGAAGAAATATGATGGAGGAAATGTTCCATTTATATTAGTAGTGAGTAAGATAAATTGGTTGGAAAATAAGATTTGCAAGAAATGGTCAAATTCAGGGTGCCTGGGTGGCTCAGTGGGTTAAAGCCTCTGCCTTCAGCTCAGGTCATGATCTCAGGGTCCTGGGATCGAGTCCCGTATCCGGCTCTCTGCTCAGCAGGGAGCCTGCTTCCCCCTCTCTCTCTGCCTGCCTCTCTGCCTACTTGTGATCTCTCTCTCTCTGTCAAATAAGTAAATAAAATCTTAAAATAAAAGATTTAAAAAAAAAGAAATGTTCAAATTCTACATTAAAAATATCTTAAAATGTTCCTCAGTGACACAAAGAAAACTGTAAACGAATGGAAAGTCTACCCATTTTCTTAGAGAAGTCTCAATACCATCATCTTATTTATTCCTTCTGTTATTTCGAATATTTAATATTGTGACACTTAAAAACGTCATTAGGATTTATAGAAATTCACTAGCGTGTATTAACTGCTTCATTACCCACTTCACATGCATGGGAGATTGCCCTTCTCAGGCCCATGCTAGAGGGCCACCCGACTCATTACGAACCATGAAATAAGAGAGGAAGTTGTGTTACTTCCAGCATAAGCAGTTTAAAGCATATGGGTACTGCTGTTTCTCTTTTCTACTTTGTGGCAATCTTGTTAGAAAGCTTTGTGTTGAAATGGTCGATTGAAGCAATGTGTACTGTTGAGTGACACTGCTGAATAGAGTTATTTTGGGAGTTATTTGGACACAGCAGAATATGTGGGAGTAAAACCAAACCAAACGAAACAGAACAAAACTATTTTTTTTCTTTAAGCCATTGAAAGTTTATGATTGTTCCTACTACTTAAACATATTATTCTGACTAATAATGGAGGAAAGTTGGTATCTGGCATGACATTTTTTACAGCAGTGATAAAATATGTGTCATTGACTTAACTGTCCAAAATTATTTCAAATGTAATATTCAATATCTAAGTGTCATATGGAGTCAACACTTTAAAAATACAGAAATGTTTAGATTAAAAGTGAAATCTGGTCACACGTCATTTATAAGAACAAAAAGATAACGTGGAGGACATTGGGAGAAGGAAAGGAAGAGTGAATTGTGGGAAATCAGAGGGAGAGATAAATCATGAGACACTGTGGACTCTGAGAAACAAACTGACGGTTTTGGAGGGGAGAAGAGTGGGGGGTTGGGTGAGCTTGGTGGTGGGTATTGAGGAGGGCACGTATTGCATGGAGCACTGTGTATGGTGCATGAACAACGAATCTTGGGACACTGAAAATATAAAATTAAATTTAAAAAAAAATTTAAAAAAAACCAAAAAGATAAAAAATCAAAAGTATAAGATAAAAGGTATCTTGGCCAAACTGAAACATAAAGAAGCCATTATTATTTCTATTTAACATGGTAATGATGTTGTACAATGTTGGCTGACAAAAAGGAAATGAAAGATAAAAGATTTTTAAAGACCCTAAAATTTCTAAAGAAATCTTTTATTATTTACAATTATTATGATTTTCATAAAAAGCACAGAGATCAAATAGACAAATTAATGCTATTAATAAGAGTGATGATTATTAAATTTTCTGAACATAATATAAATAATTAAAAAAGTAAAATTAGATTTTTATACATCATCAAGAATCATTTAAAATATATAAAATACCATTTAAAATAGAAATAGTTATTATAAAATGTCTCAGAATAAGTTCAACAATAGCTGTACAATAATCTTTATGGAGAACATTAAAAACTTTATCGAGATACATTAAAAATAAATATTATATTGCAATATATAATATATTTATGAGAGGAAAAATATCCTAAGCATGGTAATTATCTTCATATTAATAAATTTCTCACAATTCCAATAAAAATTCTTTCAGTTTTTTTTTTTAATTTGGCACTGCAATTCTTCACCATTATACAGAAAGCAAATGGTTAAGAGAAGCCAAGAAAATTTCATAGAACAATTTAGTGAAGTTTAATCTAACAAAAACTAGGCTATAATACGACGCTCTACTAACGAATAGTATCTTAGACAAAAACAGTTTTGTGACCTTTAGTTATCTAATTAAAAACAGTAAGATTCCATCCTCATATCATAAACAACAAACTTTAAAGAGTTAACAAAAATATATCAAAGAATATACCACTTTGGTAGGGAGGAGTATAAACAAGATGAAAAACATACCATAAAATTTGGTAATTCTAATTCATTAATTGGTATAAATTGGAAAGTAATTTGGCAATATTTAGCAAATTTGAAAATGCACTCACCATATGACACAATAACTTCACCTCAAGTTATAAAACACAACATCTTTCCCATATTTATTTGTACACGGAGACATAGATAGGCAAGAATGTTTCTAGTAGCAGTGTCTTAAAATAAGGAAAGAAACAAAACAACTTAAATGTTCACCATTAGGAGAATGGATTATAAACTGTAGTTATGTATACAATGGATTTATACAGAGAAATGAAAATACATTATTTATTATTTACATAATAATGTAAGTTAATCTCAGGAATGTCTTATTGAACAAAACAGCTGCATAATGTTACATATATGAGAACAGATTTTATAAAAAAATATTGATACAAAACAATAATATATAAGTTTTGCATATATATGCCTTCCAGAAAAAATGTAAAAAGAAATAGATGGAAATGACAACATCCAAATGTTTGAAAATGGTTAAGTATTACGTGAAGAGGTGGGGAATGGAGTTTTTAAGTGCAATATTCATGATTTCAACACTCTGTATAAGTTGAAGTGGGGATACACAAGTTTCCTATACTAATTTTTAGTCTTTAAGAATGTCTGATATATTTCTTTTTTTTTTTAAGATTTTTATTTATTTCTTTGACAGAGAGAGAGAGATCACAAGTAGGCATAGAGGCAGGCAGAGAGAGAGGGGAAAGCAGGCTCCCCGCCGAGCAGAGAGCCCAATGCGGGGCTCGATCCCAGGACCCTGAGATCAGCTAAAGGCAGAGGCTTTAACCCACTGAGCCACCCAGGCGCCCCAAGAATGCCTGATATATTTAATAATAATTAAAAAAACAAAGTTTAATATTTAACAGTGATTAAATATGAAAGACCCAACTAACAATTTAATAAAATTTTAAAAAGAAAATCTTAAGAATATATGTGTAAGATATACCTTAATTTTTAGGAAAAAAATTCTTTTAAATTATAACATAAATATTTAAAGGCTATATTCTCAAATAACAATCTTGGATAAGATTGTTAAGATAAGTAAGATAAAATCCACATGCATTTTTAGACAAATAATTAATATTTTTAGGAGAAAACTTAGGACTAATTATAAGTTACACCTGCTTCTATAAAAGTAGATGAGAGGGTAAATGGAATGTTAAACAAATCTGAATTTGCAGATATTACATATATTTTGCTTACATTTCTAAAGTGAGGGAGCAAAAGTTATAGAAGTTATATTTTTCAGAAAACTATTTTGTTCATGACTGGCAAACTATGCAGCTTAAAGAGTGTAATAATGATTCAAGAACATGAAATCAGTAGATGACTGATGCAAGTTTTAGTAACAGCCACTTATCTGTCCTTGAACTTAATTTAGCCAAGTGATTCTGACTTATATTCTGGTCCTTTGCTTTTCTAATAAGTATCAGAGCTACAATAGCTTGAAATATGAGCATATGTGAACTAGCCTTGTCAAGGTAACTTCCAAACATAATGAGTGTGCTTTGGCAAACCTTGGTAAGCATAGGTCATTTTGTCAAGCTATTCTGTTACAAGATCATGATGATACTTTTGGATTCAACCATCATGCTTGAGCAGTTGCTGCCTAAAAGGAATTTACCTCTATTAAACTGACACAGGAAAGTTCTGCTTTCTTGACGAGATGTTTCAAATGAAATACTACTTTTAGAATGGACTGGTCCTGGAGATCTCTGCTTTAAAATGCCACTTGACTAAAAAGTATCTGATGCAACTTTAATAACTTCCACCAGTAATAATTCCGAAGATTAGAAAAGATACAAAAATTAACTATCTATTTTCCAAATCACAGAATTAGCTCTAAAGCTTCATAACCTACAATTATGGTATACACATGCTTCTTATAAAACAGATGAAAATTCAAAGGCAAAAAATAATTCAAACATTTATTGTCCTTTATTTCCTAACTTAGAGGCTTAGTCAATAGTGTTGCAGATACATTCTGAGGTGGCCCTATCACCCCTGCCTCCTGTGCTTATACTTGGAACTAGCAACAGAACGTGCAAAAGTGATGGAATGTTGTTCCCATGGATAAAATTACCTTACATGAGAATCTATCTTGCTAATAAACTCCCTTTAGAGACTCCCTTTGTTGGCTCGAAAAAGTAAGCTCTCATTTTAGGAAAGCCTCCCTAGCAAAGAACTGTGGATAACTTATGGAAGCTGAGAGTTGCCCCTAGAAAACAACCAGCAGAAAGAGCTGCCCTCAGTTTTACAACTATAAGGAAAGAAATGCTGTCAACAACACAAATGAGCTTAGAAGCGGGTTCTTCCCCAGTTAAGCCTTCAGATGAGAATACTACTTGACCATTATCTGCACTGCTGTCTTGTGAGGGCTTAGCAGAAAACATAGTTAAGCCATGCCCAGATTCCTGAACCATGATGATTGTGAGGTAATAAACATATGTTGTTTAAAGCTGCTAAATTTGTGATAATTTATTACGCAACGATAGATAACTAATAGAGATGGTAATCAGAAAATTACACATACTTGCTCATTTGAATGTTGGATAAATAGATCCCACAAGTAGAGTACTACAGGCAGGAAAGATAAGCAGTTGAAGAACTATGATAGCAGAATATGCCAGAGTATGAAGTTTTTTCAAGCATGTATAAGTTCACATATCAGACCAAGGCACTGGTAGAAGAGCTCCTTGGGTTAACGCAGTAGTAGTACTGTACTAGAGTACTGTACTAGAAAGCTAGAGTACTATACTAGAAAACTAGAGTACTGCACTAGAGGCAGGTCATAGTGTTGGATCCGTGTATCAACTTGTTCTCTAGTTATAATTAAGAGGAGAGAGCCAAAAGCACCTTATAGATTAGAGCAGGGGTTGGCAAACTATGTCCTGAAGCCCCCTAACTATTTTTGGCTTCTAACTGTTTGGCCCCCTAACTGTTTTTATAAATATAGTTTCACTAGAACACAGCCGCACTCTTTCCTTTACATATTGTCTTTGGCCACAGTGATGAAGTAGCTGTGGCAGGGACTATATGGCCTGAAAGCCTTAAATATTTACTATTGGGTTCCTTGTCAAAAAAGTTTGCTGACTTCTGGGTTAAAACATGAAATAAAGTGGGATTCTCCCAGATAGGTATACATTTACTGGCAAATATTACATCAGAGTCTTATTTTAAGTGTTAATGAATAAGAAAAATAGAGTTCTGAAAACATTTTGTACTACATGGCATAGGAGTAGCTTCATGAAGGCACATGGACATATTACATGTATGAAAATGACCCAAAGAAATATTCAAGATAAAAAGAAAATTAGAAAAAAAAAGCTTTTCAAAATGTAATTAATCAAATTTAGAACATAAGAAATCTTAACAGAGATGAATAAATCAGGTTGTTCTTTTGGATTAAGAATTTCACAATGTTTCAATAAATGTAATAAGAAGTGATACACATTTTGGTACCTGCCGAATTTTAAAACTGTACTTACACACACACATACATACACACACACACACGAGAAAACACTATGAAAAATACCAAGTTGAAAAACTTTGTTGAATATAAAAAAGAGTTACTAGTATGGCAACAGACTTCTTCAGCAATAAAAAATTAAAATAAAAAAATAGAGAGCTTTGACATATAAAAGCTTGTACTCGATATTTTTATACTCAACTAACTTGATTTTTAGATATGTGAGCCAATTAAGTATACAATCAAATATGAAGATGTTCAGAAACATAATTCATGAATTAATTTTTAAATAATTACATAAATTACTGAAAAATACAATAAATTAAGTATTTATGTATTGAAAACTTATAGCAGAAAAGAACCAGCAACAAACATTAGAATGAATTTTCCATAGCTGAACTAAATAAATTTTTAAAATCAGGTTAAAACTGAATTAAAAAATGTTTAAAATGGAAGACATGTAATTTAGAAATAAAAAATACTACTACTGCAGTTGTCTGATATCTAGAAAATACTAATAAGGACAGTGTGTTGAATGGCTGGGAGACTGTGAGGCTGTAATTAGATAGCAAAGTACGGAAGGACACAATGGCATAAGAGAGGTTCAGGAGTTATTTTTAAGTAGGAAAAATAAGCTACATTGTATGTAAAATATTCATCTTATATTTTTTATTGTAAGGTATGAATTATCCATACTACCCATATCATGACTGTAAGGATATCTTCAATTACTGTCAAGTTATTGCTATGTATGAGAATTACAGCATATTTACATTGTTTTCTTTTTTTTTTTTTTAAGATTTCACTTATTTATCTGACAGAGAGAGTGAGAGAGAGCACAAGCAGGCCGAGCAGCAGAGGGAGAGGGAGAAGCAGGCCCCCCACTGAGCAGGGAGCCTGACGCGGGGCTTGATCCCAGGACTCGGGACCACAACCTGAGCTGAAGGCAGTCACCCAACCAACTGAGCCACCCAGGCGCCCCTTTACAGTCATTTTTAATTTTCTTAGTATTTTTAAAATTTATTATAACAAACATATATAAACATATATATTTTTCAAAATAAAGAATATTACATATATATTTGAAATTAATATATCAAAATATTTACTTTGGATATCAGTAGGATTAGAGAGGAAATGTATTTTTAATTAAAGTTAGAACTGTTTTGGTTGACATTAAAATTTTTTTCTATAATTAGGTCAGAGCCCTATTGTTGTCTTATAATGAAACTGTATTAGAACATGGAATAAATTTTATTAGGTAATAAGGAATGTCAACATTTAATAGAAAACCTTTTTGCAAGTTATTAGTCCAAAGAATTGGGTTATGGATAAACGAAATTCAAGAAACAGTTGTTTAGATAGTACTAGCTGTCTTCTTTTAAGTTGTGATACTTTGCTTCTAAATAACCACCATTATGAAATAATGTGCTATTTTCATAAATGATATGTGGCCACCCATGTTTATTAATGCCAGATCATAATAATTAAAATTCATTTCTAGATGAGTAGATCAAGAATGCTTATATGGCAGGATATTTTATGCTTAGTGCTTAATATGAGCATGAAACACAAATATATATATATATATGTATATATAGTGTATGTATATATGTGTGTATATATATGCATGTGTATATATAGTGTATAGTGTGTGTGTGTGTGTGTGTGCGTGTGTACACACACATACTGTGTGTGCCTAAAGTGGTAAGACTTTGATTTCTCTGTGAAATTTGGAATTTTCATAATTGGGAAAGTAGGGTGGCCTGACCTCTAGGGGAAGAGAGCTGAGGTGGGGGGGGGAGGGAGTGAAAACTAACATGAGAGAAGAAGATTAAAAAAACACATGCATCCAGACCAATTAGCCTGATCAGAAAGGAGAAGAAGCAGGTTCGGTGCAGGTCTTCATAAGAAAAGAGTTTTTATGTGTGTTGGTTAGAAATGAGGATAGTGCAATTAGGATAATCAGGTGGGGCTGAAAGAGGACTGTGATTTACAAGGAGAGGGCTGGAGACAAAAGAAGTTTGACAACATATTCATGGTCATTAAAGCAGCTGAGCTTCATAAATCTAGAGTCTGCCAGGATTATTATTCAGAGTTCCCCTCGTGTGTATTAATTTGTGGACAAGAAAACGCCACATACACAGAAAGAATAAAACAGAATCAGTGCAAAATATGTACTTTTTTATTTTTAAAAGAATTTGTTTATGAGAAAAAAGAATTATTTTCATGAACATGAAATAAGGAAATTCAAAATCATAGCATTTACCATTCAAAATAAGATGTAAAGTATCTCAGAGTTAATGTTTATAGGTCAAGTAGAATTATAAATCTAATTACTTTTAAATTAACTGAATATAGAGAAAATTCCTTTGTGAGGCAGCTCAAGACTATAAAGTTTGTTAATAAATATGTCAAATATTACATATATTGAGAAACTAGGTAGGTAATGGAAGTAAGGTATTTATTAATATATATAAATAAATATAAAATATACTTATTTTATATTTATTTGTTATGTATATATTTATTTTTATACTTAAAAATATATTGATTTTATTTATATATTTATATAAATATTTATATATAAATTATATATATAGGTGTGTGTGTATATCTATATATATCTATATAGATAGATAGGTAGGTAGATAGATAGATAGATATAAACTCCTGACAGTATATTCCATAATACTATTAACTTAATGCTAAGTGGAAAACTTGAAAGCAACTGACAAAAGTGATTTTCAAAAGTGGGAGCCCGGATAAAGTTTAAAGAAAGTAATGTAGAGTCCAGCTGCTAACACAAAGGAGGAAATAGAAACATTTCACACTTCTTGGCATCCTTTTACTCTAAGGTTTTCTGTATTTCAATTGTTGATATTCCTAATCCATTTAGGTTTTATTTTTTGGCAATGTAAGAACAGAAAAAGACTTCACTGTGCCACTATAAACAAAGTTTAAGTAATTAAATCTCAAAAGCTTTCCAAAAGGATTTCTCTTTTCTGGACTTTGAAACTGGGTGTTGGAGAAAGCTTCCTGGTGTGGTATTTCTCAGTTTTCATTTTCACTTTGGCTAAGAGGCCTATTTTTGCACCACCTTTTTCTTATTTTTGATAGATTCAAGTTTATTTCATTTCTTGAGTAGCCGATCACCCTGAAATTACTGCAGGTGCCTGAGGATTTGGTTTTGTCTCGTATTAGGCAGACTTCAATATATGGTACTTCCATTTGTGTAGCAGATTTTTACTGGCTTACCTTTGCTTACCCATTCTTTATGCATTCCCACCTAGTTTATTATTTATTTGATACACTTGATAGATCCAATATATTTGAAATTAATGAAGGATTATCGAGATTTGAGTTTGGTCTGAGTAATGCAAAGAAACAGGTTTCCAGAATTTAAATCAATTCCCCCGAAAAAGTGTTTTTTTTTTTCATATTTAAGAGGCTTTTTTTTTTTTTTAAAATCCTGGATGCATATGTTTTTCAACAAATTCACTCTTAATTTCCAAGACTTTCGTCACGCCATAACTCTGAAATACCTTCCCCATTTATCTTTGTCATTTCCTTATTTCTTTTTCCAAAGTCCACTCCCCCAATCAAATCTTTTTGAGTTAATCTGATCAAAATGTGGTAATTCTAATCATTCCAGATTACTTATCATCTATGTAAATAAGTCATATGCTTTTATTTGTGTGGAAAGATATTACTATAAACATTTTATCTTGGGTAAAAGAGCACTAATAAGGGGAGATTTTTTGTTGTTAAAATTTGTTCTACTAAGACAATTTTAGAAACAGGGAGTAGATTCCCATGTCTGTTGTTATTATGACAATTAAAAATAAGACCCTAATTCTGATATGGCATTCTTGCAGGAGACGGACTTGTAAAAAGCATCACTCCTCTAATGATAGAAACTAGAAATGTTCTACAAGAAGAATGCCTCTGGTCACAAGCTAATACTTAGATAACCATCTGAAGTTGTTAGCTTATACCCTCCACTAACATGTTACATTTATTGGATGATTAATAAAGCACTTCCTGAATGCTTTGTCTATATTAATTAAGTTAATCTTCACAACAACTCTATGAGGTAGGGCTATTAATATACAAAGACAAGGAAACCGAAACATAACAAAGATGAACAAAGGTTACAGAGATAGTGTGTGGCCATCATTTATTTATTTATTTTTTAAAGATTTTATTTATTTATTTGACAGAGAGAGATCACAAGTAGGCAGAGAGGCTGGCAGGGAGAGAGGGGGAAGCAGGCTCCCTGCTGAGCAGAGAGCCCAATGCGGGGCTCAATCCCAGGACCCTGCGATAATGACCTGAGCCAAAGGCAGAGGCCCCAACCCACTGAGACACCCAGGCGCCCCTGTGGCCATCATTTAAACTCAGGCAATGTGGCACCAGGGCTTAGGTCCTCAAATACCTACTATACAGCATCTAAATTGGGTTCTGATATCAATCAATCATGGTCCAAGAAAAGTCACTGCCATCTACCTCTTTCATTCTTAGAGAAATTGCTTAGTCTTTAAGGGTTCAATGACAGCTGGGAGAGGGGGGTTAGTTTTTCTACCACTATTTCCTTGTTTGCCTTTTATAGCTGTGATGAACAGACTTGCTTTCTAAGATATGGGTTCTATGGGGGCGCCTAAGTGGCTCAGTTGTTAAGCATCTGCCTTCAGCTCAGGTAGGTCTTGGGGTCCAGCCCCACTTTGGGTCTTCGTTCAGCGGAAAGCCTGGTTCTCCCTCTCCCATTCCCTCTGCTTGTGTTCCCTCTCTTGCTGTGTCTCCGTCTGTCAAATAAATAAATAAAATCTAAGAAAAAGAAAAAAAAGATATGGGTTCTTTGAATGTTAGTTTGATTTGCCCATATTATGGTTGGGTAGAGCTCGGACAGTTGTTTTTGTTTTTTTTTTTCCCTATATCCAGGTTTTTAAAAATAAACCCAGGGATCACATAATAGCACTATCACTTATTCATTGGTTCACTTTATTAGTAGGTCCTAATTAATTTATTTTATTTATATAATAAATATATGTACCCCTGTATTCCGACTAGATAGTAAACTTCTCCTATTATAACTGGGTACTATTAAAAAGATAATCATTTCTAATCCTTTTTATCTATAAATAAGAAAAAATCTTAAGTACAGAAGGCCTATATAACTTGTAGGTGGCCCATAGTTCTTCAGTGACCAAATCAGGATACAACTCAGCAGGGCAGACTCTAAGCTAGTTCTCTTTTTACTGTAAAATACAGATACTAGCTTAAAAAAAAAAAAAAATTAATTAAAAAAAAATAAGCTTCACTTATTTAGGCAACATAATTTTGCAATTCAGCTCAAGGCAGAATTGATGAGAAATAAAATCATATTCAAAACAATTTGGGTAAAAATTAATATGCACTATTAAAATGTATCTAGTATTAATATTGTCATCAGAGAAAATGACACAATTCGTGAAGCTTACGCTAGCAAGAGAAAACTCTGGTTTGTCATCTGATCACATGCTTAGAGTGTGATTGATAGAAAACTCAATACACATTTGCTCTACAGGTGACATCTGCTTGAACCATCTGCTCTGATTATTCACACATTGGCCAGGAAACCATTCATACATAATAACTAGAATGCTTTAGATTCACACAAACCTTGATTAGAATGTTGGCCACTTCATGTACAATTTTTGTGACCTTGGCCAAATTACGTAAATAAGGCCTTAATTTCTTAGTCTTTGAAATGGAGATAATATTGTACATGATAGTCGCTCTAAGTTAAATACATAAATTGCATAACACTCTCTGACACATAGCACATAATTCAATAACAATATTTTATTGTCTTTGTTGTTGGTCTTAAGGACTCAATAAACAAATGTATTGCAAATTTTTCTCAGGAATGTACTAGAGAATTTAAATCAACAGGCAAAGTACTTTTTCATTCTAGTTGTATAGGTAGTCTTTTGGAGGAGAAGGTTGTGAAGAAAGTAGATTTAGTATAAAGAATCCTAAAGAGTTAAAGCTAGAAATTTGAAATACTCTGGGGAGGTATAAGACTAGAAAGTGTGTAAGTTTTCATTCAAGGTGTTATGAAATAAGCGTATGTGGGAAAATATAAAACATTATAAGAAAAACTGTTAGCAAGTAAAATTTCTAAAAACTTTCAAAATAAATGCTAAGAGAAGCTGTAAGCAGGATAATCAAATCTGAAGGTAGTTCACTTAGAATGGCTTTATGTAGAAATGATTTGTGAGCAAGATGTAAGCAAAGATGCAATGAGCAGAGTAGAATGGAGTGGACTTTCCAAGTGTAAGAAAGGGCTTTTGAGGATACTTATGGTTGTGAGCTGACAAATTCAAATTGAGCTGACATTTATGGCTGACTATAAACTTTAATTGAAATGGAAACTCTTGCCTAGGAGTTAGAGAATATAAGAGCAGGACCAATGGTTCAAAAAAAATTTTTTTTTTCCTATTTATTCCTCAATGACAGGAAATATTGAACGAACACACAGTAATAGAATCTGTAATGTTTTTTAAGTTGGACAGAGATCCCACTAATAGAGGTAGTAACAATGCCAATGTTGCATGATTTAATGATTTTACTTATTTTGGAGAGAGAGAGAGAGCGTGAGCAGGAGAAGGGGCAGGGGAGAGGGAGAAAGAGAATCCCAAGCAGACGCTGTGCCCAGCGTGAAGCCTGACACGGAGCTCAATCTCATGACTCCAAGACCATGACCTGAGCCAAAATCAAGAATCGGATGCTCAACCAATTGAGCTACCCAGACCGCCTCCCAATACTGCATTATTTAAAAAATAATTATATTTACGGAATATGTTATAGACTTAAATCAGATCCACCATTCAGTTGTTAACTTTTGTGCTAGTAGTTGAGATGATTTTGGTGGTCAATATTGGCTTTTTCTGTGCCTGAGATGTTTGCTTTTGTATGCCATAAATGATGGTTTGGGTTTTATGTTTTCTACCAAAGGTATATTATGCCTTAGCTTATAAGTTTGTTAGGCAGTCCAATTCATAAGAAGCAAAAGTAAGTTCTTGTTTGTACAACTCTAATTTCACTTACTTTTTTTCTAATTTCACTTATGAAACAATTTTATAGTGACAAATTATCATTTATATAAGGTAAACATTTTAAAAGCCCATAAACCATTGATTCACTGATGAGTATTTCCCAGTTTATCCCAAGAGGTAAAATATATGGAATGACTTTTAAATTAATCAGAATATATAAGATAGAGAGTTACTTAACTAGTGATTTCTATAATTCTCCTGTAAGGAATGTCTCTAATTGTTAGCCAGCACTGCTGTGAGCAGTGCTACCTTTAACTACTACTGTGTTCATGTGTTTGTCCTTGTCCCTCCAAGACATGGTTGAGCACAGTTCAGGCAGACTTTCATCCTTCTCCTTCTTACTTCGCAACCTAAAAATGCACTGAACATATTTCAAAGGCAATCATTTAGTAGAAATTTTAACTGGCACTTTAGGCAGAAGTTGTCAGTGATCACATTGCATTTATACACTGAGAAAACAACACTTTCTTTTGAAACAGAAAGGATGGAATTTTTTTCCAATGAAAATTTCTTTTAGAATTGCTTTATTGAGTTAAAATTATTTATGCCTACCATTATATGGACTTATTAATGTACTTCATAGAAGGTGCAATTTGTAGATGAAGGGCAATACAGTACTGTCAGTGGACTTCACAGTCAAACAGGCAAGTGTTCAAATCTTGCCTTTAAATAACATTTTCAATACATGAATCTACATATGAATCTAGAATTATTTAAACTACCCAAACTGTTCTTCTTCTCATCTGTAAAATGGAGACCTATAGGAATACCACTTTTTTGAAAGCTTTCCATATGGTAGTTACTGTCATTATTATTATTACTATTGTATAATCTACTTGTATCACTCACTGTTCCACAGCATCTTGTTATAGCTCTAGTTTAATTCTTATCATATTGCTATGTCTGTCTCTTCTCTCTGAAATAAATACAGAACATAATGTAGGTGCATTCAAATATTTGTTAAATGAATAATAAGATGTGAGATAACATAAATCTATATCACATATATACATAATCAAGTAGGGAATATATATAAATCAAGTAGTGTATATAAATCATTCTTATTTTGACTATAAAGGTGCAAATATAAACAAAAACTTTCTATATCTGAATATATATTTTTACTTAAAAGAACTCTAAAACTGGCAGGCTAACAACAAATAGTATTTAGATGTAGTACGCCATATTGTTACATTTTAATTAAATATGTTCAGGATCATATGTAAAATGATTCACTGTGCTATTTGGTAACTTTAAGCATTTTAAAACATGATAGAAATTGTTTTATTTTTAAAGTAGTCAGTACCAATGCATATGTACAGACAGCTGGATAAAGTACAGAGAAAAAGATCACTGAAGTAAGAATGACTTGGATTCAAATCAAATTTCCTAACTTTGACATATATGTGAATGAAGATTGAGTACAGAAGAAAGGCATAATAAGAAACAATAAGGGAAGTTTGATGCAAGAACATGAATTGGAAAAAGGAAACAAAAATGGGAGGAAAAAATTAATAAGGGAGATCAAGTACAGGTGGGATTGAGCTGAAGATATGGGCAGTGAAACAGTAGGAAAAACAGTAAAATAAGAGGAGATATATTTTTCTCATTTTATCCAGAACTACTGGAGGCAACTAGCCTTTGTAAGGAGGGATACAAAATTCAAATCCAAGGGGAAATCAATTAATGCTGCTTTTGTCCCTTCTTGGAAATTGACAGCAAGATACAAGAGAATGACATTTGGATTTTTTTGTGCTAAACAGTAGGTTTGGGAGTCATTTCTTTTGTTTTGGCAGAGATATTAGAGACTTTGAATATGGCAAAAGAGGTCTAGAAATTGCATGACAGTAAGAAAGAAACTGAAGGAAGAGGAAGAGATCCTAAGATGGGGAGAGAATAGAGCCATGTGTTCATGTAAACACCCTCTATTGCACTAAAACATAGATTATATATGTCTACACTGGTCTGAGTGAGGTTTGGGGGGAAACTCAGAAGACAGGAGCTGAGTTCCACATCTAGAATGATGTGGTAAAGTATCATACCAGCAGGATAAGGACTGTGGGATGATCCACAAATGATCAAATATAACCAGCAGTGATTTTGAAAAACACTATTCCACCACAGATGGGATAGACTTTGAGGCAATCATACTGAACAAATCTAAATAAGATTGGACACCAGAGTTGACATCCAGCTTAAAGGGAATGGAGATAGGTACACATATTAAGACTCAAATGGTGTGAGTCAGCTTTTTCTAGAGATGAATCAGTTATTCGAACAAAGGAAAACTGATTTCTTAGAAGAGTTCATTCTAATTTTGTTTCTCGCCATTTGGTAGTAGTTATGAGTAACATAGTTACCTCTAGAAACTTTTTAATCAGTTCATCTTTTCCAATCCCTTTTTGCTCAAGAACCCTGCTTTAGTTACTGCAAGAAGACAGTGCAGATGACCCACTCCTATCCTATGCAGAGTGTCAGCAGAGACCACCTTAGCTCAGCAAACAGCTGTTACTTCAATCTCTCAGGGAGTTGGGATCACTAGGGAATTCAGTTTTCAGAGGCAATTCACCTCGTGGCTGTTTTTCTAAACGACTGTGTTAACAGACAAGGGCTTCCAGTGTTAACTTATTTTATTTGTTTATTTGTTTTTAAAGATTTATTTATTTTAAAGAGAGAGAGAGAGAGAGAAAGCACGAGTGGGAAGGGTAGAGGAAGAGGGAGAGAATCTCAAGAAGACTCTCTGAGTGTGAAGCCCGACCGGAGGGGGTGGGGGTGACTCAATCGCAGGACCGAGATCGCCACCTGAGCCAAAGAGTCAAGAGTCAGATGCTTAACCGACTGCACAACCCAGGTGCCCCCAGTGTATTTGATTTTGTAATTTCATGTCTACAGATAGTATTTGGGTACATTCTGTCCTAGGTACGTTTACCTGTGTTTTCTCTTAAAACAGACTGAATATAGTGGCAGGAAGTTCTTCTATACATCAGTATCCATCCACTATGGACAAAACCTGAATGATGATAAAATCATTTTTCTGAAACCTTAACCTTTAAAATACTTTTCAATAACTGTCCAGAAATTCCCAAGTGATCTGATTTAAATGAAATCATGGTTAACGTGTTTCCATTTTTAAAAAGAAACATTTTATTGGAGTATATCCTGTATACCAAAAATGCAGAGAGCAAAATTATCACAAAATGAAGTGACTCACTTCTCTTCTCTCCCTTTCTGTCTTTGTCTTTCTCTCTCTCTCTCTATATATATATATATATAATATCAGTATGTATATGGTATATAAAACCATTCTCTCTTGCAGAATACAATAAAAATGTAACTTTGTATTTTCTACCATAAACAGTTAAAATGTATTTGGTGTGGGAAATTAAAGATTTTCCCTTGCGCCCTGATGAAACCTAGACTCTGGCTGAGACTCTCCACAATCTTTTTTTTTTTTTTTAAGATTTTATTTATTTATTTGAGACAGAGAGAACACAAGCAAGGGGAACTATAAGCGGAGAAAGAGAAGCAGGCTCCCCGCTGAGCAGGGAGCCCGATGTGGGGCTCGACGCCAGGACCCCGGGTTCATGACCTAAGCCAAAGGCAGAAGCTTAACTGACTGAGCCACCCAGGCGCCCCGACTCTCCACAATCTTATTTTTCTGATTATTCTTTGATATTAAAATACCTTTAGTCACTTTTAACTGTAAAATATACAGTCTTAATTTAGCGGTTCTAATTTTACAGTCCCAGAAAATAATTAAAACTGTGAACTAGTTTTAGCATTTGAATTTCTCCCCTCCCCATGGCCAGTGACCCAGTGGGGAGAGTGCTTCCCTGTTTTGTTTGGCATTTAGTATGTCCTTCTCTATACTGCTCCATAATTGCTTGCTTCTCACCTTATCAGATAATCAGATTTCAGCCCAGGGTATCAGAAGGGAAGGGTATGGGTATATGTGGGTATATGTGATTTCTGACTTGGTCGTTCATGGTATTTCCTGGGTCCTTCAGAGACTGCCTGCCCACTCCTCCCACAACTCTGCATAGCTGTGATGCATCTCTTCCAGGTAGTCCTAGTTGTTCCTGCAATCCATGTCCCACAGAACCCCCTAGGCAGTCTTCACAATTGCTCTAGACTCTCTTTCCCATACATTTTCAAGCCTGAGTTGGGAGGGTTTACTTCCCAATCATCCTCTTCCTGCCTCACTGCCTCAAGGCAGTAGCCATGTCTCCTGTTCTTTTTATCCTTCTGGCATGTTCAGAGAGCAGCTCAATGCGCTCTCTTAAATACTGGGGATGAATCTCAAGCTACCTGATGAACCTCTTCGGAGCTCGTGTGAATGGACTTGAGGTAATGGGTAGGGGATTGGGAATCAAAGCATAAAAGAAACACTTTCCAAAAGAGAAAACAAAACCAAACCGAGCCCTTTCCACAAACTTTCTTTTTTATTCACTGAATCTGATTCTACCTTCTATCTCTGTCAGGAGTCCCAATAAGAAAGGTCTTCCTGCCATTAAACAATTTTCAAATGTTTATTTTGAAACTTTTCATTTCGTTCTGTCACCTTACTTCCTTGAAACCTCTCTTGTATCATGAGTCCTTGATATATTATTCTGCTGGATAGATATGAGTGTGTATAACAGTTATAAATAAGATTTTTATATAGTACCTATTCTTCTTCACTTCCCTGAATATATATTATGATCATTTCCCCCATGTTAATAAATACTCTTCTTTCATAAAATTTTAATGGCTGTAGATTATTCCTATGAATCCACCATATTTTATATAAAATATTGTCTACTTTGGACAAACTGCCTATGATTATTTCTCCCCAATTTTTACTACTATTAACAAAGTACTACTAACAAACTCTTCATGGAAACATTCATATTTATTTCCTTTGGATAAATTCTTAGAAAG
Organism: Potos flavus; assembly: GCA_028534135.1. Taxonomy (NCBI): domain Eukaryota; kingdom Metazoa; phylum Chordata; class Mammalia; order Carnivora; family Procyonidae; genus Potos; species Potos flavus. The sequence continues at coordinate 70,067,496 of CM052895.1, read as the reverse complement.
AATTGCTGAGTCAAACGTATGCACATTTTTAAGAGTTTTTGTATATATTGCCAAATTGTCCTCTGGAAAGTTTGTTTCAGCAGCAGTGTATAAAAGTTCCTGTTTAATTTACACTTAGCAATAATGCATATGTAATTTCCTTAGTCTTTCTCAGTTGATGAATAAAAATTAAAACTCACTGAGGATTCATTTTTATTACTAGTGTGTTTGAAACTATGTATGTATGTGTATTTATACATGTATTAGACACTTTTATTTGATAGAAAATTGCTCATTCTTTACCCATTTTATTGGCACATTAATTTTTTATTTATTTATGTTTAAATATTAAGGACATAAAAACTTTGGGTTTCTGTATCAGTCAGAACCCAGTCAAAAAATAGAAACCACACTGGCTATTTCAAACAGAGAGAATTTAATACCTGAAATAGGGTATAAAGTTTTGGAACCTATGAAGGAACCAAGAGGAGAGGGGAATGTTAGAGGAATTAAAAGGATGACAGGATATTACCCTGAGATGAGAAAGGCACAAATGCCCCTGAGCAGGAGCCATGAGCCTGCACCTGCTGCTGCTTGGTTGTAGGTACAGCTGCAGCAGCTCCCGCTCCAAAGTGGCACTGACACCGCTGGAGAGAAACCTTCAGAGAGGGCATTCTTATTTAGGCTGGTGCTTACATGGCTGCTAGGGGCCATGATTATCTCCCTGCCACTATCACTAGTGCCAAGGCCACCAACTGCTGCCACTTTCAGAGCCAGACAATGAACATGCATTTTCCTTTTCCCTACCTTTTAATATCTATTCTCGATCTTTCACTGACAAAAGTTAATAAAAGAAAAAACAGCTAGTTATGGAGTCTGGGGAAATGAGTTTAAGTGTCTGGCTATAGAAGTACAAAGCAGTATATAGAAGGCAAGGACCAATGTGGGACCAGGAGACAAATAATTTGTATAATGTTTATAAATTATAATATTTTTCCAGGTTGTCAGTCGCTTATCTTTTTGTATTATAATGTCTTGTGAACATGTAGAAGTTTTGAATTTTATTTAATTAAAAATTTTTATCATTTTCTTCTGTTTTCTATCATTGGTATTTTGATTAAATATATTCTATGTATAATTACATAAGCAAGTATAAATATATACATATATAAAATCTCCCTTAATATAAGATTTAAATATGTTTTTAAATTTATATTTAAATTTTAATCCTTCTGAGTATTTATTTGTGCATTCCTTCCTTCTGTCTTCCTTCTATTTCTTTTTCTGTAAGTGGCAAACTAATTGTTTAAGCATTCTTTATTCAATAATTAAATCTTTCTCCAACAATTATAAATTCTACCTCCAGAGAATTGCCTAATCTGCTGGCTCTAATTTCTCTCTTACAATTCTTTTACCACCCTCTAATCAAGCTTTGGCTGATCTTTCAAGGCCACTAATTTTTTATCATGAACACGAACCCTATTTACCGTACTAAATCCAAATTTCAATTCTCAGTTCTCTTCTTACCTGCTGCAACACCATTGTTTCAAACATTGATTACTCCTTCCTCCTTTCTCTTAGGTCACCAGCTGTGTCTTCTTCTTAGACCTCTTCTCTCCTATTTCTACATTTACTTCCTTGATGATTTTGTCCAGTCTTTGGTTTAAATACATCTACATAGAGATTTATAATTCCATTCCAGAACCTTCCCCTATATTTCAAAATTATATATTCAGATACCTATTTGACACCATCATTTGCATATCTAAGGAACATCTCGAGTCTAATAACATAAAACCAAAATACCTTATCTTTGGTTCTAAATAGGTTTTTCCTATAATACTTTTAATCTTCATAAACAGTAATTACACTGGGTTGTTTAAGACTAGTGCTGTGGATTCATCTTAGCTCCTCTAGTTCTCTGGGAGCCCACATCTAATAATATAATATCAAGTTTTCCACTCAAAATTTATCAAAAATTCACCACTTCTACTGCCGCCATCCTAATCAAAGTCACCAGCACCTTTTATTTGGATTCCTTCTAAGGCCTCTTAATACGTCTCCCTGATCTCACTATTTTCCCTCCACATTCTATTCTCAGCACAATAACCAAATCACAGCTTTTAATATACAGATTGAGCTATGTATTGCCTCAGTTCATAGCCATCTAAAAGTTCATTCTGAGGAAAATTTCTAGAATCCTTATGATATTCCTCAAGAACATTTACTGTGTCACCACCCTGGTCTCACAGCCATAGTACTGGCTTTCTCTTGTTTTGGTCACAATGGTCCACTTGCTTGTCTTCAAATCTGCCAAGCATAGTCATTTCAGGTACATTCACTTTCCTTCTGTATGGAATGATCTTTCCTACTTCTCACTCCTTCATCTTTCTCAGTTTTTTTCTCAAGTTTTGTTAACCGAAAGTTTGGTCTTTTTGACCATTCTATTTAAAATTGCCACCCCAGGGCTGGCACTCCATAGTGCCCTTGCCATTTATTTTCCTTCATTGCACTTAACAACACCTGAAATACATCATATTTTACTTATTTGTTTATTGCCTGCCTATTCAACTAGAAAGTGAGTTTAATGAGGACTCTTTGTGAGGGGATGGGGGCGAGGGAGATATATTTTGTTCATTGCTTTATCTTCATTGTTCAGAATAGTGCCTGGCACTTATATGATTCTTAATAAACATTTGTTTAATTAATGATTTAAAAGCTTAGTATATAATTGTAGTTGTGTTTCTAGACTATGTTTTAAAAAGTAATTCACTTGTCCAAATTTGTACCAGTGCTATGTTCTAGAAATGATTACATCTTTATAGTAAACTTTAAAGTTTCACACTTCAAACATCCTTTAAAAAAATCAGCCTTTATTTTAGAATAATTTTAGATTTACGGAACTATTATAAAGATGGTGCACAGGGTTCCTAATACCCTAATACCGTACATCCAGTTATTAACAGCTTATGTTTGTACATTACCTTTGTTATTGTTAATGAATTATTCTTTATATATTATTATGAATTGAAGTCCACACTTTATTAAGATATCTTTAGTCTTTATCTAATGTCTTTTCTTATTTTTTACTTTTTTTGATTCAAGAATCCCTCCAGGATACCACATTACATTTAGCAATCTTGTCTCCTTAGGCTCTTCTTGACTTTAAAAGTTAATCAGACTTTTTTGCTTTTGATGACTGCAGTGGACTGAATGTTTATGTCCCTGCAGAATTCATACACTGAAATCCTAACCCCCAATTTGATAGTATTATGAGGTGGGACCTACCAGAGGTGATTAGGTCATGAGAGTACAGCCCTCATGAATGAGATTAGTGCCCTCATGAAAGAGACCTGAGACAGATCCCTTACCCCTTCTGCTTCTGAAAAGATAGCAGTCTATGAACCAGGGCATGGGCTCTACCAGACACCAAATCTGATGGCATCTTGATCTTGTATTTCCCAGCCTTCAGAATTGTGAGAAATTTCTGTTGTTTATAGACTATCTGGTATACGGTATTTTTGTTACAGCAGCCAGGAGGGACGAAGACAACAAACTTGGCAATTTTGAGGAGTACTAGTCAGATATTTTGTAGTCTTCATCTTTATTGAAATTCTTCTGATTTTTTTCAAGATTAAATTAGGCTTATAGGTTTTTGGAAGGAATGACACAGAGGAAAAGTGCCCTTTTCATAATATCATATCGAGGGAACAAACTATCAACATGACTTATCACTGTTGTTTATCTTAATCATCTAGCTCAGGTAGTGTTTGTCAGGTTTTTCCAATGTAAAGAAACTCACCCCCCTCCTTTCCATACTATATCCTTTAGAATGAAGTCACTCTATGTAGTTCACATTTAAGAAGTAGAGAGTTATGCTCGTTCCACTTATTTGCAAGAAAAAAATAAAACTTTCACTATTTGCAGATGATGTGATACTCTATATAGAAAACACTAAAGACACCACCAAAAAACTGTTAGAACTGAGCAGGGAGCCCAATGTAGGGGGCTCAATTGCAGGACCCCAGGATCATCATGACCTGAGCCAAAGGCAGACTCTTAATCCACTGAGCCACCCAGGTGCCCCCAGAAATTAAGGAATTAATCCCACTTACAACTGCACCAAAACCAGTAAGATACCCAGGAATAACCCAACCAAAGAGGTGAAAGACCTAAATTTGAGACCTGAAATCATAAAAATCCTAGAGGAGGAGAATACAGACAGTAACCTCTTTATTATTATTTTTTTTTTACTTTTTTAAAGGTTTTATTTATTTATTTATTCGTGAGAGGCAGAGAGAGAGAGAAAGAGGCAGACGGAAAAGCAGACTCTCTGCTGAGCAGGGAGCCCAATGTGGGGCTCAATCCCAGGACCTGGGATCATGACCTGAGCCGAAGGCAGACGCTTAACCGACTGAGCCACCCAGGCACCCCAACAGTAACCTCTTTAACATTGGCCACAGCAACTTCTTAATAGGTAAGTCTAAAGAGGCAAGGGAAATAAAAGCAAAAATGAACTATTATAACTTCAAGATAAAAAGCTTCTGCACAGTGCAGGAAACAATCAACAAAATTAAAAGGCAACTTTCAGAATGAGAAAAGATATTTGTAAATAATCTTTCTGATAAAGGGTTAGTATCCAAAATCTATAAAGAATTTATAGAACTCAACACCCAAAAATGAATAATCCAATTGAAAAATGGGCAGATGACATGAATAGACATTTTCTTCATCTGGATGAAGACATCCAGGAGGCCAATAGACATGTGAAAAGATGCTGAACATCCCTCATCATCAGAAAAATGCAAATCAAAACTACAATGAGATATCACCTCATACCTGTCAGAATGGCTAAAATCAACAACACAAGAAAACAACAGGTATTGATGAGGATATGGAAAAAGAGGAACCTCTTACATTGTCGTGGGAATGCAAACTGAAGCAGCCACTCTGGAAAACAGTATGAAGTTTCCTCAAAACGATAACAATAGAACTATCCTATGATCCAGCAGTTGCACTACTAGGTATTTACTCAAAGAATACAAAAATACTAATCTAAAGGGATACATGCCTGCTAATATTTATAGTAACATTATCTATAATAGACAAATTATGGAAACAGCACAAGTTTCCACTGACTGATGAATGGCTAAAGAAATGGTATATATAAATACACACACACACACACACACACACACACTGGAATATTACTCAGCCATTAAAAAGAAATAAAATAAGATGAAATTAGAGAGGAGACAAACCATAAACAACTCTTAATCATTAGGAAACAAACTGAGGGTTCCTGGAGGGGAGGTAGGCGCAGGGAGGGGGTAACTGGGTGATGGACGTTACGGAGGACACATGATGAAATGAGCACTGGGTTTTATATAAGACTGATGAATCACTGAACTATACCTCTGAAACTAATACTATGCTATATGTTAATTAATTGAATTTAAATAAAAAAGAATGAAATCTTGCCATTTGCAACGATATGAACAGAACTAGAGAGTATTATGCTAAGCAAAATAAGTCAGAGAAAGATAAACACCATATGATTTCACTCATATGTAGAATTTAAGAAATGAAACAAACAAGCAAAGGGAAAGAAAAAAAGAGAGAGGCAAACCAAGAAACAGACTCTTAATTATAGAGAACAAACATGGTTACCAGAGGAGAGATGGGTGGAGGGATGGGGGAAACAGGTGAAGGGGATTAAGAGTTCACTTGCTGTGATGAGCACCACGTAATGCATGGAAGTGTTGAATAACTTTATTGTGTACACCTGGAACTAATATTACACTGTACATTAACTAGAATTTAAATTTAAAGAATTAAAATTTAAAAAATTAAGTGCTTCCTAATTCCACCTTTAATGCTGATCCTTGAATAAACTTTAAAAGTTCTCTACTCTCAATGTAACAAAGACTATTTAAGGCTTGTATATACACTGTGATATATTCAATAGGAAGGTTTATAAGTAATATTAATACCAAGAAGTATATGTAGTCAAAGGAATATTCTTGAAACTCCATCATTTCTACACTTCTTCAAAAATTTAAAACTCATCCTTATGTTAGCAATTCCCCATTAACCTAAGGCTTATCAGGAGCCAAGATATATTCAGGAGAAGTTTATTTCTTTATGGAAACAGTAACTCTGACACCTCTCCAACAATTATCCATTGCATTTTTGTCTGAAGCTAGTGTGTCATTGGGGGATTTGTTCAGGTTGTCTTAATCTCTCCAGGCAATGAAGGAAAGATATGAGTAATGAAAAAGTTATGCTGTAAACCAGAGGTTGGCAAACTTTTCTGTAAGGGGCCAGAATATAAATATTTTAGGCTTTGTAAGCCATATCATCTCTGTCACAAGTACTGAACTTGGCCATTGTAGCATGAAAGGAGGCAGAGATACTACATAAAGAATAACTGTAGCTATCTTCATCAAAACATTTTTAGCTTCTGAAATTTAAATTTCATATAATTTTCATAGGTCATGAAATACTATTCTGCTTCTGAGTTTTTTAAACCTTTTAAAAAAGTAAAAACCATGGGGTGCCTGGATGGCTCAGTCAGTTAAGCCTCTGCCTTTAGTTCAAGTCGTGACCCCAAGGTTCTGGGATCTAGCCCTGTGTCAGGCTCCCTGCTCAGCAGTGAGTCTGTTTCTCTCTCTCCCTCTGACCTTCTGCCTGCTTGTGCTCTCTCTCTCTCTCAAATAAATAAATTTTTAAAAAAGTAAAAACCATTCTCATCTTATAGGCTATACATAAACATGAGGCAAGATGAATTTGTTTTCTTAGCCATTTGTTTCCATTGACCACTGTTTACTGACCACTGATATAAACCCATGAACATTGCCTCTGAGAATAGAATTTACCCAATAATTTAGCAATTGAAGGTAACAGACCATCATGTCTTTCAAGGGATACTATAAATCTGGTTCTGTGCAAGTGTCACCATATTGATCTTCCAAAATGTTTTCTGCCTTCGCTTGGAAATAATTTTAGAGACTGGATTAGAGCAGGGCAACAGAGGCATTATTTCTAGAATTCTGAACAAAATGTGTTACCTTTGTGTTGGTAGGGAAAGAAACCCTAATGTAATAACAAGGATATCTCTTATTTTTTTCCCCTTACTAGGGATCAATTTTCTACCTTGGAAGGTACAAAGAGCATTTCCTTGAGCAGGTAAGGTAAATATATATAAAATACAGTAAAAAAGAAGGTACAATATAGTTCAAGGTGACATGTCCAAGCATGCCTCCCTCTCTCTACTTAAATTGTATATCATTAAAGCTTTACCTTAAGAGCAGTTTGAGGTAAGCTAGAAGAAAACTAGTTTTGGGAAGCTTGGGAGCTGCATGAAAGCATCAGGGCACAAGAACTTTGAGGTAGGTATGAATATGATAGAGAGAGGAAGAAGAGGTAGAAAGACACACTGATTTTAAAACTTTGTATACTGATTCCTTAAAAATATTCTAGATGAACACAACCTTCTATATACAGTTGACCCTTGAACAACATGGATTTGAACTATACAGGTCCACTCAGACATGGATTTTTTACAGCACAGTACTGTAAATATATTTTTGTTTAGAATTTTCTTTGTAAGACTTTTTTTACTCTAGCTTACCTTATTGTAAGAGTACAATGTACAATACATAGAAGATAAAAATATGTGTTAATTGTTATCAGTAAGGCTTCTGGACAATAGTAAGCTAATAGTAGTTAACTTTGGGGGGAGTCAAAAGTTATGCACACATTTTCTTTCTTTCTTTTCTTTTTTTTTTTTTTTTGGAAGATTTTATTTATTTATTTGACAGAGAGACTCAGCGAGAGAAGGAACACAAGCAGGGAGAGTAGAAGAGGGAGAACCAGGCTTCCCGCTGAGCAGGGAGCCCGATGTGGGGCTCAATCCCAGAACCTGGGATCATGACCTGAGTCAAAGGCAGACGCTTAAGGACTGATCCACCCAGGTGCCCCAATGCACATATTTTCAACTACATTGGGGTCAATGTCCCTAAACTCTGCATTCAAGGGTCAACTGTATAGTTAAAAGTAGAATATTTAGGACAGAATAAATTCTACTGATGGTCAGTCTTCCCTTTTGGTCTTTGAGCAATGCATGATTTGAAAGCTTAAACCTAAAAAGAAAAAGTGAGTTACTATTTCAGCTGGAAAAAAAACCAGAATGATGAGTAGAAACCCAAAGTTCATTTTGAGTAACTTAAAAGTTATTAAAAGTTTTCTACGCATATGATACATTGATCTAAAATGCTGATAAGACCCTCTAGTAATTGAAAATAAACTATCTTATTGAAAGTTATAAATTATCTATAAATTTCAAAATGCAAATTTTAAAACTGTTTGGTACTGGTCATTGCAAAGGAGGAAAGATTTAAATATTGGCAAGAGATTATGCTGTTATGTTTATTTTAGCTCATATTTACAGCATGAAATGTACATCCTGAATATTCAGGCACAATGTATGCAGTATAATCAAATAAAATATGAACTATTTCCCATTGGTTAAAGAATTATTTTACAGATTTGATATAGTTTTGACTTGTTTAACATATGCCTGAGGCTTATGTTGAGTATTTTGAATGTATTTGAATAGTATGTATTTTACTGTGTACATACATTGAATAAAATCAGTAACAAGTCTAAAATGTATAGTGCCATGCAAAATCCATGACTCAATATAACTGACCTGAAAATAATAATTCTGCATTTATCTCCCAAGCTGGTCAGCAGAGGACAGGATAAAAATGTCTATGGAAATGTTTTAATCAGTGTGCATTCTCCACCCAAAATTGTGGTTGGATAAAGTCCAGAATGAGTTTCTTTGTCTTCCTCATATTTATCAAATGCTGAAGTAGAATAAAAGAGCAAAAAAATGACTTGTCATAAGTGGAAAACCTTAAAATTAACTATTTTTGTCATTCTGAGGTTTTTCTAAGACCTCACATTTGGCTACAGAAAAGCAAGGTGGTTTCCATCTTTTCAAGACACAATGCAGTACGTTGTTCATTGGAACAGTTGGCCTGCCAAAATTCCTTGGCAAAGGGAAGACTCTGGCCAACTAACTGTGATATAATAAATGATCTGACCAGATTGTCAATGAATTGAGATCTGAAGTTAGAACCGCTTTGGGGATGGGGAAATTAGTTATTTCTCTTCGACTCTTGCCCCTACAAATATGAAAACTCTGAAAAGTGTACCACAAATCTCTGGAGAATTAATACTGTAGCAAGTAGTGGTGTGTTTCTCATTTGTCTAATATTATGAATCATTTATTTATTTACAAGGGAATTTTCATTATTAAATATTTATTATGTCTGATTTTAAATATAACACATGTTCATTTGGATAATATGGCAAAGTTTAAAGAAAAAAATAACAGCCATCAATAATTTCATTACCCACACATATCCATTGTTAAAATTTGATAAATTAATAGCTGTTTTTTCTCTACATTTGTAATTACATTATATGTTGTGTGTGTTACTTTGTATTCTACTTTTAATGGCATCATATTATAGCATAAGCAATTTACCAAGACATGAAAAAAAATCCTCATAAATACTATTTAAATATTTCTAAGTATTCAACATAACAATTTTGGGTCATTTAATGTATCTACATATATAAATTGTTTTAATATCTAGATTCTCAAACATTGGTTTAGTTTTCCACATTTATATTCTAAGATAACATAAACTATAATCCTGATATATACGTTAAGTTGTTGCCATTTTTAGTTTTGGTATTTGCTGCCCTGGTAAATTTATTTTTAAAAAGTTTAGAACTCTTTATCAGGAATAAACTTTGATGATCTCCACTGAGAATGTGTAGAGAACGAACAGAGGCTCAGCCAACACATGAGGCATCTGAGTCTGTTTTGTGCTTTTTATGATATCTAATGTGGACTTCCTCTGCTTGAGTATGGTTGTTTCGTATACTCTCTTAAGTAGAATGTTCTTCAGTTCTACTCTGTCTTGGGTAAGAAAGTTATTTAGATAAATTAAATTATATAAATGTCTAGTAATTTTTGGATGGTATTCTGTAAAGATGTGATATGAGATAACCACTCCTCCTTCTACTACTCTTATACTGTCTTCAATCATATGCTATGTTTTTAACCCTAGTCCCTAGTTCTCAGTTTTCCATAATTTTCAAACATCTCTACTAGAACTCTAATCTAGGAAAAACATAAATATATTAATTCATTCAACAAAAGTTTAATAAATATCTAACAAATGACTGAAATTTGTAGACATTGAGAATATAGCAGTGCACATGACATCAAAACCTCTTCTCTCATGGAGCTATTAACATGTAGGGAGGGAAAGAAGATTTCGAATCAAGAAAAATACAAGCTGAAAAAACCAGATAGTGTCACGTACTATCGATAAAGTTGACAAGATGGCTACTTAAGATTGTATGTTCAGAGAAGGCACTGATGAAAAGGTGACATTTAGTCTGAGATCTCAGTATCATAAAGGAGCCAGCCTTCTGAAGACCAGAAGGACCAGTCTTTCACACAGAAGAAACAGCTAGCGCAAATTTTTTAAGGTAGGGAGTAGCCTCCTATGTTCAACGAGCATAAAGAGGTACTGTATGGTGACTAACATAATAAAAAAAAATGAGATTTGTATGACAAATACAAAGCTTGGTAAATTAGTGAACAAATATGGAAAATAGACAATAGAGGAAAAAGAGGGATCAGATATGATATGAATATATAAGCTATGTTGAGAATTTAGATTTCATTCCATTTGTATAAAGAATCCATTGGAAGGTTTTAGATAGATCAATCATATGATATGAGCACTGGCAATACAATTTTGTTTTCTTCATTATGGATGGCTTATAGGAAGTTAAGAGTAGAGGCAGGGGATTAAAAGGTACAAACTTACAGTTATAAAATAAATAAGTCATGAGGATGAAGAGTACAGCATAGGGAATATAGTCAATAATACTGCAATAACTTTATGTGGTGACACATGGTAACTATGATAATAGTTACCTTTCTCATGATAAGCATTTCATGTGGTACAAAATCATCAAATCACTATGTGGTACACAGGAAACTAATATGCCAACTATACTTTAATTAAAAAGTTTGAAAAATTATACAAAGCACACTCAAAAAGTAGAGAAAGGGAGACTATTTACCAGTTGTAGTGGACAAACACAAAAAAAGAGGATGGAGGATGGCTTAGACTTGTGTTGCAAAAGTGGGAATGGAGAGAAAAGGACAGATATGAGACATGTATTTGAAGACAGAAGATGAACTAATGGATTTGACCTAGAAGGAGGACTTTTTTTTTGGCCAAAAATATTGGTGATTTGTGTGCTTTTTTATGGAATGGAAAAGACTGAGGGTAGAGCAGGTTTGGAGAGATAAATCGAAGAGTCTGTTTTGGACATTCTAACTTCTAGATGTCAATATGCTATCCAACTGGAGATGCTGAGGCAGCTTAATAAACAACTGGAAAATTGAGGACAGGTAATACAGGAAATACTAGAAATAAAGACTTTGTAATTATCTTCTGATAAATAACATCTGAATACATGAATTAAGATATGTTATCTACTGCAATCAAACCTAGTTCAAAATATTCCTCTAACCCCCAGTTTATGCCTTTGTGTTTGATTTGTTCAGTATTCACATAGACAACACATCCAACTCCCTTATCTTCAGATATTTGGCCTTTTCAAAACCAGTGATCTTTGTCTTACTCTACTTTGTCACTTATTCTCACAGATTTATCCTGAACTTTGGCCCAGGCATGACTCATCATTTCAAAACTCTTACACTTCTGACCTTCCTCCATTACTACCAAGCAAGCTCCCAGCTCAATCTCAAATCTACTCTCTGTTCTCCTATGAAATGCTAGCTAAATACTATTGCCTAAAAAACACTTTGACGTATGTTTAAAGTTTCCCTCTCCTGTGTTTCAGAGATATTTTTTAATGGATCATTTAGAATTATGTGACTATAAGTAACAACAATAACAAAAAAACCCTTCAAATAAAATGTCATAAATGAAAATTGTTAAAAATTTTAATTGTTAAAAATTGTTAAAAATTTTAATCATTATGATCGTAGAGGGAGGAACCTCTTGGAATTGGTTCAACAGACCACTGATACCACAGTCGATGTTCTTAAAATTCTTTTGCACTTTCTCCATGGCTACAGAAAACAGGTCCATCTCCAAGCTTTGCATTAACATTCCAGGCAGAAGGATGTAGGGGAAAGAGAAGAGGCTGCACCATCTATGCTTGTCTCTGAATCCTAAAGCAGAAGCTTTCTCTCCATCTCTACTCTACTTTTTAGCATTAGAAAATTATTTTCCCTCCTATTTTTCAAAGCAAACACCTCCACAGTAGTTCTTGATTCCATCTTCTCTGCTATCATTTTTCTTCCATCATCATTCCTCTCCTCTTCTTCTGCCACCATTAAGTTTCAAACCTCTATTTCTCTACTCACTTTTCTTCTATAATTTAGCTCAATGCATATAGCCAAGCATCTTATAATAAAAATGTTTTTCCATTGACCTTTCATCCTTCATAACTATAATCACTGTCTCTTTGACTTATGCTCCATTCAATTCTCAGCTGACTGTGGTCTTTTCTCTCCTTCACCATTTCAAAAACACTGTCCTTTCAAAGGTCCCTGATGACCTCTATAACATCAAGAGCAAGATCTTATTTTACCACCTTTCAACTAACTCAACCCTGTTAATTAATGTTTATCTTTCTTAGAATGTTTACTTAAAAGTGTTTTGAATTCCATATAAACATTGTCTCTCAAGTCTCTGAGTGCTTCTAGAACTATTCATTGATGGTATTCTTTGCAGGTCTCTCTCTGGCATATCAGTATACTCTCAAATTTTAAATTTGGTTTACTGGTATTTATTTCCTCTGAAGACCTGCCAAATGTGATCTGAACCACTGTCATTGTTTCCACAAAATAGTAAAGGTAGCTGATTGAATACTAGCATTTCTATTCTGCTATTTTTCCTGATGGCTTATATGACACTTATCTGCATAACACCTTATTTAAATGTGCCACCACCAAATTCATCATGTCCAAAGTTAATGTAAGATATTTCTATCCTTTGCCTCTATATTCCTCTGGTCACCCTAAAAAAGAAAACTGGCAAGCATACTGGTTACCTCATTACAGTGCAACCCATAATGCTATCACCAATATGAATCCTAAATATTTCTTCTCACTTATTGATACCTATGACATCCACTTTAAATTCAGGCTTCATTCAGTTCTTACCTGTAGTATCTCAATAACACCCTAATAATGGCTTCAGCCCATCCCTCACACTAGACAAAACTATCTACCACCCACATCTATAGCTGAAAATCCTTCCATTGTCCTCTATCACTCATATAATACTTCCGTGTTCCCCATTATTCACAGGATAATGCACAGGAGACATTTCATGGTAGTGAAGAATATCTCTGCTCTAGTCCTTCTCCAAGACCTAATCCTTATGGGACTATCAAGCTTCATCTCTCTTTACTGCTTTTCTCATGCTTATATGTTGGTAAAACCAGAGTGTGTAGAGCTCCTGGAACACACTGCCATGTTGTACAACTCTTACCTCTCCTTGCACTTCTCTGTCCTCTGAGACTATCCTTCCTATCTTGCTGTTTTGAGCCATTTAAATATTGACAATTCTTGAAAATTTAGTTTGGTACTACTTCTTTCAGATGCTTCATATCTGGCTGTTATTTCTCTCCAAATTTTTAGGTTTCTCCAGTTTCTGTATCACCCTCCTCCAGAAATATCAAAGTAATTTCCCCCAAATGCTATGATCTTTTCACTTCTAGACTTTCCCATAAACTCTTCAGTCTGATATTTCCTCTTCTCTCCCTTTACCTCATCCTCTTAGCTTCCAATAGCTATTCCTAACAAATTTCCATCTTTACCATAGATATTACTTCCTCCTAGGAGACTTCTTGAGCAACAAAGTGTTGATTTGATCCCCTTAGTGCGGTGTCATAGCGTAATAACAATATCAAACATATATAGTATTTAACATGTGCCAGACATTCTTCTAAGTACTTTGCATATATTAGAGTATTTAATAATCACAATAATGCTATAAGTTAAGCATAGTTATTATCCACATTTTAGAGATGAGGAAAATGAGGTACTGGGACATTAATTAATTTATCCCATGTTGAACGCTAGCAAGTGAAAGAGTCAGAGTTTGCACCTAGGCAAGCTGTCTTTGCTCTTGCTGTACTATAATTCCGCATGCAATTCTTCTATCATACATATTGCTTACTCTCCATTATCATTCACCAGAATATAAACTCTATGAATAAACATACTCATTATTAAATCCCTACAATCTATCCAAAAGCTTTTGAACATATCTGATGCTCAAAAAATTTGTGATAAATGACAGAAACATAACTATGTGTTTCTCTTTTTCCCATAGCACTGTGGGAATATCTATGCTTTTGCTGAATCTGTGCCATTATTTACTTATAGCCTTCTTGGCCTTATTGAATTGTAAACCCCTGTAGGACAGAAAACTTTACTTATCCATCAGTGTGTCCCAAGTGAAACACAGGTGCTCAATAAATGTTTGTTGAACAAATCTGTAAATAATACCAGTGGAAGAAATGCATGTAAGTTTTTTGGATATATCTCAACAGTCTCTTTCTATCTGTACATTTATGCAGCTGTAGGAAAATACTTATTATGTAATACTCATGCTAATCATCTATTTTGAGACCTCTTTCTATTCTATTGTACATAAGGATGATTCTGAAATAAATCTTTCTACTCTAGAGTCCTAAAACGTTTTTGAATCTTAATTCTCTTCAAGTATTACATGACTATCCAAAACACAGCAAAATACATTTTAATAGTCCTCTAAGTGTTCAATACTACATTGCACAAGGAGCTAAAAAGAAGCAGAAGGTATATTTCTCGCCCACAAGGGCAATGTAATACAGAAGTTAGTTCCAGCAAAATAAATCTCTGCAAACATAAATGATAGAGACACGCATATGCTCCTATTGACATGGCAAAATACACACAGGTGCAAGAATATCTGGAAATGGGCGGACCCAAATGGATTTAGTTTGACAGGTTTTCTAAGAATTGAATCAAGTGGAAACTTGAAGGAGGGTGATGTGGTTTTATGCGTTTAAGAAAGGTGTGTGACCCAGAAAGGGCAGTGAAAACATACTATAATAGCTCATGGAGAGTAATTTGAAATATTTTCATTTTTTTAAGTATTTATAACAAGTCATAAGGTTGTATATGATAGCTTGACCTGCTAGTCAGAGATGAACTCATAAAAGTCTGCTTTCTTTGACAAATAGTCCAGGCATGGGCTTAATTTTTATTTTTTATTGCCCCACTGTGCTTGTATTTCCACATATCCTCAGCAGAATCCCACATATCTTTCTACCTCTGTTCCTTGAGATTTCTTCCCTTTTCTTTTATTCTCTTTCTTATTTTAACAGTATTTTTTTTTGGCTTTTTATTCCATGGAGAGCAACTTCAGGAACTTTCAGCAATCACCTCCTGCATTTCCAGTACCTTATTAGTTCAACTCACTTAAAAACCTTCTTGAAGCAAGGAAGTAGATCTCATATGCTTTGCATTGTAAGTATTTTGACATTTAATATTAAATTAAATAAGTATGGATATTTTATAAATGTGAAATATATATACATTCATTATATTTTCACATAATTGAACTAATTTTAAGTACACATCATATAGCATAGATAGAAAGGAATAATTTGAATGCGAAAAGATGATTAATTTCAAAATATGGTAGTTATTTTTAACAGCATTTTGCATTTGAATCTTTCCCAGGGGCCATTACGAACTTGATTTGAATAAACCAAAATTTTCCCTAAAGAAACCCCAATTTTCTACTTTGTTGAGAAGTTTCATTTACATAGTCTTCTGATAAAGCATTACCTTCAACCTGTGTGTGATGGTCAAATGGCATTGCCTAACATTAACAATATCCTTTTATCGGAGTTGAAACACTGAAACCTTATCTCTAGTACATGCCTTTACATCTAGCAGTCCATAAGAAATGGAATAAAGTCTGTAGCCTGCAGTATAAAACAAAGAGGAAAAAAAGTCCCCGTTTGCTTTCACCTGGCCTTTTTTTACATACACTTGGTGTTACAACATCTAATCTGGATTTTACTCCTTTCCCTTTGTCAGGAGAGGATCAAATCTGGATTCATTCTCTGGTATACTGCCTATCAGGAAAAGACAGAATTATATAAAATAATCCAAGCATCGTTCTTCTCCTTTCTGGGAAAGGAAATTCCAGCTGCAACTCTCATTTGATTTATTTTGATTTTCTTATTCTTAACCATCATTTTCTTGTTTTCTATGCATAATTGTACAGTGAATTAGGAACAATAGTATATATGTGCAGCTTGCATCGAGAGAGTATTTCTTCCTTTTATTCCTGGGAGAGAGACATTTTGCTGCTCAACCAGAAAGTGAAGAATCAGATATGTTTGTAGTTATGTTGCTATTTTAGCTAATATGGGGGGAAGAAAGGAAGAAATGCTGACCCTTTGCATAAATAATAAGTAATAATATAAAACCTAACATTTATTGAATGTGCCAAATGCCATTTTAGCTAGAGTCTTTAACTTTGTTCTCTCTTTATTTATATGTGACAGATACTCCATCAAGTGGTACTTATTTATGCTTCCCAGATAAAGAAACTGAGGCTTTGTAAGTTTCAGGCACTTTCCCAGTAACCCTCAGCTACTGAGCAAGAGAGCTAGATTTGTGCTTATGTCCATCTGCCTTCATAATGTGTGTTCCTAAACAGCATGCTACATCATTCCATATTTAATACCCCAAATCTCAAAAGAACTTTACTATTAAGCATTGTTTAAATTATGTGTTCTACTGAGTTCTCTATAACTACAGTTAAAGTGAAATTTAATAACTTTTGAAACATAATTTAAGGATGAAACACAAACGGAATAAGCTGTATCTTAGGATGTTTCATGTTCAAATGGATTTTTTAACTTGTAAAAAAAATTTCATATACTTTGCACTAAAATTTCTTGTAATATATCTCCACCAGTCTCTTTAGTCTCCTCAACAAATCTCATTCCACTCTGGGTCTCTCCTTGGTTTATCTGTGGTTATTCTCTCTTTATTATTTTAATCTGTCATATTTGTCCATCCTCTTTTAATCATCTAAAAATGTATTTAAATATTTTGGCTTCTTATGGTATTCTGCCCAGGGAAGGGTTTATTTTCTTTTTCATATTTTTGAAGGGTCTTAGAAGGGTGAAAGAAATACCTATTTGCTCAGCCTAATATCTTGAAACAGTGGCTTCATGTATTTAACTTTTTAAATGACAATGATTAAATAATTATTAGATATACTGGATGTTTAATATCAGTATTGAATGATTCGATCACTTAATTTCACTCTTTATTTTTATTTTTGGGTTCCGTATTTTCTCACTCAAAAAGGAAAATTAGATTTCATTACATTAACTAAACTAATTTGAACTCTTTCCCCCTCTGCCTCAAGCCTCTTTGCAGGATTTATGATTGAGTAGAATATGTATTACAATCAACAGGGGTGGTAATACAAATATAAGTAAAAATAGTATTAAAAATCATTTAAGATATTCTTAAAAAGAACAGTGTATGACTGCAGGAATTTGTAACTTATATGGAGTTAGGTGAAGACTGATTTTTATAATAAGACTGAACAAAATGATAGTTTTATAAATCCACTATTAGGGCTAATTTCGTGATTAATTTAAAAATATTAGTGGGGCCGCCTGGGTGGCTCAATCAGCTAAATAACCAACTCTTGATTTTGGCTCAGGTCATGATCTCAGGGTTGAGAGACCGAGCTCCACATCAGGTTCTGCGCTGGGGGGGTAGCCTCCTTAAGATTCTCTCTCCCTCTCTCCCTCTCTCCTTCTATCCTATCTTCCACCCTCTTTTTCCCTCTCTTAAAAAAAAATTAGTGGGAACAATTCTTATATAATTTCACATAATTGATGCCAAATAAATTTATTATCAACTGCTTTTCAGTCATTAATGTCATATACCTTCTCTTAGGCATTGCTATTTTCTATTATATTTTCTGAGATCTGAAATATTCCTGTGTCTGAGGATGGCTATATAATTGTAGCGCGTCTGTGTCTTATGAGTAGGTACACCATTTCTATGTTTTTGTGTACAGTTATTTTATTTTTGGTGTCAACTTTTAAAAATTATTTATTTTTATTTAAATTCCAGTTAGTTAACATACAGTGTTATATTAGTTTCAGGTATACAATATAGTGATTCAACAGTTCCATACATCACCCAAGGCTCTTCATGACAAGTGTACTCCTTAATTCCCATCACCTGTTTCACCCATTCCCCCACCTACCTCACCTCTGTTAACCATCAGTTTGTTCTCAGTAGTTAAAAGTCTGTTTCTTGGCTTGTCTCTCTTTTTCTCCTTTGTTCAATTGCTTTGCTTCTTAAACTCCATACATGAGTGAAATCATATGATATTGTTCTTTCTCTGACTGGCTTTTTTCACTTGGCATTAGACTTTTTAGCTCCATCTATGTTGTTGCTCTATGGTAAGTTTGTATGTGAATTAAATCATGGTCCAGGTCCACTGACATACTCTCAGACCTCTGCAGTTACCATCATGGTCCTTAGGAGTGTTCCTTTCTCTTGTACCACTCTCAAATAAAAGTGCAAAAATTACTTTTCCTTAATTTCCTTTCATATAAATAAGGTTATAAATTTTAATGAGAATTCCTGGAAAGGATCAAACAAACAGACATACGTGCAACTGGCTACTGCTTGTAGTCAGAGATGTTTGCAGAGTTTTCAGACAGTATCCTATTCTTGTCAGTAGTTCACCATCTTGATGTAGAAAATTAATGTGTTAAAGATTAAAGAGTGAAACTCCTTCTCTCCTCAACACCTGCTCCTCCTTCTTACTAAACAGTAGAAGGGTAGAAATGGGACATATATCACTCAAACCAGTCACTATTTTATTTATTATTTCTAAATTGTAGCTGTTTATGTAACTGATATTGACAGTTTCTTTGTTTGCTTAGTTTGCTTTGTTTGCTTAATTTCCTCTCAGCATTTGGAGTCTCTAAAGTCTGTATGAGACCTCTGCAGGCCTCTTTACCAAATAATATCCTTATTTGAGCGATCCTACTTGGACACAAACTCACGCACTCTCCCTTAGCTCTTCCCCATGGGGCACATGCTGCTGGGATTTCCTTGCCTGGCAAATTTTTGTACGGAGCACAGGCAGGATAGCTCAAGCACAGCTACTTTTCCAAGTGCCCACTTCAACCATGGTAAATCCATACCCATCTTTATCCTGTTCTTGAAACAGCCATCTCTCTCTGCTCTCATATGAAAAAGGGACAGTTTAGCAAACGCACAATTTATGTAGATGTCAAGAAGAGAAGGGAATGATGTGCTAGATTCCTCTTTTTCCTACAAGTGCCCTTGTCTCTCTCTTACCTTGACAACCTCTCCTCACAAACTACCTCTCTAAGGGACAAGTCCAAAGACCCATTCCCTTTCTTGGTCTGCTGGAGAGTGGTATAGATTAATGGCTGCAGGACCAATTTGTCATCCTCTAAGCCTTAGTAAAGATGGCTAGGCTCAAATGTTTATAGGTTACAAGTAGAGTTTCTCAGCACTTATTATTTTCTGGTTTTAGTACAATCCTGAAAAACTTTAACATAAGTGGTAGAAATACGTTTGATCACTCTCCAAATATTTAGCTGGGTCTCTTATATTCTCCTCATATTACAATTACTGTCATGTTTCCATCCTGTTCATTTTCAACCTTTAATGGATCAATTTTCTGTAGCATGAAGTGAGTTTGTACATGTTATTTCTACTCAGCCATAATTTTTTGAGATTTTTTTTTTTTAAAGATTTTATTTACTTATTTGACAGAGAGAGAGAGATCACAAGTAGCAGAGAGGGGGAAGCAGGCTCCCTGCTGAGCAGAGAGCCCGATGCGGGGCTGGATCCCGGGACCCTGAGATCATTACCTGACCTGAAGGTCACCTGAGCCACCCGGCGACCCAATTTTTTGAGATTTTACTATGATGAAATGATTTCCTTTTTTTTCCACAGGTGCTCTATTATTACCTTTCCTGAGACAGTTAGTGTTTAAGAAAAAGAACATTAAGTAAAATACCTTTCTTTTTTGTGCAGCATATACTCTCCAACGTAGAGAAATTATGCATCACCTTGCAAATAATGCCTTCATTATATTTTTATTTTTTCTAAAAATATTGATGATTTAGTTTCTGAGATTCCATATCTAAATTCTATTTCAATATGATTTTTCACAATGAGATTCACAAATGGAGAATTGCCCAAGTAATCATTTTCAAAGCACCATAATTCCAAACTAACTCTGAAAAGAGATATGCTCAAATTAAGAAAGAAAGAAAATCTTCACAGAGGAAGGGGGCTATGTAAAATCATGTGAAATTTTTATCATAGTTTTATGGCATATTATCTTTTTAGTAAAATATTTTAAATAAAATGGCTAGAACATAATATAGTAAAAGAAAGAACAATTTATGTGAGAGATCATACATTATCACATGGGAAAAATAGTATATAACACACTTCATATACAATATAGATATGTGGTGTTTTTTTAGAATTCCTGAAGCAACAGAGTTCTAACTTTGTTTTACTTGGTATTTGATTCAGCTGAGCTATCAATGTGTGTTCTCTCTCTCTCTGAACATTGTAAGGTTTTGTTTTTGCTTGCTAATCATTATACATCCCACTTGCTAGAATTTGAATCAATAGAGTTTCTTCTCTATATAGATTTAAAAAGTGAATCTGGATTTCAATAAATGCTTTGTAGAACCAAGGATTTCTAGGGCATGCCTATGTTAAATACAGGGCAACTTTACAATTGATCCTCATTCTCATAAAACTTAGAAGTTATTGAGAATGCACTAAAGATAGACAACTCATAATTAAAAGATGTTCTTCTAATGAAAATAACTATTACTGAGTCTTTAAGAAAAACTCAATTGAGTATCCAGTCATTATGACAGTATAGGTGTTAATGGTATAAAACAGGGAAATCATATATAATTGTATTTAACTTCAGCATATTATTTTTCTTTCTTGGACTTGCTACATAGAGTCAAATATGAAAAAAGTGTGAAAATTTGAAGATCTGAAAAATCGTGCTAAGGAGCGGTTGGCATTTTGTGTTCTAATTCTGAGATTCTTTCTGTTACATTTATCTAAGAAAATGAGTATTGCATATGGATTATGAAAAAATCATACGATATGATTTATTGTATCTTTTAAGGTTAGTGATAATAATAAAATCATAAATCATACATGAATAACCTTGTGAAGAGTATTTCATATCCACCATTAATTTCATTTTTATACTATTAATATCACTAATGATAGCTATCGTTTTCCAAGTATTTACTTGGTTTTAGACAATTTGTACAGAAAAATTTAGGACGTTTTCTTTTTAGGAAATTTTTTTAAGGAAATTTTTAGGAAAAAGCCATGATAACCACGAGGCACAGGTATTGTATTCTATATTGTTATTGCACTTTTACAGAGTAGTATGGTTGAGATTCTAAACTACATTTTACTGATTCCGCCCAATATACTCTATATTTCCTATCACTGCTTCTGAGAAGAAGGTAAGATAATTATCACCAGCCATTCAGTAGGTGAGACTGAGGTTAGGAAGATCTCACAGGCTCTGGATAAATAATCTAACTTAGTTCAAGCTATACTTATTTTGCCCTTGTACCAATATTGCCCTTCTTCAGTTATGCAGATAGTAGATGTGAGGTTAGATATTATTCAGACTGAAAACCCGAAATCCTTTATGGTATAAGATAAGTATATAAATAAAAACAGAAGACAAATATATCTACTTGCAAATGTGCAGAATTTCAAAGGGAAGTCAAGTCATATAGAAGGGACTATATTCATTCACCTCACAATTTGTTAATAAATTGTGATAAACAATAACATCTTGAGTAGTTGCACTCTTCATTTTTAAAATTCATTTTCCTTTTCTCATATTTTAAGGAACACCACCTTAGAACCACAAAAGTTGTTTCTTTAACTTTTTAAAAAATCTCTTTACAGTATAAACATCAACTACTCATGCAGCTGCTTTGAAAGAACTTTGGACAACCAAACAAAACCCACTTACTTCCCACTTGCTCTTAATGGCTTATAATATAGTATAATTATATTGTGTTCATCTTCCTCTTTTCCATTTCATTATACGACAACTCCATTCTTTTTATACAATAAGAAACATAATACTATACTCTGCCTTTTTCCCTTTAGAAGGCTAGTAGAATATAAATGTTATCATTATCAAGAACAGAATTGTCTTAAGAAAAAAAATCTTTTACGTCTTCTATGACAACAATGATAAAAAAAATTAAGAAGTTACAACCAGTAAAGAGAATTTTTCCCTGCTACTTTTGGTTCTTGTTAGAAGGAATAAAGACACATCCCTTAGCCCAATTTAGAATGCATTCTGATATTCTGTACTTAAAAAAACATATATCTTGCTTTCCCCACTGATCTTTCATATTGTGCAATAAGAAGATATAGCATACTGCATTCAGCTTGATAGCAAGAGTCTGAAACCAAGACAGCAGAGACATGAAGCTATTAAGAAATAAAACATGTAATCTTAACAATGTTCTTTACTTGAATTCATTTCTTGTAGGGGTTTTCCAATACATCTGCCTTTTCTCATTGAGCTTCACAGGAATAGTAGTATGGAGTAGAAAGAGTTATGGGCCAAGAGCTTGAAATCTTGGGTCAAGCTCAAGCTTAGCCATACATTCATTTAAAACTTTTTGAGGGAAATAATTGTACAAGACCTCGTTTTATTCCCATTTCCTCATATAGAATTTGGCATAAGGACTAAATAAATATTTGTTGAATGAATAAACACATGAGCTCAAACTGTTAATGTTCTCTGAGTCACAGATTCCTCACTTGAAAAATGGAAATAATAACATCTGAACTGTGATGGCAGTAAGAAACTATATGTCTGTTTGATTTGTATGTATATGTACTTGAAAATATTCTGTAGTTTGTGTAAGCTATAAAGTACATGCAGATGTAAAAAATATTATTTTTTATTAATATTAGAATCCTTGTTGAAGACACTGAGTGACAAAAATGAGCATTTTATGATATTCACTATGACAGTCATCAGAAAGCTGTAAATGCAAAGTAAAGTTTATAAATACAAAGTGAGAATGCTACTATGCTCGTAGTTTGTGATAAAACTTCCCGACCTAAATAGTACACCTCTGTTCCCTGAGGGGTAACTTGAATACTATTTAATACTGCCAATAGGATATTCAAGAGAAGAATTTAATGTTTTACATGTCAAACAGAAGTTTCTCCCACAGATCATTACCATTAAATACTGGCATCAATCAGAAATTCGGTTCAGAGTATAAATTTGGATTATTTTTAAAGTTAAAAAACTCACAGTGATTGGTAGAGGCAAGTCAAAGATGAGGCTTAGGAGCAGTCCATCTGTGTTGCAGGCAATCCATGAGGTACATTGTCTATAGAGAATTTAAAAACAATAATAAAGTTTGACTAAAGTTAGTATGCTATTTTATTAACACCATACCTTAAGTCAATGATCAAATTTTCCTTCCAGAAAAAATTCTGTGTTGTTCTAATTTCTAATCAATTGCTACAGTTACTATAGTTTTAATAATAAGTATGTAAGCTTCAAATTAGCACATTTGTGTTACTTATCCTCTAGTAAACATTGTATTCTACATCGAATTTAATTTAAAGCTCAGTTTTACGGCTGGGCTTGATACATGCATTTGTTTCCAGAACGAATTCATAAAGATTTGGAATCATTTGAGATCTCTCTAAGCAAAGCACAGTTCAAGTCTCACTTTCAACAACGGAGTAGAAATAAATAAGGATTATAAAATGGCAGAACAAAGCTTGAATTGATCATCTGGATTTTTATCTGAGTTCAAAATATTGGAAGCTATTACAATTGGTCCTGGGATGCCTGGGTGGCTCAGTTGGTTAAGTGACCAACTCCTGATTTCGACTCAGGTGATGATCTCAGAGTCATGGAATCGAGTCTTGCGGGATCTGTGCTCAGCTAGGAGTCTGCTTGAGAATTCTCATTCTCTCTCTCTCTCGCTCTCTCACATAAATAAATAATTAAAAAAAAAAAAAAAAGAATTGATCCTAAAGAAACTACAATGTAGAGAAACACTGCACTTTCTGTAATTTATTGTAAAACAGGATTTTTATCATTATTTGCCAAATTTTCCTTTTAGATATTTTTTAAATGATGTACATCCACTGTATTATGTGAAAGACCTTTTTTTGAAATTAAAATTAATGAAAAGTGTTTGACAATTAACTATGATCAGAATTAGAGTTACAAATCTGGTTACATTGTTTATTGACCATAAATATTTTAAGAAGGTAATTCTGATAGTCATTGACAAATCTGCAGATTAAGACTTGCAAACAAAAAATTTAAAGTGATTATAATTTATTACAGCTGAAGACCCATATATGTGTAAGATACTTTCTCATTCTTTAAAAGATACAGTAATTACTAAAAAAAATACTAACCCACTACATTATTCCCTATTTTGTACTGTAAAATTCCAAATTTGTATTCTCTAACATTTTTTACTGACATAATCATATATATATTTATCTTACTGTAATTATATTTATTTTATATATATTTTATAAATATACTATATTTTTATTATATACATATTTATTTTACTAAATGTTATATATATATGTATATATATATATACATATATATATAACATTTAGTAAAATAAAACCTTTACTGTTTGTGTTCTCTTTCTGGCCATTATTTTTATCTATTTCATTTCATGATTATTGCCTTATAATAATCTACTCAGAGTATCACCTATGCTAGATATGTCATTGATGGTGATTCCTGTCCCACAAATTGTCAGATGAAGGAAAGAATGTTGAAGCTGGATATGTCACTTTTCAAACCATATGGAAGCAATGAGTTATTTTTAATAGTAAAGAGATTCAGTTCTCAATTGAGCTTGATATGGTAGAAAGGGAAAATTTTAAAGTTCTCTTCTGTATTTGTACATACAAGTGTGTAAAGTAGGGATGACAG
Organism: Potos flavus; assembly: GCA_028534135.1. Taxonomy (NCBI): domain Eukaryota; kingdom Metazoa; phylum Chordata; class Mammalia; order Carnivora; family Procyonidae; genus Potos; species Potos flavus. The sequence continues at coordinate 70,042,270 of CM052895.1, read as the reverse complement.
TGAGATAACTAGAAAGGATAATGTTTCCCTGATCTTTATTTGGAATTTCTGCTCATTAAAAGAGAGCATAAAAAATGTAGAGCATAAAAAATGTAAGCCACAGAGAGGAGGAGGATATTTGTAATACATGTAAACCACAAAGGATTCATATCCAGTATGTATGAGGTATCTTTATAAATCAATAGAAAAGAAGGGAACACAAATGAGAAAACATTTAAACAGGATATCCAAATGGCTAACATACACCTAAACAAATGTTCAATGTCATTGATATTAGGGAAATATAAATTAAAACCACTATGTGATATCATTACAAACGAACTACTTTAAATTAAAAGAAAATATAACAGATTGACAGTACCTATTATTGGCAAAAATGCAGAATAGTTAGAATGATCACATACACTGGTAATAAGTATAAACTGGTACACCTCTTTGGAAAACAATTTGGTATTATCTACTGAATTTGATCATATGCATACCCGGTGACTCAGCAATTCCTTATAAGAATGATCTAGCAGCTTCACTCATAACTAAAAACTGTACACAACCCAGTTATTCATCAACAGTAGAAAATGAATTACCTGTGGTGTATTAGTAGAACTGAATGTTATACAGCAATGAAAATGAATAAACTACTGCTACATGCATTAAGATATAATCTCATGAACACCACTTCTATGGAATACATAAAGCACAATTGTATATGTAAAGAACTCCTACAAAATTTATATTAAGTTCAAAACTGGGCAAGAGTAATATGCAGAATTAGAAATCATGATAGTATTTAACTAGGGGTGAAGTACTGGTGACTGGGAGGGACGTCAGGGAGGAATTCTCGTGTGCTAATAATATTCAATGTGTTAAAGTTTTTCATAGCTATGTTATACTTCAAAAAAAGTATTAGATTAAGTTAAATATATTGCATTTACTGTAATTTCAATAACATAGCAGATCTAAACAAGAACTCCACTTGCATAGCAGAGCCACATAGATTGTATCTCCAATCTACAATCACACTAAACATAAATTGACCTTATACAGCAACCCTTGATGTAATGTACTGGTATAGATTTTTATCTTTTATCAAAAATCTTTTGAATATAAAGGTCATTAATAAGCCATTTAGATAAAATCAGATTTTGAAATTGTTAGTGTAAAAAAATCTATTACATTTGTTTCTTATATGGTGATTTAGTATCTCATTCACAGCTTAATCATTATCTCACATAGAATTACTAAATTGCCTAGTGGAATTACCAGTTAAAGAGATGTAAAGAATACATGTGCTACATTATTCTTCACATTTCCTTTATGAGTTTTCACAGATGTCTTGAAATGTATGTTAGGGACAATTGTTTGCCATACACATGATTAATGCTTTTAAATCAAGAACCTATTGAAGTTATATCGTACCTGCACTATTTTGATGTTTTCTATTTAGATATACACTATTATTTGATATAAACCAATTTTATTTCTTTTTAAGAAAACACAAACAGGCAAATTCTCTGAGTAAAAAATCCTTGAACCTTCTTCAGAAGGCAAAGAATAAGGAAATGGTAGTAATGTAGTATAATGGCAAGAGGTACATATGTCTGCTTTTTTTTTTTTTTTTATTTACTAAAGTTTTATAGGGTGTTAATATCCATAGGAGTTAAAAAAAAAAATATATCCGTAGGAGTTAATGTTATCATGATTACAAACCATATGCAAAATTTGATTAAATATGAAATTACTATAAACTATGAGTGACCTAAGTCATAAACCTCAGACCAACATTGTTTGAATAAATATACTTAAAAATTTATCTACATTTAATGAAAAATTTAAAACACATAAAAATTTTACTAACCAAAACAGTGAAATTCTAAAAGGCTTGAAAGACAACTTCAGGTTAATAAATTGTGCCCTTCTGTCAAACAAGAGATTTTCAAGAAAATGTCTATATGATACTATTAGTTCTCACATCATTTAAGTAAAAATAATAGAAATAACCATCTAGAGCAATAACTCTAAATATGTGATGTCGTCTTCTAGTATCTCTTTCAGTGTAACATTCAGGGGTTTTGTTCCTATGTTTTTTCCATGCCTTCTTTCTCTTCTTGAATGTAGTTAAGCTACTTTTCTGTTGTTACCTTACAGATAAACATTAAATTGTATTATTAACTCCAGAAAAAATCCATAAAGTTGAAAATTCATAGAACTCAGGATTTTATTCCTTGCTTTATTATTATTTATATGGCTTTCAATTCCGTCATATGTGAGTTGATAGAGTTTAAGGGACACTGTTATGTCCAACATTGCTTCTGAGGTAAGGTGTATGCTTCAAGTTATAAGATTCAGAAGATCTCTTTATTCAATAGCCCTGCAATTCTGTTGCTAGTGGGTATCACTTTTCACTGAACACTGCCTATGAAGCCAGCAACCTGGGTTTTTGACTTAATGGATGTGTAAGCCATTTAGTCTGATAAAGAACATGTTCCTTTTTGACTTGTCTTCCATAATGCCTTTTACGTTTGTAACAAAATGTTCTGTAGGGCTTTAATAACTAATGTTTGTTTTTGGAACTGGAGAAACGTCGTATGAAAGTCATCAACTCACCTTCAGAATGCACTTCAAAACAACACTCCAATCATTGTGATTAATAAATATAATAAGAAAAGGCCTTGAGTTTATTTGTAAGTTATATTTTAAAACTTTCAATATCAATATGTAAAAATCAAGTGAAATTATTGTTGATTTTAGAAAAAGATGAATTTTCATGGAAAAAATTTTTGTCAAGAAAAGACAGAAAAGATAATAGTTTAAAATGTTTGCTTTGATACCAAATCAAAGTATCACAATACTAGTTCTTCTCATTCTATCACACCTGCGTTCATGGAAAGACATCATATAAAAAATTTATATACCAGCTACTATTAGAGAAGTATGATTGGGTAAAAAGTTCATTTTCTTCTACAGTATGTAATATTGTTATTAAAGATAATTTACTTCAATTTCCATCAACCATGCCTTTAGAAAGAAACATTTATATATACCACTGGTTCAGTTGTAGGTTTCTTTTTTTTTTTTTTTTTAAAGATTTTATTTATTTATTTGACAAAGAGAGAGAGAGAGAGAGAGATCACAAGTAGGCAGAGAGGCAGGCAGAGAGAGAGAGGGAGAAGCAGGCTCCCTACTGAGCAGAGAGCACCATGTGGGGCTCGATCCCTGGACCCTGAGACCATGACCCGAGCTGAAGGCAGAGGCTTTAACCCACTGAGCCACCCAGGCGCCCCAGCTATAGGTTTCTATTAAGGAAAAACATCCTGCAATGCAAAAAGCAATTTTAAAAAGTCTTGAGTACATTACAGTTTTCTATATTGTTATTTTCATGAATTAGATCTCCATCTCTTGAAAAAGTATATATATCAATCTGTCAATTATATCATGATAAAATAATATTGGCAATTGTTATTTTTAGATTTATTTATTTGAGAGAGAGAGAGAGAGCGTGCACATGGACAGGGGCAGAAGGAGAGGGAAAAAGAGAGAAGAGACTACAACACTGAGCACAGAGCCTGATGCAGGGCTTGATCTCTGGACCCTGAGATCATGACCTGAGCTGAAATCAGAAGTCGGATGCTCAACTGATTGAGCCACCCAGGCATCCCTATAATTGTTATTTTTATAGATCATTTTTCTTAATGCCAGTATAAAAAGATTAATGTATTTTAAAACTTGTTTTTAAAAGATTTTCAAATTTAAAAATTTTTAGAACTCTAACCAATTCAAGTGTGCCTCTTAAAATTCTAAAATTTCAAAATATGCTTGGGACACAAAAAATTTGGCGTTAACTGGATTACCCAAAATAATCAAGTATTAATTTATTATTCCTGGGGAAAACTGGGGTATTATTAGAAAATAATTCCCATTAGAAAGTTAGCAAATATTTCTTTCTGTTTGTTTCTCAATTTTTTTTTTTCTTCCTAAATACAAGCTCATAATTAGGTGCCTCTTGCCTGGAAATTGCTTGCTATTGGGAAAGAAAAGGTATGTCTTTTTATCCTGAAATTTACTGGTAGGAAAGTAAAAGACCATGGTAAAATGGTTTGATCTGATACTCTGATATACCTTAAGTATGAAAAGTGACTCTGCTTGGTGTGATATTAAATAGACTGGACATGTTGATTTTGTGTGTTTATCTTTTTGATGATATTTATTTAATTTTTAGGTTTAAGTCAATGAACTTAATGAATTGGATTTTTAAAAAACTTCATCTGGATAGACAGATAGATACATGGAAATGGACTTTTAAAAACACAACCACAGGGGCACCTAGGTGGCTCAGTTAGTTGAGTGGCAGACTCTTGATTTTGGCTAATGTCTTGATCTCAGGTTTGTGAGATCGAGCCCCACCCTGCCCCTCAGGCTCTATGGTCAGTCTGTTTAAGATTCTCTCTCTCTCCCTTTACTCCTTACCCCCTCAATTCTCATGTGTGCACTCTCTCTCTCAAAAAAATAATAACAAAAATAAATAAACGAAACAATTACAATATATTATCAGATATTAAAATCAGTATTTTCTTAATATTACCAAATAGCTAGATTAAAAAATAATCTGATCCAATTTGGATACAAATGAGATCAGTATGTTTCTTAGGTCTCTTTTAATTACTTATCATAAATAATTAATATTTAATTATATATTTCCATATTACCTCTTTTTCGTCCCTTGCAATTTATTTGTTGAAAAAAATTAAGGCACTTAATTTGAAGAATTTCCCAAAGCATGGATTTTCCTGACAGCAGACTATCATTTCCTGAAAATTGACAGGTAAATCTTGAGGCTTTATCTGATTTGTGGTGAGAGACTTCATACACAGTAGGGTCTAACTTTTTTTAATACAACACAAGCTGGAGTTTGGGGAATTTATTGTTGACCATTATAACTACATACATTGTCCTTATTCCTGAATGCAGATTGTTACCCTGAGTGCTAATGAAGTTTCTTCTGGATGAGAATAACTATAAAATATCCTGTGGCAGAAAATCTGGGGAACACAAAAGTCCTCCTTACTCTGGGGCTGATGTTTGGATTAAGTGTGTAAGGTGATGAGACACCTGACATTTCATTGGGGAGACTTGAGCATAGCTTCGGCCAATGAGACCTGTTGAGCACTGGGTCCTAATTAGCAGTGCAAAGGTACTCTTTACGTTTTCTATTATCCTTAATCCTAGAGGAGAGTTTGATTTATCTTGCCCTGTAATAAGGATGAACCTTTGTCAATTCAGTGCAAAGTACTATTCATGAAAAGTATAAATGTTCTTTCACTCCCCAAATATGACTTTTAGAGTACTCATAATGAACTAGGCACTGTGTTAGGAACTTAAAGTATAAAAATGTGTGAAATTAGACATGATTCCTATTTTTATGATAATATGGTCAAGTGAGGAAGACAGATAATAATTAAATAATTCTCCTAATTAATACATGACTACTGAGAGAATGCTTTGAAGTGAAAGAACACTATTTAATAAAATCATAAAGTGAAGGAACCAAATCTCAAGATGTAGCAAAAGATAATGAAGACAGTATAAAGAAGGCATATTTTTGGAGGTGATAAATAGCCACCAGAATTTGTTTATGAAACATACAAATATTTCTCAACCAATCTGAGGGAGGTATTAGCTGAGGGAGAAAATCCTATTAGTTGAGGGAGGATAGCCTATTCCTGAAAAGAATTCTGAGGGTCTCTGAGATGTAGTCCTCACGCTCTTTTTATTAGACATTGAATAAAAGGATTATCTCTGAAAGTAAGAGAGGTAAGGACTGTTCGGTTTCTATCTCAAAACTGATTATAAAAAAGAGGCCTTCTCATCCTTGTTGTCTTGATGGTCCACATTGGAAATATCGGGTAAGCAGAGAAATAGATCTCTTCACAAAAGGCTTTGACTTCTGGATAGGTTCAAACAACTTTAACTGCTATTTGCAATACAAACTAAATGGTCTGGTGATTATATTAACCTTCCAGTATCAGGCTGACTAACGTGCTTTGTCTAGAAATACAGAGAAATTTCTCATAAGCCACATGTAAAGTAACCATGAATAACCATGTGCAAAACTATGAACACAAGCTGAACAGATTTAAAAATACAATTTTCCCTACATCATGAAGTATTTCTCTACTTCAGCAATTCTTTATGTGAGAGAGATAGCAACCAAAGACACTTTAATATAAAGGAACCACAAATTTTTTTTTGGTTATAAATGGGAAACAGAAGACAGAAGACAGAATATAGGAAATAATTTATGGAGAAAAAGAAAACAAAAGAACATTTTTTTACTTGGAAATTTTTGCAGTCTGATACCTGCCTTGCTCACAGAGAAGATAAGTAGTGACAGATGTGGCTTTGTTATAGAAAGAATTTAATGTCAAGCAGCTGAGCAACTATACTTCTTAAAGAAAATTAATCCTGGGCTGTCTTAATTGGACTCCTTTCCTCTCCTCTTTCCTCCTTAAATTTCCATCTGGAGTTTTCAGTAAATGATAGCAGTCTTGATGGGATCTAGTAGTCTGAGTGATTTTACATTCCCAGTCTTCCTGCTAGTAGTGTTCATAAACACTCTTTGTAAGTACCACTGTCCAGGGTGGGATGACTCATCTCAAAACGCGGCATTTCATTAAAAGCTGACTAGGAATGAAATATTATCATTTACATACGTATTCTCCTTTTCTTTCCTATCATAGTTTTCTCCAGGAATAACAGGTTATATAATGGTATTATTAGTAGGGATAATTTATAGAAAATAAAAATTACCATTTTTATGTATTTTATCTTTAACCATGAAATTTTGAAATTCCTATATTATGAAGGCACCATTATTTGAGGGGGTAGCCAGTGTTGCCCTTCTCCTGGATGGAGCTATTATATTAAAACCTTTTTAAAAAATTCATAATAAACACCCAGTTAAACAAGGACAAGATACCAAAACAAAGCCCTCAGGATAAGATATTTAGAAGGGTGAAATCTTCTATACAGGCAAAACTTATATATACTTATGTAAGTATATACTGTATATACTTATATACTTATATGTACTTCATCTAATGATGAAATAGAGGAGGGAGACAGTGACTTTTATGTTGGGGGCCACTCCAGGCTAGTGATTCCATTGATGTCTCCCTGTTCTGGATGACCCATCTTGCACATTCTAGTGAAATGGTTCCTCATCCCTGTGTGGTTTTATCTGGTTCTGCATGTTTAATACTAGTTAAATTTCACTAGTGTGGCTTCCTATTTTTCTATCCATCAACTGTTTACAAGATGGTGAAAAGTCTTCACGGCATTCTAGATCAGTGTTGTCCAAGAGAAATATTATTTATGCCACATTAGTAATTCTAAACTTTCTAGTAACCACATTAACAAAAGTAAAAACAATGAAATAAATTTTAATGTTGTATTTGATTTAACCTAATGTATAAACATTATTTCAACACATAATCAATGTAGAAATCATTCTTTTCATCATACTAAAGGTACCAAATCTAGTTTATATTTAACACAGCACATCTTAATTTGAAGTAGCCACACTTCAAATGTGCAAT
>CM052895.1:69957461-70034178 GCA_028534135.1 Potos flavus | reverse complement strand
TCTAGTAACCACATTAACAAAAGTAAAAACAATGAAATAAATTTTAATGTTGTATTTGATTTAACCTAATGTATAAACATTATTTCAACACATAATCAATGTAGAAATCATTCTTTTCATCATACTAAAGGTACCAAATCTAGTTTATATTTAACACAGCACATCTTAATTTGAAGTAGCCACACTTCAAATGTGCAATTGCCACATGTGCTCAGTGGCTACCATATTGGAGAGCACAACTTTAGATACTAGCAACAGGTTTATTACTCTCCTTTATGTAGCCACAGGCCTAGATCAAGCAATTAAGTACCTTATAAAGAATGTTCTCCATTTGTGCACACTGAGAAAATAAGAAATGAGATGACCATGTCCTCATCTTAGAAAGTCAAGTATCACCCTTTCTTTTAAAGTTCATTTTGTCTTGAATCAAATTTACATGAGTCTCTATGACTCAATTCATAAACAGGGCATCTGAATCTTCACTCTCAGTCTTGTTTCATTCCACATCTAGGTATTAGGCTTGTGCAATCCTTTCTTAGAACTCTTAAATGTCTAAATGTGGACAAAGCCCTTAAGATGTCCTTGTTATATACTAGGCAGAAATAAACAAATCAGCAGGAAAGAGAATTCCAAACTCAAGTGAGGCTGGGAATCATATAATCCATACACTAAGCCCATAGTATGTTCATAATAAAAACCAAACACATAATCATTTTTATTCATATAGACATAGATTTGAATCCTGCCTCTATCATCTGTTTCTGTTCCTAACATATTCATGGTAGAAACTCGCTTTCCTCTCAGATAGGAACAATAATAGTAGTACTTAATATTAAGAATTGTAATTATAACCGTACACCCAATACTTGCTTTGGATCAAATTCTTTGCTATGGACTTCACATCAGTTAGCTATTTATTAAATGGATAATTAAATCAATTTCATTAAATGAGGTAATATGTAATGCTGCTAAGTTATATTAGCTTATCAATATAATCTCTACAATAAAATATTAATATATAATTGTTTTATTATTTTCTGGTCTGTCTTTAATTTTTTTAATCAATGATAACATTTTAATTTTCATCACAGAAAGAAAACCTCTAATGACAAAACAATGTACATTATTTATTACATGAATCCCCAGGGTATAATTTGTTAATTGCCTGTAAATCTTGGGTGCTCAGATGCTCAATAGATAATGAATGAATGAGTGAGCCAAAAAGAAAGCATTTCTAAATTTAACAGTCGTGGTGTAAAAAAGCAAGGGTATAGAAATCATGCTTTCTATTCCATTTGGAGAGCTGAATTTACAAGACAGCCTCCAAAATTTGTTAAATCAAACCAAAGGAGTTATACATTACATAGTTACTGAAACAACCAAAATGTTTACTTAAATGGAGGGGTCAGATTCATTGACAATGGGACCGATTTGATTCCTCATATTCCTCTTCTGCCTTCCCACTAAAACTAAGTCATGAATGTGCCACCTAATTGATTAACAACTGGAACAGCTTGACATACAAAGTGGCAAATCCTGTGGGTGCAGAACAGATCTATATATAAAGGGCTCTACTATTTGTCAGCTTACAGATTTGAAGATGCATTGAGTCTGCTTCCTTTTTTTCCCAAATTATACAAAAAATTAGTTTTTGCATGTACCATATACATGTAAGTTGAATATAAAATATACCAAAAATTTCTGAGCAAATGTGGAACTAATGCCCTTTTGTATACACACTTCTAATTTAAATCTAATTCAAAAGTTTTCATTTTATAAGAGCCATCAAAATGTACTGACAGATAGCAGCATTTCAGGAAAATTGGATATTCGTGTGGAAAAGAATGAAACTGGATCCTTATCTTACTTATCACTCTTAAAAATTAACTTTGAAATGAAGACTTAAATGTAAGAACAGAAATCGTAGAACTCCTAGAAGAAAACAGGAAAAAAGCTTCTTGACATGTTTCTTTTATTCTTATGGCAACATTTTTTTGCAGATGAGACCTAAAGCACAAGCAACAAGAGTGAAAATAAACAAGTGGGACTATATTAAACTAAAAAGCTTTGCACAGCAAAAGAAATGATCAACAAAATGAAAGACAAGCTACAGAATTGGAAAAATATTTGCAAATCATACATCTAATAAGGGGTTAATATCCAAAATATATAAAGAACTCATACAATTCAATAGCAAAAAACCTGAAATAATCCAATTAAAAATGGTCAAAGGACATTTGAATAGATATTTCTCCAAAGAAGATATAAATGGCCAAGAAATACATAAAAAGAAGTGTCATTAATCATTAGGAAAATACAAATCATAACCAAAATGAGATATTACCTCAGCCCTGTTAGCATGGCCATTATCAAAAAGATAAATGCTTGTAAGGATGTAGAGAAAAGGGAAACTTTGGGAGTGCCTGGGTGGCTCAATCGGTTAAGCATCTGCCGTAGGCTCGGCCATGATCCCAGGATTCTGGGATCAAGCCCTGAGTCTTGATCAATGCTCAGCAGGGCGTCTATTTCTCCCTCTGCCCCCTCCCCCTTCTCCCTGCTTGTGCTCGCTCTCTCTCATGTGCGCACGCTCTCTCTCTCGCATATGCATGCACTCTCTCTCAAATAAATAAAATCTTTAAAAAAAAAAAAAAGGAAACTTTGTGTACTGTGGATGAGATTGTAAACTGGTACAGCCACTATAGAAAACAGAATCCCTTAAAAAATTAAAAACAGAACTACCATATAATCTACCAACTACACTTCCGAGAATATATCCAAAGGAGACAAAAACACTATGTTGAAACAATATCCACAACCCATATGTTGATAGCAGCATTATTTACAATAACCAGACATGAAAACAATTTAAGTGTCCACCCATGCATATATGGATAAAGAAATTGTGAGATATACACGGACACACAATGGATATTATATAGCCATAAAAATGGAAATCTGAAATCTGTGGCATGGACAGACCTTGAGCACATTAGGTTAAGTGATGTAAAACAAAGAAAGATAACTACTGTATGATCTCACTTATATGTGGGATCTAAAAGCAAAATAAAACAAAGCAAAAAAAAAAAAAAAAAAAAGGAATGAAATGAAAGAAAACTACCATACTCATAGAAGAAGAGATCACATTTGTGGTTACCAGAGGCAGTAAGTGAGGGTAGGTAAAACTTGAGGAAGGTGGTCAAAAGGTACAAACTTCCAGCTAAGGTAATACATTACCTTATATATATAATATTTCCAGAAAGGTAAATAAATGCTAAGATGTAATATACAACATGATAGCAATAGTTAGCATTGCTGTAAGATATCTTTGAAAGTTGTTAAGAGAGTAGATCGTAAGAGTTCTTTTCACAAGGAAAAAACATTTTCTTTTTGTATCTCTGTAAGATGATGGGTGCTAACTAAACTTACTGTGGTAACCACTTCACAATACATGTAAGTCAAATCATTATACAGTACCCCTTAAAATTATACAGTCTTTTATGTCAATTATATCTCAATAAAACTGGGAAAGTTTAAAAAAGATAATCATTATTTCTGTATTAAGGGCTATTTTGAATGACAACCAGTGTGTTTAACTTTTCCTGTCCTTTCAAACTTTGAGTGGAAATATTTTTTATGTAGCTACATTTCCTTTTTATATGAATAGCAAAATAATTGCTAATTTGGATGCAAACTTATTTCAGAGTTGCACATCACTATTTCACATCTGCGCTGTTCATTTAAATAACTTCCACCTTAAAAGAACAAAAACCACTAAAAAGTAAAATTTTTATTACAATGGCTCAAGAACTTCTGGTCTAAAAATTTTCAGGATATTTCCAAAGCTAGTATTAGGGCTTCTGATGACAGGCTTATAGCAAATAAGAGATTATAATTCATTACACAAGATTATCTGGGAGAGATTTTAGATGAAGTTTTTACTTAAAGAAATAAACTTCAAGGTTTTCCCCTCAAAGGGAGATGGATATAAAAATGTGACCCCTCCTTCACTTTCCCTTCCTTTCTTTTTCTCTTTCATTTCCCTCTTCCTATTTTCCTTCCTTCCTTTTTTTTTTTAAGCAGGAAAATAAAGCTTCAAAGATTGATGTTTTATGAGTACGAGAATTGAGATCCCTACTTAGGATCCTAAAGGATGAAAGGCTATTGCCTGAGGGGTAAATGAACTTGTCGTAGAAGGTCTTGTAACCACTTAAAGGAAAAATATATGCATAGTCCTGCTAAAGTGCTCCCTGGGAAACCTGTCTGATCTTCACAATGTTAGCAAGATATCCGATATGTAGGAATGGGAGCACGTGATTTACAGACATACTGCTCTCCCCTTTACTTCATGAGGAATCAGCAGACATGATTTGGGTTACGAATAATGCTTAATGAAAATAACCCAGAAAGACTGGCCTTCCAGGAAAATGATAAAAAACATAGCTTGAAAAGCATTGAAAGACAAAGGCACTATAAAAAAGATGAAGGAAATCATCAAACTCATGAACATATAAGTCATCCAAGTTTCAGGACCTATTGAATTAGAAGATTCTTGCCACGAAGGTTTATAAATTCCTAATTCTGTCTTCAAGTTATTTAATTATTTACTTCGACTATTTGTTAAATGAAAAACTACAGAGAATAAAAAAAAAAAAACAATACAAACAAAGAAACAAAAAAGCAAAAACTCTGATTTATCAGGCTTTGTGTATTCTGAGTTACCTATAAAGTGAAAGAATCCGGGTGAATAAATGAAGGTTAACTCATCAACAGCAAGATCATTATTTCAAAAGATCTATTGAAGGGCACGGGGTAGCCCTCACTGTGTTAATGTGCAAGCATAAATATTTGAAGAAATAAAGCTTAGAATGTCCATCTGGTCAAAACTTACAACAGTAAATGAAAGCTAACTTCTCTTTCTTTGAGTCTATCTTTTCCTAGAATGTAAAGCAGATCAAATTATGATTTCTACTGAAAGGAACCTCACATTTAATATATGCAACACCTTGCCTATCCATCTAAATAAATAGGAATCATGTTACTATTTGTACTAAATGTACGAATTTGTACTATTAGTACAAATACTTACACAATACATTCTATTGGACTAGAGGTAAAAGGTTTCTGTATAACTTCTGATAAGAAAGTTTAATTTTCTGGGCCTTAGTGTCTTATTTGTAAAATGACTCTTTTGAAAAAACAATAAAGGGCTAGAACTAGATGTCAAAGGAGTTATATATTTTTTTAACTTAGGTATAAAGAGATATATGATACATATACATATATTTATATTATTCTACTCTTTGCAATATAAAAAAGTTGATTGATTTGCTTATTTTGTTGATACTTAAAGAGATATATTGTTACTCATAATAAAGTCTGTTTACTTTTTTCTTCAGCTTTTGCTTTGAGGAGTTGGTTTGTTTCATAATAAGGTATTAGGTATTTCTGTGAAGCTGTATCAAGAATAAGAATAAACCAAAATTGTAAAATAGTTTTATAAAGGTTCAATAATATGTAAATGCCTCTGGCTCTTTCTTTTACCTTTTGAACTATACACAATATTATAACTGACTGATCTAGTTACCTTGAATTCCGGTTTGTCCCCATTAGAATCTAAGCAATTCTCTGTTTAGATTAAGTAAAGAAATAAATCATCTCCCATTTTATATGAGGTGTTGACATTATTGATTTAATGTTCTCTTAAAATCTTCCGGGGAAATGGTTTTTAAATTATAATAATAAGTGGACAGAAATTAATGGACCTACCCAAACTAGAGCAACATGTTGGAATGTAATTCATTGTCAAAATTTTGTGAGTGAATTTTAGTAAGGAAAATTATGGCTAAGAGGCTCTATGTAGGTGTTCTTTTATAACTTGCACTGCTTCTCTGTGAGCTAGTGTTTGAGAATTCTGCTCTGAGACACATAATTGTTTCCTTTCACACAACTGACCATGTACTGGGTTTTCTGGCTTCACTAGAGTAAAAGTCCTTCAAAAGATAATCTTTTAAAAAACATTTTACTCTAAATAATTTAGAAAGAATAGATAAACTATTATGAATATAATAAATGACTAACATTCAGACACTTCTGCATTAATATTTAATAAGAAAATGTGTTGTAACATGCAATATAAACTTTACTAAATATATAAAAAACATCAAGCATAAATCATTCAGATTACCTTTCTTATCAATCTCCAAGATAGCTGTAAGTACACATAAATGGTGCCTGTCAACAAATACATAATTAGCCCTATTCCTTTTACCTCATAGTTCTTTGCATGTTCTTGACGTTGTGCTCTATCATCTTTCCCCAGCCATTTATCTGTTATTTATCTTTCTCATTATTTTGGGCTTTTTTGTTTGTTTTTATTTATCTTTACAACAGGAGTACAGTTTCTCTTTACCAAAATGCAAGTAAGTCATATGCCACTTCCTCTATATCAGTTTCAGCATGTTTAACTAAATTAAGGTCTTTGTTGTAAAATCAGTAACAATAAGATTTTGTTGTCAACTAAGATTACGTTAAAGGGGTAACTGATGGATCAAAGCAAGTTCACTCAAAAAGTGAAGTGAGCTCAATTCGCCTTAGAAAATAGAGAATTAGTAGAAAGGATCCAAGTATCAAATTTTACCTTCAGCTGAATTCCTGTCTTATCTTAAATCATAGTGGAGGATTATCTCTTGTTAAAAGCTAGTGTCTAACCATACTGTTTTTTGATATATAACTGTTTTTCTTCTGTTACAAGTGTCTATGTAACATTGTTAAATCTGAACTCTAAGGTCAAAGAATATAGCACCACCTCATGTTAGACCATAAGTGGCATTCTTGCATACTTGTGTCCCTAGGATGCTTGAGTATTCTTAAGAGTTTCCACAGCTTTGTTTTCCAAAAAAACTAAGACATGGAAGGCAGAAGTGAGTCTAAGACAAGGGTTAAAACAACTAGTAGGCTCTCAAAAAACAAAAAAAAACAAAAAACAAAAAACAAAAAAAAAAAAACAACTAGTAGGCTCTCAATACTGCAGGAAATGAACTTTTGGCTTGAAATTTATTTTATATTGATTAGGAAAATGATGCTTGAAAAAGAGATTTTACTTCAAAATCATTGGCTTTTATATAATGTTCTCAGCTTGACTTGTGAAAAACCTCTCTTCCCTGCCAATTGTGCTACCCCAAATGGCTTTTTGGCATTATTTATCTGTTAGGTTATTGTATTTTACTGCGTAATCTTAGGGTACCTGAAAAGCAGGCAGGTAAAAAAAAAACTTATTTTATGTTAAAGGCATACACTAGTTTTTACACGGCGGGGGGGGCGGGGGGCGGGGGGGTAGTTTAATAAAAAACCTTAATGGAAGTGTGGAAATCACTCCAAAGAAAGTACAGACTTAACTTGGCATGTTTGAACTGACTGAGCCAAACTGACTTTTTAGCTAGATAGTAAAGTTAAGGAAATATAATCATTAATTGGAATTATATTGGTGCCTATTAAGATTTGGCCTTTGAAGTGATTTTGGTACAAACCTTCTACAAAACATCTATGTAAAAATCTATCCTTACATTTCTGGTGTACAGGTCATGACACCTAGTCATTTCCTACTGAATGTCCATCAAACGTTATCCTTTTACTTCCTTTAAGAATTTAAAGTCTCAGATAGTCACTGGTACACTCATTCAAAATTCCAACTGCTCTCACCATGATTGTTCCCACTTCTGATTAACCCCTGAAGCATAGGAGACCTCACCTAACTAACTGCATGAAGAAACAGAAAATCCATAGCAAGACAGAAACCTCATGATATATAGAGGAAAGCACTTACTCCCACAGTCTCATTTTTTTGTAGTACATGTGCTATCACTAAAAAATAAGTGATATTTTTCTGTTATTTGATTGGGTAGACAGTCTTTTTGACCATCAGCTTATAATCCCCTAAATATGTAAGCTAACACATTTCATAAATCACCAAACAATAAGAATGCTAGTGATTCTGTACAAGATATATTTGGGGGGGGTACTTTTTAAATATTGAGATGAAACTGGAACTTCAAATTTTATTTTATTTTTTTATCTTATAATTTGTACATACAGATCATACAATTTAAACATGATTGATTATTGTTCGCATATGCAATGAGGTACTTGATACTTTCTATACTATTAGAAAGTATCAAGTACCTTTGATACCTGAAGTACCAAAGTACCTTTGATACTTTCTAACAAAGAATTTGTGGTGACTGTAGGTTTTCTTGCAATGATAGGCAATCCTGGAGAGGTAACTGATGTTGAAGGCAAGCATAAAACTCATATAATAACATCCACATTAATACCTTTAGAGTGTGCTCAATGAGTATACAATAAGATGACAAAGAATCATTCAATCATTGGAGATATATTACACTTCTAAGTAAGGTACTACAGGTTATAAGCTTAAAGAGACTGGAACCTCTTTTCAAAGTTTTAACAGAAAACTGCAGTGCACTGTTTTTCATGTCATTTTAAGAGTTATCTGTATTTCAGATTGAATATCTCTAGCTTATATGGAGAGTGTTTAAAAAAAGTGTTGAGTCACAATGAAAAATTAAACAAGGCCCCTCAGGTTTTGATGCTATCATATCTACTACTTTAATGATTCTACTGAAGGTTTTAAAGGGAAGGAGTTTTGGTGGTGGTTGTTTTTTTTAAAGAACTCTTCTAATTTTTACTTTCAGCTGTGATTTGCTTCTAAAATTTCTTAAACTTTTACTATGTACGCAATTCCATCAGGAGATAACACTAAAAGGCAGAATATGACTTAGTGACTCATCTGAGAGTCCAAGTTTCTAGACCATGGCCCACACTTTGAATAACATGGCATTAAAGTTGCCCAGCAGCTGTAACCCCTACTTTGATTCAAATCATCTCAATTACCTTTTTTAGAATTACTTCTACCTCTACTGTATGAGTTTATGGAGAGTCTTTAAATCAGAATATTTTCAGTTTTTCCTTAGTAAAAGGGTGGATTTATAAAATATAAACAAACTGGACTTTTTCTAGTATTTTCCAGTAAGAATGGAGTACAAAGAGAAAATAATTTACATACTTTTATTCCAAGGGAACTGTTTTGATGAAAAACTTGAGTAGTTCCTACCAGAGTCATATTTTAATCTTCCCAAGCCTTATTATTCAATTATTACTTGTATTATTTGTATCCCTTCATATCTTTCAAATAAGTTTCTTTTTTTATCTAGATATTCAAATTTGGTTTATAAATTCCATAGAATTTGAAATTTGGAAATGTGGAACTTTCTTTTATGCTAAAAATTTTAGTATTACTTGTTTTGATGAAGAGAAGCTTGTGGTGTTGAAGTATATTCACAAAAAATATTCCTAGAATAACAACTTTTTAAAAGTCACCATGTAAAAAAAGTAGTAACTAAGAGAATCTCAGTAATTGAGTTCATGATAAACTATTGCTGGAGGTAAGTTATTATTGACACACCATAACAGGGTCAACTCCAGTTCATTTAAAGTATCATTTATGAGAAGAACTGACAATAGCACAGTATCTAAAGAAAAAGTTTGTCTAGGAAAAAAAAAAAACCATAAAAATCCATTTAACATTTTATTATATATAATAATATTAAATTACTTGGTAATATATGATGTCTTTCATTGTTATAGCTATTTTATCCATACAGGTAAATTTTGAATGGCATACTCCTTCAGTGAAATACTTCATGTTAACAAATATTCTTTATTAGTACATTTCCAAAAACAGCTCTAACTTCTACATCCTGTTCAGGGCTAGTTTTTGGGCCTACATACTGAATCAGCAGGTATTCCAAAATACATTTTCCAACAATTTTTTTAGTACAGTTGACATAAACTCTACATGAATATTCTGCATATTTATGTATAATAGAACTACATTTCAGGAGCCTGAAATGATGTGAAGCCATTTTAATGCACTGTGGATCTTGTAAAAGCATATACCTTAATACTCTCAGAATTTTCAAGGGCACACATATTTCTGTTTTCAATTTTTATTTTATTTGATTCAAAATAAAATGAATGCCCTCAGCATAGGAATCCAGGTAACATCTGACTGGCAATACACTCTTCAGTATATAATAAAAGCTTTTCTTTTTAATTACAAAGCTTTTGCTTTGAGAAACAGATTTGTTTCATTGAAATTGTCAAACCTATTACTAAAGTATTATTTATAGTATTCCCTTATTATTATTGGAAATAATAATTATTATTTTTTACATCTTTAGTAACATCTCTTGGTTCATTCCTGATATAGTATTGTCTTTTCTATTTTTGGCAGTGTTGATGGAGGTTTGCCAATTTAATTGGTAGTTTAAAAAAAATGGCTCTTTGTTTCATTGATTTCTTCTATTGTTTTTCTATGTTCAAATTCACTGATTTCTGCTCTTATGATCAGGTCTTCCTTTTATGTATAAATTGGGTTATTTTTCCCTTTTCTTTCTAGCTCTAGAGGTGGGAGCTCAGATTATTCATTTGAGAATTTTCATCTTTTCTAATATACTCATTCAGTGCTATACATTTCTCTCAATACTGCCTTTAAATTTTGAAATATTTTATTATCATTTACTTCAATGTATTTATGTTACCACTGAGACTTCTTTAACCCAAAAATTACCCAAAGGGTGACTTAATAGTTTGTTCTTTAGTTTTCAAGTATTTGGTGATTTTCCAGTTATCTTCCTGTTACTGATTTACAGTTTGAATTTGGAGTTAAAGAACATACTCCGTTTGACTTCGGTATTTTAGATTTTCTAATATTTGTTCTATGGCCTAGAATATGAAATTTCTTGGTACACGTTCCTTGAATGCTTAAAAAAAAATCATGTATTGTCCTGCTATTGAACGTTGTGTTCTAAAAATGTTGATTAGAGACTATCAGTTGAGGGGTATTTTAAGTTCTGTATTCTTGCTGACTTTCTGCCTAGTTGTTCTGTCATTTATTTAGAGAGGGGGTTAAAATCTCCAATTATAACTGTGATTTTGTCTATTCTAATTTCAGTTCTATTAGTTCTTATTTCACACATTTTGCATCTCTGGTTCATACACAAATACTATTGCTGTGTCTTCTTGGATATTTACTCTTTTATTATTATATTATGTTCTTCTGTGACTCTAGTAATTTTCTATGCTTAGAAGTCAACAATATCTGATATTAATATATCGTGCCTACTTTCTTTTGATTAATGTTTCCATAATAGAAATTTTAATACTCTTATACTTTCAACTTGCCTATATTATATTTAAAATGTCTTCAACATAAAAATCCTTGAAGAGGGCACAGGCAGTACTGTCTCTTACATCAGCTGTAGCAACATTTTTTTTTCTAGATATTATCTACCAAGGCAAGGGAAATAAAAACAAAAACAAACTACTGGGACTACATCAAAATAAAAGGCTTCTGCACAGCAAAGGAAACAAAACTAAAAGGTAATCTATTGAATGAAAGACGATATTTGCAAATGACATATCCGATAAAGAGTTACTATCCAAAATATATAAAGAACTGATACAACTCAACACCCAAAAAATGAATTAATCCCATATAAAAATGGGCAGAAGACATGAACAGACATTTCTCCAGGAAGACATACAGATGACTAACAGATACATGAAAAGATGTGCAATGTCACTCAGCATCAGGGAAATGCAAATCAAAACCACAATGAGATAGCACCTCGCACCTGTCAGAATGGCTAAAATCAAAAACATAGAAACAAGTGTTGGTGAGGATGTGGGAAAAAAGGAACCCTCTTGTACGGTGGTGAGAATGCAAACTAGTACAGTCACTCTGGAAGACAGTATGGAGGTTCCTCAAAAAGTTAAAAATAGAACTACCCTATAACCAGTATTTGCACTACTGGGTATTTACCCCAAAATACAAAAACACTGATTCAAAGGGATATACGCAGCCTTACGTTTATTGTAGCATTATTTATAATAGCCAAATTAAGGAAGCAGCCCACTGCTCATTGATGAATGAGTGGATAAAGAGTGTTTACATACACACACACACACACACACACACACACACACACATGCACATACAAAATGGAGTATCAGTCAGCCATAAGCAAGAAAAAATCTTGCCATTTGCAATGACATGCATGGAGCTAGAGTATAATGCTAAGTGAAATAAGTCAGTCAAAGAAAGACAAATACTATATGATTTCACTCATATATAGAATATATAGAATAGAATATATATAGAATAGCATATTATACCATGCATGCATCTTGCATGCATCCCTCAAACTACTTTATTTTTTATTCATTTCAATAAGTTGTATATTTCCATTGGCTTCAGCCCTAAAAATTTCAACACTTAACACTGCTAACTACTTTGATATTTGTTTATGATTTTTAATTAAAAGTCACATAGATTGAAAAGTATAGGTCTTAAGTGTACTTTGAATTGTTGTGGCCATATCTTAACTATGTGTGCCATTTTTCATTTGGAACCCCCAAAGCTTGTCCAAATTTTTCATGTACAAACAGAAAATAGAGGATTTATGGTAATTTTGCAGCCAAGAGTATGGGGATTTGAATAAGTCCTGTCACTTAAAGAAGTCAGTCTGTCTTGAGTTTGTTCAAAGCAAGGCCTTTGGAATATCAAATTTTGTGAGATTATACAAAGGGATAGCCAGAGCAGAAAAGTTAAGAATCAAATATATAAGTTATCCAATGTGACCAAGGTATCCTCTATGTTGTTTTTTAGGAATCAGCCAGTAAAAGTCACAACTAGAATCCAATCTTTAAAGGGGAAAGATTGAAATAGAAAAGATTCTATTTTGTATGGCATCATCATAGCTTAGATCAAGGGTTAATAAACTTTGTTTCTCAAAAGGATCAGGCAGTAAATATTTTGGCTTTGAAGGCTACCTGTTCTCTGTCGGAACTACTCAAATCTATCATTGTTACAGAAAAACAACTGTAGAAAACACATAAATGAATGGTGATAGCTGTGTTCTAATAAATATTTGCAAAAAAAAAAAAATAGCTAACAGAATAATTTGGGCCCACAAGACACATGAGAAATCCTTTCTGGAGGTTTGCAGATAGATGAAACAATGTTGTAATAGCATCATTTTTTATTGGATATTTTGTCAGTTTTAGTAAGGGTACAGCCAGGCCAACTAAGTTCTTTAAAATTTAATCCTCTTTCATCTCCCCCACTTCTGTATTGTCTTTGTCCTGAGGCTATCAGGAGACAGAGTCAAGGGTTAACATTGCTGGAGACAAATCAGGTAATGGGTTATCAATGTGCACAATCATTAATTATAGACCAAGTATCATTCTCCTGAGAGTTCCACAAAGAAGCTGCCTCACCCATGCTTTAATAATGATTATATATTAAATTTATACAATAGGTCTTTAACAGATGCTTTGAGTGGAATCAATAAGTGCTAAAGTTTAGTGAGAGGACCGAGAGAGTGCCTTAGACAACAGGAAGTGGTTGAGGCAAAAGCACAATTCGAGGGGTATTTGAAATTCCAACAACTGAAATCATACTCTTACCCTAAGAAAGCAATAATGGAATAGTGATGGGGTTGATGATAGAATCAAATAAAAAGGGAACATTGTTTTGGCAATTATATGGACATGTCCTGCTTATATTAAGGACAATAATGATAGAGAAATACTATTTTGGTCACACAAAGACTGTCATTTGTCCTTCTGAATTCTGTTTTTTTGTGCTTAAACAACATATTTTTTTCTTTTCTATAAAATATTGACAAGCATCTTTGTTTAGACTAGTATAGAGAATTATTATTTGCAGGTTGTTCCAATTGCTTAACTTAGAAGTTATTAATTTGGTCTGCAATTTTTCTTTTTCTGAGCAAAGTTTGTAAAGGGCTCAGTAAGCTCTTATAATTCCAAGAGGGTACTGTTCGCTTTCTAATCTTTCGTTTTCTAACTAAATCTATGACCTCAGGTTTAAGACTTTAACCAAAAATGTTAACAGGACAGTTAAGACAGTTGTAATGTCTTCTCCCTGAGAGAGACTAGAATTTCCTCTTAAAGCAGTAATGATAAGACCTAAAAAGTCTAAGATGATTTTTTTTTAATTTGTATGACTGCAATTTTTAAAATATGCATATTTTAGAAGTTTCATATTTTAAAAAATTGACAATACACTGCAGAGTTCCCATATATTTTGCACCCAGTTACCCATTATTAACCTGACATTAATATGGTATATTATTAATTAACAAACCAGTATTGATACATTATGTATTAACTAAATTTCCTACTTTATTCAAATTTTAATTTTTACCTAATGTATTCTTCTGTTCTAGAATCTCATCCAGGGTCCCTCATGTCTTTAGCCTTCTCTTTGTTATTCTTTGGACTTCCCTTGTTTTTTATAAACTTGGCAATTTTTAAGGTCAATTATTCTGTAAAATGCCTCTCTATTGGACTATGTTTTTCTCAGGATTAAATCAGAGTTATGGGTTTTGGTTTTGGGGGAGAAACACCAGAGGAAATGTGATTTTTATCACATCTTTCAAGGACACAGACAATCAACATGGTTTATCACTGTTGATGTTGACCTTAACTGCCTAGCTGAGGTGGTTTGTCATGTTTCTCCACTATAAGATATATTTGTCTAAGAGAGAGAGAGGGAGAGAGAGAGAGAGCGGCACAAACTGGAGGAGCTACAGGCAGAGGGAGTTGCAGGCAGAAGGAAAAGCAGGCTCCCACAGAGCAATGTTTCTCCAGCATAAGGTTACTCTTACTTTCCCCCTTTCCAAACTAGACTCTGGAAGGAAGTCACACTGTGGAGCCCACACTTAAGGAATGGGGAGTTATATTCCCATTTATAAAGATCAAATATCTACGTAAATTATTTGGAAGTCTTCTGTATAAGAGATTTTTCTCTCCTCCCAAATTTACTTATTTATTTATTTATTCATTCATTCATTCATTCAAACAGTTATTTATGTAAGTACAGACCCATGGATATTTATTTTATACTTTGGGTTATAATGCACTACTACTTTATTTTCTTGCTCAGATTATTCCAGTTTTGTCCACTGGGAATTCTTTTAGTTCCCCATTATCATCATACCCCATCAAATTGTATATGTGTGTGTTTTTAGTTATCTTCTATTCTCTGGCAGTACAAAATGATCCAGGCTCATCTTGTACATATTCTGTTCAAGTTCTTAAATCGGCCATTTCTCCAGAAGGCTCTGTTTTTTGTTTTCGTTTTAAAGACTGGTATAGACGTCAAGATCTAAGAGCTAGCACTGGATTCTTACCTAATCATTTTTGATAGGAAAGCCCTTGAGGAAAGTCCTTTCGAGGTTATCCAAAATATCATTAATTGCCCTTGATAAAATCCTGCCAGAGTTTCAAATATTTAGTTATATTCACATTATAACATTTGTATTTGTAAGGTGGACAATGAATCAGAGTTTCATTGAGTGAAATCCATATAAAATAATAATAAACAACAGACAAATAAGAGACAAGAATCTTGGCACTACACTCTACCTCCTTCTTCAGTGCCTTGGGCAGTTAAGCAGATTCCAATCAAGAGCCTATGCCAAGGTCAAAAAAGATAGAGAGTAAAATCATAGGCAGCACTTGGAAGTAAAGAACAGGCATGCTCATCATAAGTAAAAACTACTCAACTTTCCAGGCTCTGGGATTCTGAAAAGGCTGACATTACAAGGTCCTGTTGTATTCTATCCAGAAGTGGCCTTGGCTAAGTATGATCTAAGTGGCAGCACCAAAAATGGTGCAAGAAAACTAACCTCAGCCATTAAGGAAAGCTTTTATTCAAAAATGCTACAACAGGTTCAGCTTTGAAAGAGAATTTTATCTTTAAGAAAAAGGGCAGAGTTTTGTAGTGCTTTTCAGAGTAATAAGATGAAGTAAATTTAGGAACTGTTGGTTATAAACATTTCCTGGAACAGGGAGAGATGGTTCTTGTAGTTTACCAGCTGATGGCTAGGAAATTCTGATTCAGCAAAACTGACAAAATGAAGGTTATGTGCTAATGTCACATGAGGTCTACATGACAGTTGGGAGGAACAGTTTTGGGAGCTGAGAACATAGTGGGAAATTTTTAGAGTTTCTCATGCATGATTATAGTAAGCAACAGTGCTCTTCAACTTACAACACATATAAGTATTGTACTCCCCACATGTATTATTTTTCTTAATTTTAAAGTATTAAGTAAATGTAGAAAGAAAACTGCATGAGAGTTTTAGGTACTTTTACTATATATCTTTCAGAATGTCTCCTTGTAAAAGTTAGGTTCTGAATAAATATTTTGAGAGAAAAATACTGATGCTCAGCACTAATAACTAAATATTACTAGGTAAAATATCTTTAGGTATAATGGCTAATTTCCTACCTACTTGCTAATTCTGTGTCATTTTCTGATTCCATTTTTAGTTTTATCGAGAGTTTTTACCTTGGAACTTAGTAAAGTAGTAATATATATTCTTCATTCAAATGTAATATGGTAGAAAAAACTGAGAGGAAAATTTGTCAGCTTCTCTAACTTGCTACAGAGAGAGCTGGAGGATTAGGTAGAAAGTATGTTTCATTCAGGCTGCATGACCCTTATCTCAATGAGCTGTACACTAGACATGGAATTGTTGCTCTTCTAAATGGATGATCAACTCCAGCGTCGAAAGTTTATATAATTTTCTTATGCCTCTGCAGGTGCTAAGCCATAATTCCTGAGTTCATACCATGCATACAACCATCAGTCTCTGTGTTTACAGGCACACACAGCGGGCTTATTTGTTTATTTTTAGATGTAGTGCCCCTTTGAGTATGAATGTGTATAAACATGAATCAGAAAAAAAAAAAAAGTGTGACAGAATACTAGAGGGCAATATTTAATTTTGCTTTAAAAATGAGCTCTCACCTATTTCTCATGTGTTGAAAATGAAGCTTGTAATTTCCCAAAGGTGTGCAGTGGGAAATAGATAATATTTGGAAATTCATCAGTAGGCTTTTTTCCTATAATGAAAAATATGGATGTGAAAAGATTGTTCCTGATAGCCAGGGCAGCATTTAAGAAAATATGGAAAGAGATCTTAATAGTAAACTGAACATAAACAAATATGCCATTAAAAATTCAGTAAGTTCATTTCTCTCTCAGCTTTCAGTAGGACAGAAACATGGAAACACATATATAATGAGTGAATCAAAGGGACAGTGGCTGCATTTTCCCCCTCAGCTCCTAGCATTGTGGGCTCAGTTTTATTTCTTAAGTAAAGAAAAGGGCATCAAAAGGCAAGAATGAAAAAAATAAAGGCAAACAACAGTGGCTTTTGGAAGAACTCTGATCAGATATGCTCTTCTCTGCCAGTGTCTTTATTTATTTAGTGGGAGACTTTTGTCTGGACACTAGGACATTTATTATTTACCGTTATTTTCCACCGTGCCTTATAACTTCAGTTGGGAGTTGCATCCAAAAAATAGAAAATAAATCAGTTGAAATGATTAAAAATAGTAAGCAAGCATAGACAATTTCACTTTGAAAATTTAACAAAAAGATCAATTTCTATTTTATTTAGGCTACTATGTAACCACTTGCCAATATATATATTTTTTTGGTCCTTAACTTCTCGAGAGTAATTTATCTCATTACCTTGTGTTTTTAATATCCCTTTTTGTAGAGAATCTGGAATCCTTTTTATCTTTACAAATTCGAAACTGCTCTCTAATGATAACACATAATAATTAATTATGTGTAAAACAGAGACTATCTTCGTATGCTATGCATATCTGTTCTATTTTACTGTTCTTGCAGTGAATTCTGTGTGGCTATTTAAAAATTATGAAAAATTACGTAGCAACATCAAAAGTAGAATAGACTCAAGACATCCTGTCATTTCTTTTTCTTTTTCTACTGTACATAAATCTGTCACATGGCTAAATTATGGCTCAAATATTAGATGAGTCATTCCACATATTAAGATTAGACAGATTCACTGAACTGGGAATTCAGAGCAGGGAGAGAGATAAAGCGCAGATTGGAAATTTGATGAACTAGACTTCAGCAGGTAAAGACATGGTGAAAGATGATTCAAATAAACACCTTTACTGCACATGACTGGGATTCTAGAGTTCTAGCAAAATTGGATCAAACACACTGGGAAGCTATAGACCGCTATTTTTAAATAAGAAGACTGGAACACGGCTAACGGTCAGAAAGAAAACTCTAGGCTTAGCTTATCAATCTGGGCATTTGGAAGGAAAACATCATGGATAATTTTACATTCTCTTAAGAGTGAAGGACTCTGATAACAACCATAACTTTATAAGGCATAATACCTACTTTTATTCAGGACAGAGAAATCTCTTGAAATAAAAAATGAGACTAGATATTCATCTTGATCTCAGAATATCTTTGGATTTCCCCCCTTTATGGCATAATAATGACTTTAGAATATACAAAAAAGACCACACAGCTATCCAGAATGCATACAGTAGCTTGATAATAATATAAGAATCACAATGTTAGTGAATAAACTTTATTTTCCCTCTGGAATTAATAAAAAACTCCTCTATGGGACTTACTGACTCTGAATCCTTGATGGTGTATTAAAGACATGGGAATGGTATTTAATTAAAAGTGAGTTCCTAAAAGGAATGTAAATTCTTCTTACCTTGTACTCACGTCTTTTTGACTAATTCCATAATTGGCTTAAATTTGGTAGAGAGGAAACAAAAAAGGTTTGAACTACTCTTGCAGCTGTTGCTGCTGGTATTGCTAATACTGTTACACATTGCAGCCCCCAGGCAAAAAACAAAGGTTCGAGGTTATTGTCTCTAGCACTCAGCAAGCTGGGCAGGTCATATGCAAGGTGCAGTGAGAGATTACCATGGCCCTTTCTCCTTACTAATTACCCACACTGGAACCCCTGATTCGCCCAAACATGAGTTAACAATGTTCTATATGAGAATATTGGAGATGTCTGATGGAGTCACTGGTTGAACATCAAAAACAAAACAAAAAGTTGATTATCAAAAGTACAACCTGATGTGAAGTACAGATCAAAACCACAATGAGATACCACCTCACACCAGTAAAAATGGTTAAAATTAACAAGTCAGGAAAACAACAAATGTCAGTGAGGATGAGGAGAAAGGGGAACCCTCTTACACTGCTGGTGGGAATGCAAGCTGGTACAGCTACTCTGGAAAACAGTATGAAGGTTTCTTAAAAAGTTAAAAATGGAGCTACCTTATGACCCAGCAAAGGATACAAACACAGTGATCCAAAGGGACACCTGCATCCCGATGTTCACAGCAGCAATGATCACAACAGCCAAACTATGGAAAGAGCCCAGATGTTCATCAACAGATGAATGGATAAAGATGTGGTATATGTATACAATGTAATATTACTCGGCCATCAAAAAAATGAAATCTTAGCATTTGCAAGTATGTGGATGGAACTAGAAGGTATTATGCTAAGCAAAATTAGTCAATTAGAGAAAGACAATTATCCTCTGATTTCAATCCTAGGTGGAATTTAAGAAACAAAGCAGAGGATCACAGGGGAAGGGAGGGGAAAATAAAATAAGATGAAATCAGAGAGGGAGACAAACCATAAGAAACTCTTAACAGGAAACAAACTAAGGGCTGCTGGAGGGGAGGGGTGGGTAGGGGGATGGAGTAAATGGATGCTTTTTTTTTTTTTTTTTTTTTTTTTTTGCAAATAAGGATTTAATGACTAAATGCAAAAGCATTAGTTGTATACACAGTATGGTAGTGTTCAGGTGACATTTTAAGCTTAAATATGAGCATTTATAACTTCTCTCTCCCTTATTTATCATAACTCCAGTTACTTAAATGATGTAAATATCTCATGTGGTTTTGATATTAAAATCCAATTGGAAATAAACAGAAAACAAAAATTTGTGCTGGAACTCTATAATGTCTTAAATGGGCTAACTTTTGCATAATGGCTAGCGTTTTATTTGTTCTTCTTCATATAATTGGAGAATTATGGCTTATAATTAGTGGTAGCCCCCTACCAGGAAACATGGCAACAGACCCAAAGAATATATGTTAAGAATTTTTTTTATTGAGGTCTAGGTTTCTAGGAGTCTAGTGATGGCAGATTTGGAGTACGAGACTTTTCAGAACAAGCATTAAGGAATGAGCACTGGGTATTATATGAAACTGATGAATCACGGAACTCTACCTCTGAAACCAGTAATACATTGTGTGTTAATTAACTGAATTTAAATAAAATAAAATTTTTAAAATTTTTTTAAAAGTTCAACCTGATGTAAATGAACTCAATACATTCACGTAAGGAACAGGGATAGACGTGATGACTTTCTGGTTTTGTTAGGAAATTTATAATTTAAATAAACTTTTTCATCAATTTTGGTAACTTCTATAAATTTTGAAGTAAAGTCTTTACTGTTACAACTGAAGAGAGAGTACACATGCAATGGTCGAAAGATTTTTTTTCCAAAGTTATTTTCTTTCCATGGAATATTCTGATATAGTAAAACAATATCTGAATTCCATCAATGACAGCAAGTTGATGAAAGATGACTTCAGTAAATAATGAGCCTCTACCTAAATCCAAAATGGCATTTAAGACCATTCAACTTGACTATTTCTGAGGTACTCAGTTTCATTTCCTGCCTAACAAAGATGGGGCTGGTACTCATTTTGCTATTTTGACAGCATATTTTTGTGTCATAACATTTCAAATCACTTGGGTATACCAACACAAGATCCAGAAAAAACCTTAATTGTGGGTGAAGACATATTTGCTGCTAGTTTATAAAAATGTCTTATCTCTCCAAACTAGAACAAGAGTACAATTATAGAGACAATAGTTTTTATGTACTTGGGATATTTTTAAAGATTTATATTATTATAAAAGAAAATACTCATGTTAAAAGAGTACAAAAGGATATACATTAAAGTATGAGTCTCTGCAAAAAAAAAAAAAAAAGTATGAGTCTCACAGGAGTTCTACTTCCCATAGGTATACATATTCTCAATAGGTACATATGTGTCTATGTTTATATATCTTTTCACATAATTATATGAATAGGTGATTAACTGATGGAAAAAGAAATACAGATAGCTTTTAACATAAGAAAACATAGTTTTTTCACAATATAATGATCAAATAATATTTTCATCCATCAAATTCAAAAATGCATATTAAATTTGGTAATATAATTTAGCAAAAATGTAGGGAAGCAGAAACTCTCATATGCTACTGTAATAGTCAATAATTAAGAACTACCAGTTACCATCTTTTTTTTTTCCTAAGATTTTATTTATTTATTTGACAGAGAGAGATAGCAAGAGAGGGAACACAAACAGGGGGAGTGGGACAGGGAGAAGCAGGATTTCCAGTGAGAAGGGAGCCCGATGCAGGGCTCAATCCCAGGACCCCAGGATCATGACCTGAGCCAAAGGCAGATGCTTAAGGACTAAGCCACCCAGGCGCCCCCCAGTTACCATCTTAAACACACACAATTTAACCAATTTTTGTTTTCTTTTTATTTCTCTTATTGGCTTGCACATGACATTTACATAAAATAAGCATCTTATTGTAGATTTGGGGGTGTCAATTTTTTCCAATTTATAATTTAGCATTTGACTGTGCCCTCAGTATTGATTTTGTACATAAAGTTCAAATTTGAATCATTTTATGCCGTCAAATTAATTAGTTCCTATGATCTTAGTTTCTGTCTTACTTTAAAAGTTTTTCCCTAAACAAATCATAAAAAAGAAAGGCTTACTCTTGTTTTTGTTGTTTTACATGTGATTTTGTGTACTGGTTTATTTAAAGTTTTTATTACCAAATATTAATCATAAAGTAAATTAGAAAGATTTATATAATAGGTCTACCCATAATTGTACAAATTATTGGCTTAATTTTTCTTTCATTAAATATTTTAAGTAAGTTAAAACATCATATTTTAGCTATCTATTTTACCTAAAAACCCCAGCATGCATACCTAGAAAAAAATTTACACAGTTACTGATCCATAAGAATTTCAACCTTTTGGGTACAAATTATTTATTAAATGAAATATTGAAACTGGTTCTGGCAAGGTTTCTACAAGAATAATTAAGAGACAAAAAAGACCCACTTTTCACTGGGTGTGGTGCATAAACAATGAACCTTGGAACACTGAAAAAATAAAATTAAATTTAAAAAAAAAAGACCTACTTTTAACAAAGTATTCTGAGATGAGTTCTTTGAAATCAAATCCATCAACCCATCACATATCATTATTTCCTAACCTAGTTTAACAATAATCATTGTACTATGTATTTTGAGAGGTAATGATTTTGAAAGGTTAATCGTTTTCAGAGATTAACCATTTTGCAATGTTCAGATCCAACCTGGCTAGCCAACAATTTTGTATGATAAAAGAAAAATTTCTATAGACATCCTACGTACACTTGTCTCTTTTCCATTAAGTATATATAAATGGCAGAGACTTAAAAGTTATCAACATATATCATCAGTATTGTCATAAGCAGCCAAATTCATAATAATCAATGGAACTGAAGAAGAGCCTTTTATTCAACTATGAAACTGAAAGAATACACTGCCCAATTTACAATACAGTATTTAATGAAATTTTTGATTTCTGAAAAAAATTATAGTTGTTAATGATTTTAACATAGTCTAAAAATAGAATTCAGATATATTAACTTAGGAAGTATTGATTGATTCCTTTTTCTTTCTCCTTCCTGACTTTAGATTCATACATATGTATGCTTTTCCAGAACTCATTTTAGGGACAATCTTCATTTATTTTAAGCCACATTTATGATACAGTAAAATGGTAGCATGATGCACACTGGTAAATATAGAAGACTGGACTCATTGCTTTTACCCAAATGCTTTCTCTTCTCTTTCCTCTTTGTCTCAATAATCTTTTCTTCCAACTTTTATTCAGAATTGAGAGCTCTGGGTATATTTTAAAATTATTTTTCCATGGAACTTCTAAAGTTCTCATTTTTCCACTATAAAACACAACCTTCAATGTATAACTAACTTTTAATCTTTGATCATTTTCATTATATTCCCTTTTTTGTATTCACAAATATATTTTTACCAAAGAAAGAGGTGAAAAGATAAAATTGTAAAGTGGAACAAAAATGTATATGAAACACACAAAACAGAAAGTAAATCATTCACATATCACAGGTTAAAAAAGAGACAAATCATTTTAGGCCTAAAGCAAAATGATGATGTCTCTCCATGACAGGGATTTTATATCTAATTCAAAAGAAATGGGAAGAAAGACCATTGACTGATAATAGTAAATAGTAATAGTGACATATTGATGTAACTTTACCCTTTATGCATTGAAAAGGATAGATCATGGTTTGTGATGTCAAAGAATGACAAGAAGATAGAAAAATGAAAAGAATAATAACTGAACAATATCTTATTCTTAAAAGATGTCAATTATGCCATTTATATGTTGTCTAAATATTGTGATTTTTTTTTTTACTTCAAACTATTTTTAAACTGTGTTTACTTCAGACCCAAAAATACTGAGATATTATTGTCAATGTGATTTCAGCAAACTCTTTCTCTCTATATATATAATTTGCAAGTATTTGAATCTAACTTGGACTTAAGAAAATCTCTCTTGAAATCTGGTATAAAAAATAATTTACCTTAGAGAGTTCATTAAGTTTTGGCAAGAAGTACACATTAAAACTAGAATGCAGTATCTAGTTATAATGTTTCATATATTAGTATAAAGTTCCTAAACATATATGCCCTCTTTTTTTTCTGAATTTAGAAGCAGGAAATAGCTGAAACCTAGGTGATCTTTTTTAAAAATATTTTACTACATAATAGTGATTCTCAAAATACACTGTTAGAGTACCAGTTCTGTGACATTAGAAACTATTATACCACTAGATAGAAGAATATAACAGTAAAAGTACTTGGGGAACAATTTAAAACTGGTATTCTTTTTTTTTTTAATTTAATTTTGTTTTTTCAGTGTTCCAAGATTCATTGCTTACGTACCACACTTCTCAGAACCTTAATACCTATTCTGAATCTGTCAAAAGACCAATTTAGTATAACACATTCCAAACATATTGACCACATCTGCTTCAAGAAGAATCTTGCAGAAATAATATTTTAGAACACAAATTTTTGGTAGACACTGAGATGTTTTGTGAATTTTTTTGGAAGTATGAGGTAATATTTTTTAATAAGAAATGACTGTATCCTAATATATTTGAAAATCACAAGTATGTATGAATAGGGCCTTACAAAGAGTGCCTAACATAAATGAGTACTCAATAGGAGGCAGATTTATTTTTTTTAATTTTTATCTTATTATTATGTGTGTAGGCTTTTAGCGAATAAGTTTTAACCATTCTTAAAATCTTTTCTAACACACTATGAAAATAACTGACATAATATAAAGGACTTCTGAGAATCTCAGATAAACACTGTCTCATTCTAGTGGTATCAGAGATCCTTCTTAGGAAGCAGAAGTGAATTTTCAGTCACTGAATTTCTAGGTGTCAGTATATGTTGAAATTATTTTACTAAACTGAGGCAACAAATCATGTTTTTAATTTTTTTAATGCAGATATTTGGTGGGGTTTTTTTTAAGGATTTTTATTTATTTATTTGACAGAGAGAGAAAGATCACAAGTAAGCAGAGAGACAGGCAGAGAGAGAGGGGGAAGCAGGTTCCCCGCTGAGCAGAGAGCCTGATGCAGGGCTCTATCCCAGGACCCTGAGATCACGACGGGAGCCGAAGGCAGAGGCTTTAACTCATTGAGCCACCAGGGCACCCCTTGGTGGTATTTTTTAAGTTATTTCTACTCAATGGCACATTTGCAAAATAATTAGCAGACAATAAATGTACTACTCAAGAAAATAAATGAGAGATGATGAGTAAAATCAAGCCCATGTCTTTGATTTATTGCCCATTTGGCAGGTCAGTGCTTCTCAAACCTGGGGTCATTTTAAGAACACAGCTTCTTGGGGCGCCTGGGTGGTTCAGTGGGTTAAAGTCTCTGCCTTCGGCTCAGGTCATGATCTCAGAGTCCTGGGATAGAGCCCTGCCTCAGGCTCTCTGCTCAGCAGGGAGCCTGCTTCTCACTCTCCTTCTTCTGCTCCCCTGCTTATGCTCTCTCGCTCTGTCAAATAAATAAATAAAATCTTTAAAAAAAAAAAAAAAAGAACACAGTTTCCTAAGCTTCACCTTTCTTTTCTTTTCTTTTCTTTTTTCTTTTAAAGATTTTATTTACTTATTTGACAGAGCGAGAGAGCATAAGCAGGGGAGCAGAAGAAGGAGAATGAGAAGCAGGCTCCTCACTGAACAGGGAGCCTGAGGCAGGGCTCTATCCCAGGACTCTGAGATCATGACCTGAGCCGAAGGCAGAGACTTTAACCCACTGAACCACCCAGGCGCCCTAAGCCTCACCTTTCCCAAGGATTCTGATGGATAGGTCTGAGAGCAGTCCAAGTAACTAATTTTTTCAACTAATTTTTTCAACATGCCCCAGGCCATTCTAAAACTTTTGATCCATGCCTGGGTGGCTCAGTGGGTTAAAGCCTCTGCCTTCAGCTCAGGTCATGATCTCAGGGTCCTGGGATCAAGCTCCGCATCGGGGTCTCTGCTCAACAGGGAGCCTGCTTCCCCCTCTCCCTCTGCCTACTTGTGATCTCTCTCTCTCTCTCTGTCAAATAAATAAATAAAATCTTAAAAAAAAAAAACACTTTTGATCCAAGGGCCATACTTTGCCAGACACTAGGTTAGGAGGATCTCACAGACTTGCCTGATCACTTTCTTCTTCCTCTGGGATGGCTACATTCTCTTGGTTTACTTGTTTTTTATGGGTGTTGCTATTATTACTATGTCACAAGGCAGATTCATCAAAGAGAAAAGGGTAGGACAACTTTTGTAGAAATAGAAAACAGCTTTGTTATATTTTAATCATATTAGAGATTAAAAAGAAAAAAAACAATGTATCATAAATGTGCCGTGTTATTTATTGATGACCAATATACTGAGATATAAAGGCAAAAGAAATGGATATTCTTTTGCCCCTCAACTATGTTTCTCAAGAACAGAATTTTGAAGGGTTGAGTTGTATTCCTGAAAACTCAAAGTACAATCACTTTCTTATATATTCATCCATAAACATTTATTCAATAGCTATTAGACATTAGGCACTTGCTTCATGCAAATAAGACACCTCTACCTTCAAGGTACTTCCACTATTTGGATACTCTGAGATCAGATGAGCTAGTTGGATGGTGAGCAATGACATTTCTCTATGACTAATAGACATTTAGTAACTGAGTCTGTATTTGCCTGTATACCCATTTCAATTTTTAAGCTTTTAATAAACTATTTAGGTTTTTATTCTTACAGAAATATTAGTAATGTTTTAATATTGCTCTTTACCTTACAACTCTTCCACATTATTGACCATTTTGGTTTTCCTCAGTGATGTGTAGAAATGTGCCTTAAAGATATTAAAGGGCCTTTTTCTCTAACTAAACAGTAATGGCAAACCCTGATTTCACCAGGTAATTACGTCATATTACCTGCCCTTCGCTAAGGCAGTACAGGCCTGATCTTTGTGTTCTGAATTAAAAAACTGGTTCCATGGATAATAAAATGCTGCAACCATTACAATCTCACTTTGTCAGTTGTACAAATTAAATTCTCATTTCTTAATATTTTATATATTCATTGCTATTTATAGGAAGATGGACATAAAGGGACAGAAAGACAATATAATAGAAGCTATTTTAATATTGCTAGCATACATTTTGCACAATGGTTCAACAATGAGCTTGCATTATTTGTGGAGATTTTTCTCTCACTTTCACAGGTGTACTCCAAAGCAAACTTTCATTCAATTATGAATGACAACTTTGAATTAATTAAAGCTTTTAAAAACATACATATATACATGTGTGTGTATACACTTAAATACATCCACATACATATATATACACACATACATGTATATGTGTATATGTATGTATATTTGTAAACTCTTGGAATTCATCCATACAAGACAGTTTTCTTCATCCATTAACCACTCATCACACTCTCCTTATTTACTCTAGGTAAGTAAATGTACAAGAAAAATGGTAGCAATGAGAAGTATCACTTACTTGACTAGAGTCATTCAATTCTTTTTCAGGGATGCTTTGCAAGTAACTAAACCAACCAAACAAGATTTCCAATCTGTGTGTTTCGAAAAGGCTTTATGAGTTTCCTAATTTACTATCCAATAACATACAGAGTTTCTATAGCAACTGTGTAAGAAAACATAGCACTTGTGTTATAGCACTTGAAAAAGGAGGAATGCTCCATAGGCACTCAAATACATTTTTAAAATTAGATAATAACCTGTCTCAGTGAGTAGCACACTCTGTTGCATGTACAAATAGAACTCTGTTGCATGTACAAATAGAACTTCATATTGTCTTTCCTAGAGAATGATTATATCTGCATTTATAGCTATCCTTTTATCTATATCTATATACAAGTCCAATTTCAAAGAAGTTAGCTAGATACAGAATTTGTAGTTTATGGTAAATTGTATTCATTACTAAATAAATGACTGCTATTCTTCATCAAAACTCTGTCCCACTATTTTTATTTAGAAGGCAAGATTATTTTATTCATTTGTTTGTTTTTTAAAGAAATATTTTTAGAGGAGTTTTAGGTTTACAACAGAATTGAGAAGAAGATACAGGGTTCCCAGATACCCATTGACCCGCCATCTGCATAGACTCTCCCATTACTGATATTGCTCAACAGGATGGCACTTCTATTTTTTTTTACCAAGAATGAAATTTCACTGACACATCATAACCACCCAAAGTCCATAATTTACATTACAATCTGCTCTTGGTATTGTACATTCTATAGATTTGGACAAATATAATATATATCCATTATGATAGTACCAAACAGTATTTTCACTGCCCTAAAATTTCTCTGTGCTCAGTCTAATTCATCCCCTCCATCAAATCCTGGCAACCACTGATATTTTTACTGTCTCCCTAGTTTTGCCTTTCCAGAATGTCACATAGTTGGAATCATACGTGTAGCATTTCCACATTGGCTTATTTCACTTAGTAACACCCATTTAAGTTTCCCCCATGTCTTTTCATGGACTGTTAGCTCTTATCTTTTTAACTTTAAAAAATATTTCATTTTCTGAATTGTACCACAATTTAACCACTCCCTTACTAAAGGACATCTTGATTGCTTCCAAGCTTTGGTTATTATGAATAAAATTGTTTTAAGTACCTATGTTCAGGCTTTCATGTGGACATAAGTTTTCAACTCCTTTGGGTATATATCAAGGAGTACAATTGCTGAATCCTATGGTAAGACTATGCTTAATTTTGTAAAAAAAACTGCCAAAATGTCTTCCAGAATGGTCGTATCATTTTGCATTCCTACCAGCAATAAATGAGAGTTCCAGTTGCTCCACATTCTCGTCAACATTTAGTGTTGTCAGTGTTCTGTATTTTGGCCACTCTGATAGGTAAATAGTGGTACTGCACTATTGTTTTAATTTGCATTTCCCTAATAATCTATGATGTGGAGTATCTTTTCCTATGCTTATTTGCCATCTGTATTCCTTCCTTTGGTGAGCTGTAAAAGTCTTTGTCTTACTTATTAATCTGGTTTTTTCTGTTGTTGTTTTTTTCACTATTGAGTTTTAAGAATCCTTTGTGTATTCTGGATAACAATCCTTTATCAGATGTGTCTTTTAATATTTTCTCCCAGTCTGTGGTTTGTCTTCTCCATCTTATCAATTATTTCTTTCACAGATTGTGCCTCTGGTGTTGTATCTAGAAAGTCATGACCAGACCCAAGGTCATCTAGGTTTTCTCCTATATTATCTTCTAGGTGTTTTACAGTTTTGCCTTTTAACTTTAGGTCTGTAATCCATATTGAGTTAACTTTTGGTAGAATTTCTTTTTATTTTACTTTACAAAAGTACTGGTATGCAACACACTGAAAATATATAAAAACAATAAAAATTTATCCTTTCACACCAGATAGTTTGAAAGCACTACCCCTTGGCACATACCCATTTTTCCCCTTATTTCTATGCAATGTCATGTTATTTCAGGCCTCTGGGAGATTTCATAAATTCCTTTATTCACTGCCATCACTGTCACTGTTGCCTCATTGCTTATTTCATGTCTATTGATGCTTATACA
The DNA here is from genome assembly GCA_028534135.1 of Potos flavus. NCBI lineage: Eukaryota > Metazoa > Chordata > Mammalia > Carnivora > Procyonidae > Potos > Potos flavus. Next base: position 70,004,924 of record CM052895.1, on the reverse strand, counting down.
TGGTCAGTCTCACAGTGCCATCACTATACATGCTAACACCTTCTGGTTGAGGAATGGAGATTTCTGTTTTGATGACTGAAAGGTAAAGTTGTATTGTGCTCTCAAATGCTTCTCACAGGTATATCATCTGTCGATCATTCTTAACAGTTCTTTCTGTGCTCTCCTTCTCTTGTACTCTGATCAGTATGCATGAAGTCAGATAAGCTACTTACTGAATGAATTGTTTTCCTCCTGTTACACATGCTATTTTTGCTCCCAAACCCCTCTTTCTTTACTGATTTATCTTCAATGTCTTGCACTGTCCCTGATTAACTCAATTTTATAAAGATAGTAGTGAATTTTTTTGCTAAAAATGGAATTTCAACCATTCTAAATATCCTATGCCTAGCTGAAGATTAATGCCATTGTGTATTGAATATTGCTTTGAAAACTGAAAGCTACATTTCTCAGAAATCTATGCCTATGGTTTTATTGAAAAAATGAGCCCTCTTAAAGCTTCAATTTATACTAAAAGTGAATATAAGAGCAACGTAACACTTTTATCTTATTTTTTTATTTCAAATAATCTGCCATTATCACAAACCAACTAAAATAACAACTACAACATAATTGTATCCTGAAGATTACACACATCTACTGACTTTCCCATTTTGCAGATCAGACTCAGTGCTCTAGGGAACTCTACGTTTTTTAATACTCACTAATAAGGTGAAGGAGGAAAAGAAGTCTACCGTTTGTCAGTATTTCAGTAGTGTGAGACACAGAGATTTATATGATTAGGTATTATGTCAGATTTTAATTACAAAATACCCTTCAAATATGTTAATTTGCATCTTGCAAAAACTATTTCATAAAAAGTTAAAACCTGAAAGCAAAATATAGATCCTAAAGTATTCCTATGTCAATAAAATAACTTTCTAAGCAAAGGCATTTGGGTCACCTAGGACTCTAGGATAAAGAATTGGAAACTACCAGGCTGTTAGGCTGTTAGAATTGTTATCAATGCCAGCCATCATTTCAATATATTCAGTGCTTTAATGACTACTTGACACTACCGAATTTCTGAGCAACACATACACACACAGATAATATATTTTTCATGATATCACCTTAAAAATAAACAATGATAGCATACAGTTGATAATATCAGGAGTTGCTCTGGAAGCCGACAAATATTATTCAGAATTTCAGGGAGTTTTCCTGATGGGTGTCTGCTTTACTGAAGAGTTGCTATCTAAGTCTTACTGAGGAGTAGTACTATTAGATTTCTGTACCAGGACATCTCTTTTTTCAATCAAACTATGCATCTTTAGGGACATGGAAATGTTCAATGTACCAATAGCAAAAAATATTTCTAAAAATTTGATCCTGTGTTACTATGAGAAAAATTTTGCTTTCTGATTATGTCACACAGAACATTTTCATTCATTCTATACACTAATAAAATGAACTGAAATTGAACTATCTAAATCAACTTTGAATTAATACAAGTTATCAATTTTTGATCATTTGTAACTCACAGTGAGAGGAAGGTCAAATCTCTTAACAGGCAATAGTCCTGAAACCTTCATAAACACCTCATAAATTCTCATCCAGCACTACTTTTGGATTGTACTCAGAACACTGAAAATATTTACACCTGGGTTGGGAAACTCCCTCTTATGTTATTTTCATTCACTCAATAGGTCATTTTCAATTCTTTTTCAAACTTTGAGAAACATTTGTTTTTCCTGAAAAACAGAAGAAAATCTTTCTTCTTCTTGGAGCTATTCTTTTCCCATTCTTTATTCCATGGTTTCAATATTCTCCCTAAGTAACTAAGTTGTTAAAGTTACAGGGTTTTTCACAAAATGTTCCTATTATAGAGAAGATCCAAGTAAAATTGATCAAGTTCTATCTCCTCTCCTGATCTTTGATTTTGTCCACTGAGATTTCTTTGTTGCAATTCACCTCCCAAATAACATGTCTATATATCTATAGCTACACCTATATCTATCTATACAGTTTTCAGTAAACTTACTTATCATATTATAGGAATTTCCACAAAGAAGTATAAATACATTTCATCATAAGAACTGTGTGACAGCACAATCTTGTCATTCTTTATTCCTTTGTGCATTTTTTTACATCTCACTGCTAAGAACTTTTCGATAATTTTTCTATTAGTTAATTCTTTTTTTTTTTTTAAGATTTTATTTATTTATTTGACAGAGAGAGAGATCACAATCAGGCAGAGAGGCAGGCAGAGAGAGAGGGGGAAGCAGGTTCCCCACTGAGCAGAGAGCTGGATGCGGGGCTCAATCCCAGGACCCTGAGATCATGACCTGAGCCGAAGGTAGAGGCTTAACCCACTGAGCCACCCAGGCGCCCCCTATTAGTTAATTCTAATGAAATCTTGGTTTCTCAAATTAGTCCGTGAATCAAAATTCAAATGATTCTATAAACTTAATTTCAACATTAGACAATACGATGTGTGTGACAGATTAGCAGGCAAATCTTTAATCCAAAAGTAGAATACTTAAGTTCAGGACAGCAATATGACAAACCTCCAGCACAAAAACCTCCAATAAGAAGAAATAAAGTTGAACTTTTAATTACTTTAATAAAGGTGAAGACACTTCCGTCAGAAGGGTTTGTAAAAGATAAAATCTGACCTACTTGCCCTTATATTGATCCAGACTTGTATAAACAATTTAAGATAACAAATAATATGATAACATACGTTGAACAAATGGGAATACAAGCTAATGAACATCTTCATTCTAAATGAATATTTTGAGGGGCGCCTGGGTGGCTCAGTGGGTTAAAGCCTCTGCTTTCGGCTCGGGTCATGGTCTCAGGGTCCTGGGATCGAGCCCTGCATCGGGCTCTCTGCTCAGCGGGGAGCCTACTTCCCCCTCTCTCTCTGCCTGCCTCTCTGCCTACTTGTGATTTCTCTGGCTCTGTCAAATAAATAAATAAAATCTTTAAAAAAAATAAAATAAAATAAAATAATGAATATTTTGGGTTCCACTTTGGAGTGTAAGCAAATTTTCAATTATTTTTCAGCCAGATGCCTATTGACTAGAATCTTAAAGCTCAATCTCAATAAGAATTTTTAAGTTAAAATATTTCTCTAGTTTACAGTTTTGAAGAAAACAATTAAGTCTGTCTGCAAAAATAAATTAGAAGGCCAAAGAGAGCTTTGTTACAAAGTGATGATGGTACAAGGGGACAGATGGATAACACCATCCATCACCATGACACTGGGTAAGAGCAGAGGTCGTGCAATCCTTCTGAAAAGTTTCATCTACATATGTCTGCTGAGGTTCTTTATTTCCAACTTAGTAGAGTAGAATGGGTTTCAAGTAAAATAAAGAGAAAACATGTTTGCTTTTTAAAATTAAATTTTCTATATGCATAGTGGAACACATACCAATTTTAAAATTCTATTGACAGTTCCATATTTCTTTTAATTTTCTCATGTTTCTTTCTTTTTTTAAATTTAAATTCAATTAGCCAACTTATAGCACATCATTAGTTTCAAATGTAGTGTTCAATAATTTATCAGTTGCATATAACACCCAGTGCTCATCATATGTCTTTCTTAATCCCCTTCACCCAATTACTCCATCCTCCTGCTCCCCTCCCAGCAAACCTGTTTGTTTCCTATAGTTAAGAGTCTCTTATGGTTTTTCTTCCTTTCTGAAGACTTCCCATTCATTTTTCCCTCCCTTCCCCAATGGTCCTCTGTCCTCTTTCTTATATTCTACATATGAGTGAAACCATATGATAACTGTCTTTCTCTGACTGACTTATTTCGCTCAGCATAATATCCTCCAGTTCCATACATGTCAATGTAACTGGTTAAGTTTTCATCCTTTCTGATGGCTGAGTAATATTCTAATAGGTGAATGGATAAAGAAGATGTGGTTGGGGTGGGTGGGTGTGTGTGTGTGTATGCAATGGAATATCACTCACCATAATTATTTCTAAATTAATTTATTTAAAAAAGGTTTTCTTGGGGCACCTGGGTGGCTCAGTCGATTAAGCATTTGCCTTTGGCTCAGGTCATGATCCCAGGATCCTGGGATCAAGCCTCACATAGGGCTCCCTGCTCAGCAGGGAGCCTGCTTCTCCCTCTCCCTCTGCCACTCCCCCTGCTTTGAAAATTCTGCCATGTTAGGGCACCAAAGTTTATCTCCAGTCAGTCATACCAGTGTAACATTTCAATCCCAGTTTGTGTTGTATATTTCTGATACTAATTTAGTTTTGGGAATAAAATAAAGTTTTAATAAATACTTCTTAAATTAGATAGTTATTACATTGTTCACACATTATTGATAAATATTTGAGTTTTTAGAATGTTTGGTAAAATAAAAAAAATCAATTATTTTTATCATTACTCTGGCAATCTGACATTATATAGCAAACTATTTTAATTTTGATTTATTTTGCTGAAGTAAACTGTCCCTTTAATACCTTAGAAAAACTGAACTTAAAGAAAGATAAAATATGATAAATTTCAAACAGCCAGTAAACAATTTTCAAATATAGGAAAAACCATCATAAGCCAGAAAGGAAATCCAAGTGAAAGGAACACATCTGAACTAACTCTATAGCAACTCAATGGAGATAACACTCACAAAATTAGACCCAGGAGATAGGTGATTCCTATTTTGGGAAGAGGAACGTGGTATTTGCTGTAGAAAGCAGAACTGCTGAAACTCCAAGTGATGGTCCACAGATCCTTTTTTTTCTTTTTTTTTAAAGATTTATTTATTTGAAAGGCGGGGGGAGGAGGGGCAGAGGGAGAGAATCTTTCAAGCAGACTCTCTGCTGAGTGTGCATTTCCCACAACCCATGAGATCATGACCTAAGCCGAAACCGAGAGTCAGAAGCTCAACTTACTGAGCCACCCAGGTGCTCCAATGGTTGACAGATTCTTGACAGAACTTTAGTCAGGCTCTCCTGAGCCCTTTTCTTGACTAAGACTCAACCTTTATTTATTAAAAACTTGGAGAAAATCAGCACAAATGATTTCATCTACCTCACCAACTCCCCTTCTCACACACACACACACACACACACACACACACACACCACTCACAGACATAAAATAAGAGGCTTGAGAAACACTAGTATAGTTTCTAAGAGCTCAAGGCCACATCCTTAGAATGATTCCAGCTCCCTTTAAAATGGTTGCCTGAGAAAGAGTGAAGCTGTCAAAAGAATTTACATTCGTTCCAGCCAACACTGGAACACAGGAACTCTTGTCTCCCGGTTTCTGTGGGAAGATAGGAACCTAAGTTACATTAGCCAGTTAGCAAACCCTGGTGGTCTAGCCACATGACCCAATCCCTCTTCCTAATTTTGTAAATTTTCACTTCCTTGAGTCTACTCAACTCCCCATAGTTCCCCCACCTTACTCCCTCACTCTCCTTTTAAAATACCCAGTCACCTCTACACAAATGGAAATTGAATTCAGTTCATAGGATACCCTCTTACCAATGACAATAACTTATTACTGAATAAAATGTGTCCTTGCTTTGGCTGTCTTTGAAATGATCCATACAAGAAATGGAGGATTAAAGACACACTGTTCACCACCCAGGAAAAGATAAAGAGATGACTGAGAGAGTAAAAAAATAAACTATAAGAAATTAGTAACCCAAACCTCTAACCTGCATTAACTATAAGAAATTACTACTCTAAATTTCATAAATCATTTGTCACATCTTTTTTATTACCTACAAGTTACTGAACTAGAAGGTCATTAACCCTGTACAAAACTAGTACAAATTTAAAAATTGCAAAAAATAGAGGGGAAAATAGTGAATAAGAATGAAAAGAATCAAGGACCTGTTGGATGAAAAATGTTAAAATAATTTGAAACTATAAAATAAATATATTTGAAAATTAAAGAGAAAATTAAAGTGAAGGTTAAAAATACCTGATTATATGTAAAAAAGAAGACATAATTGGAAAAAGAATCAAATAACTTTCTAATAGTGACTATACCATAATAATGTTCCATTTCTTACAGCACCATTTCCCCATTTTTCCTTCAAATAGAAATTCTATTTTATTTCTTCAAATATTCCCTATTCTTCTACCTCGTTAAATGCCTCAGAAGATGCTACTCAAGACCAGCTTCCAAAGAAAGATCTGATTGGTACACAGAAAATCCCACTACATAGCTAATGATTTAGTTCTAGAATGGGAATATATCAGAATTTGGCTCAAGGAGATATGATGGAAAAAATACATTTTACTAATAAGAAAAAAAAGTTTAGCTTTTTCAATTGGACTATGTTTTATGTGAATAGTCTGTCTATATATCATATATAACACATTTTATTTATATAATATAATGATATAACAACATAATATATATGTTACATTATATATTAGTATACATTATATATTATTATGGATTAGGCTATGCGTGGAATTATAAAGATGTATAGAAAATGGCAAAGCAAAGAAATTCAAAAGAAATTTGATATTAAAGATATGAACTGAACTGCATAATATATCTATTCGGGAGGCTATACTACCTCTAGACTTTTTGTTATACAAGTGTTTTTTCTGGTTTTCTGTTACTCTTAAGACACACATTGAAATAAAGAAGTCAGTGGATAGGTGAATAAAAGTAAGTTAGGTAAGCCTAAAGAAAGCATAAAGATGATGAGAGTAAAAAATATAAAAAGGGATTTTTATCACAAGTTAAAATACAGGAAGTGGGGATTTAAAAATCTAACCAGAAGTTTTTAATAAGAGACAAAACAATGACCTATATTTGTATACTATATAATTTTATAATCTGTATTATTTAGATACTTTACTATCTATATTATACATACATAATACCCTTCCTATATTATATACTCTTTCATATACAGTATACATGACTATACATATGCATGAATATATACATATATACTAATATATACATATATAAATGTATATATTGCATACATAATTATGCCATATATTAGAAATGTCAAACACATTCACAATAAAAATAAGAGGACTAAATGACTGAGAAAGTCACAAAATGAAGTAGTAAATTTTCACTTCTGGATATGTTATTAATTTATACTTCTTTACAAACTGTTCTCAAATTTCAAAGCTAGTATAAAATAAGTAACTTTTATTTGAAAATGGGATATATTCCAACTGATTAGAAATTTACTTCATTTATTTAAACTGCTATTTGGTATTCCATTGTATATCCATTTCCATTACTGTGAATTAAATCTCTATTAAATTTAGGTTAAAACTTAATGTTAAGTGAGAAGAGTTACATAGGTTCAGTATGCAATCATTTATATAAAATAAATATATTTTATATAATATTTTTAGCTTCAGGTATATATGTGATACTTTAAACATGGATGGTAATATTACACACTAAAGGAAGTAATGAAGAGAATAGAGTTCAGGAGGAAAGCACAAAGATATCTGTAATTCTTACTTTACATATAAATATGTGAATAAAGCAAAGAATGAAATATATAACATTTAAATTTTCTGAGTGATGAATATATGCGTATTCACAGCATCATTTTCTGTTCTTCAACATAAAATTATCAAAACACAAATAAATACATAAACCTAAGTTATAGTTCTGCTATATTATAAAAATAAATTCTGAGTACTCACTGTATCTATGTGTACTAAATAGCAGGGCTGCATGGTTGATAGTTTAAATAACTAGATGTGGAGAGAAGTTGATTGGATGGCCTTGGACAAGTAATTTGACATTTCTGAATCTCCTGACTCCTTACCAATAAAAGCAAAACAGTAACAGTGCTTGCTTTGTATAGTTGTTTTGAAAATTAAAAGAGACAACATATATAAAGTTCCTGAAATATAGAAGGGAATCAGCAAATGTTAATTCCTCTCTCATCAATAAATATCCATTTTCCTTTGTAACTCATTCTAGAGGATAGGAAGTTTCAGTTGCCTTCATCCTTAATCATCTTCATAATCAATTATTCTAAAGATATTCTATGATATTCTGATATTCAAGGCAAGCACTACTACACTTTAGAATTTTCAAAAGGCCAGATTAACTAGAATTCAAGAGAAACAATATTTAAAATATTTGCTATATTGTACATGACTAGCTTACAGGTTTTAGGTATATCAATTTTTTTTCATTTTATTGGTATTTGAATATTACCTCTATTTGCTCAGTTTCATTCTATAAATTTTACTTTTATAAATTATATTTAAATTGTTAATATTTATGTTTGTACTACAAATTGTACACTTCCTCTTAAAAGTAATAATTAAAAATAATAAACAAGTGTTTTTGAAATTGGGCAGCTTTGTTTTACCAGCTTCTTTTCTTCTGTGTCATATTGGAGTTACGGCATTACTGAATGCCAGTAGTATTCAATCAGGCAAACTGGCTTTGAAAATACCTTTAACTTTGAGAATTTGTCCTTTTTTCAGTGTGATATTCTTTGACTGATATTTAATAAAATGTTAGGAGATAAGAGGTAATAAGTATGTAAGAAGTACAACCCAGTATTGCATATTAAGGTATTTTCATTCTTACAGACCAATTTTTATTTATGGTTTGGTATAAGCGTCACATCATGTATCTTTCAAAAGAAGCAATATTTTGACCAGGCAGGAAATTGTACACCAAAATATATTTTACCCAGATACACCACTTATACACATAAATACATACTCTCTCTTTTCTGAATTTGAAAATTTATCAATTATAGAAGAATACTTACTTTTCAAATATTTCTATTAAATGCCCCTAAATACTAGAAACTTAAACAAAATTTAGATTGTATTTGGGAAATTTAGGATTGTAAATCCACTTTCTAATGTTTTAACACTCAGGGAAGTCTGTATCCTATGGCTTTCTAATAATTGTAATCTGCTTTGCACCCTGTGTTAGAGATATAATTATGTTAACAGCTTTCCTACACAGGCATCGTACATTGCCATTATGAGGCTAACTTCATTTAATTAGCATCATGTAGTAAATTAGCAGTTATAAGGACTGCTGGTACAAGGGGATCTCCATTTTCTCACCATTTACTTAATCCTCAGTCAATGTTAAGATTAGTGCTCAATGAATTTCCATAGCAAAATCACCCTCCTCAGATGTTGTCATTCAGCATTTGTATGGATTTGGAACAAACAGTTTTCTCTGGATGCCCACAAGGTAGGATTACTGAAACCCCATCATGCTCCATGTTGGAAAGACACAGGAATGCAGAGAGACAATGCCCATGTGAAGGTGTTCTTTTTCTTTCAAAACAATTATTTTTTTAAACAACTTGATGAAAAGAATAGTATTAGCTAGAAAATAAATGGAAAGGCAGAATGATTCCTTTTAAAAGGAAGTTCTCAGATTTTATTTGTATTTTAGTGAGAAGACCTTTTTATGCCTAAAACATAGGAAACACATATGTGTTGGTGGAAACACATAAAATTAAAATTAAATTACACTGTTATTTATCCCATTATTGGACTTTTACAGTGCGCTGTGATGATGACTAACTTCTGTGTTTGTGAGTATGTGCTTAGTAATTAATTGTTCTCAACTCTGTTAAGAATTATTTTCAGAGTAGCACAAACTACCAGTTTTAAACAGAAATTATCAAAATCATAGACCACCAGAAAAATATATTTATTTGCTTTATATAGAAGAGACATGCTACATACTTAAAATGTCATCTTATCTTTGGGCGCCTGGGTGGCTCAGTCAATTAAGTATCCAACTCTTAATTTTGGTTCTGGTCATGATCTCAGGGTCGTGAGATTGAGCCCTGAGACAGGCTTCAGATAGGCTTCATGATAGACATGGAATCTGCTTAAGATTCTCTCTCTCTTTCTCCCCTCTTCCCCTCCCTCGCTTCATGCATGCATGAACTCTCTCTCTAAAAAAGAGTCCTCCTGGTATTTCGATATTAGTTAATTCTCTGGCTACATATACACACTCTGTAAGTAACTTCCAATCTGTGGTTTTATGATCAGAGTCTCTAACTAATATGTCACACTCCAGACATACTGAAGATCTTCCCAAAGCATTGTAAAAAGTAGTCTAAAAAGTTCTGTTGTCTAATTTCCCTCTGGATCTACATGTGCTCTGCCAAATAATCTATAAACATTAAATACCACACATGTGTAGAAAACATTACATATATGTTAAAAGTGAAAATGACACTCAATTTTTATTCGTTATCAAACGGAAAGTGCAAGGATTTATTTTTAGATTACAGACTTACAATGGTTTGACCTAAGTTTTTGACTTTATGATGGTACAAAAGCAATAGGAATTCAGTAGAAAACATGCTTCAAATTTTGAATTTTTATCTTTTCCAGGTTAGCAATATGTAGTAAGATATTCTCATGAGGGGCGCCTGGGTGGCTCAGTGGGTTAAAGCCTCTGCCTTCGGCTCAGGTCATGATCTCAGGGTCCTGGGATCGAGCCCCACATCGGGCTCTCTGCTCAGCAGGGAGCCTGCTTCCCCCTCTCTCTCTCTGCCTGCCTCTCTGCCTACTTGTGATCTCTCTCTGTCAAATAAATAAATAAAATATAAAAAAAAAAAAAGATATTCTCACGAGGCTGGGCAGCAGCAGCAAGCCCCACTTTCCAGTCAGCCATGGCATCACAAGGGTGAACAACTGATATACTTAGAACCATTCTGCGCCCATAGGCCATTCTGTTTTCCACTTTCAGCATAGTGTTCAATAAATTATATAAGATATTCAACACTTTATTATAAAACAAGCTTTGTGTTAGATGAATTTGTCCAACTACAGACTAATGAATTTCCCAACCACTAGATGAATTTGCCCAAATGTTTGGAGCACATTTAAGGTAGGCTAGCTAAGCTATGATGTTTGGTAGGTTAGGTGCATTAAATGCACTTTCGACTTACAGTATTTTCAGCTTATGAGAGATTTACTGGGTCATAACCTCATCCTGAGTTAAGGAAGATCTGTACTTGTTTAGGTGTCCCCTTACCTAAAAAGAATTTAAAATATCTGGATCTAGAATATGTGCCATGTGGATCCCTCAGTCATGATTTTCTTCCAAATACTATGCTGATTCTTGAGAAAGATTACCTAGTACCAGAACCATTTCCTAGGCCCAAAGGGGGTTTTCTGTCAGCAACAAAAGCAGGCTCCTGCAGTGCTGTATCCACTCCTCAGAGGGGCCAGGCTTTTGTGACTTTCAGCCTACTTGGCTGGCCTGGCCCACAGATAATTCTCCCAGAGACATAAACCCAATAGTAATCTGTCTCATGCCTTGTTCAGGGCAATTTGACTCCTTCCCTGGTGAGTCTCTGTTCCCATGAGGCCAGGAGAGCACAAAAGACCTGCTGGAGCTCACACAAGTGCAATAGCTTACTAGGCCTAGCATGGAGGACTGCCAGTTCACACTCTTTGCTGGCTTATGCTATACCCTGTGGATTATACTTGGGTGCTGTCATTGCTGTTTTGAAACTTGGTGTCTCAGGTAACCGCTCTTAGAGGACAGACAGTATAACCAACATGTGTAGGGCAACTGATCTCTATGAGGCAATGCTGACCAATGGAACATCGAAGCCAATAAGTACATTTTTCTCCCATCATTTTCCTGGAGAGATTCTTCTGAGACATATTTGTCCATAGGGTCTCTATGAATATATAACCTCCTAGCCTCAGTTTCCTTTTCCTCTCCAGAAATCTCCAGAAGAGATTTCTTTGGAAATTTATACCCCATAAAGTATTAGCATATAAGGCATTAGGATTAATTTTCTAGGCAAATAAATCAGCTATCTACCCATCTGAAGAGAATGTGTAAGTCACTGGCCAGCTAGCTAAAAATCAGAGTCAATACATTAAAGTCATGTCTTTTACTCATGGGGAAACTACCCATCCCTTTAGTCAGATCGTAGCTACTCTTACCTACAACTTAGATATGCTTCATTATTTTGTTTTGAAGCGCATGATATTGGGAAGTAGCAACCTTGAAAAGATGATGAGAGATTTCTACATTGTCTTTAGGAGAGAAAGGTGACAGTGAGGTAGCAAGGAAACAAACTCAAAAAAGAAGAAATGTGACTAATATTGTGCCAAGAGCCCTAAACACTTTAATTTGTCTTGGAGCCATTACTGCTATAAAATACAACACCAAAACTGATTTTATAATAATTGTCTGGATTATAAGAAAAAAACTCAAATTACATTTACTATATTCTATGTAATGAAGGCAGGCAAGTTCCTTGGAGAATTCTCAACTAAACAATTATACAAATGTCTTAATGCTTAGATTGGAGCTATACATTCTGAGAAATCTAGCCATATAGAACACTTTATTCTCTAAGGTTCCAGATAACATTTAATTTTATCTTTTTTAAGAAGCTAAATATTTCCATACGGCAATCTGAAAATATGTAGAAACACACTCATTGTAGTGAGGAAAGATCAGACAGTGGCATACCACAACTATTTTTTTAGCTCTGGCTTCTTGAATGAGATTAATATTCCTAAATACAAGCCAAAGAAGGTGGGGAGAGAAATTGTGAATGGACCCGAAACTAGGAAGAAGAATAAATTAGTAATAAAAAAAATCTGACAAAGAAAAGCCCTGGACCTGAGGGTTTCACTGGTGAATTCTACCAAACATTCATAGAACTAACACTAATCCTTCTCAAGCTTTTCCAAAAAACTGAAGTGCAGGGAAAACTCTCTGATACATTCTATGAGCAGCATTATCCTGACACTAAAGTCAAATACATTACAGAAAAGAAAAACTACACACCAATTACCTTTATGAACAGGGATATAAGAAATCCTCAACAAAATAGTATCAAACCAAATTCGACAGCATATTAAAAGAATTATACACCATGATCATGTGGGATTTTTTCCTGGAATGTATGTTTCCTTCAACATAAGAAAATCATTCAGTATAAGGTATCAGATTAACAGAATGAAGGATAATAACTATATAAAAACTATGATTTCAACTGATACAGAAAAAGTATTTCACAAAATTCAACATTCTTTCATGATAAAAATACTCAACAAACTAGGAATAGAAGGAAACTACTTCAGCATAAGAAATGACATATATAAGAAACTCACAGCAAAAATCATACTCAGTAGTGAAAGACTGACAGCTTTTTCACTAATATCAGGGAAAAAATGCCCACTTTCACTACTTATATTCAACATGGAACTTTAAGTCCTATCCAGAACAATTAAGCAAGAAAAATAAGTACGTCATCCAAATCAGAAAGGAAGAAGTAAAGTTATCTCTGTTCAACAGATGACATAATCTTGTCTGTAGAAAACTCTATAAAGATTCTCCAAAAAAAAAAATACTAGAACTAATAAACAAATTTAGCAAAGTAGCAGGATATAAAGAAAGCAGCAAGCAAATCTCAGTTGCAATCCTATGTACTAACAATAAACAATCTAAAAGGAAATTTAAAAAAACAATTCCACTTAATAATAAATACTTAAGAATTAACTTATCTAGGAAGATAAAAGACTTGTACAATAAAAACTATAAAAACATTTCTGAAAGAAATTAAAGAAGACATAAATGAAGAAAAAGACATCTTATGTTCATTGATTGGAAGAATTAATATTGTCGAAATCCCAATACTAACCAAAGTGGTATACAGAATTAATGCAATTCCCGTGAAAATCCTAGTGTTTTGTTTTGTTTTGTTTTGAAAATCCTAATTTTTTGTAGAAATAGAAAAATCCCCTCTAAAATTCAAATATAATCTAAAGGGACCCTAAATAACTAAAACAATTTTGAAAAAGAACAAAACTGGGGACTCACACTTCCTGATTTCAAAGCTCAATATAAACCTATAATAACCAAAACAGTATGGTACTATTGAAAAGACAGACATATGCACCAACAGAAGAGTTCAGAAATAAACCCTTCCAAAAAAATAATTAAAAAATAAAATAAAAAAAAGAAATAAATCCTTGCATATATGGTTAAATGTTTTCAACAATGAGATATCATCTCATATCCATTAAGATGATTATCAAAAAAGAAAGAAAAGAAGAGAAAGAAAGAAAGAAAGAAAGAAAGAAAGAAAGAAAGAAAAGAGAAGAAAGAAAAGAGAAGAAAGAAAAGAAAAGAAAAGAAAAGAAAAGAAAAGAAAAGAAAAGAAAAAAGAAAAGAAAAGAAAAGAAAAGAAAAGAAAAGAAAAAAGAAAAGAAAAGAAAAAGAAAAGAAAAAAATGATGGCAAGGATGTGGAGAAATTTTAACTCTTAAGCATTTTTGTTAAGAATGTTTAATGGTATAGCTGCCATGGAAAACACTATAGTGCTTCTCAAAAAATTAAAAAGAGAATTATGATATGACCCAGCAATTCTACTTCTGGGTTTATATTTTTAAAAAGTATACTTAAAAAAAAGTCTCTAAGAGATACTTATATACATATTCATAGCAGCATTTTTACAATAAATAAAACACAGAAGCAACTCAAAACACATACGTAACATGTACTATACACGTACAACGGAATATTATTCAGCTTTATAAAGAAAGGAAATTCTGACATATACTACAACATGGATGAATCTTGAGGACAAAACACTAAATGAAATAGGCCAGTCACAAAAGATAAATGCTGCATGAGTTCACTTTATGAAGCAGAGTAGTCCAAATCATAGATATAAAGTAAAATGACAGATGGCTGGGGGTGAGGGGAGGGGGATATGACAAGAAATTATTGTTTAATGGGTACAGAGTTGCAAGATGGAAAGAGATCTGGAGATGGATAGTGGTGTTGCTTGCACAAGAATATAAATGTACTTAATACCTGTGAACTATATAGTTAAAAATGGTTATTTAAATTTTAGATTATGAGTATTCTATCACAATTAAAAAATGTAAAATATATGTGAGGCATATATAAGGCAGAAATTGTTATAAGTACCTCACAAATGATTTCACTAAGAAAAAATTTAAGGTAGGTTTTATTTTTTTATTTTTTTATTTTTTTAGATTTATTTATTTCTTGGAGAGAGAGAGAGAGAGAGCATGAGCAAAGGGAGGGGCAGAGGGAGAAGCTGACTCCTCATTGAGCAGGGAGCCTGATGCAGAGCTCGATCCCAGGACCCTGAGATCATGACCTGAGCCGAAGGCAGACACCCAACTAAATGAGCCACCCAGATGCCCCTAAGGTAGGTTTTAGAATTATTAACTGATAGGAGAAGTGGCACAACATGCCCAAGTTCATGCAGCTGTTAACTGAGAAAGCTTGACCCGAACCCAGGCAGTGGCAACAATGTCTGTACTTCTGCACTCTTAACAATCAAATTACCACCTATTCTTGACAATGCAGGTAAAGACAAAAATGCCCTTGTGTGAAAATTTTATTTTTTATTTTTGATAAGGAGAAGTGGAACAGGGGAGCCTGCGTGGCTCAGTGGCTTAAAGCCTCTGCCTTCAGCTCAGGTCATGATCTCAGGGTCCTGGGATGGAGCCCCACATAGGGCTCTCTGCTCAGCAGGGAGCCTGCTTCCCCCTCTCTCTCTGCCTGCCTCTCTGCCTACTTGTGATCTCTCTCTCTCTGTCAAATAAATAAATAAAAAATCTTTTAAAAAAAGGAGAAGTGGAACAGGAGTTCTTAAGTCTAGTACCAAAATGTCTTCTTATGCCCAAGAAGATTTTGAGCATTATTTCTCAAAGCTACTAAAAATGATCAGGAAAGTAAATAAATAAAAGGATGAAGAGAGGGGCACCTGGGTGGCTCAGCTGGTTGAGCATCTGACTCTTGGTTTCTGCTTGGGTAATGATCTCATGATTGAGCCCCATGTCCAGGCTTCACATTCAGCAGGTCAGCTTGAAGATTCTTTCCCTCTGTCCCTCCCCCTACTCACATGCACTCCCTCTCTCACTCTCAAATAAATAAGAATCTTTTAAAAAATGAAAAATAAAAGGATGAAGAGAATGGTAAGAATGAGCAGTGCTCAGTAGCAAGAACTGTGACAGCGAATGAACTGGTCCTGCACTTTTAGATGGAGTGGGAGCACACTGCGAATATAGGATTAACAAACGAATTTCTCTCTGAGGCCAGGGTCTATTTTGTGCCAGCCTGGGTGTTCAGCGCTTTCATAAATGTGCCTTAACTGCATCTCTCACAGTGATTCTGCATTAGGGAAACCATTATCTATTTATTCCCATAATGTTGTTTTATATTATGAAGAATATTCCAATTTGAAAACCGTTTTTCTCAAAACAAATTTTACCTTTGTATATTGTTAGGTAATGATAAAGCATTGTCAATTTTCTTGGACTTAGACAAATTTGAGTAAGATAGTTTCCTTGACGTTTTGTTTGATTTAAGTCAATTCATTAGAGAGTTTAATTCCCTTTATCTCCAAATCACATTCTAATTTCTATCTCCCCACAGGAAATCTGCTTAATGAATTTATACTATATTTTTAAATTTAATTATGTTCTTATAAAATGTGCACTATTTTTTTCTGTGCATGCATTGTTCCTTCTGGAAACTACTTTGCCTTTAATTATGGGAAACAAATATTCTCTTTATACCAGTAAGAGAATGGGCATGGATTATGACAAGTGAGTTATGTCTTGGTGCCTATGTTTACTGTTCTTTCTATAGCATATAAAATGTGCCATTTTTGCACTGATGGGCCAAGTGGGCCTTATTATTTTGGTCAATCCAAAACTTTGATTTTAGCCTGTCATTTTCATCCAAGACCCGTCAGTGTGTGCCTTGTACGTGTGAAGTTTATTTTTTCCCCAAAGATGACAGTAATGTGCTTGCTCTTATCCAGCAAGTTAAAATAACTAAAACAGTAATTGTTGATATATTTAAATTTGAAATTTCCATCAATCTGTGTAAATGCTTGCCTATCATTTGTCATGATAAGTGTCCACGGGAGCTTGAGGGGGAAAATAGTTCAATCATCACAATTAATACTATTAATCCACTGTCATATTTGAGTCTATAGTGTGCTGACTCTAAGAAAAATAATTATGTGTAAAAAATATACCCGAAAAAAGAAGAGCACATTACTAGAGCATGCATGTTGACCTTTTACCTTAGAGTAAACTGGGCTTATGATTTATTTCTATACCAATTAACTAGAACTTAAGAGAAATTGCTAGCCAATTAGGATAACACAGAAAGGTGACCTTAAAGGCTATTCTTGTGCTTTAAATATAATTCAAAATATTGTTGCTAATCTATAAAACTCTATTTTATGATGTAGTTAATTTAGGTTTCAAGGTGAAGTATGAAACTAAAATAACCAGCTGGACTCTTCAGACATAATGCCTTGCTTTTAAACTACTTTTGCACATTGATTTTTCTGATTGAATAGACTTTTTATAGTAAACATATATTTTATATTCATTAATTTTAAAGATTCAGTAATACTTCATAAGGTAAATTACTTGCAAATAACACAATTTTGTAAAAACATAGTGATAAAAGCACATTAACATTATTACCAATCAAGTACTGAATTTAGTATTAGATTTAAACTTTAAGTTCAAAGAATTACACATTTTTCTTAAGTAAGTAAAAATACCACTACATAATTGAATAAAGAATATGTTTCTGGGGCTCCTGGGTAGCTCAGCTGCTTAGGTGTCTGACTCTTGATTTCTCCTCTGGAGCCAGCTTGAGATTCTCCCTCTCCCTCTGCCCTTTGCTTCCCCCTAACCCTACCACACCTTGCATGCACAATCTGTTTCTCTCAAAAAAAAAAAAAAAAGTTTCCAAAAAAAAAAAAATGTTTCCTATTGGAAACAAATTCAGAAGTACTAAAAATTACAGTACATTTTTTTCTCTCTAGATTTCTACCTCAATCTAACAAATGTGATTGATAATACAGTTTATGAAATTATCTGCATCAGTACAGGCTTATCTAAATCACAAATTGTCAAAAGGTAGATTCTGTCATCAGCTAGAAAAGTGATAAAAATACTTAAAGGGCAGAAGAGGTTTAGAATCTTCACTTACATAAGAAAACTTCGATTCAGTTTTTAACACATCCTTTCCACTTATACTAGGGGTCAGAGGTGCAAAATTTTTTACATTTTATATAAAGTGTTAATTTTGGAAATATAATTACTACATTCATTTACTTGCGGTTAAGAATTGAACATTCTGAAAAGAATATGTGATAACCAGATTATTTATTTATGGATTTAGGGCTTGGTTATTTATACCAATAATCTGATACCATTAGAATCTCATCAATATCTTGTTAGTAGCAATAGGATATTTAATGCCCAAAATCTACTATTTGGTCACTTCCTATATTATTATTCTTTTCTGTTCCCTTCCCTTCACTGTCATCCTCTCCCCTCTTTCTGCCTCCCTCCTCTGGCCTGCCTCCCTCCGCCTTCTCTTTCTCTTCTTCAGTTGAGACTTTCTACCTGTTATTCTTCCTCGTTCAACTCTTAAGAGCCTAATATCTGGTACGCATATTGAACTTCTCATGGCTTAAATGTTGCCTTTTCTGTAAACCTTTAAATAGATAAAAAAATATTTTTTCCTCTCTTTCAATAGATTTTCCCTAACTCTGGCATAATAAGCATTGCATTTGCTCAATGTTTTGTATGTGTTTCCTATCCCTCTCCTTGATTCCCTGAAGGCAGGGCTAATGTTTTCCTTATCACTGTATACATACCCTTAATACAATTTGTGAAACACAGATCTGTAATGTGTGTTTATTTTGTAGATGAATACTTGTATTTTGAGGTTAATTTTCCCAATTGTTCAAATAAGTTAATTTTGAACTCTTTGGAGACTTTCAAAGGGGATAGAATAGGGTTAATGCATTTTCCACTTTCAAGGTGCCAAGTCCATGTGGAAGGATAATATATCTAAGAGATGCTTTCCAACAGTCTTCTACAATCTTCCACAACCAAGCCAAGAGTGTGAAAATTCCAACATTGGTCTTCCCAACCAGAGAACTTGGGAATCTCTTACATGCTACAGTTAAGTCACGGAAGTACTGAAATTATGTTTATTTTTTTCCACATATCTTTGGACTTGGGTGGAATGCAACTTAAGTATTTTAATCTAGGAGTCAGAATATAAATATGTAGTAATAACAGTAACTACAGCAACCATGACAGCAACAAAAACAGCAAAATAATACTAAGATTTACTGATAGTCTTCCATGACTAAAATTGTTGACAGATATTAGACATTTCTGAGGATTATAATTTATTTTTTATGAGTATGAAAATCCTACTTTCAAGAAAATCTTTTGAGACCGTCACATAAATACCAATCTTTACATGGTTAATTTATAGGAAATACTACAGAGTACTACAAGTCTTACTTGAGCAACTTGGGCAATAGGCAATAAATACATTGCTAAAATTTATATTCCAAAGGTAAAACAATTTTGATCATCATTATCAATGAAGAACATGAGAAAGTGAAAATAGGTTTTAAATGGAACAGTGGAAGGAGAAAAAGCAATGAGATTCTATTTATAAATTATTTGCTGCCTGACAGTGTTCTAAGTACTAAACTTTTAAACATTTCTAACTTTATACTCAATAACAAAATACTATTACAATGCCCGTTTTATATAATAGGAAATAGGTAAGAAAGGTTAAGTAACTTCTACATTGTGACTCAGCAAGTTAAGTGTCTGGATTAAATTCAAACCCAGTTCCATCTGCCTGATTTAAAAGGCTATGCTATTAATTACTAACTCCTTCAGTTTTCATAGTAAGATGCCTTCTCACTACTATGCCAGATATATTTGCTCTGCATTTTCCCCCTTACTGGGAATTGGCTATTCTTCTAGATTTATTAATTAGTTGCTTAAAAAGGAAGGTAGAGAAAGGTTTGAAAGGTTATTGCAGTTTTGGGAGAGGACAGAAGAATATTTCTGTTGGGGAAAAAAGTAGGAATGTCTGAAGACCTGTTTTTTCCTTTCTTATTACAGATTGCATTCTTTAAACTTTATATGAAAAAAATCTAGAAATAAAAACAACTACCATACATGGAGCACTCAGTGTGTGCCAATCACTATGTTAAATACTTTACATATATTACCTCTAATTGTTAAAACACTGCCTCAAAGTAAATGTTAGTTTGTTTTATAAATGAGGGGAATGAGGCTCAGGGAGATTAAATGATCTGCTCAATGACTGCAGATCTACGACTAGCAGTTGTCCTATAAATTGCTATAAAGAATGAAATGCCCATGTACTCTCTACTCTAGCAAAGTAGAGGAAAAAAGATTGACAATATTGAGTAATGGAATAATCTTACATATAGTTAAAAACAGAGCATCAGTAGAATGAGATGATGCTATAGAAAGACAGATGTTTTCTCTCCTGGAGTATGAATTTGAAGTTTCTACAGATGAAGCAGTGACCATTTTAAAGGATGATACTAATATACCAATTGATAGTGTACCTATCATTTAGTGAACACTTCGACAGCATTCTTTACAATATAATCTCCATTCTTACAAGAACCTTGTGAGGGAGGTGACGTATTTCTAATTCCAGATTATAGATGAAGTAACAGAGACTTTGAAAGTTTCAAGATCTTGTCCAAAGTTACACAATTAATTGGTGAATAGAGTAAGGATTCAAATTCATCACTGGTTAATACCTTACCCTATGCTCTTACCTAAGGAAAATACCTTATTAATAATATTGTGTTAATGATATCTTTTTAATAACAATCTATGAGTTAAGTGTAAGTTACATCCAAAGTAACATGTCAGGCCAGAAAAATAGAGATTTTTTAAAAAATATTTTATTCATTTATTTGAGACAAAGAGAGCGTGAGCAAGAAAGCAGAAGTAGGGGGAACAGCAGAGCAAGAAGAAGCAGACTCCCCACTGAGCAGGGAGCCCAATATAGAGCTGGATCAGGACCCTGAGAGCGTGACAGCCACTTAAACTGACTGAGCCACTCAGGCGCCCCTAGAGATTTTTTTTTTTTAACTAGATAAAGAGTGGCTAGCCCTGGCTCACAGACTTTAGTCCCATTCAAGACTTATAGACACTAAGACCCTGTGCCCAAATCAAAAGCCATATCAGTTGGAACTCAGTGGGAAGTTGAGAAGGAATAGCTGAATGATTTTGTGACCACCGAGAATGCTGCTTATCCCTTCAGCATATGCATCAGATATGGCTGGTTCTAGACCATCCCTTAGTTCTGAGAATGATTCCCAGGATACTGTGGTATCAGAATCTCTTCTGCTCTGTAGCTGAACTCATAAACCAAAGGCTATTTTTAGTTGGAACTGGTTGGGGCTGGAATAGATAGAAACTTAACTGTATATTAATGAATGGGTTATTGTATCTCAGGGGAACATAAAAATCAAGAATTCAGTACATATGTGACAGTCTGTTAGGACATTTTAGTATAATGGGAAAATGTAGACTGAGTTTTAGGATAACTAAGGAAGATTTGTGTTTTGACATGCAAATATAACTCTAAAATGTTGATTAATGGGCCAATGTCAACAACAGGGAGATCTCTAAAGGAAAACTACAAGAATTTGCAATATTTTTTATCAGTGATTTGGATCATGACATAGAAGCCACCCTTTCTGTATTTGTGGATGACAGATTTAGGAGGATTATCTAATACATTTCATGACACTGGCAGATTTCAAAAATCTAGATAGGCTTGAATGATAGACTAAAACCAATAAAGAAGAATTTGACAGAAATAAATATAAGATTCCCCATTTAGATTAAAAGCAGGTTACATAAATGTAGATTCAGAGAGTCCTATCTCAAAAGTAGCTCAGTGAGAAAGACTACATGTTTAAATTGGTGACAGAAGCCAACAGTAAGACATAATTAATAAATTCTAGGCTGCTTTAATAGCCTTACAAAAGTATGTAATACCTACATGGCAGTACTTTTCAAAGTAGACTTTAAAGATGATGATTGAATCTTGAATCAATTAGTGGGTTCTAAAGAGCAACTTATTTTTTTATAACCAAAAAGAAAAGAATAGGATAGAATAGGATTGATGGAATAAAAAATATAAGATCACATTGTTCATACAAAGGAATAATTGGGGGAGGTCCAGGTAGAGACATAGATAGGCTATATTATCAACTACATGGGGGCCAGAATTTTTGACTATTGAAATTACTTTTGAATACACAGTACACAGAAAAGAAGAGTGCATGGCATATGAAATATACTCAAAAAATGTTATATCATGAATTATGATGAAAATATATTTTTTTTACTATGGCTCATGTGAAAATGTTTAAGAGCCGCAGCCTTCTGTCACTCTGCCTCATCAAGACACTGGAGCACTGGGACACCGGAAAATTTTGAAAGGTATATTAACATATTATGGAGGCTCCAAATGAAGTTTATCAGGATGGAGCTATCTGATTTAGAAACCATACTATTGTAGAAACTATGGGAGTAGTGATATTTAACCCAAGTGAGTTGTGATAAAGAGAAACTTTGAGAAGTTCCATATTCATAAAGATTGAAACATGACTTCCAAAATATTTCTGAAGTGTATTTTATACAATCAAATATGAAACATGCTAAAAGTATGGGCATTTGGAAGATTCATAAACATCAGTTACAAATGCTTTATTCTGACATGGGAACATGCACATGGGGTAAAGTATGTTTTGAATTTTTGGAATATGTGGTCAAATGCAGGGTTTTTTCTTTTTCCTTTACAAAGAATTAATTACCTAAGAGAGTTATTTACTTACCAAATGGATTTTAAGTATTTTGTTCAAAATATTCAATTACTAACTTTGCTATTAGAGTATCTATAATTAAGAATAAGGAATAGGACTGTAAAATCTAACATTTCTCCAAGGACTATTATATAACATGTTTGCGAAAATACTGTAAGATCAAATATTACATTAATAGGTTCTTGCTGAGGATCATTCTTATAAATTAAAAAATTTATTCTCCTGTGAGGGAAGTTAAAAAATAGTTTTGATGACTAATTAACTGATTAATGTGCTCTTTCTTTTCATTTTTTGACCACCAAATTAGTGTCCACAACTTAAAAGCCCTATATATTTATAAAGATGATTTCTCAAATTATACTTTTACTAAAAATAACACATAAAAAGATATTGTGGGTGTCAATAATTTATCTCCTAACTTTTATTTAATTAAATGTCCCATTTATGCAATTTCATGTACAATAGTTAAGTTACACTAATTAGATATTTAGAATACGTGACTAGATCTTGCTGCTATATAATAAAAGACCTTAACGTATTTTGGACAGAAAAAAAGGAAATAATCATCCAAGCTTTGCTTTAGGTATTTTAAAAAGGGATAATGGTATCTTAAAAAGAGATCAAACAACATGGTACAAATAAAGGTAATATTTTCCAAGGAATCTGTCTGGAACCAGTTTCTGTGGATACTCTCTTAGAAAACACAAAAAGTAACTATATCTCTTTTTGCATACAAATTAGGAATTCCAACATTGTCTGCAATATTATCAGTAATACTATCTCATAACGATTATCAGATTATCTTTAAAAACATATTATAAAAATTGTGATGGATAAGAAACCCAAAGTCAACAAAGCTGAAAGTAATTACATGAGTTAAGACAGCCTTATATTTCTGTAGCCAGTCAAGTTGGTCAGTTACCAACGTACTTCCTTTTTCCTACTAGTTAAATCTCTGGAAAGCAGTGGTAAGTCAATTTTTATAGAACACTGAACTATGTTAAATATAATAATAGAGGAAGCTCCTGAAAGGTGGTCTCAAAATACCTATACAACTATTATCGACTCAAGCTGAAATCATTAGGTGAATGTTGATGAGGAACTTTATAACAGATAGATGAGGCTGATAACTCTTGAATCTTATAATCATTCTTAACATCACTAAAATTGAGATAACCACACACCATGTATTACCCAATGTGGTACAATATGAATTATACAAACTACAATAATATATTCTTAGGGGGAAAAAAAACCTCTGAAACTACCAGTTTACAGATAATACGGAGGATAAAGGTTCATGTTAAACTATGCGGTGAAGTTGTTAGCAACCAAATTCAGAGTTTGGAAAATTCTGGAGTACACAATTAAGCAGCACCAACTATTAAATGACATGAGAAAAAATATAACAGCGGAATGATTATAGATTAAAGGAGATTTAAGATACGTGAAAACCAAACAAAACACATGAAACAACTCATTTTGATTCCTATTCCACTATCAATTATAGAAGACGTTTTTGAGATCATCAGAAAACATGAGAAATAGACTAGGCATTAGATGATATTATTGTAGAATTCTTGTTTATTTTGTAAGGTGTTAAGCAAAATGTCCTTATCCATGGAGATACACATAAGAAATATTTATTGGTGGCGTGATGTAAAGTCTGAGATTTGCTTAAAAGAAAACTGGACAAACCACATAAAGAAAAAAGTTTATGTATGTGTGTTATGGGGGAATGGGGATAAATGAAATAATGGCAAAACATTAATAACTGCTGTAGGTAAAAGAGGCAGGAAAAGGACACCTCCAAAGAGGTCCAGGTCTCAATCTTGAAAACGTATGAATATGTTGTTATATGTGAAGGGATAATTAATGTTGCAGGTATGTTTGCTTATCAACTGACCATAAAATGGACAAATTTTCCTGAAGATCCTACAGTGAAAAAAGGGAGTGAATTAATGCAATCATAAAAGTTCTTATAAGTGGAATTAGAAGGCAGAACTGGGGTAGAGACAGGGATTTGGCAATATGAAAAGGATGTGGCCTGATTTTGAGGACTTTAAAGACAGAGGAATGACACCACAAGGCTGGAGGCAAGCTCTAGAAGCTGGAGAGACAAGAAAACAGACTGTCCCCTAGAGTCCAGAAAGGGAATCTGTCCTTATTTTTAGCCCACTGAGATGCATTTCTGACTTCTGATCTCTAGAACTATAGAATAGTATTATCTGTGTTTTAAACCACCACGTTTATGTATTTTTCTTTTACAGCAGCAATAGAAAAATAATGTACTAGATTATGGGTACGTGGGTTTCATTATTCTCTTTACTTTTGTGTTAACTTTAAACTTAACCATAGTAAAACTTCAAAAAATACATTAAGATTCTGAGACTTTTCCATAACCAATTTTGCAATTAAAGTCCAACAGCAAAAAGCTTAATTGAAGGATATATGAAATCTAACTTACATAATATGACTAGTTATGAAAATGTTCTTCATATATAATCAAAGATGTTAAAATTTGGTATAATTATTTGAGCAATATGGTACTGTTAAAAAATAGGGAAAAAAAGTGGGCAGTGTCTTCACAACATTTGAGATGTCACATTTGTAAATGCAAACTACATGGAAAACCACATGATGATATCATCAATTAATAGATCAAGGAAGATGGTACATACCTTTTATGACCTTTTGTGCTAAGCATTAACTGTTAATTTTGGAATTTTGCAAGTGAGGCATAGTTATAACAACAAATCCCTCTATAAATACCAGATTTTTAGACCAAAAAGTCAAAGGGTGATAACCTATTATTTTCTTAAAATGTAATTTAAAATTATATTTTATTCAGTAGAATTACATTCGAAGGATGGGGATTTTTTTTTCTATCATCTGAAAAACAATTCCCTATATCCTCAAAGAAAATTAACTTTGTTTCAATGCAATTAAAAAAAAGACTACTTCACAGTACAAAGAAAATGAAGATTACTCAATGAAATTTTCTCTCTAAAAATCATTTTAAAGTAACAGTAATGAGAGGTGCCAGGCTTTGGTACAGCTTACAACTCTTGATCTCTGGGTCTTCAGTTTAACCCCACTTTGGTCATAGAGTTTAATTTTCTTAAAAAATAAAGATAAAGTAATAATAAGAAAAGGTGACATAGAAGCAAATGATTTCCAGTGTTTGGCCTGTATATGTGATTCATGTGCAATGATGTAACAATGTCAGAGAGAGCACAGAGCTAATGGGGTTTTGGAATAGAGGTGAGGTTCAGTGGAGTGGTGTCTGGAGCTGAGGACCAAGAAAGAATTCTTGAGATATCTTCAGTGCAAAATGGTGGTTTTATTAAAGCATGGGGACAGGACCCATGGGTAGAAAGACAGGCTGCACAGGGGTTGTGAGGGGTGGCTGATTACATACTTGGGAGTTGGGGGAGGTAAGAGAAAGGGAGGTTTCAAAAGGGTTTTCATATGTTAAAGAAGACCCTCGGGATACTGGGGGCCTGACTATATCAAGCTAAGGTTGTTTTTCCCTCTGGCAAGGCATTAACACTAAAATAGTTGGGAGATTCCCAGAAGAAAGTCACCGTTGTCCCACCCAGGAGTGGGGGATGGGAGGAGGTTGCAGGGTGTCAGCTCTGCTTTGTTCTCAGCTAGCCTTCTGCTCCCTCATCAGAGCAAAAGGCAAATGCTTCTCTCCTTATTCTATGAAATTTGCAAGAGGTATAATATTTCTTTTACATCAATAGTCCATTTCACTTATCACGTAAAAGAGAGGGGAAGAAGGAATGTCAAATTCGGTCATGGAAAATTGATATGATGGTAAAACTGGAGAGAATAGGTGCATTTTTCCTCAACAGTGTAGGTATTGGTGAGACCCTATATTTGCTTTTATGGCAAAAATTAGAAAATGGTCAAGAATTACTCTGAGAGTAGGTATTTACCTCAACTATGAGCTAAAGAATCAACTGGGTTATTTCACGGCTATTCCTTCTCAACTTGTCTACACTGTGCCTACAGCAACAAGTGAAAGTGATGATTTTGCTAGTATTTCCAACATTTTCTGTAATTAAGGTTTAAGGGTAGAGATAAATATGTGAGTGTCTACCTCAGAAGGAATATTTAAAGCTTCTTTTTATGTCTGTACTAATCCTGTCCTGTACTTATCTTTTCCAGGGAATTACTGGGGAATTGAATTACTTTGCTTCTGAAATTAACCCTGAAGGGCTACACAATTCTTGGGCAAAACTGGCTGGTATCTTATTAGCATAAAAAGATGACCACCGAAGAAACTTCAATTTGCAAATAAAACACTGATGAATGAAACAATAAAATGGTGAGAAAGGCTACTTCTGATCCATGGGGAAACACTAAGGGCCTAGTGTGCTGAAGTTTTATGCTAATATAAAATTGGTTCCAACAAAGTACCCAGTTTTATAAGCTAACAAATTGGTGCCAACTTATTTAAACAGTCTAACAGCAGGAGAAAAAAAAAAAAAGAACACCATTCAAGAAACATCTGTTTAGAAGAAAAGTCTGGAATCATTAAAAATGTATTCATTATAAGATAATTAGTAGGAATGAAATCAATACCGACTTGCCTCAAAGATATGATTTTAATACATGTGGCAATAAATAGTGACTGCTGTGAGTAAGGCTTGTCCTTCTTATACTAAATTAATATTTGTAATATTTATTATTGAATGACACAAGTGACAGAAGACTCTCATAAGCCAATTCAAGGAAAATATTTCATCATGTTATATACAGAGTAAGAGGAAAAATAAAAGAGAGAAAAGAGAAATTTAGACCTGTTAAAAGATAAACTGAGGAACATTAAAACTTTTGAGAGTTTATCTGAGCAAAAATCTATTAGAATTGGGCAGCACCAAACCAGAAGGACCTAGGAATGCTTCAGGAGCTCCAGAAGAGACTTTTATAGAGAAAAAGCAAGAAGCAAGGTAAGGAAATTATTGATTGGCTATATAGCTTAAAGACTAGTTGGCTGTCAGTGATTGATTATCTTTAGCATTTTCATTTCATAACCTTCAGGCATTTATAGGTTTAGATTTTGGTTTGCTTACATAGGCCATCATTAGAGCATCAGAACGACATGAGTCTAATGGCCCAATTGTTTAATTAATTTAACCATTCCCCTCTCATACATGAGAGATTAACCAAAAATTTGGTTTTAGTGCCACTCTCAGTCACCATCACAGTAAAATTACTCTTGTCTCATTGTGAATGAAACTAACAAATTATGACATCAGATTTATGGGAGAATTGTTTATGCTGTTCATCTCATTGTTCATCTTGTTTCTGTTTCTCTAAGTACAGTGAGATCATCTGATGTACTGCTGATAGTTCTGAACATGCATTTAAGACCTTTGACAGAACATAATGTACCAGGGAGACTACAATGTTAACTATTATTAGTATAATATCAAAAGACTGACATGCGCTCCTTAGCGCTTCTGTGAACCAAGCCGGTTGATATCAAATAAATCAAAGAATGTAACTGAAGGGGCATCAAGCTGTTTTAGCCAAATAGCTTGTTTCATATATTTGCTATAGTATCAAAGATGATCTACGCACAGACGGAAGCATTTGCTATGGCAAAGACTCCTTGTTCAGCCAGTAAGTATTTTAAAGTAATTCTATTATCTAAAAACACCTTAGCAAGAAAGTCTTGGGGCTTTTGTTCTGCTATGGTCTTGGCAGTAGATTCAACACTAGTTGCCAGGATTAAGGAGCACTGTCTTCCCTTAGTAACAAGAGAAAAGGCAAGGAGCAAAAAGGCAAAAGGAATAAAGGTTTCATACTGGAAATGTAAATCTTATCCTTGATCTTAAGAGACCTATTCACCTCAAGATGTTGTCTAGAAACTCCCTAGTGTATTTTAATATTTTATATTTTAACATAGATCTCCAGCTGGCAGAGCCCTTCTTAACTGGGGCATGTGGACCCAAGGTTCAGTTTGGTTATTACCTGGGTAGAGAGGAGGACCTGGTATGGTTCCTTCCAAGAAAGTTCAAGGGCCATCTTTACT
This sequence comes from Potos flavus, assembly GCA_028534135.1. NCBI lineage: Eukaryota > Metazoa > Chordata > Mammalia > Carnivora > Procyonidae > Potos > Potos flavus. The sequence goes on along the minus strand of CM052895.1, from coordinate 69,976,182 downwards.
CTTAGTTGATTCCAAATCACAAGGGTGGAAGAAAACTAGAAACATTAGTTTGGAGAGATATAGCCAGATATTTGAGTAAACTAGAAGAAGAATCTGGGATCCAGCTTGGTTTGCAGAGACAATGAACAGACCTAGAATCTGATATCCACAAGATTGTTATAAGTTTCTACTGAAAATTAACTTTTTCCTCTATAATCATCCTCATTTCTATCAAAGATAATCACAGTAAGACTAATTTGTTTGCAAAATAAGTCAAGTCTCATTAAACTTGGCCTGATTATTTACACAAGTGCATCAAGAATAGTGACTGGCCACATAGGCTCTTTTAAAGTCTGCTTTGCTGGAAATTTTCGTAAGGTATCTTAGATTGGACTTTTAAAAGCCTCTCTAGTATATAAAGTCAAGTCCAGAACCCATCAGATTTCACCAAAAGTACCTATAGATTTGGGTGAATTCCTCTCCTCTTGTTGTCCCCAAGATATCCTAAGGTTACTGGGCCCACCAGGGAGTAACCTCCTTACTCACCTGGTAAGGCTCCCAGGAACCTTGTAGATAAGGAACCAGAACCGTTTTTCCAAGGGGCTTTTATTGGCTCCATTAGGTCAAACTTAGTTTCTCAAAGCAATCTGGTCATATCTGATTTTATGCATGTTCTCAAATAAGACATTCCAGTCAAGCCTTAGTAATATAACCAATGTTTCTGATTGTGTGTACAATTTGGGGAAGTTAATGTCAAAAGGTTTGAATATTTGGCTAAATAGGATCTCAGATCATTATGAAATAATACTTATCTATTTAAAGTGACAATAGAAAATTTTAAAGGCAAAAATAGAAGATTAAACAGTTGTGAAAAAAACTCAGTTCTTTTAATATTGAGAAGATTGGGTTTTCTTAGGTAATCAAAGACCTCAAAAAGGCAATGTGAAATATAGTAAATTACTTTGATAAGACACAAAATCTTTGCTTTCCACGTAGACTGTCCAAAAGGTAAGAAAACAGAAACAGAACACATATAAAAGAACCAAAAAAATTTCACAATCTCTTATCAAGAGCAGACCAATGGTACAAGGAATCATCCTCTTTTTATTTTCTTTTTCTTTTTCTTTTTTAGAGAGGGAGAGAGACAGAGAGGCGGGGGCTAGGCAGAGGAAGAGGGGAAGAGGGAGAGAATCTTAAGCAGACTTCATGCCCAGCACAGAGCCTAATGCAGGGCTCCATCTCACAACCCTGAGATCACGACCTGAGCTGAAACGAAGAGTCAGATGCTTAACGAACTGAGCCACGAAGGCACCCAAGAAAACCATTCTTTTACCAAAGAGATAACCAAATTCTAATTTTTCACCAGGGCACTTTTAATATTAAAGCTCATTCTCTAAAAACATAAATAAATCTGTTCCAATTTTAGTCACCTTGACCACACATAGAATTCCTTATCCAAGATTCCTTTCCCACAAACCTTCTAAACTTTTTAAATAATCCATTCGAGTTTCCTTTCATCCTTATTATTTCTAAGTAGTTTTATTTGCATATACTGATTACAATTCTGAATGCTTAGAATCATTTATTCCTAGTGGAAACTAAGAAATAAGCAATTGTGGAATGTCTGTGTCGTGTGCATTGGCAAATTTATAAGTACATTTCACAATGTCTACAAATATATTTTTCTTCATCGTAAATTTTTCAATGTGACACAAAACATGTTTACTAATAGACCCAAATATCTTTAGTTCCTCTGTAAAAGAAAGATAAAACTGAATAAACCTGTGTCTAGTTACTAATGTTTCAGTATTTTATCTTATGTGGAAATGATCCCGCCTTTCAGTGAAACCTAGGTGGAATAAAAGTATTGTATTTAATGCTGAAATCTCTAAAAACATACCCATTTTTATTAAACCAACAAGCTCATACTAGTTTTTATTTACTGAGCATTATCCTAGATCACAGGAACTTGAAAAACATTTTGGTTAGTTTCTATATTTCTGAGAGTATACCTGATTTGTATAAATGCTTACTTGTTTTTAAACCAATTAAATAGACTCTTTCCAAATTCATTTTGGCAATAACATCCAGAGTAAGAAAAATATTACACATCTATCTGTAATTTACCTAAATAGACATACATATTATTTTACAGTATCTGCAAGTCTTATGAGAAGAATAGGGGCATATTGCTATTGGTATAAAAGATAGGTGGGTTTTGAATAGTTTCTAGAGCAATATTTGTAAAGACTCAATTTGTAAGACAAATACAGTTGTTTTTAAATCCCCCAAAGAATTCGATTGCAACCTGAATGATAATAAAATAACTGATTCAGCCATCCAACTACATTATCCTCAATTTGCTTCTTTATATCAGGGAGATCTTCAATTAAGATGGAAATCAAAAGATTCCTATGTTCTAGCTTTAGAAGTGCATTTGTTCAGAATGTTTTAATAAATCCTTCCACGATGGCTTTAGAATGTTTTTCTTTCCTCTGGGTACATAGTTTCATTTTAGTGTTAGGGAAGAAGGCCTAAAAGTTCCTATCAGGTTCTGAAAATAGGCTTTCAATGGGGCCAACATCTGACCATAGAGCTACTTTAAGAAAAAACCAAAAAGAAAAACAAACAAACAAAAAACAAAAACAAAAAAAACTCTTTTGAATATCTTGCCGGTTTCAGCCACGACAAACAGTAAATATTCCTGGCATGGACTTCCAAAAGTAACCAAAAGAAAGACTTGGACAATTTCCCTTCGAGGTGAAAAAGAGTGCTAATAAGCGGCAGGCAGGGCTAGGTAGGGAGAGATAAGCAGGGGGCCATGGGATCAGGCTCACAAAATTCAAAATGTGGGATATGAAAGGAAACCAGAAATAGAGGAGCAAACCAAACCATCCTGTCCTAGTGTCAGAGGTGAGGTCTTGTTACAACAGCTACTTGTGCTCAATCAAGAATTACCCGGACCCTAAAAAGGAAGTAAGCCATTGAAGGTGTTACCACTACTCCTTACTCAATAGAGATGTTAAAAAGATTTAAGTTCTCTGGTTAGCTTTTAAAAGACCATCCTTAAAAGCCCTCTGTGGCAACCCTGTCCAGACCCCTCTCACACCTGAGAGCTTTTTTTCTGTAATCTTGCTTAATAAACTATTGCTTTACTCACTCTCCCTTTTCCGCCAGACTAATTCTTCTACTCCGTCAGACAAGAACGTACCCCTCCCGCATCAGTAAGACCCTTGGTGCAAACGGAGTGCAACCCACATTTGTGTCTGGCCATATTTTGGGGACCGCCCCCAACCAGAAAGCTGCCACGCCTAGTTCTCAAAGCACAAAAAAAGACAAACTACGTGCAATGGCTGTCCCTGGGAAAGAAAAGCACCAGTAACTTATGTTTTTGTTTCTGTTTTCCCGCCGACTTGAATTTGGAAAGGAAGAGAAAACATGAAATTTTAACCTCCTCTCTCGCTGAGGCCCCAGAGATCTGGGAGCGCTGACCTTATCAAGAATTCTTACCTTTGGCCAGCTTCAGTCAGTTTTCCCAGGTTCCCACCTACATGCTTCGCAAACAGTGTGCGGCTCCAACAGTTTTCGTCGCCTTCACCAGAAACTGTAGAGGAGGTCCAGTTTAAGGCGGGCTCAAGTCTGACCCCGGAAGGAGTCTTGTTTCTATGTGGGACCCAGTCTGACCCCGGAACCAGTTCCTGGAGCTAGTTCCCAGAACACGCCCGATTCTAAGTCAGACCCGTCCAATCCTATAAACCAGTCCCGTCTTCAAGTCAGAACCAATCTGACTAGTGGTTTTTGGACCCAGTCTGGAAAAAGCAGTGCTCAAAGTTTGCAAGCTCATGATGCAAAAACTGCAGAACTAGGATCTAGAATCTGTCAGACACCCACCAGCTCCAGGCACCGTGCGAAAGCGGCGTGCTCAAGCGGCTGCGCAGGTACCCGAGCCTCTGTTGCTGTTGCCCCTGGAAGCCCTCGGGGTTCCCCTTAGGTTCCCTCTTCAGATTCCAGAAGTACTAAATGATAAAATGGGCCATATTAAAACTTCTAAGAGGTTTTGTGAGTAAAAATCTATTAGAATTGAGTACTGCCAAACAGGAAGTGGTTAAGAGTGCTCCACAGTTGGGGGCGGGGGTTGAGGAGGTAGGTGTTAGGGGAGAGATTTTTTTTTTTTAAGATTTTATTTATTTATCAGAGAGAGGGAGAGCGCACAAGAAGGGGGAGCGGCAGGCCGAGGCAGAGGGAGAGGGAGAAGCAGGCTCCCTGTCGCACAAGGAGCCTTTCGGGGGGGGGGGGCTCCATCATTCTGGGATCACCTGAGCTGAAAGCAGAGGCTGAACCTACTAAGCCACCCAGGCGTCTTACAGGGGAGAGACTTTATAGAGAAAAGGAAGAAGCAGTGTAAGGAGGAAATTATTGATTGGCGATAGCTTAAAGCCTAGTTAGCTGTTTGTGATTTGTTGTCCTTAGCATTTTGATTTGGTAAACTTGAAACATTTTACAGGTTCAGAATTTGATTTGCTTACATAGACAACCACGGTATTAGAGCCACATCAGTTTAATGGCCACCTTGTTTAATTAATTTAACATATAAAATTAAACATTAGTTCCCCTTCACTGGCTTTAAAAGTAGAATTCAGATTTCTGCTTCAGTCAGTTCTAGTCTGAATAAATTTATAGCAAGAAGTAAAAGTAAAAATATTTTTAACTTCTGGATATAGGTGACTGTAGTAGCTATATTTTATTTTTGTTGTTTTCTGAATTTGGTCATCTTTCAAGAAAGAAAAAAGGTAAGCACACACATCAAAATGGTATCTTTATTATAATTGCCTCCATTAATATGTCATAATTTTGGCTTTTTGTGAGTGAAATTGAAACAAATTATTTTAAAATTGTACTTTATTCCACAGGAATAGAAATGTCATCAAATTAATAGAGGGGAAAGGATGAGAAAATATTTTTAAAACTGCTAATATTGATGTGTCAGTATCAGTAACTCAATTTTTATTTAGAAATCCCATATATAGGTTCTATATGGTAGCACTAAAAATGATTCTAATGAAGCCAGCAATGATTCGTCTCAAAAAAATATAACTAACTCATATATACAAGGGGGTTGTCATCTTTAATTTTATAATTATATTTATATAATAAAGCAGTATTTTAATATCCATGTTGAAGGCTGCCTTTCACTATTGAGGACAGGTTTGATTCATATTCAAAAGTCTTTTGAAGTCAGGTCTACATTCATGTTACAAACAAACTGCGGTTTTAGTGTTGGCTCCTTGATGGAAAGGAATGAGACTCTATTGTTCATCTTTCAAACAGAGAAAAACTGGAAAAATAATTCACAAGTAAAAACTCATTAACTTCTCCTTACTTCTTTTAAATTGAATGATCAGTTGAGGTCCAACATTTTTTCAACAAAATGGATAGCTTTTATAATAAAAGAAAATGACTAATTGTCCTATGTTTGTTTAAAAAAGGATTATTCTCATGTTCTTATGATGAATGTTCTATATTTGAACACTCCTTTTTTGCTTAGTAATACATTATATATATTATATATTCATTAATATTTTGGGATTTTTTAAACTATTTTTTTACTATTTTTAAGTCTCTATATACCAAAATTACTCCATCAATCCCTATTGATGAAGATTAGGATGTCTGCAACTTTTCATAGACTAGAACTATAATTTTTCATGTGTTTGTGACATATATAAGATAATATATTTTAATGACAAATATATAAAATGACATATATAAAATGTATGACATATATAATAGATGAGAAATGTTTAAAAATGTATGAAAAGTATGTATAAAAATTATATGGTTATTGTTTTAAGAAAAATTCTTAGACATGCATTATTCAGTCAAATATTTTAAATATTTTCATATTTTTTTTAATGTATAGTCAACATTCTTTTGAGGTTTCGTACCATTGTATTTTCACCAGACTCTATAGTAGAGGAGGAATGGGTTTGGAAGAAGATAAAAATCTTTTTGAAATAATGAGTAAACATTCATCTAAGCCATCATAATGAGATGTGTCAAAAGAGAGGTTCAGATTAATAATACATAAGTTTTGGCGCCCTTAGCATATTGTTCATAATCAAAACTATTAGGGTGGATAATGTCATCTAAGTAGATTAGCCTGAGGAGAAAAGATGATTTGGGGAAAAGTTCTAACGAATTTCACTATATAGTTAGGCATAAGAGGAGTAGTCTTTAAGGAGACAGAGAAGAAATACCCATAGGTGTAGGAGAAAAATCAGGAAACTATAGTGTCACAGAAGCCAAGAAAAAACTCAAGAAAGAAGAAACGTTAAGCAGTATCAGCCGAAATTTATCTAACATTATAAAAGTTACTGTGAACTACCTGGAAAATTGTTCAAAACTGAAAATAATGAGGGTTGCAATCTAGTGGACAGAATAAATACTAAAATAAGGAAATTATGTTTTGACAAGTTAATATATAAAAATGTAGGATACTATTGAAATTGTTACAGGGTATAAATTTATATAAAGATGTTTATGCTTAATGTTTGAATATTCAAGGTATTTATGGATTGAAAGCATTCCTTGGGTTGATGACATGATGTTGACTGATGATATTCATGAGAACAGTTTTAGTAAAACGGTAGGATTTAAGTTTCATATGAAGGATGTTGCAGAACAGGAGAGGCTAGTGGGAGATAAGTATGTAGATTTTATTTTTAAAATTTGACTGTGAAGGGATGGAAAGAATAAAAAAAATTGTGTCAGCAGTGGTCAGAAGTTCCTAATAAGCTTGTAAAACATGTAGTAAGGATAATAGATTAATTAAAAGATTGTGGTAATTAAAATGTCAGAATTATTGGAGGGGGTGGGCCTCAGAGACATGGAGATGATAGACTTGAGAACTGGTTATGCATTTTTGTGGAATAGGAAATTATAGAAGGATGATTTAGGATCTTGGATAGAAACTGCAGGCAGGTGCCAAAGAATGATGCAAATGTGTGTCTGTGTGTGCATTAGGCTGGGGTGAATTAGGCTGGGGATAGTGGTGATACAAGAGATTAAAATGCCAGCTTGGGCACATAAAAACCAAAAATACTTTAGGCAAGTATACTTTATTCCTTTGTGATAGTAATAAATTTTAAGTCATTTGATCTGAATGAGATTTAGCCTTCTTAAAGACAAGTGCATAATACTCCATTTTCTCCGTAAATGAAAAGAACTGAACAGAGATAACACCCATTATAGAACACACAGTCTGCGTTGGTGGTATAGTGGTGAGCATAGCTGCCTTCCATTATAGAACACACAGTGGTTAATGATTATCTCTGATTCTTTGTATAAATAGTATAACTATAACAATTTATACTCTGTTAAATTGAGTATTTGATGAACCCAGAGTTAAGAGAAAAGTTGAGTTAGAAATATGTTGCTTCTAAAGAAACAACCACATTTAATTTTCATCTTTATTTGAAAAGTATTAGAATAAGCAACAGTTATAAAAAATCACCATGGTGTTACCTTTTATATCAAAATCATCCCAAATATGGGTCAGATATTGAGCAGTACTCAGTTACCATCACCACTACAATCTGTTTGACAGCAGTGAGACAGCAGAACGCAGATAAAAAGCTTGTAGTCCTCTTATTAGACAACTGAAGGGCTTTATTGTAACAAATAAATTTTGTCATTTATGATTTTTAAAATATCTTCTTTCTTCCTAAATTGATAACCATAAATGAATTTTTAATGGAAAAGCGTGTTCTACTATTTTACATTATCATTTATTTCTCAAACAAAATGCTGAAGACTACATTATACACTACCATGGTTTACAAACCAGCTTCAGATATAAAGCACACAACATATTGAAGCTCCTTTAATACTCCCTATCCCATTTCCTTTCCACATTATTCATCCCTACACAGAAGAAGCTATTATTAATTTTACATTTCCGCATGTCTTCTCAAACTTTTATGGTTATATCCATAAACATTTTATATTTTTATATTATAAAGATTTTATTTATTTCATGCATATATATATATACATATGTGTGTGTGTGTGTATATATATATATATGGAGAAAAAAGAGTGTGAGCAATTGGGGTGAAAGGCGTGGTGGAGGGAGAAGGAAGAGGAAAGAATCTGGCAGACTCCATGCTGAGCATGGAGCCCAATGTGGGGCTTGATTTCTTAACCCTGAAATCACCACCTGAGCCAAAACCAAGAGTTAAACACTTTGCCTACTGAGCCACCCAGGTGCCCCTGTATTATAGATTTAAAATTAAATACATTATAATAGTTTTGTATAATTTTTAGTTGATTTGTTTATGAAATTTATCTGTGTTGATAGTGTAGCTCAAGTTCAAAATTTTCATTAGTTAACTAGCATTTTTTAATACTTTTATACCACATTTCCATTATAAATTCTTCCAGCAATGGATATTTGGTTTATTTCCAATTTTTTCAGTTTTGTAAATGATATTATCATAATATTACTATATATGTCTGCTTCAGCACATATGCAGGTATATCTTTTAAGCACATACTTTATATTTTATATATTATAATTTTAATATAATTATAAAATATACTATTTTTATTATAAGTGCTGGCATATAAATATAAAACATTAAATTATAAGGTATATGTAAATGTAAAATAAAAAGTAAAAATTATAATCTTATTACATAAAAATAATTATAATAATAATCATTATTATTCATCTGTGGTTTGTAAAGAAGATATTCTGGATACCAAAACTTTTCATGTATATAGCAAATATTTTCTAGTTTGTTACTTGTTACTCCTTTTTTGTTAGCTATACAAAGACAGATGTTTTTCATTTTAACATAGTTAAAATTATCAGTCTTTTCCTATGTGTCTTTGAGTCTAATTTAAAGAAACCTTTTCAGGGACACCTGAGTGGCTCAGTCAATTAAGCATCTGCCCTTGGCTTAGGTCATGATCCTAAGGTCCTGGGATCAAGTCCCACATTAGCCTTCTTGCTTAGCAGGAGACTGCTTCTCCCTCTGCCTGCTGCTCCCTCTTCTTGTGCACCCTCCTCCCCCCACCCCCCACCCCCCGTGTCTCTGACAATTCATTCATTCATTCATTCATTAAAAAAATAAAAATCCTTTCAAACCAAAAGTTTAAAAATTATACATAAGTTTTAAATTTTGCCTTATATATTTCATCCTTGCACTTACCTGCAACCAATTTTTTTTTTAAGATTTTATTTATTTGACAGAGAGAGAGAGAGAGATCACAAGTAGGCAGAGAGGCTGAGCAGAGAGCCTGATGCGGGGCTGGATCTCAGGACCCTGAGATCATGACCTGGGCCGAAGGCAGAGGCTTTAACCCACTAAGCCACCCAGGCGCCCCTACCTACAACCAATTTTGAGTTGTCTACGGAATTTTATTTTGTGTGTATATAGTAAACTAAGCACTCTTTATCAAATTGTTCAGACTTTGCTTCAATCCTGATTACGTGAAACCATCTTTGCTACAGAGCAAACACTCATACATCTTTGAGCCAAATTCCAGGCTTTCTATTCTAATCAATTAAAATCTTTGTTTATCCCAGTGTAATACAACACTTTGCAGTAACTCAAATTCAGTAATATTTTGACACTGACTAAGGTAATAATTATAAACAAGACTACATAACCAGAAAGTCCGGGTTTAAATTCAGTCTCCACCACTATGTGAAAAATGGACAAATTCTCTGTCCTCTGTATGACTCTGTTTCCTCATCAACAAGATGGGGTTATATTACTTATATAATTGTTGTGGGAGTTAATAATATTTTAAATGTAAACATTTTAAAAATAATGTTGGCAGCTGGAAAGTACTATGTAAATGTAAGCATCCTTATTATTATTCCTGATATAGCAAATCCCTTCATTCCTTTCCAAATTTTGGTTCAAGTCCATTCCACATATATTTTGGCATAAGCTTTTCAAGTTTCATGAGTATAACCAGTTGGTTTTATAAATGAAATTATACTAATTTTGTAGATGAATTTTGAGGGAAATGGTATGTATATGGTAGTGTTCCCATCAATTACATGATACACTCTCCTCTTTCCCGTCTTCTTCCTTCTCTTTCTCCTCTTTTTTCTTCTTGCTTTTCTGTAATGTCTTTCCATAAAATCATATATTCTCTACAAATATTTTATACAGCTTTGTTAAATGTAGTCATGAACAACCTAATATTTTTATTTTTTAAAAATGCGATTTTTCTTCAATTATGTTGCCTCTATTTTTGCTTCTGCTATGTGGAAAAATAATTCATTTTGTATAATGAAGTTATGATTTATTACATATTAACCTAGTAAATTCAAATAATTGTCTGTAGAGTCTATTTAATTTTCTATGAGAATAAAAATCTGTAAATAATGAGTTTTTCTTTCAATAGCTTATAATTTTTATTTATTTTTCTTATAATTTGCATTACTTAAGCCCTCAAAATATTGAAAAGCAGTAATGAAAATACTCAACCATGTCTTTTTATTTCTGATTTTAAAATAAATATTTAATTATTTATTTGTCACTATTGTTTGCTGATGGATTTTTAGAGGATACAGTTTATTTAGTTTGGAAATCTCAGGTCTATTCTTTGTCTACTAACTGTTTCTTTTTTTTTTTTTTCATAAAAATAAAGTAAGTGCTGAATTTCCTAATTACATTATGATTTCTCTTTGAGGCATAAATTACGTAAAGTATTCTATTAATTTACTAGATTTTTAGTTTTTTGAACTTTTCATAGTAACCTTGTTCCATATATTTAGCTTATTGGTATTTTGATCACAAAACGTTTTCTGTCTTTGAAAATTGCTGTGTCTTGCTTTAAGGCTTACAATGTGAGCAGCTTTTTATGTGAATAGGTTTGATGGCTAATTTGTTGATACCTTATTGAATTCTGTGCATGCTTTCCTCATACATTTTGAGACTATAGTATTTGTTATATTTGTCAAAAGATTGAGAGAGATAAAAAAAAAAGATTGAAAGAGATGATGCTAAAATATGTAAAACATACCCCAAATGTTATTTTATTACAACATGATGACTCTCTGCTTGAAAATTTATTTGGTCTAGTAGATAACCTGATTTGTTATCTACTATTTGTTATCTCTGAAAACCTCGTTTGTTTTCATTGCTATTTGATTAGTATAATTGTTTTTTGTCTTTTTAATTCCAATCACGGTTTGATATTGTAATTTATTTTTATAAAAGGCACAAGGTTGGTTTCTTTTTCTTTTTATTTGCTCCTATGAATTCTGTATTTAACTGGAAAATTTATACCATTTATAGGTATCACAATTATAAGTGCTTTTGACTTTTTGATAAAATCTTATTTTGTAATATCTTTATCTCTTTAGTTGCCTTCTTTCAATTTAGTAGATTTTTCTTTTTTCCTCTTTCTAAGGGTTTTAAAACTATACACTCTATTTTTATTTGTAAGTATTTATGTATAACACACATATATTAAGATACACACTCATTCAGCACTGGTTCTACCATCCTGAAGAAGTATATGAGGCCATTAGAACTTTAGAACTTCTCAAAACTAAGAATTGTTTTCTGTCATACATGTTATTGCTATCTAATATTTTACTTATATATTATATTCCATATCCAACGTATATTGGATATTATTAGCATTTTATATTGAATATGTTTAGATTGAATACACACTTACAGTTCCTTTGCTCATTATTCCTTCTTATGTTTCTACCCTTCTTTTTTTATTAGTTTACTTTATATTTCTTGAGCAAATTTTTTTTTTTTAAAGAATTCTTTTTTTTTTTTTCTTAAAGATTTGATTTACTTATTTGACAGAGAGAGAGATCACAAGTAGGCAGAGAGGCAGGCAGAGAGAGAGGGGGAAGCAGGCTCCCCGCCGAGCAGAGAGCCCGATGTGGGGCTCGATCCCAGGACCCTGAGATCATGACCTGAGCCGAAGGCAGAGGCTTTAACCCACTGAGCCACCCAGGCGCCCCTTGAGCAAATTTTTTAAACATTTATTAGTGAGGGTTAACAAGTAGTAAACTCTATCAATCAACATTTGTACAATTTTTTTGTTTAACTTTTCATTCTTAAATAAAAATTAAATAGGTATAAAATTATGGAAGATCATATTCTCAGCATTTATAAGAGCTTTTTCCCCAGTGTTATTATTCTATTCTTATTGTAATCTATTATTGTTATTGATAGTCTGCTGTCTAATCGTCATAATTTCTACTTATAATGCCTTTCCTTTATGGCTGATTTAAAACCTTTTGAGGAGTGCCTGTGTGTCTCAGTTGGTTAAACATCTGCCTTCGGCTCAGATCATGATCCCAGAGTCATGGGATTGAGCCCTGTGGCCGGCTCCTTATTCAAGTGTGAGTCTGCTTTTCTGTCTCTCTCTACCCCTCCCCCGTCTTGTGCTCATTCTCTCTCTCTCTCTCTGAAAGAAATAAAATCTTTAAAAAAAATAAAAACTTTTGAAAGAGGAAATTTTTTAAAATATTTTTTATTTTTTAAGGTAATGTCTATGCCCAATGTGGGGCTCAGACTCACCACCCTGAAATCCAGAGTCACATGCTCTATTGACTGAACCAGCCAGGCACCCCAAAAGAGGGAACATAGGTGGTTCCTGAACTCCCCTTTTTTCACGAAAACACTAAATGTACAGCTGTACATAGAGAAATTATCTCTGAAATAAATCCATAAGTTTGATTGTCTCCTATGCATTGTTTGAATGAGGAAATATATTGAAACAGGTAGGAAAGCCTCAGTTTTCCATATCAGTAAAAACTGAAAGAGTTCATCACCATTAGACTAGCCTTATAAGAAGGGTTAGAGGGACTTCTTCAAGGTGAAATGAAAGAGTACTAATTAATAAAAGGAAAACATACAAGAGGATAAATAAATATTATTTAGTTAAATTCAAAATAATATAATGGTACCAGGTATATCACTTAAAATCTAATATGAATGTTAAAAGATGAAAGTAGCAAAAATGACTCTAAAATAATCTGTGAATGAACACAAGGTAAAAAATATTTTGTGGCACCAAATTGTGACACCAAATTTTGTGACACCAAATTGTGACACCAAAAAGATAAAATGAGTAGGGGTTGGGGGGAGGGTAAAAATATAGAGCTTTAGTATATGTTCAGCTTAAAGTTATCAGCTTAAAGTAGACTGTGATAAGTAGTTTTATAGAAACCTAATGGTAACCACAAAGCAAAACTTGTAGTGGATACACAGAAGAGAAAGAGAAAAGAATCCCAACATATCACTGTAGAAAATCATCAAGTCACAAAGGAAAAAGTCAAGAGAAGGAGAAAATAACAGAAGTTTTATAAAACAGCCAGAAAACAACTTACAAAATAGTAATATTCTGTACATATCAATAAACATCTTATGTAAATGGACAAAATTCTCCAATCGAAAGACATAGAACCTACATCAAGAAACAAGAAAAATCTCAAATAGACAAATTAACTTTATACCTCAAAGAATTAGAAAAAGAACAAAACCCACGTTAGTAAAAGGAAGGAAATAATAGATTGGAGTGGAAATAAATAACAATAGAGACTAAAAAGATGAAAATTCTGGGAGCCTAAGTCTTTTTATTCTTTCATTGTAGAACGTTCATTTTTGTGCTGACAAATTTTATATTGTGTATTAATATTTGTTAAGCTTTATACATATATATTTTGTACAGTCATGTTTGAGGGTCATTGTACAAATAAGTTGTCTTGGTCTTGCTTGGCAAGGATCTTCAAAACTGCAAACTCATGAAAGAGCAGATCGTTAGTCTCAGTTTCATGGGCAGATATTTTCCAACTGGAGCTGAGGATAAGCACATGATTTTTCTTGTTATATCCTGCTACTAGCAGTACATACTTCTCTGCTGGCATTATTCTGGCATTTCAGTTCTGACTTCTCATCTTCATAGATCCCCAAAGCCTCAATTTCCGTATCTATGCAGCCATGAAGATCTAAATTCTTGAACACCAAGGTTAAAGAAGATTTTCAGGTTACCTACACATTTATATCCAATTAACTACTCTGGTTTGACTTCCTTTTCATTTTTTGTATCTGGGATTTTGTTTACTTTCTCGTGAACTCATTCATATAATTGAGGAGATATTCTCACCTAAGTGTCTTTTCCTAAGTCCTAAAGACAGAATTCCTAATTGCCTTTTAGGGGGAGGTTATTTGGAGTATTTATTCTGTCATATTGCTTAAACAGTACCTCTCCTTTTATATATACATGTATGTGTGTGTGTATGTAAACATTTTCCTAATCAATAGGACTAGTATTGATTTAACCGATGGAAAAAAAATGACCACAGCCCATACATGCTAAATGCATTATTGACTGAGAGCACACATCGGAAATTGAGAGCAATACATAGAAATGTATTATACGTGCTACATACAATGCATGTATAAGGTATACTTTTTTTTTCAGTTTATGCTCTGCAAACGGCATGTAAAATAATGCCTTCTTCGTTTAGAAATGGTTATGTAGTAGAAAATGTACAACTTCTAGTGGCAAAAACAGGTGAAAAAAGGCAAATGAGCTTAAAATGTCATTTTAAATTTTAACTTAAAGATTGTGTTTTAATTTAGGAGTAAACTCCTCATGGGTTCTTAAGCCTTTGGGATGTAGGCACTGACTATATATGGAACAACATCTATAAAACTAAGATAAGGAGATTACCTGTACTTTTAGCTCTATAAAAAAAGAGTAAGAAGCCTTTTATGGATAGTACATAAGTGAGTATTTGAATTATTCTACAATGTCTAAATTCATTTTTTTAAAAGGGGAGCATAATCTAAGTGAGAAAAAATAATATGGCAAAGATTAATATCTTACAATGACTACACAAGATTTCCCCAAGTGCTCCTTTATTTCTTTTCCATTTTATTTTATTTTATTTCCATTTGCTCTTAAATCACTAATCACCTAATTTCCAAAAGCCACAGTCAATTCTGAAGTCATTTACTAGCCTGATAGTCTGAGTATCATATGCCACATTACATAACTATATATGCCAATATAATCAAAATCTTAATGAAACCCAATTAAGCTGTCTGTGCTGTGGCTCTTCAGGTATCTTGTCTCTTTATTATAGAAGTCAATTTCATTTGTTAAGCCCTTTATAAATTTGAACCCATGCCAAGGAATATTTAGCTAATAGATGTTTTATTGAGATCCTGGGAAAATAAACCCATAAATTTTTCTATAGTCAGTTATTTTCCTGCTTCCTTCTACCCTTTTTGTTGTTGTTCTATCCTACATTATAAATATTTCAAGTTGATTGATTTTTACTACTGTGAGATATACTATATAAACACAATATAGAAAATAATATGTGTCATTTATGTAAGTATTAGTGAATATCCATATAACCATCACCTTGTTCAAAAAGGAGAGCATTTCTAGCACTTGAAGCTTCCCTATCCCGAAATATTCTTCCTACAAAAATGATCACTCTCCTGATCTTGCTTTTTTTTTATTTTATTATGTGTTTATCAATTAACAACATTGTTTTAGTTTGCCTCATCTTGAACTTTATGTAAATTAACCCACCCTTATATAAAATTGTGTGCTTTGCTTCCTATGCAAAATATTGCCAGCTTATTTTATATTGTTGTATACTGCCTATATTAGACTTCTCCAGAGAAACGAAAACAATAGGATCTCTTTCTTTTCTGTCTGTAAACACACACACACACACTGCTTTTGTTTTCTGCAGAACTTTAATATAAGAAATATGCAACAATATGAAATGAAAGAGACATGAAATAAGAGAGAGAGGGATATTTATGATAGAAATTGGAACACACTGTTATGAAGGCTGAAAGGGCCCACAATCTGCAGCCTGCAAGCTGTAGAACCAGAAAAGCAGGTGGTGTAATTCAGTCCTAGTCCAAAGGCCTGAGACCAGGGCAGCCAATGGTGTTATGTCCTTGTTTGAATCCAAAGGCCCTAGAACTAGGAATGCTGGCTTCTGAGGGCAAAAGATAGATATCCCAGCCCAGTCAGCCAGAAAGTTCACCCTTCCTCTGCTGTTTGTTCTATTTAAGCCCTCAAAGGATTAGATGATGCCACTAGCATTGATGATCTTCTTTACCTAGTGTTATACTAATTCAGATGCTAATGTATTCCAGAAAGATCTTCAGAGACACACCCAGAAATGTTTTATCAGAAATATGGGCATCTCCACCCATCAAACTGACACATGAAATTAACTATCACACTGCCCATTCACTTTTGAGAGGGTTCAAAACATCTAATTCCCAAAATATGCTATTATGGCATATTGAATTTTTTGAGCTAAAGGCACTAGAGACATAGCAGATACAGGAAAAGCTCTCTGACCTCCCCCTTTCTATCTAAAAGCAGATCATAAAATTAACCATGAGAAAGGTGCCCTTCCTGGGCCTGGAAAAGAAAATTCTTATCACTGGAGACTGAGAAATGATGCAAAATCTACCTATTCATACAAACCTCTTACAATGACCTTTATTTTCCATTAATTTCACCTATATATTTCCTAGTCACTTTGCCACAATTTATTGCCCCTAGTCCAAATATCTTTGTCTTTTCGTTTCTCCACAACTTACCATTTCTCTCACAAATTTATCATTCCATTTCTCCACAAATTTAAAAATGTACATAAGCTCTTGGTCCTAACAGTTTGTTCAGGAAGACTCCTTTGTGCACATAAAAATACTAAAATTTATATCCTTTTTTTCTGTTAATCTATTTTATGTAAGTTTAATTCTCAGGCCCAGCTACAGAACCTAAGAGTAGAAGGAAGTTTTTTTCCTCTATTTTTTGTAATGTACAGTTTTATATTGCTTGAATATAATAAAAATATACCCATTCTATGTATGAATGGTGTACATACCTAGTTTCAGACTAGTTTGAAAAAATCCTGCTAAAAATATGTTTGTACATGTCTTCTGGGACATGTAAACAAATGCTTTTCTAGAATATATATGTATAGAAATTGAATTACTGCATTGAAGAATATGTATGACTTAAAATTTCCCAAAAAATGTTCCCAAATAGTGAACTAGTGTGTACTCGTAGTATTCACATTTTCATCCATTCTTGGCATTTTCAGATCTGTCTAAATATTTGCTGTATCTGGTGGATTTTTGATGAAATCTAATTGTGGCTTTAATTTGCATTTTTCTGTAAAGGAGTTGAAATATTTTTCACACATGTTTGAGGGATTTTAATGTCTTATTTTCTGTAATGCTTAGATTTAAAGTTTTTATCTTTATAAAGCATATTTGATAAGGAACATTTGATCAAGTTAAACTTGTTTTTCAAAGGTAATCAACCTATAGGGTTTGCTGGCTTTTCTATGCTTTTTATTAGACCCATCTATACCTGTGTATTTAGTAGTTAAGGCTTCTTTTGAATTCAGAATACTGAGGTAAAGTTTTAGGAAATATGGTGGAATACAAAAGAAAGAAAATGTAACAGTTGAGTAAACTTGTTGATCTCAGTTCATTAATAAATTTGAATTGATACTCTATATGTACTGAATAAAAATATTGAGGATGTATGTAGAGTAAGAAACTTATCTAAGAACATTGAAACTAAGAAGTTTTCATGGAAAAATGTGTATTTGAAGTTAGGTTTGAATCGTCCAGCTTAAAAAAAAATTATTGAACACGAGCCAAGTACCTAGGATTGTTTGAAGTAGTTAGAAAGGTAAGCTATGAAAACAAAAGTCCTAGGGTTCTGGTCTTGCTATCCAATATGCTCAGATGAGATTATTGCAGATAAGTACAGATAAAGTAATGATTACAAAATAGAAACTATACATTAACTTTTTAATATACCCTGTGAGTATTATAGGAATTCAGAGAAATGATCTCTCTGTGGACAATAAAGATGAGAAGATAGATGTCCTTGTCTTTAAAGATGGGTAAGATGTGGACTGTCAAAATTATCTCAACATGGGTAAAGAGTATGGATAAATAATGATGAACCAGGAAGGATTTTGGTTTGCTTCAAAGCAAACACAGTATTTGATACTCATGGCATATATATGAGTCCTAGTTCTTCAAGTATTTTAAATGCTCTTAATTTTACCTGGAGAAATATTGGTGTTAGCTTAATGCTGGTCTTTACTGTGGGGTGTGATAATACTATAATTGGAATATTATCTCTAATGTCTTAAAACTAAATGTCTACTTTTCATGCTTAAAACATTTTTTTTTATTATTTCCTTATGTGCACACAATCCATTGTGAAGGAAAATGGGAAGAATTTAATTAGTTAAAAATTATTTAATTAGAGAATGTAATTAATTAAAATAAAATCTTTGGGGCTAAAATTATATGTGTTTCCTCCTTTTAAAAAATGGCATTGTCACTGTTTAATAAAGTTATGATCTGGTAACCAGAGACTCTCAATTCTCAGTGACTTCGACTACACATTTGCTTTGTGTATTTTATTTTGTGTTTTGTATTTCCTGGTTGTTTTCTCATGCAAAAACAAACCTAGTCCACAGAGGACCTGCATTCTTTGGAACTTCAGAGTAACAAGTGAACCCAGGCCGATGGGGCAAAAGCAGTTTAGACTATTGTTGGTCACATTGCCAGAGGAAAAACAAAGGTTTGGAGATTTGTACAACCACTTAAATATTAACCAAGAAGTGTTACAAATCATTTACATACACTATTTGTAGGCCAGAACTTCTCAG
>CM052895.1:69936274-69956961 GCA_028534135.1 Potos flavus | reverse complement strand
ATCAATATACATGTGAGGCCGTTTTGCCTGTTTTCAGTATTACATTGTTATTTATTTGCTGTCTTAAGGAAAACATTTAAAATAAACTTAAAACATTTTTAGAATAGTATTAGGTTTACAGAAAATTTGCAAAGATAGTATACAAAATTCTTTAATACCCCTCATGCAGTTAACATCTTACATCGCCCCAGTACATTTGTCAAAACTAATCACTAACATTGGTAATATTGCCAATAACTGATCCTTTACTTGTATTTCCCTAGTTTCTTGCTAATGCCCTTTTTCTATTCTAGGATTCCATCCAGTGTACCACATTACATTTAATCATTATGTTTGTTTAGCTTTCTCTGTTCTGTGATAGTTTCTCAAACCTCCTTGGTTATGCTGATGTTGATTTATTTGAGTACTTGTCAAGTCTTTGGTAGACTAGCTCTCAGTTTGAGTTTTTCTGATTTTTTGTTTTGTTTTGTTGTTGTATGTTTACACCAGGGCTACAAGGCTTTAGGGAGAAGACTACAAAGATCAAGTGCCATTCTTCTTACATATATCAAAGATAATGTAAAATCAAAATAATTTTTCACTGAAAATATTAGCCTTGATCACCGATCTGAGGTAGTGTTTGCCATGTTTCTCCAGTGTAGTTATACTTCCCCATCTTTTCCATACTCTCCGCTTTGGAAAATCATGAGAATTTAAAACACATTTCCTTCAGAGGTTTAGGAAAAAAGCATGATGTAAGCCCTTAGAAACACAGAATAAAGCAATGAAGTTACAAATATTAAGGTCAATTCCTACCAAAGGCAGACTGTTGGATCCTCAGCCTGGAAAAGAAATAAGGTCAGTTTATCTTCAAATGGAAGGTTGTCTTTGTTTCATTAAATGCTGATCATTGATGTTAAGATTTAGATTGTTATGCCTTAATGAAACTTAATTGTTATACTTAAAGGGCATTTAAAATTTTGTTGTAAGTGTTCTGGAAACAGTCATTGGAAATTGTTGAAGAAGAGATCAAAAGAAATTATAGAAGAACCAAAACAATAAAAAGTAAATGAAAGTATTCCAAAAGAACGCAAGTCATTCAAAGATTAAGGAACGACAGAGGTTACTGTTTTTAGTGTATGAGTAGAGAGGGGAATTATATTACTAGAATAAAGTGTGCTTGAACAAATAAATATAAGCCAGTTAAGAATCACAATTATTTGGTGCTCCTAGAAAGTGTTTTATAATTTCTTCATCCCAGGTAATGAGAATATTTTTAACGGACTTGAAAGGCAAACTGATGGGTATGCCAGGATAAAGACAGACAAATCAGTTAAGTAACTCCAGAAACTGATAATATTTCTTTCATGGGATGATAACATTTTTCAATTTATTTATTCCTATTCTGGTTAATTAGGAGAATGTTTTGAGTGGATTCTGGCAGATTTATTACTAATTAGTTTGGCTCAGTAAAACTTGCTGCCTGGTATAGGATATAGTGACAGCCCTTATGTGGAGTAGTATTTATTAGAGAATAAAATCACTAGATTAAGTCTCTGCTTAAATAGATAATTTTCAATAAATTTTTCTCCATGTCTTGTGTCCTTCTTAAATAGGAATGGCGATTGAATTAAAAATGGTAACTCTCTGCTTGGTGGGTTAATATTTTCTGTAAAACGTTCAAAACATTTGTCCATTCTCCTCTTAGAAATTAAAGAAGCTATGCGTTTGTATCTATCAGTTATGCTCTGTTAAAATGATTGCGCATTTGACTATGGCATATTTCTAGTAAAAGTAACGTTGAACCTAGTTTTTGTGGGGGTTTTTGTTTTTTCAGAATTATGGTAGAAGCAGAAAGCTATATTAACGTTTATAGTGAAATTGGGAGAACTAATTCCTTTATTGAAAAAAATGCCTAAAATATTTCAAAAAAGTGATTTTTGAAAGAAAATGGCCAAGATCTTATTTCAGACCTGTGAGTGTTTGTGTCACTTATGAAAGCTTCATCTTCCTGCTGTCAGTATCACCCTAGCCAATCCATTTCCCAGTCCCATCAGGTTTATTGTTTTATTTGTTTATTTATTTATTTTTTAAAGATTTTATTTGTTTATTTGACAGAGAGAGGGATCACAAGTAGGCAGAGAGAGAGGGGGAAGCAGGCTCCCCGCTGAGCAGAGAGCCCGATGCCCGGCTCGATCCCAGGACCTTGAGATCATGACCTGAGCCGAAGGCAGAGGCTTCAACCCACTGAGCCACCCAGGCCCCCCGGGTTTATTGTTTTAAATCCCTCATCTGATCATACCTCACTTAGTAAAAATAAATAAATAAATAAATAAATAAATAAATAAATAAATAAATAAATGTTGTATGCGAGAGACTGAAGACTAATTTTAGTCTCTTAGTATATTTTATAGGGCTAACTAGGACTCAGGTCTCACTAGTTGAATGTCTAGGACTCAGGTCTCACTAGTTCAAAGTTAAACAGCAGATATGCAAATATGTTTTTAATGTCCTTATTTTTACATGCTCATTGTGTTTGCATTGGTGTCATTTGAGTAAATAGGAGAACTCATATATTGGTGATAGAATTTTTCAAGAGGAAAGTTTGGCAATGCTCATCAAAATTTTTAAGAACACAACTTTTAACTCAACAGTTCTAACTCTAACAATTATACAGATATACTTACATATCAGCAAAATGGCATATATATGTATTTAAGGATGTTTAATAGAATATTGTTTGTAATAGTAAAAGAATGGAAATAATCTAAATGTCAACAGGGGAAATAATGATGTGTCTATGTAGACACTATAAAGGATTAATAATTTTATGTATAATCATCTGGATATATCCAAAATATACCTTTATGTGGAAAAAAGGTGAAGAGTGTGTACTATGCTGCCTTATAGGTCAAATTAAATTATATATTCAGCCCAATATATGAGATGCATAGAGAGGATAACCATATATTTCAGTTTTCCCAGTATACTTCTAATTCTCATCTATTGTCCTAGCATAATTAATATTTGCACACCCTTTCACTCTTAAAATTGTCTCAGTTTGGTCAATAAATTATATGTATACTTTATGTTTTGGTGCATATGCCTAAACTATTTCTTGCAGTATGCACAAGAAATACAATGATGGCGTCATCAGGATGGCTGTGAGTCTGGGATGGAAAGAACATTTAGTTTACTTTATATATCTTTCATGTAGCATGTATTATAACCCAGGGCATGGATTTCCAATTCATAAGTTAGTATTAAACATGTGAAACTAATTGCTCAAATTTATCTCATGAGATTTTTATGTAATGTGAAAATATTGGGAAATACAATAATGATTAAAATAATACAAAGTTATACTGTGTAATGTGAAAAGAAAGAGCAAATGGAATCACAAGAGAATGTTTAAGGGTACAGTGATCTAGAATTGCATTCTGCTGCTAAAATGCCAAATTGTAGCCCTAAAGGGAGTCTAATTTTCTCCTTGACCTCTTGATATTTTCAAAAATAAGATGTGTGAGGTAATTATAATGCCTTCTAGTAATTAAATAAGCTGCTATTTTGTAAATAAATCTTGTGTATTTTCAGTTCTCAGTAGGATATACTATCTGTTTGAACACCATTGCAAAACTCAGAGGACTTTTTTCTTGAAATCCAATTTTTTTTTTATGCTAGAAGGCGATCATAAAATCAAGTATTTTGGGACAAGCCTCATTAATTACTTGTTACAATGTAAGCTTCTGATATGGAAGCCGCTTTTCTTGGCTGGTTCCCTGTGATAACCCATTAGCTATAATAGTGCCTGGCATATTGTGAGTATGCAATAAATATTTCTTGAATAAATGAGTAAATGGATTAATGAAGGAAAGATTTCAGTTTGACAGGTATTCTTATGCTCTAATACTGTTGTGTAAATTGGCATAAACTTTTTTCAGGGTGAGGCTTTTTAACACAACCACCAAATTTAAAATGTACTTTTTGAATCAGCGATTTTATTTCTGGAAATTTATCCTGTGAAGATGCTCATACAATGCACTAGAATCCACACTCATACAACATATATGTTCCATGGGACATTACTACAAATAGTAAAAATGTCATAAATATCCATTTACCCATTTTTAGGGAAATAATTCAAGTCATTATTTTAGATCCATAAGTGGAATATAATGAAGACGTTGAAACTAACAAAGTTGGTATGTGTGTTCTGAGTTTGAATTAATTTATAGGAAAGAAAGAAAGCACAAGGGGGAAGGAAGGGAGGGAGAAATCTACCAGCAAAGAATCCCTAGATTGGCACAATCAAATATGAAAACTTGTAGTCAGTAATGAAGTAATTAAGTTAATATCTTTTATAAATATGATTTAAAAATTATAGACTTTTACAAAAGTTTCTAAAATGAACATAAATACAAAATGTGTGTTTATTTGATTATAGTTGTGCTTTCCTATTACAAAGCTCTGTAAAGCGGGTATCCTGATTTTT
Organism: Potos flavus; assembly: GCA_028534135.1. Lineage (NCBI taxonomy): Eukaryota > Metazoa > Chordata > Mammalia > Carnivora > Procyonidae > Potos > Potos flavus. The sequence continues at coordinate 69,952,490 of CM052895.1, read as the reverse complement.
GTATGCACTTTTTTGCCACTTGTTCCAATCCATAGTAGACACAATAATTATGTGATTTTTGGATGATATATCTAAAACTAAGCTATCAAGAGATAATCTCAGAAATAAAGTGAAAAAATCAGGTATGGAGTTACATATGTTCTCTGTTATGTGAACTAGAGAGATTTAAAATAAGAAGGTTGGACAGATTTCTCCCGATAAGTATACACATTTAAACATTTTACCATGCCTTACATTTGGGAAGAGGCCCATGGCTCAACATTTTGTTGACATTACTTTGGACTCCTGTCACACTTTATTGTATACATACAAAAAGGCACAGCTAGGCTCCAGCTTATTTTCTACCTTTTACTTCTTCTGGCAGTCTAAGCAGCATAGCTATCTCCATGCTTTTTTATTAGGTAATGCTATTAACTAAGATCATTATGCAGATGTGTGAGTCAGCAAAAATCAGCACCTAACAAGCATCCCCAATTCCCCACCTCTTGCCTCATGAACATAAAACAATTTTTATTTGGCTGGGCAATGCAACTTCTATTAGTGTACACTGTGTGTAATTCTATTTATTTGTCTCATGATCTACATTCTGGTCAAATAGAACAAATTGATTTCAAACTGCCAATAGTCCACATCTCTTTACTATGACGTGTAGTGTAAGGCATGAGTTCATGTTTGATTTTCAGCCTCTTTACCATAACCCTAAACTTGTTAAAGAATGAGACTTTATAAAGGACTTTTTTAAATAGTGTTTCATTGAAAAAGTAATCCCCACTATGCCTTTTGGTGATCATGAAAAGTTGGTAAAGATCTTGAAGTATTTTAGAAATAGAATGTTGGAGAGCTTTTATATAGGATTTTATAATAGGATTATTTGTAGAACTGAATTTCACTTTACTAACTTTACTTTACTAACTTTTATCCAAACAATATGTCCCAATGTTCTGCTGTTAGAATACGCAGAAGTGAGAATGAGTCCAGGAGCCAGAAGCCAACCAGAAAAATGAGAGCCGTGAGTGTCCAGACTTCTGTGGCAACACTTCCAGAAGGGCCTTGGTGAGTTGACAGATGATAAAGTTATGATTGGGTAAAAAGTAACCCAAATGACATTTCTCTATTATTTTTAAAGCCTAAGAAGACCTATGTAATTGAAATATTCATTTAAAACACTTTGAACTCTGAGTAAGAAGGAAACATAGACTATAATTTAAATATTCCTTGACCTCCTGCTTTCAAACAGGTTAAAGCACACCAAATTTAAGGAAAATATCTATTTCCAAATAATTACAGTCCTTGGGCTTGTGAGAGGGTGATATCTTGAAAGGCGTTAACTATAATAGATGTATGATAACTGCCATTTGACTGACACTTAGGTACTACTTGAAGGACTTCTCCAAGGACAGAAGATTCTATCTCATAAAAAGCTGGATGCCCTCGAAGGAGGAAAGAGTAAGTGTTCTTGAGAAGATTTTTATTTGCATATGTTTTCAGCAGAGAATTACAAGAGAAATCATTATACTATTAAAATTAAATCCATAAAATGAAAATAATACTTATAGAGCTTTTACAATTTGTCAGGCATTTTATACATATAAAATCTCCTCTAATTCTCAAAAAAAACCCATATGATGTAATTTTATAAAGTGACGAGGGCTTAGAAAGGTTAAAAATTCCCAAAGGTTCTGCCTTTACTAAATGGTGAAGCTCATATTCAGATGTAGGCAATTGGACTGAATGTAGTAAGCTATAAAAACTAAGGATAAATTTCTACTGAAAGTATTTTTATTTTAAAATTCTGAATGTCTAAGTGAAATATGAGAATGTTTAGTTCTTATTTTACCTATTTTTTTCAAAAGATTCCTCAATTATAAGAGGTGTTTATCTTGATTGTTAGGTGTTATTGGCATATGGTAAAAACAATTCCAAATTATATATTTTGCCTCTTAAAAGATATGCAGTCATTAATACTGAAGTGTAGAAAAGTGATTAATAAACAGATACCTCTACTTGTAATATATTTTATGTACAATTTCTCTTAATTCATCCTTGTGGTTTATTAAAAAAAAAATTAGATGTGAGAAAAGCAGATTTTTAAAAAAGATTTTATTTATTTGAGACAGAGATAGAGCGTGAGAGAGAGTACAAGCAGGGGGGAGGAGCAGAGGGAGAAGAACCCAGATCAGGGCTCAATCCCAGGACCCTGGGATCATGACCTGAGCCGACAGTGGCAGCGGACACTTAACCGATGAGCCACCCAGGCACCCCAGAAAAGCAGATGTTTTATGTTTAATAAAAACTAATTACTTAAGAAGAAATGCATTCTGATATAAACATTATACTTGCTACATAGAATTTGGTTAATAGATGTTTATTTTTTAATATATGAATTAAATCTAAGATTGCATAGATATAAAAAATAGCTTTTGAACATTATACAAAGGTTGGACAGTTAATCCTAATGTCTTTTTTATGTAGTAAAATAATTATGTTCAAGAGTTACTTTTTACTCTACATATTTTAAATTTAGTTTATGACTTACTCTTATTTTGCATATTGATTTGTTTTACATTAATCAATTATTTGTAACATGAAAATATCTTTGGGCTAAAAGAAGCAGAAAAAATTTGATACAATCAAATACATTATCATTATCAACAAATACATGATGAAAAAATTAGGGCTTAAGACATAGTGCTCACCTTTGCTAATCTAAAGAAAATATTAGAATGTGTATCCTAATGGAAGCTATTTGGGGAGAAATAGAAGTATATATAAAAAATACATGAGATTTTTCAAAGGTTTATGGAAGCTATAAATCATTTGTGATATATTTGTTGTGGGGAAAGGCAGTGAAGGTAGACAGTATTCTGGTTCTGAAGGAGTCCATTTTATTTGAGGATGACAATCAGTAAAGAAAAACAAAGCATATTAAAATGACACAATATTAAAAAAAAAAATGACACAATATTTTGACAGTTGGTATGTGAAAGGTAAGTACCTTCTTGTGGTGGGATAAGTGATGGCTGTGCAGATCTGAGAAGACCTGTGAAAGGAAAGCATCAGAAGATGATGAGGTAGGAGTTAGTTGCTGGTACATTCTTGCATACCTTTTGCAAATGCATAATGTACTACATAAGAATTTTTCAAGCTGCACAGTTATGAAAGAAAAAAATGTGACTATTTAATTTTAATTGGAGGGATTTTTATTAAGCCTTGAAAATGGTGCTTAATTCCATCCTATACTTTACTTGTATCCTCCTCCAAGAGCACACAGATTCCCAGTCACAGCAGTGTTTTTTGTTTTTTTTTTGTTTTTGTTTTTTATTTTTTTTTTCCAGTCACAGCAGTGTTTTAGAGATTCAATGTATTATGCAATTGATTATAAGGCTATAAATAATGTCATAAATAAAACCAGTGTAATTGTATCACAACAGAGGCTAAGAATCTATTCATGAACTACCAAACCATCCAGCTGAAGGGACATATGTTTTCCTTAGGATAATGAAGTATAGAATGTGTGAAATTTATTTGCAAGCAAGCCTGAGATTTTATGTATGTCAAACTTGGGAGAAGCTATATGTTTTTCATGAAAGATATAAAGGATTCTTTTCTTTAAAAAAATTAGAAGCAGAAAATTTTCAAACCTATTTCGGTCATGAGTATGCCATAGCGCAATTAAAATCCACAGTCTTATATCTGGTATTCAAAAAGAGTATTTTGAATTGAAGAATTTTCGGCTATTTGTTTTAACATGGATCTTAAATTACTCTGAAATTTTCTTGGATAAAAAAACATAATGGAATTTACAGATGTTAGCCTGAGAATTAGTAACTATGTCTCTCCTATTAGTAATGGGAAAACTTGATGACCTGGATTCCATTACCTGGAAAAAAAAAGAGCAATGACAACTAGATTCACCTCTTGCCTATACTTTATGTAAATAGGATTCACACTACCCAGAGCTTCAAACTCAATTATAAGGAGAAACTAGGACATGAGGCTATCTTGTAAGCAATCACACACAGATAGCAGGGTTCAGTCTAGAAGTACTAAATTGTGTGTTGCCTGTGTATTTCCCTTCATATCTTCCAACATTTCATTGGAACCATAAGCTTCTTTCATCTTCTCTCTCACCATACATAGAAACAAAAAATAAGTATTTAGAGAAAACACTGGCCTACATAATAAACTGAAAGATTCTAATGTGTACTTGGAGAGCAAGTTTTTCTCCATCCAAAGATAATTTTAGACTGGAGGTAAATGGGGGGAGGGAGAGACTGGTGGCATAGGGGAGATGTAGTATGAAAGGAATGAGTGGAGAAACAAGAGTCATTGACATAGGGCACCTGGGTGGCTCAGTGGGTTAAAGCCTCTGCCTTCGGCTCAGGTCATGATCTCAGGGTCCTGGGATCGAGCCCTGCATGAGCAGAGAGCCCGCTTCCCCCTCTCTCTCTGCCTGTCTCTCTGCCTACTTGTGATCTCTTTCTGTCAAATAAATAAATAAAATCTTTAAAAAAAAAAAGTCATTGACATGAAAAAGGACACAAGTTCCAAATTGTTACTGATTCTGCATCACTATCTATTCATAGTGCCTGGACCGCTTGCCATCTAGCAGTTGGAGTCACTAAGCTCATCTGAATATGAGTAGGTTGTCCTGGGCATTCTGTATGGCAGTAGGATATGGAAAAAAAAAAAAAAATTCCCAATCCCATTTTATGGAAGAATTGAATAAAACTACTTTGGAATTTTCCTGTGGGCCCGGTCATTGTTGCACCCTGTGCTATTTGATATATACATTTCAGTGACCTGTTCGTTCCAAATATGTGAGGCCTTCCATTGACAAAAGTATTTACATCTATTTTTTTTAAATACTTTATTTTTTTAAACAGTGTGCTGCCATAGTACAATTCTCTAGATGTTCTCAATCCAAACAAAGGGGGTAAATTAGTTTCTTAAACAAACTAACCTTAAATTATTTCCTGTCAACAAAAATCAAGGAGATCTTATTTAATATATTTATTACATTCACTACTGGTTTGTGACTCAGAATGTAAACTATCAGCTTGAAAAGATCACATGAGAATAACTACTACAAAAGAGGAGTTACTTATTTTTCAGGTACTGTTACTGAAATTCAGAATGGCAGTGTATTTATATATGTTCAGCTTCTCTTCAGAGTGATGATACTTATACTATTCTTCAGGAAAGTTAGGTAGAAGCATTTCTAAGGTTTATAATTGACTCTAAATTTCACTTTTAGAAGAATTTTACACTCAGGTATGTTTTATTTAACATCACAGAATGCAAGTTTGTGGGTATAGTTATATCACCAAGATATCAATGAAACTTATTAATTCATAACAAATGCAGAGAGGAGGGAAAAAAAGACAGTGGGCAAAGTTTAGTTAGTAGGAAATGAAAAATAAATTTTAACAGCAACTTAAATATCACAAAGAATTTAGTTTGTAGTTGTTATTCCAAGATAATTTCAGGATAGGAAAATAACTTTTCAAGTCTTTCTCTATACAAGAAATATGATGTGGGGCACCTGGGAGGCTTAGTCAGTTAAGGCTCCAGCTCTTGATGACTCTTGATATGGACTCAGGTCATGATTGCACAGTGGTGAGATCAGGCCCTGTGAAGGGCTCTGTATTCAGCTCAGTCTGCTTGTCCCTCTCCCTCTGCTCCTCCCCCCAATCCCTCCACCTCTCAAATAAGTAAATAAATAAAATCTTAAAAAAAAAAATCTGGTGTTATATATTGTTAAGATTCTCTGAAAATGATATGGTGCATGACTGCAAATCAAAATGCATAATCACAATCTCTGATTGGGTAATCCTACTTCTGGAAATTTGACTTAAAGAAACAATTATCTAAAAGTAGAATGCTAAAAAAAAAAAAAAAAGTAGAATGCTATATGCTAAGCAAAGTTTGTTAAAATTTTACCTATGAAATCATAAAATTGAAAATATTATGTCTAAGGAAGTGTTTAAAGGTTATGATACATCAGCTAAAAGGAATGTTACATAGATGTTAAAAATGACAAATATGAAGGAGAAAGGAAAATGTTCATCCAAAAAGCCCAGAATTATACTTTTTAAAGCTGGTATATATAACATGTTATGTAAAGTTAAAGTGATGTAGAAAAACAAAATACTTATTTGATTAGAGCCAGCGAAATCATATTTAATGTGAATTGTGTTGAATTGTATTGAATACATATGATTAAGGGCTAAAACAAATTCGTATCAATCTCACTTCTTGAGGAAGTCTAGCAGTAGTGTTAGACTCAAACTATTATTGGTGTCTTTTTTCCAAAATTATTTTAATGTTTCTACAGTTTTATTAAAAATATATATTTTTTAAAGATATCATTTATTTATTTGACAGAGAGAGAGATCACAAATAGGCAGAGAGGCAGGCAGAAAGAGAGGGGGAAGCAGGCTCCTTGCTGAGCAGAGCCTGATGCGGGGCTTGATCCCAGGACCCTGAGATCATGACCTGAGCCGAAGGCAGAGGCTTTAACCCACTGAGCCACCCAGGCATCCCTAAAAATATTTTTAAATGACAAGAAGTTATAAATTAAATATTATGATATTTAAATACTACCTTTTCTTTAGTCCATTTAAGAAAGAAAAATCACAGTTTTAAACATCTAGCTCAAATCTGTTTTCCTAAATGAGGCTAGGCATACAGTAGGTAACTGATAAAGATCTTGTTGACAAATGGAAATTGCTAGGAATTAAAGTTAGCCTGCTTATACTAATCAATACATGGAAGACATTGAGGCATATACATTCATTAGAAAATCATTACTGCACATAAAAGATGTATTTGAAGCCACATTAACGTAAAACTTTAAAAGATGTGTTTATTGCACATCTTAATAGGTGAAGAGTGATAAGGAAGCAGTCATTAGTGCAGTGTTTGTAAAGTGTGGTAAATGGACCATTGCAGTTCTCTACCCTCTATCACGTTTTCTGCAGATGGAGCTGCTGCTATTTGGGGGCGGGGGTTTGAGGGAGGGGAGAGAAGCAACAATTTTCTTTATCTGTCCCAAATTTTAAATGTAAAATGTATAATCTATTCAGATTTTGATTTAATATTGTTATAGTCTTTTTTCTTTAATATTGTTATAGTCTTAACAATCTCTACATTTTTAAAGTTTTCCCATGAACTACAGATTCCAATTGTTGAGTTGGCCTTTGTTACCATTCATTAAACTGGCTCAGTAATTTTTGTCAAGGTGTTTCACATCATTTATTTTTTATTGTTTATGTTTAATAATTTATCATATATCACATTTTGCTGCCATTACACTAATTTAAGATATGAATCAGTGGCTCAAAAATGGTTTATTTAAAAGTTGTGGGATGGACCAAGTAATGTGAAAAATACATTAAGAATAATGTATGTGGGAACTTAGTGCACATACAGAACGTGCAAACTACGTGCTGGGAAAACTCAAACTTCAGAGAGGCAACTGTCAAAGATAATTTTTTAAAATGGGAGGTTTAAGGCTGAATATTTTAAAACTGGATTTATTGGAGAATTTCATTGTGTATTAAATGTTCCTCAAAGAGTAACATAAAACCACCAGAGAGTTTTCATCATTTTCCATCAAACCCAAGTGACTTCTCTGGAATACAACTGATATTTACACAATAAGCATCCAATAATTTTTGTAGGTATAGAGCAGCATATTCTATGTTTGTAAGGAGGTCTTCTATATATGTTTATAGTATTATTCCAAACTCTGTTATTGATATTAATTTTGTGAACATTCTTTTTATTGAACAAATGATTAGTCACTAAATGTGAGGAAGAGAACAAAATTCCAGAGGCTTCATAAACATTTTTACTTCTTAGAAGGAAAAGTGGTTAAAAATCACATTTTTTGCAGAAAAATACATAAAACCAATTCTGAACTTAGTTACAGATAGAAAAACAGAAGTAGCTATTGAAAAACATATTTTTCATAAATGCAGTGTTGACAGTGACATTAAATCAATGATGCATGATGTGAAAAAACATTTACTATTATTTACTATTAAATAAACATATCTATTTGCTTTTTTTTAGATGATTGATACCACTAAAATGCATAGTGTATTTACGTGTGTGCATGTACATGCATGCGAAGCATATCTACATATCTCATATATATACATATATGCATTACTGAAGTATATATCTGTATTTGAAGGAGAAATGTCCTACTTGTTAACAAAATTATACACATGAAAAGAAGTTTTTCACTTTATAATCTATGCAGTAAATTTGAAGTAGATCAAAAATGGTAAGAGTTGTATGAGTAGCAAAGTGGTGTTTAAGTATATAGGTAGAGCTTTTTATTTTTAGTATCCTCAGTGTTTTTCCCTTGAAAAAGTATATAAACCTCACCACACCATATCATCTGATAGCTATTGCCCTATCAGTCAATTATTTGTCAATTCATTGCTAAACTTCTCTAAGGAGATGATGATATTTATTCTCTTTGTTTTGTTAGCTGATAACTGATTTCTTTCCCACTCCAATTTGTTTTCAAGCACAATATTGCCTCAAACAATTCTTGATAAGGAAGCCATTAAAATCCACTTCTCTAAACCCATCAAGGATTTTCTGGTACTTTGAGTTCTCAGTAGCATTTGAAAATAGCCATCTTTTTTTAACATCCTTAAATAATATTTGTTCCCCTCTGGAAATCTTTTCACCTCCTAATTTCTTACTACATTGTCAAATTTAATGTTTTTTTTTATTTTAACTTAGCAATTTTATCTCTTTGTAGAGGGACCATCAACAAATATGCCATTCCACAAGACACAAGTCTCAATGTCATTCACCATTGTTAATCACTATATCCTTTGCTTTCTTCAAAATTGACTTCCATGATACATCACTGTACTCATTTTCTGTTTTTATCTTTTAGTCTGTCTTGGCTTTTTTGTTGGCAAATGCATCATTCTCTACTCAGCTGTTGTATTTTTTAGTTCATCATGATTCGTCTTAAATTATCTTTCCTTTTGTTCTATATGTTCTAAGAAATTTCATCTAAGCTTATAGCCTCAATTGTTATTTATGTACAGATGGCTCGAAAGTTGTCCAGCTCAGACTTCATTTTCTGTTCCAGAACTGGGTATCGAACAGCTCTTACATTTCCAGGTAATAAGTGCAGCATATCTCAGAATGAACCCACACCCTCCCAATCCTCCAAAACACCTTTTTCCTTTATTCCTATAACAGTAATAAAAACTACTATCTGTGTTATCCTGATAATGAATAATCTAGGAGGTACCCTATGTGTTTCTTCTTCCATAACCCAATATCTAATTTATTACTGCTCTGTAATTTACCTTTTAAATAGCTCTCATATCTCTGTTTTTCATCATCTCTATTTCCTTCCTTACAGTTCAGGCTATGAAATCCTCCTGCCTGGGTTAGTACAGTACCTTCTTAACTCTGCTCTCATAAACACTTCTGCCCTGCTAATGAATATTCTCTACATTATAGAGTAATAATTTCAAATTTGCTTATGTTTCTGTTTTCCTGCTTAACCCCTCTATTGATCTATTATATATTTATTGAGTACCAGGTATGTGTCAGGCATTGCTCTAGGTACAAAGAACACCGTAGTAAGCAAATAGGAAATAATAGAGTGCATAGGGCTTACTTATGTATTAGGTATGTGCTATGAGAGAAAGAGAGGAGGGAAGGATGACTATAAAACTTTTTTCCAGAGCAATCGGGTAAATTGTACAGTTTCTTAAGATGGGAATAAGAGCAGCTAGAGATAGTTTCAATAGTTTTGTAATAGAAATGCTAAGTTTGGGATACCAAGTAGACATGCAAGGTGAATTATTGAATATGCAGTAATGCATACGGATATAGAGCTCAAGAATGAGGCTGGAATTAGACATCTAAATTTGGTAGTAAATAGCAAATAGTGTTTCAAGCCATGAGACTAGGTATGATTACACAAAATGCAAACAGTGAAGAAAATGGGAGAAGACGGATTCAGCAGGAGCAGTCAGGGAGGTAGGAGGACAAAACACCTGTTTAATGAACTCCTATTACATACTTATTGAATGAATGCATAAATAAATTAGTTTGCTTATAAATTACAATCCACAATGAGGTTTGTCAAAGAGAGCAAATCTTGTTTCTTGTTTTTTGTTCCTTTTTAGTAAAAAACACCACTACTGATCCACATCACCAAACCAGGAACTTAGGACAATTCTTTGACATTATACTCTCTATTGAAGTGCTTCTCTTAAGGAGAAATCTCTCCATAATATTCCTGTCCAAATATATATATGATCCAGATGTGCATATGTGTATTTATTTTATAAAACATATAATTATGAGTTAGAATTTTGTAAAACAAGAAACTGCCTGGATATACAGAGATGCCAGGGTGGCTCAGTTGGTTAAGCGACTGCCTCCGGCTCAGATCATGATCTTGGTGTCCGGGACTCATCCCACGTCAGGCTCCCTGCTCAGTGGGGAATCTGCTTCTCCCTCTGACCCTCCCCCCATCTCATGCTCTCTCTCTCAAATAAATAAATAAAATCTTAAAAAAAAGAAAAGAAAAGAAACTACCTGGATATGCAAACTTCCCTACAATTATAGCTATTTATCATTAAATGAGAACTGGAAGCATTAGTGTAAGATGCAAACATTATCATTATTACTGATAGGAAATTATTAACAATTTTATAACATTCTGTGTTCTTTTGCAATAAATCATTTTTTCTTAATTTATTTTAACGTTATGATCCATGTGAGTTCCAAATGTCTAGTCAATGATATGCAGATGTCAAGAGTTTGAGAAATGCTGCATTAATAGTCTGAACTATAAACCAAGTATTCCAAATTTATCTCAATAGTTGGTTCCTAAAATATTATTTTTTACCTGTTTTCTTGGCATATATTCTTGGTTCTTAGAAAAAGTGAAGTATATGATGGTTGAAAAAGATAGAACTCTCTTTTTCAGGGCCGCAAAGCCATACGTTCTTCTACCTAATAGTAGATACATTTAATTGACAATTAGCAGTAGGTCACAATTGAGTCATAGGGACTATAGTAATATTTTATTCTTGTTCCATCAAAGCCTATTTTTAATATAAGTAAGTATATTTATAACAACTATTCTGAGATATATCAAAGCCTCTTTTAAAATACTTTAATGTAGTAATACCACCACCACCCCCTTCTGTGAGAAAGAAGTTTGCTTTGTTCTTCAACAGGTAAAGGCATAGACTTCTTTCTGTAACACTAAGGGAAATGAGAACAAGAAGTCAAATAACATATTTATGTATATTGGAATCAGAGTCTCTTCCTCCCTTAAAGATATTCACAAAAATGGCGATGAAAAATTTGCACCTGAGCTTCCCTGATAGCATGCTATAATGTATTGAAGTTATACCGATTTTTTAACCTCTAAACTGTTTTTGATTAAGTGGTTAGGCTTGAAATATTTGAAATAAAACATGTCTTCAGATCTTTCTACTCTTAAAGCTAAGAAGTAAAATTGGCAGTAACTGGAGGGGACCTTGCAGCCCTATAAACCACTTAATATTTTATGGGATTTCTGTGTGTTAAGAAAAATGGTAAGGATGTTTAACAAACAGAAAGAAGCTGCGTCAGATTTTCTGTTTAGTTTAGTGATGAGCCTGCTTAGGAAAACAGTATGAAAGGGAATCTCTCAATTTATACATTAGTTTATGACTTAATTTATGCATAATGTATGATTTAACATTTCCCCCAAAAATAAGGACAGAATCTTTTGCTTTCATTTTGGTGCCTGCTTGACTCTGCCAGGCCTGCTTTGGATTAGGTGTATAAAGATAAAAGTATATTACCTTAATTGTCAGACACAAATGAAGAATGAAAGCAGAGATTCAGTTTCTTGTATTTTACTTTTGAGAAGATTCAGGCAGCTGCTAATTATTATGTTTCAAGGAAAGAAAAAGAGAGAGAGAGAGAGAGAGAAAGAAAGAAAGAAAGAAAGAAAGAAAGAAAGAAAGAAAGAAAGAAAGAAAGAAAGAAAGAAAGAAGAAGGGAGGGAAGAAGGAAAAAAGGGAAAGAGAGAAAGTGAGGGAGAGAGGAAGGTAGGAAGGAAAGAAGAGAAAGGAAAGGAAGGAAGGAAAGGGGGGAAGAGAGAAAGGAAGGAAGGAAGAGAGAGAAAGGAAAGAAGGAAAAGTAAGAAAAAGAAAAAGTATAAAAAAGAAAAAGAGGGAAAAAATCATAGGGCTAGCTTTGGTTCATTATGACTATCTCTTGATTTCAGTCTCATAGTTAATATAGATGTCAGATAAAATCTATTGGGCTTCTTATATCTATTATATTATTAACCATTCTTCCTCTATTGGCTAATTTAAAATTTCACTGAAATATTTACAAATGAGGCTATATATCTTGATGATAATAATTCTAAACTGCATTAGGCACCTAATTTGCTTACTATCACTTCTTGGTATAATAGTAATTTTTAAAAGTGACTTTAATTTCAGAAATGCTCTGTGGATTCTAAAATTTTAAAAGCAATGGCTACTAACAGCAGAATGGCTTTTGGGTAAGTGGATAATTATAATCTTTCAAGAAACTAAATTAATTAGTTGCCTCCCTTTCCTACAGAGAAAGCTTCGTACTTTGCACATTTCTTTAGATATTCGACAGAAGGGCCATGACTAAGCAAGTTAGGCTACTTGGAATCACTTAACATGGTGTAATAAAATAAAACCATGCAGTGATAGACTGAATTCCTTTTGTTAAAACTACATGGAATTCTGACACTACAAAAGGAACAGAGTTTGAAAGGACTCTGCCTAAAACTGTTTTGAGTTCATTTTACTTCATTTGGTGGAGAAAATAATTTTCAAATTCATTCAAAATAATATCAAATTTTAATTATAAATAGGTAAAGATGAAGCAACACTGACATTGTGAAGAACAAAGATGTTAATGTAAGTGAAACAGTCTTTGTGGCATCTGTATGTCCTGGGCTTTCAAAGACTTCACTGTAGTACATAAGGTTTAAATGGAGGGATTTTATAACACTTTGTAAGCATACTTTTGAGTACCCTTGTGATACACATTCGGCAAATACATATTTCTTTGAAATAATTTGACTTAGAATTTCAGGATACAATAGTTCTCTTAAAATACAATCATGAGATTGTAGAGCTGCTTCATTTTAGGACAGTGATTCTAGACTCAGGAAGGCTAAGTGACAGGAATGATCCCTAAAGACTTTAAGAGAAGTGAAAAGAGTTGACTCCTCATAAGCTTCATAACAGTAACTCATGAATGTGACTTCTGTATTTGTTTGTAGTGTGACTTGACTCAATCACTTTTCAGTTTACATGACCTTGAGCAAATTGCTGTGCTTTTGTATTTTCTTTTGTAAGTGGAGATAATCATGGTATTAATTTAATAATGTTGTAAGAACTAAATAAATTAATGCATGGGATTGGCTTAGAATCAAGCTTCATGCATGGACGACACTTAAAAATATGTGACATACTGGGGCATCTGGGTTACTCAGTTGGTTAAGTCTCTGCCTTTGTCTCAGGTCATGATCCCAGGGTGGAGCCCTTCATTGGGCCCCCTGCTCAGTGGGGAGCCTGCTTCTCCCTCTCCCTCTGCCTGCTGCTCCCCCTCCTCATGCTCTTTTTCTCTCTGACAAATAAATAAAATGTTGAGAAAATATATGTAACATACTATTGTTACTATGTTACTATCTTGTTTGAAATAGGTGTGTGGGTGTAAAAGTGTGAAAAGTGCTTATAGTTTCTGATGTATTTGGGTGCAAATCTGGCACTGGTGTCCTTTTTTCTATTTCCTTTAGTCTGTTTCTTGTCTAAGAAAGAATCATTTTTTTTAAAGGTATTATTTATTTATCAGAGAGAGGCAGAGAGCACAAGCAGGGGGAGATGCAAAGGGGGAGGGAAAAGCAGGCTCCCTGCTAAGCAAGGAGCCCGACATGGGACTCAATTCTAGGATCCCAGAATCAGACTCTTCACCAACTGAGCCACCCTGGCATCTTGAATCATTCATCTTTAAAAAAAAAAAAAAAAGTAACACACACACAAAATATTTTCTTTCCAAAAATGTTTAAGTGCAATTGATGGGTTAATGTAAAGGAGTATTTACTGAGAACCGCTGTGATCCAGGTCCTGAATGTATCTCATTTGATATTGAAGTGTCATGAGCCTATAGATAAATAATCCTTTCTCCTTCCTTGGCTTATAGCTCCTTCTGTGATAAGACTCATCTGCTGAAACTTTACTTCCCTATTGATTCACCCTAAGTTGTTTCTCTATCTTCTTTCTTAAGCACACCTTTATGTAGCTATAGCTAATCAGACTCCTTTGTAAACAGCATTCTGGCAATTTTCTACTTTCCATTTGAATTCCAAAAAAATTTCCTTACATGTTCATCAACAGTAAGTCTGGAAAATAAGGCTCATATTACATTTTAAAATTGCTCTTCTGAATGTTTTTTTCTTCATTAAAATGTTTTCTTTCTAATGTTAGCCTCAGGAGATGCAACAAAATTTGCTCATCCAGATCCAAGGGAAAAAATAAGCAAACTGCTGCATGTCAGTTATACTAAATTTTGTAACTTAACCTTGAATGTCTTCACTGAAACCATTGCCATTATTCACTTGATTCATACATTAAAAAAAATGAATTTAATGTTTAAATGATAAACTGTGTATATTTTTTACACTATTAAAATTAAAGTAGTTGTAGGATTAAATTATCTAAAAAATCCTTAAATTGCAATATATAAAGTAAATTCATGGATGACATATGCATAATATTAAAATTACATTATTTTAATTTTTATCAAGAACTGATAATTTTACACTATGTTACAGAACTCTGATCTATTCAAGGAAAAATATATTTCTGTTTTGAGAAGTAAAATTTTAAGAAGAATTACTTTACTAGTGTTCTTGTAGTTAAAAATTATTGAAATAATACTCTGTTGGACAACCATATTTCCAAAAGTTCCTAATGACAAAAATTATTGCCTGTATACATTTTAGCACACATCATATCCTTTGAAGTAGTGAGAATATTTTGGAAAACATGTTCAATTTTCAAAGTAAATGAATTAAAATATTAGGGCTGTATTCACTTTAATTTTTTATCTTATTTGTCAATTATTATGCTGCACATTACCACTTTGCTTAGGATGAAAATACATAAGTTGAAATTTTAAAAGGCTAATCCATTTAGGAATCTTTGAAATAAGACAAAATTCAGCTGATTTTAAAATGAATATAATGAGAAGAATGGTGAAGGAACAGGAAGAAGAAAGGCAAAATCCAATTCATATGAACTCTTGTGTAATACTTCTAATCTTTGGTCTTTATTCTAAGAGCAGTAGGAAGGCAATGGAAATATTAAGCAATGAGTTGCCTTATTCAGAATTATATTTTAAAATATTATTGTATTTTATAAATTGTATTTTAAAATATTATTCTTATATTGCGATGGTTGATTAGAAGGATCCAAGAAGATATATGGAGATAATCTTTAGATCTTTCTGTTCTTAAAACTGAGAAGAAAAATTGGCAATAACTGAAGGGAATCATTCTATTAATATTAATGTATATACAAAATATTTATTGAGTACTTTTCAATATAAATCAAAACTACAATGAGATATTACCTCACACCTGTCAGAATGACTAAAATAAACAACACGGATGTTGGCGAGGATGCAGAGAAAGGGGAACCCTCTGACAGTGTTGGTGGAAATGCAAACTAGTGCAGCCACTCCGAAAACCAGTATGGAAGTTCCTTAAAGAGTTAAAAATAGAACTACCCTATGATCCAGCAATTGCAGTACTAGGTATTTGCCCAAAGGACACAGAAATACTGATTCAAAGGGATACATACACCTTGATATTTATAGCAGCATTATCACAAGCCAAATTATGGGAAAGAGCCCAAAGTCCATCAATTGATAAATGGATAAAGAAGAAGTGGGGGCACCTGGGTAGCTCAGTCAGTTAAGCATCTGCCTTTAGCTCAGGTCATGATCCCAGGGTCCTAGGATGGAGCCCTTCATTGGGCTCCCTGCTCAGTGGGGAGCCTGCTTCTCCTTCTTCCTCTGCAAACCCCCCGCTTGTGGTCTCTTGCCCGCTTTCTCTCTGTCTGAAATAAATAAATAAATAAAATCTTAAAAAAAAAGAAGTGATATA
>CM052895.1:69923607-69936174 GCA_028534135.1 Potos flavus | reverse complement strand
GATGAGCATAGAGGAAAAAGGAAAAAAGAGGGGCAAACCAGAAAAGAGACTCTTACCTATAGAGAACAAATGAGGGTTTCTGTAGAGGAGATGGGCAGGGGGATGGGTTAAATGGGTGATGGGGATTAAGAAGGGCACTTACTGTGGTGAGCATAGGGTGTTGTATGTAGGTGATGAATCACTAAATTCTATACCTGAAACAAAAAAAAAAAGGGAAATAAAAATATATAACTCCTTTCTAAGTTTTGTAGCTCTTCTAAGTGCTTTGTCATGAGCAAAATTCTGTATATATAAAACTTGAGTATTTTCTCTTCTGCTCATTAGGTACTTTAAAGATTCAACTATATTCTGAAATTCTAATTTTTATATAATTAGCAACATCATGACATCCTTTAGTACTTTGCACGTTTTTTGGCTCTTACCTTTTTGGTGCAATTGCTTGCCAACACAGTAAAAGAATATAATGTTACCTTGAAATAAATGAGTAGATGAATAACTGAATGAATCTGAATTATCTTTATCATTTAAAGATTCTAGTCAAAATGCAACTCTGTCAGATATTCTATTTGTGTTTTTTCTACATAGAGACTTGTATTTTTCTTTTTAATTAAAGGTTATATATACTGTTTTAAAAATACAGTATGTAAACCTTTGGTGATTATTTTTTTTCTCTCAATCATAATTTTCCAGAGATTAATCTACATGTTGTGTTTCCTTTTTTGGTGAGTGGTATTTAATAATGTGGATGAACCAGTTTAAGCATTCACTTCTATTCACCATTATTTGTATACAATAATTATCAGCAAATAATGTAAGTCATTTTTCTTTTATTATACTAATTATTTTCAATGTTTAAGACATTGGTCTGGACCTTTGGTATAATACTCAGTAGAAGTTTGAAAGCAAGCGTTCTTGTTTTGCTCTCAGAGGAAGAATTTCAGTAATTTGCCATTGAGTAGGATATTTGTATAAGTTTTTGGTAGATACTATTTATTATAGTAAGGAAGCCCTTTTTGTTCCTAATATGCAAAGAGTTTTTGTGTTTTAACCATGATTGCATGTTAAGATTGATTTTATACTTTTCTTCATCAGGATGATTGTATTAAGTTTTCTTTCTTCGGTTAATATGTTAAATTATATCGATTTTCTATCTCTATAGCATTCCTGGAATAACTGTCATCATTCCATTCCTGGAATTACAGCACCTCCTATATAATATATACTTTTGATATTTTGCTGGTTTGATTTGCTATCTTGCTTTTAGAATTTTTACACTTATATTCATAAAGGGTTTTTGTCATCTTGTCCTTCTGATTATTATTAAGGATATGAGGGCTCATATTGAGAGTTGAAAATATTCTTTCTTCTATTTCTGGAGTACTTTATGTAAGATTGGTGATACTTCTTCCTTCTGTGTTTGGAATTTCCACCCTCAAGATGATTGAAGCCTGGAGTTTTCTTTGCGAGAAGATTTTAATAATGGATTCAAATTTTAGAAAGATATAGTAGTATTTAGATCTAATGTTTTTCTTTGTGCCTTAAGTATTGTTATATTTGTTAATTATACACATATTTAAAAATATAATCCATTACTATTTCTAATATTTATGATCAGTATGTATTTATATTTATCACACTTTTACTTTTTTCATTGTCCATCATTTCTACTTATATTTTCAAAAGTGGTCATTATTGGCCTTTGGAGTTCCATATAAATTTTAGAATTTGTTATGTTCTCTTTTCCTCTCAAAAAGACATAACTGTCTGGAATTTTTATTGGAGCTGTGCTTACTCCATAGATCAATTTGAGAGATAAGTGATTTACTATTCCATGACGTATTTGTTTTTAATGTATATTTTTATGTACCATTTATAGATTGATATTATGCATGTTAAAAATAATTTAATATTAATAATATTTTTAAATATTTAAAAATATCCTCAAGATATTTTTACTACTGTATAGGTATGCAAAATACTACACATTAACCTTGTGTAGCATGTTTACTTGATAAATTCTCTCGTGAGTTTTTTGCATATAGTTTTAAGTTCGTGTAGATATATGTGGTCTACAACAGTAGCAGACAATTAACTCTTCCAACATTGGGTCTCACAAGTCCCTCACCCAGCTCCACATTACAAACTGCATTTTTTTTCTTTCAAGTTATTGTAGTTCATAGCTTAGCGAGTATTTTGCCACTACGTAGCAGTGGGTCACTGATTCCAGCATTTGATGGCACTTTACTTATTGTGCCTACACCTGCCCTAGAGCCAGTGTTACATATTCAAGATTTTGTTAATTTTCACCTAGATACCAATTTCTGTATCACTCATCTATTGTCACACTAATACTATACAGCACAGACTACTAAAATCTCAGTGGCATACCTTAAACAGGATTCCTTTAGGGTTTTTAGTTTTGTCTATTGACTGTAGAATTGGCTAGGTTAGTTTGCTATATTCAAAATTTATCAATCTCAGGCCAGGAATATTGGCTACCTCAAATATGTTCTTTCTTGATCAGTTTCAGAAACTCCCAACAGGGACACTAGAAATTACAGCATCTCCTACATGATAGATTCAGAACTGGTTCACTGTCACTTCTGCCCAAATTCCGTAGAACAAAACCAAGTCTTATGGTTAAGAACACCACCAAAGAGTTGTGAAGTATATTCTCCCTCTCATCCCTATAGCTTCAGGATTTGCAGAAGGTCTCCATAAGACTAGCTTTATGTTTGAGATGGGAACATTATTAACTTCATTACTCAAGTCCTGCAAAAGCACCAAAATCTTGTCTATCTTTTCATATCAGCAGTGGCACTTTTAATGGGGAAAACACAGATTCTTAGCCTTTGCCTATACCTAGAATCAGTAAATACCCCCAGAGAAAAATCAGCTGCAAAAAGTCTGCTCCACAGTTCACCTGTCTCGATAATCTTCTAGCCCTCATTGGTTTAGTAGCTCACTGGTATCTTTTGATAGTTTTTGTTTCTTAATCTTCCTTTTGTTTGTTTTTTAATCTTCCTTTTCTGTTAGTGCAATGGCTAAGCACTCCTTTCTGGAAGTGGGACTTCCCAATTTTTTTGAAACAAATAAAATAGTGTTATTTTTGAAAGCCTTTTAGAAATCTGGTATGTTTACTTTTTTACTGCATAGATATCATCACTATTTTGAAGTTTATTGGGTCATTTCCATTCTAGCTGTTGAGAGAGAATTTCCCACAGTACTCTGCATATCTTATATAAACTTATGTTACATACTATTTTTTCAAGGATGTTTCCATAATAGATAGCCTTAGAAGATAGAATCTCCCTCCAAGGCCTTTATTTGCTGACCAGTGATAAAAACATCGCTTTTGGGGGGGAAATGTTGGGCAGGTTTACTAGTTTCCTAAGATCAGCATTCCTAAACTGTGAGGGAGGTGCACTGTGTACATAGCGTTCAACTTCACGGGGAGTGGACAGTTGGGACAGAGGAACCAGGATGAACATTAATTTCAGGCTACCTACTGTGCCATGAGTAATCAAGTCTTTCATTTTGGACCCTGAGTGTTGTGTCTTCTGCTAGCATCCATGACCTTCTTATCATGATAAGAAGAGTAAAATCTCAGACCCCTCATTGTTCTTACTTTCAATTTTATACTTAATGACATGTGTCCACTTTCTTTACTGATCTTAAAATTTAAATAAAGGATATCATTCATTGACAATATTTTCAGTTTGATGTCTGATTGTATCTTTTTGTTGGCTAAACAGACATTACCCTGATAACAAATTGAAGTTGAACAACTTTTCATATATTTAATTGCTTTCAGATTACCTCATCTTTAAATGGCCTGTTGATATATGTTGTCCATTTTCTTTCATTTTGGTTTTTTTGATTTTCTACTTAAAATTTGTAGGAATTAGTTTTTTGTCCATAAGTATTGAAAACTGCAAAGTATTTCTTTGTCAGTAATATGTTTTACAAATATTCCCGTCCAGCCAGTATCTTGCATTTAATTTAACTCTCTTTATGGTTTTAAGAATTTTGTATATTGTATTTATCAGTTGATTTATATGTATCACATTATGAATTTATCAGTTTATTTATCAATGTTTAAAATGTGTCAACATACATCTCTTTTTGTCTTTTGATCCTTTTGTATCTTATTTAAGCCACTTGTGCTTAATATTTTATTCTATATTTTACTTTTAAAATATTGAATGTTTGATTTTTTTAATTAAGAAATTTAAAAAGGGAATTTGTTTTATATCATTTATTTCCATATTGGCAGCAATTGTGTGATTTTGGTATTTTATGTTTCTATGTTGAAAAAATATGAAGATTAAACAATGGAATAGTCAATATTTTCAAACTACTTATATTATGTACTGAATTTCTTTACAGCAGTTTTATGTTTATAGCAAAACTGAGAGGAAGGTCAACAGATTTCCCATACACACTCTGCCCTTCCAACACAGGCAAGTCTCCTCCATTATCCACAGCCCCCACCAGAATAGTGCATTAGTTAAAATCAATGAACCTACATGGACACATCATCAGACACATCATAGTACTAGGTTTCTTTATGTTGGTTTCTTTCAGGGTTCTCTTTCCTATTCATACAGTCTACCTGTGCCTATATACAGACTCTTAGTTTCTATGACTGTAAAATATGGCTTAATATCTTATATATTTTTATGGGTAAATATTGTTTAACTTTATTATCTTCTTCATAAGTTATCCAGGACTCTGATTTTTCCATTTTGATTTTTATTATCCTCTTGCCAAATTATCAAAAATGATCAGAATTTTAAATAGAAACATTATGTATGCACACCAAGTTAAAAATATTGAGGAAATTCATGAGTTAGTCAAGGAATTTTCGAATGGTCAAATGCTCAACTGGAAGGAACAGTGGCAGAAGAAGGAAAGAAATGGAAACAAAATGAGACAAAAAGAAATAGAGTAGACATACTATATAACAATGTACGTGGTAGACCATTGGACATAGACTGCAGAAAATGGGGTGAAATTTAAAATTAAAGTGATACGGCATTCTCAGACTCTTAACAGCCTCAAACTAATAGTGAATCATCATATTCAGAACATTCAGAACAATGTTTCTGTGTGGAGTGAAAGAGATATGCCACATTTCCTTTAAAATTGTAGAAGCAAGGGTTATAGTTCCATCAACGAATGAACTTTTATGTTTTCGACATTGGCTTTGTAAGTTTCTCAACAGTAATGCTCAAATTCTCCAAAATTTTAGCCAAACATCAGTTAATAAAGCAGAATTAAGAAGAGGAGAAATGAAATGATTAGCACACCTACTGACTACAGAAAATACAAAATTTTCTTTGCTTCATATTGTTAGTTTGGCTTAAATATGATTTTATCTTTTATTGGTCACATATACTAAATTAAGATCTCTGCAAAATGAATCATAAGGGCAGATATTTTTCCTTCTATGCAATAGCCTCTGTAGCAGGATTAATGTTTCCTATATCATAGTAATTTTGAAATGATGTGATTTTTCCTGGTTGCTTACATGGATATTACTATGCACTAATAGTAAATGAGAATCTTAGCAACCCAGATAATGTGACTTCCTCTTTGTTGAGAGTTCGGAATTATCCTTTAGATTGAAGTAAAGAAAGATCCAAAATAATAACCTATCTTTACACGTCAAGGAAATAGAAAAAGAACAAACAAAACTCAAAGTTAGCAAACGGCAAACTAACAAATATGAAAGTCAAAGTAACTAAAATAGAGACCAGAAAACAGTAACAAAACTAAGAGTTGTTGTTTTTTTCAGATTTTATTTATTTATTTGACACAGAGAGAGAGAGATTACAAGTAGGCAGAGAGGCAGGCAGAGAGAGGGGGAAGCAGGTTCCCTGCTGAGCAGAGAGTCCAGTGCGGGAGCTCGATTCCAGGACCCTGAGGTCTTGACCTAAGTGGAAGGCAGAGGCTTTAACCCACTGAGCCACCTAGGCGCCCCTAAGAGTTGGTTTTTGAAAGGAAACAAAATTGACATTTCTTTAGCGAGACTAAAAAAACAAGAGGTAGGACTAAGTAAGTAAAATCAGAAGTGAAAGAGATGACCTTATAATTGATACCACAGAAATAAAAGGATAAAAGGGGCTACTATGAACAATTATATGCCAATAAATTGGATAACTTAGAAGAAATAGGTGAATTCCTAGAAACATAAAACTTGCCAAGACTGAATCCTGAAGAAATAAAAAATCCAAATAGACCAATAATAAGTAAAGAAATTGAATCAGTAATCAAAAACTTCCCAACAAACAAAACCCCAGCAATGAACATGGCTTCATTGGCAAATTCTACAAAATCTTCGAAGAAAAATTAATGCGAGTCCTTCTCATATTCTTCCAAAAAAGGAATAGGAGAGAATACTCATTTTATGAGGCCAGCATTTCGCTGATTCCAAAGCCAGATAAGGACAGTACAAAAAAAAAAATGAAGGCCAATATCCCTGATAAATACAGAAGCAAAAATTCTCAATAAAATATTGCCAAATGAAATTCAACAGAATTGTGAAAGGAACATATACCAAGATCAAGTAGGATTTATTCCTAGGGTGCAAGATTGGATCAATAAATTAAGAGATGTGACACACCACATTAGTAGAATGAAAGATACAATTCATATGGTCATCTCAATAGGTACTGAAAAGCTTTTAACAAAATATAACATCCTTTCATTATAAAAACTCTCAACAAATTGGATATAGAAGGAATCTATAACTCAACATAATATCTAAAATCAGAAAGGAAATCTCTGCAGATGATATGATCTTATATATAGAAAACCTTTAAAGACACCACCAAAAACTGTTAAAGCTAATAAATTAATTCAGTGAATTTGTAGGATACAAAATCAACATAAATCAGTTGTGTTTATGTATACTAACATTGAAATATCTGAAAAAGAAAACAATCCAAGTTACAATACCATCAAAAGCAATAAAATACTTCAGAATAAATTTAACCAAAATGGTGAAGGATCTGTATACTGAAAAGTATAAGACTTTGATGAAAGAAGCTGTAGAAGAATTTATATTTTTTAATGTTCATCTCTCAAAGCAATCTACAGATTCAGATTTCACTTTCAGTGAAAGTTTCAATGATATTTCCTTACAGAAATAGAAAAAAATCTTAAAACATATATGGAATCTTAAAACTTGTATGGAACTGAATAGCCAAAGCAATTCTGAAAAACAGGAACAAAGCTGGAGGCATCACACTTCCTCATTTCAAACTGTATGACAAAGCTATACTAATCAAAACAGTATGATATTGGCGTAAAAATAGACACATAGACCAGTGGAACAGAATCTAGATTCCAGAAATAAACTCCCACATCTATAGTCAACTAATATGTGGCAAGTGAACCAAGAGTACTCAGAGGAAAGGATAGTCTCTTCAATAAATGGTGTGGGGAAAACTGGATAATCATATACAGAAGAATAAAATGGACCACTATCTTTATATCACTCACAAAAACTAACTTGACATCGATTAAAGGCTTAATAACATAAGGCCTGAAACAGCAAAATTCCTAGGACATATAGAATTGGTTTGGCAGTAATTTGGGAGATACGACACCAAAAACACTAGCACCAAAAGAAAAAATAAATGTGGGAATAAATCAAACTAAAAAACTTGGTATAGCAAAAGAAATAATCAACAAATGAAGAGGTGACCTACAGATATTTGCAAACCATCTATCTTTTAAAGGGTTAATATCCAAAATGTAAGAAACCCATACAACTCAATTCCAAAAAGCCAAATAATCTGACTAGAAAATGGTCTTGATGACCCAAACAGATATTTTTCCAAAGAAGACATACCAATTGCCAACAGGTACATGAAAAGTCTTTCGACACCACTAATCATTAGGAAAATGCAACTCAAAACCACAACGAGATATCACCTCACATCTCTCAAAAGTGGCTTTATCATCAGAAAGACGAGATCACAAGTGGTGGCAAGGATGTGGAGAAAACAGAATCTTTATGCACTGTTATGAGATTGTACATTGGTACAGCTACTATGGAAAATAGTATGGAGGTTTCTCAAAAAATTAAAAATAGAATTATCGTATGATCCAATAATATCACTTCTTGGTATATATGTAAAGGAAATGAAATCAGGGTCTTAAAGAGATGTCTGCACATCCATATTCATTTTGGCATCATTTACAATAGCTAAGATAAAGATGTGTTTACAATGGAATATTATTGAGCCAAAAGAAAGAAGGAAATCCTGCCATTTGGATGGACTTTGAGTGCATTATGCCACTACAAATAGGATCCTCTTTTCCTTTCCACCATTGCATTACATCCTTGCAAAATGTGATGTATAGTGTTGAGATAGACTGACGTAGTTAATGAAAGGTGACAGAGGCAATAAGATACCAAGTTCTATAAATGCTGGATGTGAGATGAAAAATATATAAGTTGAATCCCAACAAGGCATTTTCATTTCAGCTTTTGTTTTTCTAGAAGAGATATAAACACATAGATCAGTAAATTTACCTATTAGCTGTAAGTCTTAAAAAATACATATAAAATATCATAGTATTTGAAAAACTATCTTCATCTGGTATTTTTTTTTAAATTAACACATAATGTATTATTTGCCCCTGGATACATGTCTGTGAATCATCAGGCTTACGCATTTCACTGCACTTACCATAGCACATACCCTCCCCAATGTCCATAACCCAGCCACCCTATCCCTACCCGCCCCTACCCCCCAGCCACCCTCAGTTTGTTTCGTGAGTTTAGGAGTCTCTTATGGTTTGTCATCTGGTATTTTTTAGAAGTCACCTAATTAATCCCTAGCCAGTATAAGATTTTGCTAATACTAGGAATTCAGCATTTATATAGATTATACTTAGAGTCTATCAATGTGCCTATTGAAATGTATCATTTTGGGAAAAATTGAGATTATTCCTTATAATATTATTCATATGGCAGAAAGTAAGTTTCATTGGTCCACTAAATCCATCTATTTCAATATTCTTAATGCATTAAATAAACACTATCTTACTTGAGAGTATGTCAAATTTATAAATTGGTCTCATGAACTAGGTGAGGAATATCTAAATAAGAAAATGTTCTTTAGATCAAATCTACTCTCAAGTATAACTACACATATTAGAATATTTTTTAAATGGTATTATAGTTGGCCCTTGAAAAACACAGGGGTTAAAGATGCTGACATGCTTGCACAGTCAAAAATCCACAAATAATTTTGACTCCCTCAAAACTTAACTACGAATAGCCTACTGTTGACTAGAAGCTTTACTGGTAACAGTAGATTAATACGTATGTTGCATGTTATATGTATTATATACTGTATTCTTAGAATAAACTAAGCCAGAGAAAAGAAAGTGTTATTAAGAAAATTATAAGAGAGAGAAGTACATTTTCAGTACTGTACTATATTTATCGAAAAAAATCTGTGTATAACTGGACCTGAATAGTTCAAAACTGTGTTGTTCAGGATCTACTATAACTCAACAGAGAAATAACCAGCCAGTTGTCAAAGCATTAAGTTGTATTCATAAATATAAATAGTGATATATAATAGACTTAGAGTCAGCATTTGGTATAAAAACAGAAATTTTGATTGAGATTTCAGGGGGACAAAAAAGATAGTTTAAAGAACCAATAGTAATTCTTTTTTCTTTTTGACCTTTGAAAGATAGTAATAGAGACTAACTAGAACCTTGGATGTGGTTAACTCAGTATGTTCATTTGACCTAATAAATGGCCCAATGTAATATTTATAAAGTTCCCCACAAAAGGTATGACTCCCTGTAGATCTTCAGTAAAAACTGGTTCATTTACACTCTAAGTTTAGGAAATAAAGTAGAGCACAACATGTCAACTGCCATTCTTAATCATAAATACTTTCTCTGTTGTTTATAAGATTGTGAGGACAACAATAATTCCGTTTCCATATTTCCTCCTTAACTCTTTGATACCCTTTATAAAATGAGATTTTGTGAAATAGCCAATTTTGCTTTGATTAAGATTCTTGGTTTCTCTTGGTTAAGATTTCATTGGATTTATAGATGAATTTTGGGAAGAATTAATATCATAATAAGGTTTATATCATCTCATTAATAATTATTTTATATCTATCATACTTATTAAAATATATTCATTTCTAATTCTAAAGATAAGCTTCATTTACTTGAGTTCAGTTTTTGGTGCATTTTTACAAGTATTGGTGAATTTTCATGGTTCAGTTTATTCATGACAGAAAGGTACATTAGTTATAACTATTCAACTTCTTCTAATTAAGGAAGGGAATTTAAACACAAAATAAGTTAATATGAATTTTAAAAACATTAAAGCAAAATTATATGTTAGTCTTGCAATTCCAGTTTCAGGAATTTATCCTAGAGAGTATAAGAAATGAGGATGTTCATTTCAGTATTGTTCATAGTAGTCAAAAAATAAGTACCAGAGGATCACCAAATTATTCAACATAAGAGAATGGTTAAATGCATTACAATATATCTGTATATCAGAACATTATGTACTTGATAAAATGGTTGATGTACATGTGAATGTTCCGATAGATCGTATTATAGAGAAAATATTAAGTTGCAAAATGGCATGAATTTTGTGACCTTCTAAAAACTACAGGCATAGATCTACACATATTCTCAAAATTGTTAATCTTTTTTTTTAAGATTTATTTATTTTAGAGGGAGGTGTCAGTGGAGGCAGGGGCAGAGGGAGAGGTATAGAGAGAATCTCCAGCAGACTCCCCTCTGAGTGTGGAGCTCCACAAAGGGCTCCATCTCACGACATTGAGATCATGATCTGAGAGGAAAAAAGAGTTGGACACTGAGCCACCCAGGTACCCCTCAAAAATGTTAATCTTAATCCCCTCTTAAAGCATGGTATCTCAAGAAATATTTTACTCTTGAATTTGTATACTATATATTTTTGTTGTACACTATATATTTTTATTTTTTGCCCATTGTTCAGATAATATTTGGAAACACTTTTTTATGAAAAAATGGAGAAATTAATGGACAATTGTTAGTTGTTGGAAAACTTATAGTTAAATAAGCTCCATCACTGAGGGAAAAAAATCTCAACAGTGATTAAGTACATAGCTAAAGGAATATTTTATTCCTGATATAATACAAATGAAAACAATGTCATTTTTCTTTTTTTTAGTAAAGTTAACTGATTTTAAAATTGGATATGAAAGTTCTTCCCTGAATATAAGCCTTCTCAAATTTTGCAATAAATAAGATATTTGAAAATCTGTTATGAACAATAAGGGATGCCTGGGTGGCTTAGTCAGTTAAGCGTCTGCCTTCAGCTCAGGTCATGATCCCAAGGTCCTGGTATCAAGTCCGGTATTGGGCTCCCTGCTCAGCAGGGAGTCTGCTTGCCCCTCTCCCTCTGCCTGCCACTCCCCCAGCTTGTGCGTGCTCTCTCTCTCTCTCTCCCTCTGTCAAATAAATAAATAAAATCTTAAAAAGGAGAGAGAACAACAAAAGATTTAAGATTTTACCCTATTTATAAGCTAAGTAGTTAACCTGTCACATTTTTTTAAGTATGCTTTCAGAGAGTGCCTGCAGGACTTCTAGATGAGAGCAAAGGACTGTTTCTCATATAACAGCAAGGAATGTGAAAATCATATTTGCATTGATTCCTCTGGCACTAGCAGTCCTATTCAGCCATACAGAGGTACCCTAATATGTGCCTGCACTCAGGTTATGTTAGGTTACATTATAGATTACACCATAGGACAGAAACCCTGAGCTTAGAAAATCCAAATAATTTACGATGAACAGTAAGCATGCCTGTCTGCTGTGAAAGGAGATGCACTCTTTATATCTCAAGATCGTTTGCTATACAAGCATCTTTGTATGTGCTTCTATTTGCTAGATGTATAGAAATGTAAGAGATCTTTTGAGAAATGTCTCCCAACAATATCCACCCCTTTTTTTTGTACCGTCCCGGGATTGTAAAATTTTTTAATGACTAAACCACTTTATCAGGCACTCTAATTAACCTGATGGTCAGAGACTGGGACCAAATCCATTCAGTTGTCTTATTCAACAATTTAATTAAGTCTACACCAATGGGACTTCAAGCTGCATGGTGGGACCAACCTGCATTATTTGTTGCAGCCATGCCTTCAAGGGTCTCAGATTGAAACTGTCAAGAAATTCCATAAACTATCAGGGTCTAACTTAAGATACTAGCTGGCTTTCTCCAACTAATTGGCATTTCTATATTGACCTTTCCTCTTGGCTAAAGTATTCATCCAGCTACAGCAAGATGTATCAGAACATGTATAGAGTTAACTTGTTTCACAAAGGGGACAACTGAGGTAATTCTGTCATCCACAACTGTCCTGGTTAGTGAGCTGAGTCTGAGTTGAACAGCACCCATGGCTGAGATTATTGATCTCTTTAAGTAAAGTTATAGACACATTTCATAACACCTTTTCTAATTGTATAATTCCCACTGTAAAGACAATTGCCTGCACTATGTATATGATAAGAAGTTAG
>CM052895.1:69901838-69923107 GCA_028534135.1 Potos flavus | reverse complement strand
CAAAATGTATTATCAAGACCAGAAAGAGATAATGGAGGTAAAGTCAGAAATCTTTGAGTGATATTTGAGGAGACTGTTCTAGTACTCAACAGTACCAGATTCTTTTGTTTCTTAGGTACCATGGAAGTTCCATTAAAGGACACTCAGCCCATTGTTGGAGGGTTTTTGCAAGAAATTCATACCCTTTTCAGACTGCAAATGATGCAGAAAGTCAAATATTATACAGATTAATGTTAAGGGCCATAGTCGTATGGACAGCATCAACTGATTAAACTGGAACATCAGTCCTGAATCTGGAAAATTATAGGCATAGAATTCCAGTCTGTGACAATGGATATATTAAACATCTAGAATGATGATAGATCTAAGTAGACAGCAATGGTTAGTGCAATCTGGTTAGTGCAGCTTCAGTCAGCGGTTTGGTTTCAGTCATTCTCGTCAGAGAACAGGTTCTTACTATGGGCCCAAATAGTAGTTTTCTAGGGCTACTCTAATAAATTACTATAACTTAATGGCTTAAAACAACAGATATTTATTCTCCCACAGATCTAGAGGCCAGAAGTCCAAAGTTAAGATGTCAGCAAGATTGGTTCCTTATGAAAGCTCTGAGTTAAAATCTGTTCCATGCCTCAATAATAGCTTCTGGTGGCTGCAGCCAATCCTTGGTGTCCCTTGACTTGTAAATGTTATCAGTTGAGCCTCTTCCTCTTCACATGGTCTTCCTCTTTGGGTGCCTTCTGAGTTGGTGTGTCTCAAATCTTCCTCTCCTTTCTCATATAAAGACACAAATTATTGAATTTAGCCACACTAAATCCAAGATGATCTCATCTCAAAATCCTTACATTAGTCACATCTGTAAAGGAACTATTTCCAAACAAAATAACATGCATTCGTAGATACCAGGAATTAGTGCTTGGGCATATCTTTTTATGACCATATTCAACCTAATATAGTGACCCATATGGCTCAGTCAGAAGCCATGATTTGTTTCCACAGTTTGTGGCTCCAAAGAGATGTGCTTTAATCTGCTAGTTTAGTCTTCAGCTGGGGTTAGGTTAGAGAGGGAGGAAGGAAACAGAACAGAGGGAAAGAATGATCATTAAGCAAGTCTTTGAGTTTGCTTTCATTTTTATGCCAGATTGTTCATGGCTCAACCAAAATGTTTTTCTAATGTTTTCTGTCTGCCCAAAGCCCTACATTGAATTCCAAGCTCCTCTTTCCAGACAATATTTGTTTTAGCTTTGGGACACTGTGGTTTAGTTGCCATGGAGCCATGGTCTTTTAGCTAGGACTATGGTGCTTGCCTCCCCATGACATAGTGATATCCTTCCCTCATTGCTCTGCTCGCTCTGCCCACAGAGTAGAGTAAACAACAAACAAAGTACCATGTGAACAGCTTGTTTAACGCTATCTTTCACTGCTCAGCCTTTAAATACTAATTCTTCTGTTCCCATTCACTGAGACATTGGGATATACTCCCTCCTAGCTCACTACTAGGGCAAGAATATGCACTGCCAGATCCCAGGGAGTCATACTGTATTCCTTGTCCCAGCCCGGGAGGCCCTCATCCTTCCTCTTTCAGAAAAACATTTCTGTCAACATCATATTCTCTATGCCAACCTGTCAAGAATTGTGAAAGGTCTGAGATTGTATCATACTTGCAAGCTAACATGTTAGCCTGCTACAGTTTCATGGATGCTGACTGAGACTGCTAGGCAAAAAGGATTTTATTACTCACATCAGAACAGGCATCATGAGTATTAATGCATTTTGGGTCAGTTCTACTTGACCTTGAGTCCCGTGGGGTGATGTAGAGTTGTTCAAACTTATGTCTGCATGTGTAATAGTTTGCATTACAGGGAGAATCCTTGAGTTTGGGAAGCCTGAATCTTTCTTAATGGGGACTAATCATGTCTGCCCTTTGCTCCAGAGAGATACACTATCTCTATATTCCAAGGATATTTGTACAGCAAAGATAGTTGAAAAGATAGTTCAGAAAAAGAAGCAATTTAATACCTCTGCAAGATATATGGAAGCAGGAGAGATCCATGTAGAATTGTCTTTCAGCAAAATCTAGTGCAGTGAATTCAGGGTCATCTTTTATACAATGTAATTTGTGGAAATGTTGTTTTTATTGTTATATAATGTCTTGAATTCAAACATGTTTTCAACAAAATTAAATATTCAGTACTAGTCCAAGTCATTGAACTGTCATGACCGTTCCAGAACAGATGACCATATTTTGTAGACTTAAAAACAAAGTAACTTTATTAAGCTCACCTACATGATATTGGTACACAGGGAAAAATAATTTTGATTTTTTTAATTAAATTATGTTTATGAGATATAAAAATATTAACATGGATACTTCAGCTTTTTTAATTTATAGTGGCCGTGAATTTTGCTACATCAAATTAAAAGCTTATCAATGAAAGAAAAGTTCTATAAAAGTTAAAAGGCAAGCAAAACTAAAAACACATTTGATAAAGTACTAATTACACACTCAATGCCCTCTTCTCAAATAACGGCATTTTTAGCCTCAATAAAAATATGAAACTGAAACGGATACTCAACTGTAATGCTGTCTCTTTGGCAAATACTTATTTTGGTAATAGAGGACATATTTCCAAAAAACAAATTTTTCAATGAAAACAGGTTAACTGAGGAAACCTGCAGTAATGTTTACCCATTGGAAGTATGCAGGAAGAAGCTCTTGAACATTTGAGACTTATCTTAAGTGAGAATGCTTAGATCAGGTAAAGACTGGAATAAGTAATTTCTTAGTATGTATCTGTGCATAGTGTCAACCCTTTCTTGATTTTATGATTCCAGCAGAAACCTTTAACGCCCATTTTATTGGTAAAGTTCTAACTGAAGATTCAATGGTATCTAATTTTGAGAATTACCCCTTATAGATGTAACCTAGAATATATGAGACTCCAATAATATGGGGGACATTTTTCCACAGTTTAAGTTTTAAGAGACTAAATTTAAAGAAAACAATCAAATTATAGTATATGGTTGGGGAAAACATGTATTTAATATACTAATAATTACTAAATATTTTTAGAAATCCAATGGGTTAATTAACATGAAACTCAGAGGCTTTTTTTAAATCAGACTAAAATATTTCCATAGAGAATTTCTCTTGGTGTGCTTCCTTAAACTTTCTCCTTAGTTTTGCATTTACCCCTCATCTTCATGATGATGGATTTATGTTAATCTCAGATAAGATATTGATAATTTAATTAATATATAGACTTTTATTATTTTAAATAAGATATGCATTTTTTAGTAATGACTTAAAAGTTGCGTGCTCAGAGAGGGCACTTGTGAATTGTGTTTGCACACATGCATGCACCACACTCATATCACTTTTGGCAGCATTATGAACACATAGATATACTAGAAATCATTTAAGTTAATGGCAATAATTGTAATGTACCAGCATTGCCTGTCCTTCAGTTTTCAAAAGTTATTTTAACCAAAGCTCATTCTTTTAGTAATAGGATATTTATTTAAGCCCAAAAAAAATCCCTTTTTAATACAATATTATTTTCCAAGGTGTGATAGATGTTCTGTAGTCCTTCAGTTTTTTTGGTTTTTGTTTTGGATTTTTCTCTTTCTTTTTTTTTTTTTTTTTTTTAAGATTTATTTATTTATTTGACAGAGAGAGAGATTACAAGTAGGCAGAGAGGCAGGCAGAGAGAGAGGGGGAAGCAGGCTCCCCGCTGAGCAGAGAGCCCGATGCGGGGGCTTGATCCCAGTACCCTGAGATCATGACCTGAGCCGAAAGCAGAGGCTTTAACCCACTGAGCCACCCAGGCACCCCGATTTTTTTCTTTCTACTAAATGATAAAGAATAACTTTGTGGACCTTGTGTGGATTTCATTTCTTTGTTTTATGAAATAATGTCATGTTTTTAGATGTCAAACAAATAAGTTACAAGAACTTTGAGCACATTAAGCCATTTAGAAAAAAAAATAGACCTTTTCTGGAAGTATCTATGATGGAGTCCATTTTTATCTTAGGGACTTTTATCCCCCATTACTATGTGATATCATGATTACATGAGTAACTGTTCTTACAAGTTTCTCACTCAAATGGTATAAAGTAGGCAATGTGTTAAAATGTAGGCTACAATGACTGTGCTATGAATATTTATATATTTTGACATTTAGGAAGAATATGCCTTTCCATACTAACCCCAGCAGTGTTTTAGTTGATATATTTCTAAAAATGGAGCAATTCATTTATACTATGTCACTTTGGACTTAAGGGACGCATAACCTACCTTTTCTCAGGCATAAAATTCAGTTGTCTTATTTCTACTGCATGAATTATGCCCAGAAGCTGTGGAGTCACAAATGCTTTAATGCTTTCTGTTTCTACATTTATTTATCCCTAGGTAGCCACATTTACAGAATTGAAAGGGATATCAAGAAATTGCAGAATCTGGGGTGCCTGGGTGGCTCAGTCTGTTGAGCATCTGCCTTAGGCTCAAGTCATGGTCCCAGGGTCCTGGGATCCAGCCCCACATTGGGCTCCCTGCCCAGCAGGGAGTCTGCTTCTCCCTCTCCCTCTGCCTGCCACTCTGCCTGCTTGTACTCCCTCTCTCTCTCTCTCTCTGTCAAATAAATAAATAAAATCTTAAAAAAAAAAAAAAAAGAAATTGCAGAATCTGTATGTAGAATGACATCTTAACTATATGAAATAGTCCTTTCTTTGTAGATCTTGAGAAAAAGGTAATCACCAAATTATTTTGGGAATTTGCTGGGTAACACCAAATATAATATCAGAAAATTCCTTTTCTGATCTCGTGTAAATGTTCTCTGTAGTTTAATTTTTTTCTCACATCTTTTGTGAAAAATGGGATTCTTGTTACCTGTCTTATAATCTTTCCAAGAAAGAACAACGGTAATACCCATAGATCTTCTATTCATTTCTGGAATGGTTAAAGATGTCCCCAATCGTTTTCTATTCTTTTCAGCTATAAGGTTTGAATTTTGATGAGAATCAGAAATATTCCAAGAAAAATAAATAGGCTACATGATGTTAAAATCTATCAGACACATGACTGTAAAGTTTGTGGATCTTAAATTTAACCAGTATATATTCATGCTTTCTAGTTCTTTGAAGTTCAAGACTGTATTGCCAGGGCTTTTATTGTTTTACTGAGGTAAAAATTATATAATGTTAAATGCATGCATCTTAATGCACATATCAAGAATTTTGAGAAATTAATTTGCCTGTGTAACCAGCATTACAGCAAAAATATCAAACATTACCATTATCACAGAAAGTTCCTCTGTATCCATTTTCTGTCAACACTTATCTCTGTAGGCAACCACTATTCTGATTTTGAATACCACAGATTAGTTTCCCTGGTTTTGAAGTTCATATAAATGGAATCATATTGTCTTTCTTTTTCCTGTGCAAATTGTTTTAGAGATTTATCCATGTTGTTTTATATATCACTAGTTCATTCTTTTTGTTGCCAAATAATATTCCATTGTGTAAATATACCAATTAATTCATTTTCCTGTTGAAAGGAAAGTTTAAGTTCTGTTTCAGTTCTACCTACTCCCTATCCTCACCAATATGTGGTGGTGTCAATTTTTGAAAATTTAGACATTCCAATGGGTATGGAGCAGTATATATTATGAGTTCAATTTTCATTAACCTAATGAATGATTTTAAATATATTTTATAACGATTGCCTGTTCAGCTCTTTTGTCCATTATTCAATACATTGTCTTTTTAAAATCTATTCAATTTTGTAATTATTTATATATTCTGGACATATTGTTCTTTATTAGATATATTATTAATAATATTTCCTTCGAGTATGGCTCACCTATTTATTCAGTGGATATTTCTGAGAAGCAGACGTTTGTAATTTTGTTGAAATTTCTCATTTTTTTTTAAAGATTTTATTTATTTATTTGACAGAGAGAGAGGGATCACAAGTAGGCAGAGAGTCAGGCAGAGAGAGATGAGGAAGCAGGCTCCCCGCTGAGCAGAGAGCCCGATGTGGGGCTCGATCCCAGGACCCTGAGATCATGACCTGAGCTGAAGGCAGAGGCTTTAACCCACTGAGCCACCCAAGCACCCTGAAATTCATCATTTTTAATGATTAGTGTTTTTGGTGTCCAAAAAGGCAAGGATTTGCCCACCTTAAGATTATACCTTTCTCTTCATTTTCAAAATTTCTTTGTTCAATTATCTTTACACTTTACAATTAATCAAAAAAAAAAAAAAAAACAAGTCCTATGAGAATTTTTTATTAAGATTAAGGAAAATCTATAGACCTACTTGTGGACTATTAGCACATTATAATATTGAGTCTTTTTATGCATAAATCTGTAAACTTCTACTTAAAATCCAGTAGTCCCATTAAGTTTTGTAACCATTCATTAGATTTTTTTCTAATTTTTTTTTTTTTGATGATAGAGTAAAGGAGTTTTTGAAAAACTGTTTCATTTTTCAAACTTTTGTTATTTTAGAAAATTAAAATTGATTTTTTTCTGACCTTATGTCCTGGACATTGCTAAAATCACTTTTTAAAAAATTTGCATATTTTATAGAATTTTGTAGATGGATAGTAATGTCATCTTTCAGTAATTATAGCTATGTTTTGTTTTTTCTGATATTTTTAAAATTTATTTTTCTTAATTTATTAAATGGACTAGAATTGTAATACAATGTTAAGTAGTTCTTTTTTAAATCACGAGCAGGTGTTGATTGTGGTAAAATGGTTTTTATACATCTATTGAATTTATCATATTGCTGTTTTTTTTTTTATTCTGCTAGTAGACTGATTTACATTAATAGATAATAAATGTTAATCTGATATTGCAATTCTTGAATAAGATCCACTGGATCATATGGTTATAATAATTTTTATATATTGCTGAATACAATTTGATAAGATTTTGTTAAAAATTTTTGTGTCTGTGTTCATAAGGAATATTATTCATTAATTGTCTTCTCTTGTAAAGTATTTGGAAACTTTGGGTTCAAGGTTTGGATAGACTCATAAAACAAATTTGGGGAGTTCTCTCCTCTGCCAATTTCTGAAAGAAGTTGGATAAGAACAATATTATTTACCCATAAATATTTAATAGAATTCATTAAAACCATTTGTGCCTGAATTTACTTTTAGCCAATGTTTTGTGTCATCATGTGGTGTTTAAATTGGCATAATGTTATGCCAATTCTCTCTAAATTTGTTTAAGTTTTGGTATTTGTGTTCTTTAAGTAATTTGTCCATTTATTCTAAGTTGTATTAATTAGCTTAACTACAATTTTATTAGCAGGATTGACAATAATGTCTCCTCCTATTTCTGATATCAGTAATTTGTACTTTTTTTCTCTTTGTTTTCTTATTCACTCCTTGTAGGAGTTTATCACTTTTACTAAAATCTTCAAAGAATCGACTTTGGCTTTGTTAATTTTCTATATTATTTGTTTTCTATTTCATTTATTTCTGCAATTATGACTTCCTTTATTCTACTTACATTGTTTCAGTTTATTATCTTTTTTCCCAGCTTAGGGAGGGCTATTAAAGTATGTAGCATGGTACCTGTCATTAATAACACTGCATTGCATACTCGAAATTTGATCTTATGTGTTCTTACCACACACAAAAAAAGATGATACAATAAAGATATGTGAGGTTATGGATGTGTTAATTAACTTGATGTGGTAATCATTTCATAATGCATATATATTTTACATCATTACATCGTACAGCTTAACCTTTCTTCTACTCTAGTATAAACATTTAAGCTACAGAATTGCTTCAAATATTGCTTTTGCTGCATTCCACAAACCAATTTCCTTATTGTTATTCAAGTGAAAATATTTTCTAATCTCTCTTATGATTTCTTCTTCAAACCATGAGTGATTTTGAAATGTATTGCTTAATTTCCAAATATTTGGCCTTTTCCTGGACATTTTCTCATCAACCTCTAATTTATGTATATTGAGTTAGAGATGTGCTCTGTAAAATTTCAGTATGTTGAAGTTTATTTTATGGTGCAGCATAGGCTGTATCATAGTAAAATTTCATCTGTTCTTGAAATTCAGAATGTTTATTGTATAGTTATTAGTGCAATATTCTATTAATGACAGTTGGGTAAAGTGGATTGATGATGTTCATACTTGAATGATGTCATATACTTTATATGAAGTAAACCTCCAAGTAAAATATGTTTTCTATAAAGAGTTTTATTTTAAAGAAATTAATATGACAAATTTTATGTCTCTCATCTTTTCTTTTCATCATACTCTACTTCTTCATATAGATCCAAGTTTCCATACTTGACCATTTCTGGTAGTATACGTAGTTAAGCTTGTGTGAAATTCTCTCACATTTTCTTATCTGAAAAGATTTTATCTTAATCTCTCACACACATTAATTTAAAAAAATCTTATGTGGTTTCTTTGACTTTATTATCTAGTTGAATTTTGGATTATTGAATTTTGCAATAATTATCAAACATTGGAATTATTTGGTTATATGTCTATTGCAAACATTCCAAAGTGAACGATAATGAAAAATTCAATGAACACAGTATTTTAATATTTAAATTTCAACTAATAGACACTTTTAACTAT
Source organism: Potos flavus (assembly GCA_028534135.1). Taxonomy (NCBI): domain Eukaryota; kingdom Metazoa; phylum Chordata; class Mammalia; order Carnivora; family Procyonidae; genus Potos; species Potos flavus. The sequence continues at coordinate 69,914,485 of CM052895.1, read as the reverse complement.
GACTAGTAGCCAGTTGCAAATATGGCAAATAAATAATAATAAATAATAATGCAACATTCCAAAACATTTGAAAGAGCTCTTAAATCTATTCAATTACAACTAAGCTACCCCAGGACACAAATTCATTCACTCTATGCAAGTACAACATTTTTCAGAAGTCTATTGTATTTTTTTAACATCTTAATTTTATTTTATTTTTTTCAGTGTTCCAAGATTCATTGTTTATGCACCTGTGGTGTTTATGCACCCAGTGCTCCATGCAATATGTGCCCTCCTTAATACCCACCACCAGGCTTACCCATCACCCCACCACCTTCCCTTCCAAAACCCTCAGTTTGTTTCTCAAAGTCCACAGTCCTTAATGCTTCATCTCCCCCTCCGATTTCCCCCAATTCACTTTTCCTTTCCTTTCCTTTCCTTCTCCTAATGTATTTTAAACGTACACTGTAAACATAAATATTTTGCTTTCATCTCAAAGCAAGTTCATGCAGCATTTAGGAGAATTGTTCTATACATAATTCCCTCTTGCTTATGGCACATAGGAATTGAACACAGAATATCTTTGTTATGAGATATCTGTCTTCTCATGAAACCCTAAGGGGTATGATTTCTTACAAGTCACTTAATTCCAGGCGACACACAAAAGCACAAAATCTACCAAATGTGTTGTTGACTAACAATTATTAAACCCACTGGCAATGCCAAATTCTGTATTTACTTTTAACATCTCTTTCGGTTTAACCTAACGCTTACAACACCAGTTTATTCCATATGCTTAGAAAATGTACCTAGAATGTCAATATAGTAATGGAGAATTGTTCCTAAATAAGCTGCCTCCAGTAAAGCTTTCTCTTCTACTTGGACTCAAAAGACATGTCAACTTCTTTTGCAGGGATGATATCTTATTGCATTACCTCAAGGAATGAATGTTATCTGCCTCATATTTCATTCTAGGTTCTTTGTAAGTCATCTTCTCTATTCTCTGGCTTTGTCTTTCAGAACATTAGTTCTGTTATGGACTTAAATGTTTGTGTTTCCACAGAATTCGTATGTTGAAATTCAAACCCAAATCTGATGGTATTAGCAGGTCTTTGTAAGATGATGACATATCACAGTGACATATCACCTCAGGCCTGTTAGACTGTCATCAAAAAGATGAGAGATAACAAGCGTTGGTGAGGGTGTGAAGAAAAGGGAACCCTTGTGCACTACTGATGGGAATGTAAAAGTGAAGCCTTCAGAAACGGGATTAGAGCTCTCTTTCCCTTTCTGCCATTATTTCCATGTGAAGACACAGTGAAAAAATGCCTATCTAAGAAGCAGGAAGCTGACTCTCACCAGACACTAAATCTGCAGGTACTTTGATCTTGGACTTCACAGCCTCCAGAACCGTAGGGAATAAACATTTGTTTAAGGACACCCAGTCTAAGGTGTTTAGTGATAGCAGCCTGAGCAGCCTCCGGCAGGGCCACTTTTCAGCTACTTGGCTATACTTGGATGTTTTATCCTCAGGTTTAATGATCAAAGGAATTCACAATTTTATCATCATCTCATAATCTGCCTGAAGTGAGGGTTAGAGGGTAGAGAAATGGGTAAAAGTAGTCAAAAGATACAAGCTTCCAGTTAGAAGATAATGTGGGGGATATAATGTACAGTATGGTGACTATAATTACCAATACTGTACTGTATATTTAAAAGTTTCTGAGACAGTAAATCTTAAAAGTTCTCATCATAAAAAAATTGTAACTGTGTAAAGTGAAGATGTTAACTGAACTTATAATCGCTTTGCAATATGTACAAAACTCATTATGTTGTATCTCAATAAAACTGGGAAAATGGAAAATTCCTATAACACTAGAGGACTATTTTTAAATATAAGACATTTTTCAATGTGTACTTTTAATTAATCTATTAATTTTCTATTATTTTAATTGGAATAGTGAGTTATTTTTAAAAATTTTATTCTTAAAAACACTTCTATACTATGTGTATACTTTCAGATTTTACTATGCACTGGAAACACTGATTATCCTACAACAAGCTGTTTGGCCTTAGAACAGTGTGGTTTAGCAATAATTTAAAGCTCTGTCATTTCTATAAAGTTAATCTTGTACAATCTGTCACAGTTTCTTTTTAAAAAATCATATATGCAACTCTTGCAGGTGTTTGGTAAAAGGCAAGTAGCCAGATCTTGGAATGAAGTACTGTGAATCATCATTATATGTACTTCTTTTTCTTTTTTTATTCTTTGGGCCTGCAACCTTCTTCCTTTGCCAGTATGTTCAACTATGTTATGATGTGACAGGTGGCTATTCCTCCTTCCTGTGTTCCATCTGATTTGAAATAAGTAGCCCTGAGGTGCTTGGTGGCTCATCAACTCCCATATATCTTGGTTGTCAGCTTGAAATGTAGAATTCTTAAATAGCAATCACTTTAGAGAGACATCACATACCTGATCCAGTGACTCCAATGAAATTACAGTTTCAGTCAGAACTAAAGCAGCTTATCATTGTCCCCTTACACTTGAGCAACTTAATTTTTAATTACTCAAAAATGTTAGCCCACTCTAAGCAACTGCAGAAATGGTTTCATGGCAATTAGTAATTCTTTTCAGATACTGTTTGCTAAATGCATTGTGATCAGTGCATTAATTTAACATATTTGAAATGTTTCTGTACTGGTTAGATTTTACTAAAAACAGCAAAAAAGTCTACTTCTCAGTAATATGTGAGGACAGTGTGGTTGCAAGTCAAAGGGTAAAACTTTTTTTTCAAATTTTCTCTTGTAATTTTTTTCTGTGATACCAGATTCTCAATAATGTAATATTGAGAATCTGATCACAAGAAAATTTTTATGATCTTATTATTTGGTATCTTAGAGCTATCTTTCCTAAAGTGTACACAAAAAATGATTAGATATCATCTGAGAACATTAACTTTGAAAATAAAAATACACCATGTAAAAGTTATGAATAATTCTTTAACATTTTTTACTTGGAAAATAACCTATCTGCCCCACTAGTAAAAAGTTCTTACCTCATTTCTAAGTAACTGATTTTCTTTCAAAAAAAGGATCATGTCATAAAAGTTGGGGTAGTAGAAATTTATCAAAATATCTCAATTCTCACGTATGATAAAATTTCTTAACATAATTTATAATAATATTGAGTTTGCATTTCTTACGAACTGATTTGAAATTTTATCTGAGATGCTGACTAGGAAGTAAAAAAAGGAATTGAACTAAGAAAATATAATGATCACTATATGCATCTAAAACGCAGTCCTAGGGGAAGGATATTTATAATATGCAATGAAATATTTGGGAAGTCACTGCAAACAATATACGAATAATTTCCATACATAGATTGTCCTCATTTTATGAATATATGGAAATGACTGATATAAATGGGAAGTTTTATATAGCACAAGATAAGTGATTAAAAATTTGTATTAAATCATGCTCATAATGAATTACTTTAAAATATGAATAATCAGGGCGCCTGGGTGGCTCAGTGGGTTAAGGCCTCTGCCTTCAGCTCAGGTCATGATCTCAGGGTCCTGGGATGGAGCCCCGGGGCTCTCTGCACAGCAGGGAACCTGCTACCCCCTCTTTCTCTGCCTGCCTCTCTGCCTACTTGTGATCTCTCTCTCTCTGTCAAATAAATAAATAGAATCTTAAAATAAAATAAAATAAAATAAAATAAAATAAAATAAAATATGAATAATCTCTTTTAAGAAACCAGCCTTGCTTATGGAATTAGTAAACTAGTTTAAATTAAAAATCTAAAGGTATTTCTATTGGAAGTACTATTAAGATCAGTTTGAATATATTGAATGATTATGTTTTAATTCCACAATTGAGAAGAAAAGATATTAATTCAGGCATGGCGAAAATTTCATTTAGTGAAATAAAAGTTAAAATTCAAGTGATTTTTTTTAACTGGAAAGAACATTAATTAGGAAATTCGAATGAATTTTCTTGGAATCATCAGGACAGCCCTTTTCTCAAGTAAAGAGTAGGAAATTTGCCGTGCAAAATGGACTTTTTTTTCCCCAAATGGTTGTTTCCTGCTGATTGATCTTTTTCCATTAGTTTTTATTGGGATTCCGAAAGTCATGCATTATGTGACCTTTTTAACAGAGTATTACTATTTTGTGGTTGTTAACTACTTAGAGTTTTTAATGCAATAATTATTTCAAGGTTGATAGGAATATCAATTCCAAATTTTGTAGTTAGAAAGTGAAAAAGTTAAAACCAATTTTAACATGTAATTTTGCAACCTCAACTTTTGTAGTAAATCCAACTAGTGATTTGACTCCAATCACATTTGTCCCTCTGGCCATCCATATCACTTTTTCCCCATTAGAACACAACTGCTTTCCCCTGAGAATATGCAACTTTATGGTCCTTGATCTTTTCACCAACTCTTGTGCTCTAAGATAGTGAAATACAAAGTTGCACATATTAACACCTGGCCAGGTGAGTTCATTTTGTATATGCTGAAATCATGGAATTAAATTTGGTGCTATCTTGAAAGTACACTTAGGGCAATTTCCTAACATGGAAGCATTCCGTTATAAATCTAAGTCAAATCAAACACTGAAATGAAAACAAAATTCTGAAGATGTAATTTAGTATGATGTTCATTTAAAAAAAAAGAGAAATGTTGGAAGATGAAAGATCTGTTGCTCACTTTTATTTTCACTAAATTAGTGCCAATTTTCCATTTTGAAACCAATGTTCACTTTCAGTTTATCCCAGAACTTTAGATTATCATGAACATTTGACAATTTGTAATTGAATGCTTACAGGCTAAAGAGGTTTTGCTCTTTCATTTGATGGATTGTGTCATGCTGGAGGCTGGCAGTGCATTTTATTTGACCTTTCTCCTTAACTCCATTCATCTTAAACTCCTTGTCACATGAGTGACGGGCCATCATGATGTGATGGAAGACAAAACTTCAAAAAGATGCATCACCTTGTCAGATAAATGCAGATCAGAAATCCTTTTTTAAGAATGTTGAGTGAGTTAGAGGACAACTTAGGCTAAATTAGGTTGTAATATTGAAAAGTAGAATACACTTTGGAGATCAAAGATTACTGTTAGGAAAACTCTAATAAAATTTATAAAGGAAAAATCAATGATTTTTATTATCTTTCCTATAAAATGAGAAATGTGGCAAGACACAAAATTTGTCTGAGAAGGTATTAGTGAAAGAAAACTTTTTAATTAGGGGTGTACACACACACACACACACACACACCCCTACTTAAACTTTGGACATTTATTTAAAAGAATAATTTGTTCTGTAGGCACATATACAAAGCTTAATTCATTCAGGGCCCCTGGTATTGCTAAGAATTTTGATGCAACTGAATATGGGCAGTTTTATATCCCTTGAGCAGAAATCAACTCTCTCCTCACAGAACAGAGATTACTGAGGTGAAGAAAGGGGTAGATTTCCTCATCTTTTGTAGGTCATTCGTCTCACATCCAAGACTTTTTATTACAAAGTCATGAAAGATTTTCTGCTTTGTGTGTTTATACCAACAGACAGAGGCCATTCATACTGTAAATCAATGAACTAGTTTCTTGTTTTGGCGGGATCAGCAGTGATTTACTAGTGGAATATGAGCACAGAGTAAAGACATTGACCTGACACATTTTTATCCCATCCCATGTGAATAAATTTCTTCTATCCATGGAAGAACAGTGAAATATGAGACAGAAAATAATCACAGCATAGAATTACTATTGCCTTGGAACAGAAATGGAGGAATGGAAAGAGACCTGAGTCCTCTCTACTACAAGACACTGGAATCTGATAAAATGGTGAAAAAAGGAATGTACAACTCTACAAACATATAGACACATATATATTTTCTTTGTTCATTCATATACTTAGTCATTCTAAGTCATGTGCTGTGTATTTTTTGAATAATAAAGCAATCATAAAAGACAACTAAAAATAGATTATCTCCAAAATTTTACATATATGAATTAAAAAAAAAAGTATACTCTAGGGGTACTTGGGTGACTCAGTGGAACTCTTGATTTCAGCTCCAGTCACGAACTCAGGGTCGTGAGATTGAGCCCCACATGGGGCTCCATGCTCAGTTCGGAGTCTGCTTGGGATTCTCTCTCTCCCTTTGCCCCTCCCCCCACCCTGTACTCCCTGCAATGAGTGCACCGTGGGTGTGCATGCTTTCTCTCTCTTGAAAAATCAAAAAAATGCATATACTCTGAAGCAATTAATGTATTTTATTTCCTCTCTATGGTTGTATCATCTATTTAAGTCATAAATTTTGCCCAATTCTTTATTCTTCATATGAATATAGAATCACTTATAATCTGAGGTAAATTGGTACAGCCATTATAGAAAACAGTATGGAGGTTACTCAAAAAATCAAACACAGAACTATCATATGGTTCAGCAATTCCATTCCTGGCTATATATCCGAAGGAAATGAAATCACTATCTTGAAGAGATGTCTGCATTACATGTTCAGTGCCACATTATTCACAATAGCCAAGACATGGAAACAAATTAGGTGTCTATCAATAAATGAATAAAGAAAATGTGATCTATATACACAGTAGAATATTTTCAACTGAAAAAATGAGGAAACTTTTGCCACTTGTGATAACATGGATGAACCTGGAGGATATTATGCTTAGCAAAATAAGCCAGACACAAAAAGACATATACTCTATAATATCATTTATATGTGGAATCTAAAAAAGTCAAACTCACAGAAACAGAGAGTAGAATATTAGCTCAGGGGCTAGAGGTTGAGGAAATAGGAAGATATTGATCAAAGGGTACAACTTTTATTTATAAGATGAATAAATTCTGGGATTTAATATACTTATGATGATTATAGGTATTAATACTTTATGCTTAAAATTTGACAGGATAGTAGACTTTAAGCATTGTCAACACAAAAAAGGAAAAATATGAGATGTATTTTGTGAGGTAATAGGCGTATTAATTGATTGTGATAATTTCACTGTATATATATAATTATTTCATTGTACACCTTAAAAACAACATCATGTAACCTAAATATAAATAATTTTTATTTGTCAGTTATACTTCAGAAAAGCTGGAAAAAGTCCAAAGTGGTATATACGAATGTTTTTTGCAGTTCGTATTAGGACAATTTTGCCTTGTTTTAGTAATTTCCCTTTCCTTTGCTATTAACTGTTCTTTTTCAAACAATGTTTCTTGGTGTAAGTGAATTCCAGCAAGAAATAACATTTTTATTCTGTTATTATTTTAGAATGTGTGCATCACCTGCAAAATCTGTTATATAGTATTGTTATTCTCTATTGACTTTCCAACTTAAGTACAGTCATGTGAATATTATGTATATTCATTTATTTATTTATTTATTTATTTATTTATTTATTTATTTTAAAGATTTTATTTATTTATTTGACAGAGAGAGATCACAAGGAGGCAGAGAGGCAGGCAGAGAGAGAGGGGGAAGCAGGCTCCCCGCTGAGCAGACAGCTCGATGTGGGGCTCCATCCTAGGACCCTGAGATCATGACCTGAGCCGAAGGCAGAGGCTTTAGCCCACTGAGCCACCCAGGCGCCCCTATTATGTATATTTAACTGGAAATTATTTTTGCTGTAAATTTTCAAAGCTAAAGCTATCTCAATAAGTACTTGCTTTCCATAGCATATTTTTGTAATACAGATTTAGAAGAGAGTAACTTTCAAAATGCAAACTATTATCTCTAAGAATGTACCAGAAAAAATGTGGTATTAATGAAGTAAAGAAAGATATTAACAAGCAAGTTTGTGGGGAATGAAAAGATTATTTTTAAGGCTGACTTTTTGCATCAATAAAATGCTTGAACACCACCCGAGTTTACAAAATCCATCTTAACCCTACATCTTTCTATAACCATCCTATGACTCTGCTCCTATTTATAGCCAAACTTCTTCCGAGTCGCTACTTAAAATTCCAGTAATTCTGTTTTGTGTGTATGTTGTTAGCATTAGCACACAGACTAGTGTGTTAATATGCAGACAAATACATATAAATACATATATATTTATATTTATTATGTATTTATAATTTCAAGTATAATTCTGAAGTGAACCCTTGAGCAAACAAGTTTTTTGACCTGGTTAAGAAATAGAAAATTTGCCAGTATCCCCAAAGCCTTACATAGAGACTATAACCACCTCCATCAACCCTATGAGTAACCACTCTCCTACTTTTATGTTAATTATTTAATTGCTTTTGCTTTTTTAAAATAAAAAATGTGTAAATTATTTAAAATTATTTTATTATTTAATATTATTAATTAAATTATTAAAAATTATTTTAATTTGACAGCTTTAATAAAGTATATAAAAATTGAACAACATATATTTGCTTGTGTCTTCTTCTTTCCTAAATACTATGTTTGTGTTTTTTATGCATTTTGTGTATAATCACAATTAATCCATTTTTGTTGCTGTAAAGTGCTTATTATAATTTATTTACTGATTTGAGTGTTGAGGGACTTTTGGGTTGTTTTCAGCATTTGCTCATGCAAGGCTGACATGAACACTCTTGTATGTGTCTCTGATGTTAACATATGCACCGATTTTCCTTAGGGAATCAGTCTAGAAGTGGAGTTGCTAGTCATAGGCTAAATGTATCTTCATCTTTTCTGAACTATCTACCTGTTTTCCCAAGTCAATATACCAATTAAAATGCTACTAGAAGTTCTTGTTTCTCCACTTCTTCACCAACATTTTGTATTGACAGACATCCCTCACCCCCCCTCAAATTTGGTGAGTGGTGTAGCAGTATTTTATTGTGGTTTTAATTAGAATTTTTCTATTTCTAATTAGGCCAGGTGTTATTTAATGTCTTTATTTATTGGCCATTTGCATTTTCTCTTTTGTAAACAGTTCATTCGGTTGTTTGCCCTTCTTGGTAGTAAATTTTAGTTTTTTGCCTTGTTGATCCTTAGGAGCTTTTTAAATAGTCTGGATGCTAAGATACTAGGTTAAATTTATGGCACATACTTTTTCCACTAGAGGGCTACTATTTTAACTTGCCTTTTAGTTTATCTTGATGATAGATATGTTTTAATGTTATTCTGATTAATCTTTTTGGGAAAGTTAGTGCTTTTTGTCTTCCTTTTAGAAATCTCAATATATCCAGGAAACATACAGACACTGTGTATTACATTATTTTCTAAATCCTTTACAGCGTTGTTCTACAGTAATTCATTGAAAAATCCTGTCCTTTTCCACTAATATGCAGTTACACCCACATAAAATATCAAGTATCCATGTATGCATGAGTTTGTTTAATTAAGTTTGTGTTTACTGCTTAGTTGACATTGATTTATCATTTTTTCACTATAACAGTGTTTTTATTACTAAAGATTTATAATACATTTATTATCAGATAAGTCAAGTCCCTCTAAACCATCCCATCCTTCTTCAAAATTTTCTTGGACAATTGTGGTGCATACATTTTTAAATTCATATTGCTAGTTTAAAAAGACTGTTAATTTTGGGGCACCTGGGTGGCTCAGTGGGTTAAAGCCTCCACCTTTGGCTCAGGTCATGATCTCAGGGTCCTGGGATCAAGCCCCGCATCGGGCTCTCATTTTCAGCAGAGACCCTGCTTCCCCCTCTCTCTCTCTGCCTGCCTCTCTGCCTGCTTGTGATCTCTCTCTCTCTCTGTGAAATAAATAAGTAAAAATCTTTAAAAAAATAAATAAATCTGTTAATTTTTATGGAGATGGCTTTGAATCTATAGATACTTTAGAGAAAACTTGACATCATTAAAATATTGAATTTTGAGTCTTTCCATTATTTAGGCTTTTATAAATGTCTCTCAATAAAATTTTTGTATGAAACTTCCATGCATTCATTTAATCTATTTTGATATGGCTTTGATTCCCATTTCTCTACTAAAACTTCCTTTCCAAGTTCACTATCAGTAGTCAAAAAAAGGATCCGTTTTCAGTTTTCATCTTACTTGACCAGTTAGCAGTATTGACAGAGTTGACTACTTCTTCCTGTATCCCTCTTTCCTTATCTTCCATGACATGCACAGTCCTAATTTTCTTTCTAGGTATTTTTTTTTTTCAGTTTCCTTTTCCAGACCTTCAAAGGCCTCTCCCTTATATCTGTATTGTTTTTCTAGCTAATTTCTTCCTTTCCCGTAACTTTATATCTCCTCTGTTTACCAAAACTTGTAACTTAAAAAATAGTTTTCCAGACCTTTCTTTTAGAAATCTTTCTAACAGGCTCTCCATATTGATGTATTAGAGTGATCCCAGTATTAACATTTCTCAAGCTGGACCCTTGATTCCTGATTGAAATAAATTTTTAAAAAGAAGAAAATAATATTTAAAAATTTATCATCTATCTCAATAGATTATATCAACATCTGCCAAATTTATAGAGTAGCTAAAAGAAGTCTTCGTATTTCATCTTTCTTAAAATATTTTATTATTTTCTGTTAAATTAGAAAATCTAACTTCCTCAATAGGACTATAAGACTTGATTACCTGACTTTTATATCTCTTTTCATTTTCTAACCTCTTTCTCCACTCAATATCTTTCTCATTCCTTTTTCATTTTTTTAACATGTTCTTTTCCCCCATGACAAATTTTGAACATAGTCTCAATTGTTTTCTCCTGTTAAGCCACTCTTCTTTCTCTTCTAAAACATCATTATTTTGACTTCAGCTTAAATGCCACTCTCAAAAACACCTTCCATGACTACTCTGCTCTACCTAAAACAGTACTAAAATCTCCATGTTATATTTTCTTGAAATCCTGGTGTGTGTACTGCATGCATGTGTGTGTTTACTCCGTCTTGCATTATACTGTAAACTCACAGAGCTCATAGAGTGATTATCACATATGAGCTACTAGCAACTGTGCTGTGGAATAAATGATCTGAGATGTAATAGGGTCACTACTTAGCATTAAGAAGAAAGACATCTTCGATTAATTTCTAATCTTTTTTATAATGTATTCTTTTTTAAAGATTGCTCTTAATACAAGTTTTTATGTACAGAATCATGGATATCAATTCCAACTATTACCTTCAGGTCACTGGAGTAAAATATTGTCCTAGGTATTTAAATGGTACCTTTTTTATATATTAATTCATCACATAACTAAGGGAGGCATACTTTTAATGATGCGCTTACACGCCCAAATTGGAGTTCATAATTATAGACCTTACTAAATCCCTTAATAGATTGTATGTGTAGTGTATTTACATTTTATATAGCAATGAGACCATAAAATTAATAGGAAAAAGGTTATACCTAAGAGCGTGAATCTGGGATGATAGAGTCTGAAATGCAGATACATAATTTAGTGGCTGGCCATAGATACTGCCCCACAGTAAATTTTTTGTTCTCGACCTCCTTTTTATCTTTGATCTTCTTTAGATCATTATTTTACGACTCTTGGTCAGCATTGATGCTGACTATTCTTAGGTTACCTATATACAGCCATCCCTTTTGCATTTAAAATTGACTAATCCCACAAAACAAAGGACAACAATCTTTAGTTTCAAAACTCTAAGACTATTGCCATTTAAAGAAATTACCAAATCTATTTTTAAAAAACAGGATTATGAAATGTTCAGACGAACTGAAGAGTTAGGTAATGTACATTCTGGTACCTTGATTTTACAAATAAATTATTTTTAGATTGATAAGTTTTAATATGCTCAATATTTAAGTTTTCAAGTTTTACTTGTAATTTTGTTTCCATATTCTGTAGGTTCAGGAAAGGTATTAGAAGGATAAATTTTAAAAACACTTTAAATGAAGTCCAAATTTAAATTATTTCTGTGCCCCTGAATATCCTGAGAGATCTTATTGGATTAAATGAGAATGGTATGTTTAACAGTAAAACAGAGTGGATTCGCCTTCTAAGGCCGCCATAACAAAATACCACAGACTGAGTGACTCAGCCAACAGAGATGTATTTTCTCACAATGTTGGCAACTTTCGGTACTAGTGAGTACTTTCTTCCTGGTTTGCAAATGCTTATTTTCTCACTGTGTCCTCACATGGTTTTTCTTTGGGAATTTACTCATGATGTTTCTTCTTCAAACCTAATTGGTGTCGCTTATGACCTTGTTTAACCGTAATTCGCCCTTAAAGATCCTATCTCCAAATACAATCACACTGGGGCTAGGACCTCAACATATGGATTTTGTGGAAACACAATTCAGTCCATAAAACCAGGTATTCAAAATATTGACCAGCTCATTTTTCATTATTATTGAAAAGAACAAATAACAAATTTATATTAAGTAAACAAGAAGGAATTTTTTTCTGATATTTTCTAATGAAAACTAAAGCTGATTATGTAATACCACTGTAACTAATTGAGGATAGACAACATATAATTATATCTCACACACACACACACACACACACCCTGCATACATATTTGGGAAACAAAACATTTGCAATTCAAAAAAAAAAAAAAAACATTTGCAATTCAGATTCAATTTTCCCTGCATCAGTGTTGGACCTAGAAATTTTCTATAGGCAAGGGTTAATGAAAGAATTCTGGCCTGGAGTATCTATGTGGTGAATGTGTATGGGAATGTGTATCTATATATGGGTTATTGCCGCTTCCTGACGGC
>CM052895.1:69855382-69901338 GCA_028534135.1 Potos flavus | reverse complement strand
TAAGGGCGATATACGTTTGTGCTCTTTAGATTACCCATACCCTGCGATAAGTACCCACAACTCACCGGCGGGAAATAGACACGGCCGTACAAAACTTCACGTTGGGGCTTCTTCTCCTGTGTTTCAAGTCCCTGTTCGGGCGCCAGGTTATGTTTGTCCTTTCTGAGGAAGTAGTCTAGGGAACTCACCTGAAAGCTGGGTTTTCCTAGCAAACACAAGATTTTGCTTAAATTTTATGTTTATTGGGAGGGAGACTGAATTTGGCTCAACCTCCAAAACAAACGAGGGCTTCTACCTCATCTAAATAATGTCAGCACATAAAGCAGTTAACTCAGTCTTAGTAAAACTTTTAAAGATATGTGAAGACTAGAAGCTATAGGGTGTTCTGAAGTGTGCCAGCACTGATTTGAGAGGAAGGGAAGGGAAAAATTTAAACCACATTGAAAAAAATTAAGATATTTTCACATAAATCGCTGTGTCTGTTTTCCTCAATAGATAGATAAAGACTGTGTGTGTATGGGTGTGTTTTCAACTCTGACAGTACTTATGTGGTCAATCTATACTATTAATTTTGCAGTAGATGATTGTTCTCCAACTATTAGCTTTTAATACCACAGCTGTCCTCAGTGTATGATAGTCAAAGCTTCATAAGATTTTTATCTTACCTGCTCAACAAAATTTTAATTTTTTGCTACACAGCCCTCAGGATGTGCTATACAAGATATGCCATGATGTATAGCTAATTAAAATTATTAAAAATTCTACAGTGCCTACATAGCAAACAATCATTTAATGGCGAATATGATAATACAGATAAAAATATAAGTGTATGAAAATAGAAAATGATGGATACATACGTTGAGGCACATACATACACATTCACACATTTGGGGGAGGGGGGTGTGGATACATATGATTTTGCCTGGTCACTAAAACAACATGGAATTCAGATTGCTAAAAGTAGGAAAGAAAACAAAGATATCCAAAGACCAAAACAGAGTATTTCCTGTATGCTTTGTAAAATTGTATCTAGCTTTTCATAAGAATTTATATTTTTTGCCACCCCTGGCCCGTCATAAGAATTTCATTTCTTGGAAAGTTTACTCCCTTTTCCAGTGTTTGATATATTCACATTTACTGTAACTAAAATTTGACTTTTTTAGTTAATCTTGTCATGAAAAATATACTTCACAGTAATGTATCTCTTCTCAAATGTCTTATTAACCATAAAAATTAATCTTTCTCATCTTTTAAGTTACCTTCCTCCTTTCAAATTCTGTAATCATAGTGGTCCACAGTAGATCAAGACATTTAGAGAATTGAGAATGGTTAGTTATTTAACATAGCCTTTTGAACTAGATGACACTCTTTTTAAGTTGGATACTATATTGAAGAATCTCTAATTTTTTTTAGTTTTAAAATGAGTATAAGCACATTAACTAATGTTTTGAAGGAAATCAGCTTATGTAAGGCAAATAAACACTCAATACATGTTGAACAATATTGCTTTAAAAGCATACCAATATATTTGTTTTAAAAAAATTTGCCATGCTACATGTAAATCATTTCATGATTTTCAAGAAAACCCAAAATCTTAAGAGGGCAGAATGTTTTCTTTGTTCTTTAAATTTGAAAAGTAATACCAGAATGTTAATTTTTGCTATTTTGTGTAGATTAAAATGTAACTTGTAAACCTTTTTGTTACACTGGTATGACTTGGTTTGGTGGGGATGAGCGAGTAGTGGAGAAAAGGAGCAAGTAAAAAAGTAATACATATTTTTAATAAAACAGTGCTATTTTGCAGTGGTGGTAATGCAACTACATAATTTGTTTTCTTTAAGTGGCTCAAATAATTCCATTACCATTGTGAATAAACCATTCACCATTGTGGTTAGAAAAGTTTATTTTAGCAATTTCCATACTTAAGGCCTCTCGCTAAACAATGATTCTGTGGTGGTAAATTTTTGGTGTGTCTAACTGTCCACAAAACTAAGCCTGAAACTGGCATTTCATGTCACTTAGAGACAAGTATTCAAAATATAATAATAATAAAAGACTTGTAAAGCTGGTTACTTAAGAAAAATAGGGATGTTTCAAATATCAGAGAAGTTTATTTCTATACACACATACATATTAAAATATTGTGGTTAAAAATACAAAAAACAGAATAAAAATTACCATAAGACTTATTGATTGGTAAACGACATTGGCTGTCACAGATTTCTTTTTTAACAATCAGTTTTCATCAAATTTATTGGTTCAGCATTCCTACTGCAGGCAAATGACACTAGCAAAACTTTTAAGATTCGTCTAGTATTTTCTAAAATATTTACATATTAGTTAACATAGCCAAGAAGTAATGGCCCTGTGTAAAAATTTTGTAGATGTGCAACATTACCAAAGAACTCTGGCTTTTAAAACTTATATATTTTTTCAAGGCAGAAAGAAAAAAGATCCATATTGTAAGTTCATCTGGAAACTGGCACGATTCTCAGGACAGCCTGAGTTTTAACTGGCCTCTGAGAATATTTACAAAACCAAGTGAAATTTCATCATTACAGCTCTCAATGATTAAAGCCAACATATCCAATAAACCTCTATTGAACTTTGTGCTGAGGTTATGAGCATGATGCAGAGATAATTTGGAGTAGGGTAGGAATATTTCTTGAGTACATAATGAGTTTTTGGAAAAAAGAAAATGTGTGTTTATAAAATAATGGGACTGGTTTTTCTTTCTGGTCTTATAAATCTAACAAACTGCCTACAAAATTATAATAAAAGAGTTTTTAATATTTTAAGGATAGTCAACTCAGTGAAGTAAGCATACATCTATTGTTGACACCTTTGAAGTGGACAATATACAGTTATCATTTTTGCTATGGTAATTGGTCAGTTAATTTCAGTAACATATAACCACATCTGGTACACAAAGGTATGCTAAAACTTACTGTCAGTACTATCTTAAATTTTTTATACCAGTTCTTTATGTAAACATATTTAATATTATAGTATTCCTTATGGAAAATAATTACCAATCATTTTCTATTGAAATGAGAAGGTAACTCAGTCTAGTTACATGTCCTTATGATCATTGAAACATGACAGAAAATATGATTTTCTATTTCCAGCTAAATGCTTCTGCATAAAAGGATTTTTTTATCTAACTATATTATGTTTAATCGATTCTTTTAAGAATAATGAGGTTTATTATTAGTCTTCTCAGGGGAAACAAGCAAGTAGCTTTCAAGCAAATAAGTGAATTATCTGTAAAATTGTCATTGACAAGGAACCTATATTTTTATGCTTGTAAGTAATGAAGGAATAAAAATGGAAATTGAAAAAGGTGTCTCATATAAGATTCTTTTAAACATCTGTGCTTAGTCATTGTCTATTGTAAGACCCTTATCATACAATCATAAATACCTAAATTGTTTTTGCATTAAATTCATTTTTTTCTCATTTATTTGATTAAGTTAAGCTAGCTCCATCTATTCTACTATACAATGAGACTTTTCTGGAAAACAGCTTCAGGACACCCAAATCTTGAACCTTCAGAAACAGAAGTCTTCTACATTTTCTGAATAAAAGCTGTTTATATATGGTATTGTACTCATAACGTTTGTTAGGGAAAATCATTCCCATAGCCAACCTTCTAAATCAAATACATCTTACTCATTCCAAATTTCAGACACATTTCATACAGACCATCCTGGCATTCGTCTTTTCCTGACTTTCTGACACAGATTGACCTTCAATAATCTAGTTAATCAATTTTATTTAAGATCCCAATCCTGATTGCCTCTTATTTTATCAAGTACCATACTATTTTCAGGCAAATTCACCTTTTCATCTGGTCAGCTGTGTGTTTAGTATTTTCAAATAAGGTTATTAGCACCTGACTAGAGAAGAAGAGTGATGAAAGAACACAAATCATAACATTGACAACAGAAAGCATAGAAGATTTTGTGACATGTATCATACTCAGTGGCATAAGAGAGTCCCAAAAAACACAATTTAGAGAAACAAAGGGGGTCAATATAAATGAGTTAACATTTTCTGTGTACTTGGAAATTATAACAGAGAGAAAAGGTTTGAACACTTTTTAGGATTCAGAAATTTGAACTGGAATGTAATAGGATATAACAAGATAATGGAGTACTCGATAGCTAGGATAAAAAAATAAAATAAACAACAAAAAGCTCCCCCCCCCAAAAAAAAAAAAAAACTGAAAGGAAAAATCTACACAAGTCTAAGGGGGAAAAATAAAAGATTTTATTGACCTATAATGATGATAACATAAAGGTAACATACACTAATTTGGACAGATATCTACCAGAAGGCACAGGTAATAAAATAACTAATTTTTATTGAGCTTACTAAGACATAGTTGTAAGGGCTTCTTTACCTTAATTCACTTAATAGTCATAATAGACCTATAAGGTAAGAGTTAATAATTCCCCATTTTTATATATGTTAAAACTAAAGGCTAATAACATGTCCAAATTCAACAAGTTTGTAAATGGCAGACCTGGGATTTGAACTTGGCAATTTGGAGTCAAAGTAGCACTCTTAATCATTATACTACCATATTCTTCTTTAATTGAGCGAGGAAGGCAAATTGAGTAACCCAAAGATATCAGTAAAGTATGGTAAAGCTATTGCTGAAGGATGCAGTGTTCTGTGGCAACTCAAAAAAGGATTATCTACATGATCTCAGAACTTACTTTTGAAATTAGGTAAACTTAAAATGCATGAAGGAAATAAGACAAGTGGCAGAAAAGACTAATTAAATGAAAGGTTCTAGGTTTCTAAAATTATCTTGAGAGTAATAAATGCAATAAATTATATTAATAACATTATTTTGTTTTAATACATATTAGGACATAATAAGTCATTATTGAAAGAAGATTTCAACTACCTCCATTTTGACCTCAGTCTGTACTTTCTAATTAAGTTCTTCTTTCCAGCTTGTCTCTTAAATCAGGCGAAATCTCTTGACCCAGCAGGTAAAGCTACTGTGATGGGAACCAAAACTACCCCCTTAAACTATAGAGACCTGATGGAGTCCTGTGCGAATGACCCCAAGACAATGAATGATTGACCTGACCTTACTGCCCACCCGCAGTACCCACCAACCTTCGATCCACATTTTTTCTTTTGTAAACCTAGAAGTATTTTCAGCACTTTAGAGAATGTCTTTGAGATGTTAGTCTACTCTACCCACTGTTGGCCTCACTGAAGCAAATTCCTTTCTTGTTTCACCACCACTAGTCTCTTTGCCTTCGGATTTTTGTCAGCAGCAAGTGGCCTGACCTGGTGTCTTTGGGACCCCTGGAGCCAGGTGCAATTGTACCCCTGGGCCCTGGTTACATTATCTACGCAGTAATCATTTGAGAATTCATTAAAAGAATAATAAAAAATTATAAAATATTTATATAGTAACTTCAGAGGATAGCAAATGGCCAGTAAAGACCTAAAGATCTATTCAACTTCAGTAGTCACAAGGAAATGTGATTATACTTCTGGATACATGTCCAACAATGTGTGTTGTTTGTGTGCATGTATGTGTGTTTGTGTACATGTGTGTTTATGTGCATATGTGTTTGTGTGCACGTATGTTTCACCAAAAACACACTTACAAGGAGAGCAAAACTCTAAATAGTCCAAACTGGAAATGACCCAACATTCCTCTACACTGGGATGAAGAGATGAACTGGTATAATCGTACAATGAAATTTAACACAAAACTGAAAGTGAACAATGTACAACTACATGAGTCTCACAAATATAATGTTGAATGGAAGAAGACAGAAAAACAGCATAGTATATGATTCCATTTGCATTTGGCTCGAATAAAGTAAAAATTAATCTGTAGTGTTAGATGTCATGGTAGTTACTCTGTGACTGGAAACAGTGATGAAAAGAGCTTTATACAGAGACTCTGGGGTACTGTTAAGACTTGATCTGCTTGCTGGCTACCCAACTTTATTCAATTTGTGAAGTAAGGAAGCTGCGTACTTGTACCTTTAATGTATTTGTTTTGTGAATATTTTATTTCAGTTATACATTTCCATAAAATTAAATTTCATAGATGGAGTTAAATATAGTGGAATGTGTTCCTCAAGTGTGAACATGAAATGATATTTAAAAGGACATTGTTCATTTTTAGTAATACTATCAATGGAAGGTATCAATTATCTGTACCAGTTATGTATATATGTACATACACATATATATCCATACCTATCTATCTGTCTAAATCCTCAGTCATTTGTTTATTTGATATAATTTAAGGAATAGTATATTAGCATTATGATTATGGGCTGGGAAAGAAAATCTTGGGGCTAAAACTTCTTGAAATTATAGAGTTGTGCATATTTTTTAATGTTTCATTTCAAAAATAGCATTCATCTAACTGTGAGAGAAAAAACATAGTTTTAGCCTTAAATGTTCAAAGCAAATAACACATGTTTCCTTCCAGAACTGGCGCTAAAATTAAAGAAATTTTCAAACTCATCTTCAGGGCAATGAGTCTCATAAAAAAAGCCATTTTTCTCTAATAACATTTACATACTTTATTATCAGAATAAAAACTCAGATTTCATCCTTTTAGAAAAAATGCAACTTGACAGGTTGTGTTTAAAATGATCCTTAAGCACTAATAGCATGAAAAAAGTTGCCCTTAATATATATCCGTTTGTTACATGGAATAAGTCTTTATAGGTAAAAAAAAATAAAATGAATGAGAAATAAGCTTCCTGGAACTTGGCATAGTTTCTATATACTTTATTGTGTATGTAATATATTTTAATTCAACATCATTTTGAAAATCACCAAGGTTTTAGTTTTCCAAGAATTGTTGCTGTCGCCAGATATTCTATGACAGTTCTTGGAAAATAAGGTGAATGAATTTGGAAAGCTCCATTCTATTGCCTGAGAATCAAAAGATACAAGATATTGGTTAAGGGAAAGGACTGAACCATAGTTTCATGAACTATTTGCTTTTTCCTTCTTCTGCTCCCCATGAGCTATTAGCCAAAAGGAGATTGTAGACCATCTTCTTGGTACATTGCCACCTAGAAATATGAAATAAATAAATAAATAGTATATATTTTATAGTTATATATCATAATTGTTTGTGGCAAATATATAAATAGAATCACAATCAGAGATGAAGCAATTCCTCCCAGGATAAAGGAAACACATTATTAACCAGCTGAAGGAAGCAGAATAATGACCTTCCAAAGAGGTCCTTGTCCTGATCCCTTGGACTTGTATGTTCAATATATGGCAAGGGAAGTCAAATTTTTGGATTGACTAAAGGTTTTTAATTGTCAGATAAGGTGATTATTTTGGATTATCTGGGTGGGTCAAATGTAATCATAAGAATCCTTAAAACTGAAAAAGAGAGAAGATCAGAAAAAGAGATATGAGATAAAAGGAATGTCCAAGTGATGTGGTATGAGAAAAACTTGAGTGGAAGTTGTTGGCTTTGAAGATGAAGAAAGAGGGTCAGAAGCCAAGGAATGTGGCTTGCTGCCAGTTGCTGGAAAAGTTAAGGAAAGGGATTCTTCCGTAGAACCTCCAGAAGGGAATACAGCCTTACCAACACCTTGATTTTAACCGAGCCAGAACTGCATTGGACTTGTAACCTACAGAACTCAAGACAATACATTTTCTTGTTGTTTTAAGTCACTAAATGTATGGTAATTTGTTGTATCAGCAGCAGAAAATTAATACAGCTCTTATGGAGCTGTATTTTCCAAGCAGCAAAACAGGTATGCTGTTACAGTCGACTCCTCAAATTACATGGGCATGGTCTGGGCATGAGAACAAGTGTTCAGCAGTTTGTACAAAGCTGGGTAAGGAATCTCAAACTTATTCCGGTTTATAAAATGTGAAACATGCCTCCACAAGCACATTGGTGTTGGAAAGCGAAAGAATATGCTTCACTGTGCACTGTGGGGGAACTGGCAGAACAAAGATTGGTTCCAACCAGAGCTCCTAATGCTGTCACTGAGGCCTGAAAAGCACCTGCTTACACATCATCTGCTTTAGTACCTCTGTCTCTGGTTATTGGGCAGTGTTTCAAATAGTACATTTTGTGCCAATCCAAAGCAATTCTATCTGCATTCCCTGCAGATCAGGCTCTAAGCGCAGAAGGTCATTGTGGACTAGCAATAACTTAGCAGTATCTTAATGTATGATCCAAGGAAAAAGATTGAGCTACAAAATATGGTTTGAGGTGCAATTAATTCTTGCTGATGCAAAGGTAAATGAAGACTCATGTAAAAGAAAAAGTTAAATCCCCCTTTTGCTGTTGCCTATAATTGTGTTCTCTCAGGATACAAATAAACAGAGGAAACGAGTCTATCAGAGTCAAATATGTTGGAAAACTGCTTAAATTCAGTCCTGCCAAAGTTGGCATCAGATTGAGCTGTCTCTGGTACTCTTTGCCAACAGCCAGTGTAAGCCACAGAGAGAATAACTTCACACGGAGATCCTGAATCTGTAAAAATTGTTCATTCATGAATTGGCAAGAAGTAGATGGAGGAGACAAAGTGTATAGAATGAAACTCCAAGGTGGGAGTGCATAATTGCTGAACTATAATTTTAATTAAAAAGTGTATAGATTTGTTCCCAAAGTCTACATACAAAATACCAAAAAGAAGAAGAAAAGGTAGGGTTCATTCATATGCAGTGTATGAATCACTTTCAAACAGAGGTATTAATTTTGCTACTAGAAGCCAGAGCATGACATGGTCATTGGATTAATTGGATCCTTACAAAATAGATCAGATTGCAAAGCTTGCTTCAGCAATTTTTTTTTCCCCTCCTCTTTTGCAGTCAAACTAGTGATGCAGGGGTCGACTGAGATAAAATGTCTGAGTAGAGTCTCTATGAATCTAAATTTTTCTGGGTTCAAAACACTAGGGAAGTGAAAGTGACATTTACGTATTTTATAACTTATTTTCGCTGTCTCTGATTATTTCAGATTGAATGGAGTTATGGAAATATGGGACCTTCTGACATCTCATGACTGATGAACTATAGCTCTTATTTTTATGATGATTGATTTTATTTTCAATTGTTTTGATTTCTGAAATTTTAAACACCCACTTAGCATGAGATTGATAATGGTTATTTGTCATGTAGAAAATCTGACTTAGATTTATGGAATTGCTTGACATATTCCAGACCTACTTATACATGTGAATCCTTATTATTTTGTTCATATATGAATTTGCAATAAAACTAGAATATCTGCTATTAGATTAGCATGAGAAGGGCAAGTTCTTATTACTGGTAGCACAAATTTTGATGACAAAAATACTGTAGTTTATTATATTACTCCCAGAAAAATATATGTGTGTGTGTATGTTATTCCGCTTAAAATAAACCCCTCTAACAATATCAAATTAATTCAAGAATGACTGCTCTGAGGGGATGAACCACTATCAGATCCTCAAATGAATTTTTAAAGTCATTGTGTATAATAAAAAAAAAAAAAAAAGAGTTCATTCTTGGCCCCAGCTGGCCAGCAGGCATTTATTATCTATGATACTTATACATGTCACTGTGAGTTCATCAAATCTAAGAGATTTTTCACTTTCACTTGAAGTAATCATAGAAATTTTAAGTTGGAACTGACCTAAGACATAACCTTGCCTAACTACCCACCCAAAGTAGAAATTATCAATGTCAGAATCTCTGACAAGTGGTTATCCATTGTAGATCTCCAATACTGTAAGTGACAAGAAACAGTGCTCTTTGAGTCAGGTCACTCCACTGTTGAATAGATCAGTTTTCTAAAAATATTGTAAGGTGAATAATAGCATCTTCTTAATACATATCTGTTGGCTCTTTATCCAGTCTCTGCAGCTCTAAGGCTAATTTTAGCTGCTCCCACCTTTCTATCACCTTTGTCTCAACATTCTATTACCTTTATATATTTGCTCTTTTGACATGTTCTCCATGTCGTTCACCATGTTTTGGATACATGCTGACTTTTCACCATATTCTTAAAACTTTGACTTGAAAACAGTATTAGATTTTTCTGGTGTAGCCTTTAAGGTGAGATATTGTCTGTCAGTCTTTTGAAGAGTGTTATTTCATTAAACACAATGTTTTTATTATTATTTAAATAGTCTTGCTTTCTTAGGTCTCAAAATAGACTTTTGGTTTATTTCATTTTATTCTGTCTGAATCTATTCAACCACGCAGCTACCTAACTACCAAACCCCCACCACTCCCTCCACTCATAAATTATTTGCAATTTTTTCAACATAAATGCAGTACTTTACATTTTCTAAATGCCAGGGTATATTATTGTATTATTATTATTATTATTATTATTATTATTTCATGTAATATAGTGGTAGTTATTCCCCCAGCATAGTCTAATCTTTCCAAGCCTGGCTTCTGGGTCTTCATCCAAGTCATGTATTAAAAAGAAAAAAGTTTGATAAGAATGAAACCAAAGATTTTATGGCATATTATGAGAAGCATCTTTCCATTAATTATCCTTAATGTAGCATTTCTTTGATATGATATATAAGTCCTCCTGACAGTTGATTGAAAGTTACCTGAAACAACCCATAATGTCATTAGAATTTTTAGACATTTTCTCATTACACATGTTCTGACTTGAGTTTCAATTCTCTTAAATACATGTTTGCTATATTGAAAGAAGTTTTATGCCCCATTGTATGTCAGCATTATGCTAGCAGGTCTTACCATTTAGAGATAATGTACACATTATCTATTAGCATTTTGAGTAATTACCAACGTAATCTTAACTCTAGATTTCCTGCAACTATTATTTTTGATTAGCACCATTTTTAAAATTTATCTTTGGACATGGATACTTCTTCCATCTTTTGCAGATAGTATTTTCAAATATTAACTTTCTGTCAGACTTATTGTTTCCACTCTAGGTGTCTCTTCAGAATAAAAATTTACAAATCTTTAGAAATAAGGAAGTTATAATAAGTTATCATTTAATACGTTGTAATAAGTTGCATAATATAATAAGTAAGTGACTCTATTTGGTGATATATATTTTTAGAATCATTCTCCTTTCTTGAGTCGTAATTCTCTCATAGTTCCCTCAGAATGTCTCACCAAAGACTTTTTTTTCTTAATGCACTGAAATGTATATTCCAAGTATCTAAGGTACACATATTGCTCCCCAAGTTATGTCCTCAACCATTATCATCTAATTATGAGCTATCTCTTAAGACTCCCAATTTCTTCTTTTCATTGGTTCAGAAATAAATCCACAGTAGCAATTTTCATTGCTTCTTATGACTTTCAAGAAATAAAATTTTAATAGATAACAATCTGTCAGATGTTCTATGTGAGGAAGCTTATTCTTCCACAGATGCCTCCATCTTGACCCACTAGTTCTTACATAATTCCCATTTTTGCAGCCTATTTCAGAAGTTCGCAACCAATATAACAAGCTATTATGTATGTACATGCATAATGGTGGTGTTTACTATGTTATTTAATTTGCACACACAAACTCACTGGTTTATAGACTGTTTTTGGATATTTATTTAAGCGTATATGTTTCTCCTATCTAATCCTTCTATTAATTCTATTTGTAAATAATAATGTATATAATTTCTTGTAAATAATATAATCAAGAGACCAATTTTACTGTATAGAAGAACCAATAAGGTCAATTAAAAGTCTAAACCGATATGAGGACAAGACACAATAGACAGATCAATGATGCCACAGAGATGCTTGTGCGTAGCACTTTCAGATGATGGAGTGCCTCCTCATTCTATAGGAATTTCTCCTCAGTGGGATTTCTTTTCCTTAAAAGTACAACTTCTTAAAGTACATTTTTGATTGGAAAGATTATACATACTTAATATTTGCCTTTTGCTAAACTCTGGAGAACACATTGATGCAAATATTGCTACTACTTCTTTAATGAGTCCTAAAATCTACCTAGATACACATAGAATGATAAAAGAAGGCAGTATAAGTGGGGTTAGATCCATATGCAGTAAGCACAATGCTGTATAAGAGTTATGAGGAAGAAATATCATATTTGAATGCTTTAAAGAAGGAATTTTTATGTAGGTGTTCTGGACTGAGTTATGTCCTCCCCAAATTCACACCCTGAAGCCCTAACTCCCAAAGTGATTGTACTTGGAGATGGTATTAATTAAGGAGGTACTTAATGTTAAATAAAGTCCTAAAGGTGGGGCACTATCCAATAGGACTAATGTCCTTATAAAAAGAGAAAGAGATCATAGTTTCTCTACACACGCAGAGAAGAAGCCATGTGAGGACACAGTGAGAAGTCTCCCTTGTAAATGCAATGGAGAGTCTTCACCAGTAACCAACCCTGGGGTACCTTGATCTTGGACTTTCAGCCTCCAGAACTGTGAGAAAATAAATTTCTGTTAAGTAACCCAGTCCGTGGTGTTTTGTTATGATAGCTTAAGCAGACTAAAACAGTAGGTAAATATTTTAATATCAAAATATTGAAAGAAGTCAAACAATATGCATTTTTCCTTTTTTATTTATTTACTAGTATATTTGTAGTATATTTGCAATTACTTGATATTCAACAGTCAACTTGAATAAGTTGATATTCAACTTGATATTCAATTAGTCAATGTATGCATGTCTTAATTTCTATCTTCCCTTATAGAATGACATAAACTGATGGATAGACTTTCTTGTTTTCAAGTTCAGGTCAAGTTTAGGGTTTGGAACCATAAAGACCTGAGTAAACTGAGGAATGTTATAAATTGGTGACAAAGTTTGGCACTGCTCTGTAACACCAAATGCTCCTCCTTCAAAGTTGCTGCAACTATTTTCTCTTTATTAACTTATTGTAAGAATTGAAGACTCTATCAGAAATTTAACTGGGAAGGAAAATATTGAGAAGTCAGGAATGCTTAGGAAAATTCTAAAAATTAAAATATTCAAGAAAAAGCTCTGAAATGTATCTTACTTAAAGATCCAAGAGATTGAATAGTAGGAACCTCCTTGATCTTGGGAGGTAAATTGGGATGCAAAATAAAACTCATCTTAGTATTTGGGCAGAATATAGTAAAAAAAAAAAAAAATCTGGGGCCTCCTTCATAAAACAGCCTTAAATAAAACATAGTGGGAGGAAAGCTGTGCTTATAATAACATTAATATGACAAATTTTTCTTCCCCTTAATTATGTTGTATATACAATGATTAATATAAAAGGAGGAAAGATATGTTAATGAGAAATCTATTTTTGATAAGGAAAGAATTTTCTGTCATTATTAAAAGTGCAATGTGATAATATGCATGGGAATAACTCCCTAACTCTGAGCCTACAGAGACCTTCCATCACCACGTATTACAGCCTATGTAACTGATGAGCAGCAGCATCACTGCCACCTCATTGCATCTCTGCTTCTGCTGACTAATGCAGTGTATTTAACTGGTGCACATGCTGTGACAGCATGCCTCTCTACCACACAAGTCAAAGAAGCTACTGGTTTTGTTTTTGTTTGTTTTTTATTTTCTGCTCAGGTACCTTTTTATTTTTTTATTTTATTTTATTTTATTTTTATGTTCAGCTAGCCACTGTATAGTACATCATTATTTTTGATGTAGTGTTAAATGATTCATTAGCTACATATTTATTCAAATGGTGTCAGACGATACTATGTCATTTAGAAAGCATTTACAATTTTTATACCTACAATGTTACATACATGTGAATCTGATGTACTCATTATATAATATACACTTATCAGAATTGAACTGGTGAAAACATGGCATCTGAGAACTGAGAATGGCACACATATGCCCAAAGAGTCTGAAAAACATTTTACATGGATTGTCATATTTTAATCCTCACAATAATCCTATGAGGCAGAAACTAGGTTTTCCTCCAGTTTACAAATAGGGACACTGAGGGAAAGAATGGTGTAGTAACTTGTTCAAAGTTCCACAGGCAAGCTCCACATTTAGGTCTACCCTAAGTCCATGAATTTAATCATCATGGGAGACTATATCAGAAAGGGGACAAATATTAAATATGATATATGCATGAAACAAGTTTAATTACGATTACTCAGGCCTTTGTAGGAACTGTTTCTGCAGTCTAATAAACCCTAGCTCCTGCTACCTTAGGTTTATGAGTTGACTATCTGTGAGTACTTCCACACAGTTAGGATGTGATATAAGAATAAAGACTTGAGGCGCCTGAGTGGCTCAGTGGGTTAAAGCCTCTGCCTTCAGCTCAGGTCATGATCTCAGGGTCCTGAGATAGAGCCCCGCATAGGGCTCTCTGCTCAGCAGGGAGCCTGCTTCTCCCTCTCTCTCTACCTGCCTCTCTGCCTACTTGTGATCTCTCTCTCTCTCTCTGTCAAATAAATAAATAAAATCTTTAAAAAAAAGAATAAAGACTTAAAAGAGTGAGCAATAATCATGATGAGACATACTGGGACCTTTGGAGAGAAGTGACCTTAGCTTATGAATTCAACCAGTTGGGTCAATATGTGACATATGCAGCATGTTTTTTTTTCTCTTTGTAACACTTAAAGATGTTCTCTTTCAAGTATACCCTTCAGAAATATCTTACTAAAAACAAAACAAAACAAAATCCTAGGCTACCAAAGGAAATTTGCTGAGGACATAATTATTTATGTCAGGTATCTTTGTGTAGCTATTTAAAGACAAAACATTGTACTGGGGGTAAAAAGTGAGTATGCATTTAATTTAAATCTTACTCTAATCCATGAATGTATCAAAAACTGAAAACAGGATTTAACCTTTATTCTCCTCTACAGAAAAGAATTACAAAACTGATAAAACAAGTTTGTAAGGGAATTGGAAAGAAGTGAATGGTATACATTTATTAAAACCCAAAACTAATGTTTTAAAGCAATCTTACTTTGGGTAAGATAGGTGTAAAAACATCATGATAATAAAATAAAAGAAGAACCAGAACGTAAGTCTAGATACCAGGTTGTAGTAAATACTTAAATGGATTGTATCTCAATTTTGGTTCCATGAGGTGCAAATTGCGAGTCAGAGGACAGTTACTTACTTCTCCAAACCTCAAAAATCTGAGAAAACAGAGTTTGAAAGCAAGAGTGAAAAACTGAAACCAGAATGCTGAGCAACATGAGAGGATACTTGTTCCCCTTCATAACAACGACAGCAGACCTCTGGCAGGAGAGAAAAGTGGATTCTGAATTGTCAGAATCCTAATCTTTACATGTGAGCTTGGGCTACTCTCCACCTTCCTACTCTTTTTTTTTTTTTTTTTTTTTTTATGTTTCATTAGTAATCGTACAGTACTTCATTAGTTTTTGATGTAGTGTTCCATGATTCATTGAGTATAACACCCAGTGCTCACTGCAATACATGCCCTCCTTAATAGCTATCACTAGGCTCACGCATCCCCCCACCCTCGGCCCCTGAAACCCTCAGTTTGTTTCCGGGAATCCAGTCTCTCATGATTTGTTTCCCCTTCTGATTTCCCCCACTTGATTTTTCCCTTCCTTCTCCTAATGTCCTCCATGCTATTCCTTATGTTCCACAAATAAGTGAAACCATATGATAATTGTCTTTCTCTGCTTGACTTATTTCACTTAGAATAATTCCCTCCAGTTCCATCCATGTCAGTGCAAATGGTGAGTATTTATTCTTTCTGATGGCTGAGTAATATTCCATTGTATATATGGACCACATCTTCTTTATCCATTCGTCTGTTGAAGGGCATCTCGACTTCTTCCACAGTTTGGCTATTGTGGACATTGCTGCTATGAACATTCCTGCTCTCCCCTAAGCTGTAATTCTTTTCCTTGCCCTCTTTTGTTCTTCCTTGTCTTCCTTCCTCTTTTAATCTTCCGGTCTCCTTTTCCTCATCAGTATTATCCTGAGTTCCTGACAAGGACTTTTCCAAATCTTAAAAATACGTAGATGAATTAGATTTTTGAAGAACTCTGATTTTGGTGGAAATGAAAGAAAGGGTAATAGGAAGGGATCACTCATTTACGGAGAATCAACCTTACAGAGCTCATTTTGTTTCATCACAGTAAGATTGGTTCTATTTAACACCTGCAGAAACTGGGATTCACAGTTTTTAAAAATTATCAAAGGATTAGAAATAAGCAAACATTATCTTTCAACTCAAAAAGTAAAAAGTAATCAACAACTTTAATAGTGTATAGATGTTATTAATAAAGTACAGAAAGAAAAACACCTAGTGAAA
Source organism: Potos flavus (assembly GCA_028534135.1). Taxonomy (NCBI): domain Eukaryota; kingdom Metazoa; phylum Chordata; class Mammalia; order Carnivora; family Procyonidae; genus Potos; species Potos flavus. Next base: position 69,885,104 of record CM052895.1, on the reverse strand, counting down.
TTTAGGTACGTCTGTTGGACACCAGGGAGGATGGAGTGGTCACAAAAGGTGATTGGTTTGAAGAACATTATGTTAAATTGATGGATAAAATGGGAACTGGAGATCTGTGCACAGCAAGCCATATTTGCAAAGGCACAGCACCATGAGAAAATATGGACTATTTAGTGGACTGTAATTTATGACATATACCTGTATCACAGGATACATAGTAGGAGCTTGAGTAGAATTCAGGAACAAGATGAAGAAAGATCTGGTAAAATATGGGACTAAATTTAAGCTTTAACAAAGGCAGTGGTAATCCACATACAGATTTTTAGCATAGTAACTGTGCAATCAGATTGCATTTCTAAAATTTACTCAGAAATAATGAGGAATGGAGAAAAATAGTTTAGGAGAGAAATGATGATAAGTACTCAAGCATGGAAGTATAAATGTTGGCAGCACTTTGAGAGATATTCTGGAATAACTAATTTTGTGCCCAGCACAGCCCTTTTTAGAGTAATAGACAGACAGATGGCACTTATAAAACCTTGATGCATGGTGATTAGTCTCTACATTTATATATATACATATATATATATATATATATATTTTTAATGAGTAAGAGGGAATAGTTGGCATCTGTATATGATAGCAACACATTGCTTTCAGAATAACATACATTTTGGGGCGCCTGGGTGGCTCAGTGGGTTAAAGCCCCTGCCTTCGGCTCAGGTCATGATCTCAGGGTCCTGGGATTGAGCCTCACATCGGGCTCTCTGCTCAGTGGGGAGCCTGCTTCCCTCCCTCTCTCTGCCTGCCTCTCTGCCTACTTGTGATTTCTCTGTCAAATAAATAAATAAAATATTAAAAAAAAAAAAAAGAATAGCATACATTGTCAAAGATTCTACTAGTAATACAAAGCAGTTTAATGCTTCACCTGAATGTATTGCCAGTTGCACGTGCACCATACTTCGGCTTATATTCCATATACTTCCCATGTGAATCATGGGAATCCTGTGTACCACACAGAAAAAAAAAAAGTAGATTTACAGAATCGACTTCTGTAAAGTAGATTTTAATGATATTAATTGTATTTTCTTTACATAGTAACTCTCTGCTACAAATTGGTTTTCTTCAAGATTAATCTCAATTAAACAAACCTAAATAAAAAATAGTTATAATTCATTTACTAGTATATGTTTTGCTGTCATTTAAGAGGGAAATTAATGTAAATTCATCTGTTTAACATTCTTAAAATATATTCCATGATCAAACACCACTTTCTATTTCTATTTTGGTTTTATGAAAGTTCTCAGTTATTAAGAATTGCTTTGTACATTAACCCAAGTAGTTGCCTAAAGTTGCCTAAAGTTTTTCAGCCCCTAAATGGGATCCTGGCTCAAGTCTGATTGTTATTTTTCTATCAATATGCTTCCTCATATTTAAAGTGAAGTAGACACTTGTAGGTGCTTTTTTAAGAATAAATTTCATCCTATTTATTTTCATCTATACTTCAAGCCAAGTATGTTCATAATACAGTACATTTTTCTTCCCTTAAAACAAATAGCCAAACCCATAAAATAGGCCATATTCTTATCCTCCAACACCAAGGCTATTGCAGTTTTCTATTCTAGGTTTTTGAAAAAACACTAAGAAATACTGAGCCTAGATATAAAGGTCATGGAGCACAATATACACAGATGCTCAATAATTGTGTGTTTCTGGACTTACACACTATAGAAAGTCAGGGACTGAGGGGAATTGTGACTGAAATCTATAAAGCATGAGCAGTGTGAATAGGCAAAAATGCAGCTTTTCCTTCTTTCTTGTTCTGCCAATAGATAAACTTACTGAGACAGAAAAATAACCATGTACTTCATTTGGTAATCAATAAGAATTTTTGTTGAAAATGTATTATGTGCAGAGTGCTGTTTCAGATCCTTGGGGCATACAAAGAGTTATAAAACACAGATCCTGCTTTTAAGTGTCTTTAAATGAAGAGTTAATATTTATATGGTATATAAAATATATTTTTTGGATCCAGAAAAGAAGGCAGGAGAATATTTTGCTTACTATAAAAACCAGGTTGATTGAAAGTTAAACTTTCTGATAAGTTCACATGATGTTTCCACTTTCTTTTGCTCTGTCCAGTTTTCTACTCTTCTTTAGGAAAAAACTTCAGACTTAGCCATACTCAGACTTGGCTATAATGTAGGGAAGGGGAATTCCCCTAAACATACACACATACACACACATGTATAGTGTGTAAGTACACACACACTAGTACAACTATGATATCTTTAAATAAACTTATACTGATTTTCTATGATCACTTGGAGTAGTTAAATAAATCAATTATGTACAATTCTATGAAATAGAATAAACAGCATTAGAACAGTTCTAATTTATATGAACATAAGTTAAGAATTTCCATCTCTATATAGACATAGTAGACATAGTAGAATAAATAAATAATTATAAATAAAATAAAATTTAATTTAAAAAATTAAATTAAATTAAAAATGTTTTATTAAAATTTTTATTAAATTTAATTTAAATTTAATTTTTATTAAAATTTTAAAAAATAAAATTAAAGTTACATTTTTATAAAACCTACATAAAATCATTTAAAGAGTTTAATATAAAAATGAAATTATAAAATGTATTAAAATGTTGGTAAATATTTAGAAGAGAGTATCGATAAACATTCAGAATGCTCTGCTTGAAAAATATATGTAATAACTTTTGTGCTTTTCTTATGAAAGTATTTGCAAATAAAGAAAATGAGTGTGGTATAGTATTTAATGAAAGAATTAGGAACTCAACTCTATAGCAAGATGTGTTTTTTTTTCTCTCTAGTTATCTACTATCTATAACTATAATTTATCTATCTATCCATCCATATATCTATATGTAAAGATATGTCTTTATGGTAATCTGGGAAAGTATAACTTCGAGTAGTTTTTATTTTTTTCTCTTTCTTCCTTTGTTTTCTAAACTTTTTTAAAAAAAGACTTATTTATTTATTCTGGAGTGAAAGAGAGCGTGCGAGCAGGGGGAGGAGCTGAGGGAAACGGGGGGAAGAGAGAGAGAGAGAGAGAGAGAGAGAAAGAGAAGCAGTCTCTGCAGTTAGTGTGGAGCCTGACACAGGGCTCAATCTCACGACCCTGAGATCACGACCTGAGCTGAAATCAAGATTTGGTGGCTCAACTGACTGAGCCACCCAGGTGCCCCTGTTTTCTAAACTTTTTACAAAAACTAGACATTGGTATCATTACAATAACCAGAAAAAGAGTGGCAGGTTTGTGCATAAATTTCCACAGTCTTCTGGAAAACTATTTGTGCCAAACTATTTTAAGGAACTTAAAATGAAATATTGTTCTATAGGCTTTTATTTACTTTTGTGACTCCATCCTAAGGAATCAGTCAGAGACATAATCAAAGATTATTCACACAAGTAAATTATTATCAGAATTACTTATAAGCATTTGGAAAGAATCTAATTGCAAACAATTGGAAAATGCTTAAATATTGCTTGAAATAATCATGAGATGGCATATTATGCAACCTGTTAAATATTTAATGATTTGTCCACAATATAACATGAAAGTAAGTAAATACAAATACTACATACAATATAATATCAATATTGACTCATACACAGACACCCATTTTAGGCCCACAAAGGATTCATATGTTCAGAGAATAACACCAAAAAGAAATACATTAATAAAGAAGTACTTCCAGTAGGATTTTTATTTTCTTTATTTTTTTATATGTTTTAAAATATTCCACAATGAAATCCTATTATTATTTATAATCAGTTAAAAGGATAAATGGTACAAAAATTAAAGGTAGGTGTCAATCTTTTTATTAGGTTTTATGGAATGGATATAAGAAAAGTGGTGGGCATTTTCTCATTGTTCCTGACATATAATTATGAAAGCAAGACAGAAGAAGTAGGAAAATGGAAATATGTAGTTAGTTCCCTGTGGGTGTGTGAATTTCTTAACTACTAGAAAATACACACTAAGCAGGCTTTTGTGGTTGGAAGATAAATTCATAATTTAAGAATGAGGATTTGGAAGCTACTCAGAAGTAATTTGACTTCCAGCAGGACTACGTGAACACGAGTATTGTATTGTCTTGTGGCTGAAAGAATAGCCTGGAGGAGGTTATCCTGAGTAATTTCCATGTGCTCTGTTTATGTTGTGGCCTGCCAGAGAGTTTTCTGTAAGTACTGTCATGAGTCTGAGTGCCAGCAGGCTCCCTGGCCTGATGCATGTTCCAAGATGCTAGATTCACAGATTAGACACACAGGGTACATATCAAATTCTGATGGGCATCTTACTAATTATGCTCTCAACCTTATGTAACTACAAAAAAGCTTAAGAAAGAAAGAAAATAAGTCCTGCTTGTTTCCCTAAATACACAAAGAACTTAGGCTGATATGTTCTTAAGTAATTTCCTGGGTTTTATAGTATAATTTTGAGATTTAATAAAGATAAGTGGATTGGAAAAGACAGGAAACGAGGATCAGTACATTTTTTTCCCATTTTCCCAAGTAACAAAACAGATTCAGTCTGGCTATGATAGTATTATATATTTGAGTGAGAAATCACCATGTACTTCAAAAAGCCATTGACTAAAAAATCCTAAAAAATATCTGAGATAAAATCCAGTTTTCCGATTTATAGTTGTGTGACATTGTGAAGTTATTTAGTCCCTCAGTTGCAGTTCCCTTTTCTATAAAACAAGAGTAATAAAATCTACTTATAAAGTAAAGCCCTATAAGGGCTGGTATGGACTTTAGATGAGATTGTTATTTTGGAAGTGCAAAGCAAAACACTAAATACATACAGCACTGTTAATTCTCTATCGCCCTTTTTTTTTTTTTTTTAAGATTTTATTTATTCTACCACCCATTATTTTTTCATTAACACTTGTGGTCAGTAATATTATGGAACTTTCTATCAGATGTACATGTGTTCAGTTCCTAGAACAGCCACTTATTAACTGGGTTGAAACCTGGGTTTCAATTTTTTCATCGATAAAATGGAATAATATTATCTATATAAATCTAGGATGGTTGGAAGTTTTGAATAGAATATGGTGACATTTTAGACTCTATCATTTATTTATATGTAATTATCAACTGTTCCTAAAAATCATGTATTATCAGATAAATAAATTTCACAGGATCACACAAGTGGTAAGATGTAAAAGGCAGTACTTAACTCCAAGCCTTTCTAAGATCGAAATCTCACCAGTTTTTTCATACTGCTACCTTATAATTGTGGCACCTAGAAATCATCCCAACTTACACATTGGATAAGTTTCTCTGGACTTCTGTGCTATCATCTGTAAAATTGAAAGCTGTATTAAGTCAATTCTTTGCTATTTGGATTTATTTGAGGTTATGGGTTCCTCCAATCTTCTCAGGAGCAGCTCCCCTCTCCCCCAGGAGCAACTTTATGGGAAATTGAGGCAAACTAAAAGGTTCTATCTCTCCAGCTTCAGAAAGAAAAACTTTTCTATTATCTCTTTATTCTCTCATATATATGCTTATGATTTCATTTGCACAAAAAACTCCATTGTTAAAAACAAGCTTGAGAACTGCCAGATTAGATATTCTCTATTTATTCTAAAATGTTTAATTCTAGGAGTGCCTGGGTAGCTCAGTTGGTTGAGGATCCAACTCTTGATTTCAGCTCAGGTCATAATCTCAGAATTGTGAGATCAAGCCCCACCTCGGGATCCACACTGGGCATGGAGCTTGCTTAAAATTCTCTCTCTTCCTCTCCCTTTGTCCCTCTGTTCACTCTCTCTTTCATTTCAAAAATAAATAAATAATAAAATGTTTAATTATAATTAAATATCATAACAGGCCATGGGATTAGTCAGAAGTTCAAAATAAATAAGATACGTAAGTAAGCACATGAATACTTAACCCTAGAAATGTTTACCTGGAAGATATGCTGAATAAGAGTGGATGGATAAGGCAAATTTTGGAACAATTGCTTGTGCTAATATTTTTGATAAAAATTAAGTGCTTGGATCAAAAAAGCAAACATGAAGAAGATTAATTAAACTGAGCATGTCTAAGAGAGTAGTAGACAGCTTAATAAGTAAGTATATTAATAAATATGTAGCAACCAAAAGAAGAGTTGGAATCAACCAATTAAAAAGCAGATGTTGGGGCGCCTGGGTGGCTCAGCGGGTTAAGGCCCCTGCCTTCGGCTCGGGTCGTGGTCTCGGGGTCCTGGGATCGAGCACCGCATTGGGCTCTCTGCTCGGCGGGGAGCCTGCTTTCCTCTCTCTCTCTCTCTGCCTCGCTCTCTGCCTACTTGTGATCTCTCTGTCAAATAAATAAATAAAATCTTAAAAACAAACAAACAAATAAATAAATAAATAAATAAATAATAAATAAAAAGCAGATGTTCCGGGAGCACCTACAAACCAAGCGAGGTATGATAAAGCATGAAGAAGCATAATCTAATATTCACCAAAGTCGCTGATAAAACCTGTCCTGATCACTCATGGACAGATGATTGATGCAGCCGGAGGAGCAAGAAGGCACCTCTAGGGACCTTGAGGTTTACGGCTAGAACCCGAAGGCTGTAAACAAAGATATGAACATTTCATCCCTCTTCTGATTGATTCACTCATTCATTCAGTGATTCACTCAACATACATTTATTAAGGATGATATAGTAAATGAAGAACTGGTAGAAAAGTTATTGAATAATCAAATTGACTTTCTGTGACTATTATTTTATAGTATCAAAATAATGGGTTCTTGGGAAAGGACAGAATTCATCTAAAATAAATAAAGATAACATTTGGGGAAAGATTCAATAATATAATGAGAGAAATTGTGTATTCATTGGGTGGGGGGGGGATTGTGCCTAATAAACCAATAAAATAAGATGCTGTGGGGAATAACCTGTTATTCTCTAGTCCTGTTCATCCTTCTTACTGCCTCCCTAGCCTTATTCTCTACCCTGGAATTCTAAAATTGCCCTTCTAACTGGTCTCTATGATTCTGTTCAACCCCTGACTATTCCTTGCTTACAAAACAACCAAAATGTTCTTTGTAAAACCAAAGAGATTATATCTTGCCCCTATGGTAAGCCTCCGATGGCATACCTTACTCAGAGATCCTCTATGTACAGGCCCTGCTCTATCTCATTTTGTGCCACTGACCTCTGTCCATAAATACTGACCCATGCATGGACTTTGGTCTGTTTCTCAAACAGCTCAGGTCAATCCAGTCTTAAGGCTTTTGTACTACCTATTCCAGCTGAGTTGAATTCTCTTTCCTGTGACTTTTCTATGGGAGAGTTCATTCTGTGGAGAACTAATTCTAACCTAAGCTTACATATAATTTTCTCAGAATGTTTTGCTCACCATCTGATCTGAACTAGTTCCTCAGGCACTTCCTGTTTCATCACTCTAACTTTCTACTGGACCTGTGAAATTATAGTTTGTATCTTCATTCATTCATCATTATATTCTCTAAGTCTAGCTGCTACCCGGCAGATGCTTAATATCTATCTACTGAGGTGTGTAAATAAATGTATATATATTACAAAAAAGCCAATTGTCAAGATTATTTCCAGTCCGAAATAATAGAAGAGTGTCAGAAGCAGTATCTATTGCTTAAGATTATTATTATGGGTGCTTGGAATATATAAAATAAACAACGCTTATCTAAAACTTTTATCTAAACAATGTTTTCTCACAGTTGTTACCAGGACTTGATGAGATGGTGCTACCTGATATGCTCAAATGTGATGCACAAAATTAGGGTATAGTTGCCTGTTTTATGCCCTCATAGGAAATTAAGACACTGGATCCCAGCAGAGACCTGCATGGTTGTACTGGTGGTAGAATGACAGCTCGTATGGTCAGGTGCCAGGCTGAGTTGAATGTTCCTACTATCATGGCACTAAGCTTTGCCTCTCCATAGCTGTCCTTTTCCCTGTTTGCAGGCCTTCCAGGCCTCATGATTCGCAAGTCATTTGCTAGCCCTGAAGCTCCATTTTAGAACTGTCTCGGGAATCCACTGTGTCACAGGCAGAAATCTCGAAGATGTCCGTTTTCTTTGCCTCTGCCCAAGGTTTATGTTTTTCCCAACAAACCCTCCAGTTCCCCCCAAATGATTTGATTATAACCCTTTCTCCAACAAGAAGCTACCTGCATTGTTTTCTAATAATAGTGCAAGCATCTAGGAAACTAACACTTGTTTCTTACATCTTAAAGATAACTTATCTCTCAGCTGTGACCAAGGGAGAATTTCTGGCTTCCTTTTCACTTGAATATTGGGAAAAACATACTTGCTGGAGAGATATCACCCTGCCCTTTTAATAAATTTTTTGTAGTTCCTATAAGATTAATTCTACTATAAATCACACCCCATCCCTAAATTCCTTCCTTGGAAGCCGGACAGGATTGCCTTTGTTCATCTGGAGCTTTATGGTTCTGCTTTAAGGCAAGTCACCAAAGTGCTCATCCCACACACACAACAGCATTTCAATAATTGTCCCTGCTATTTTCTCCCAGGCGCTTCAGAATACTTGGAAGTAAGATTCATACCTAGCAACTTTTTCTTCCTTACTCGAGATAGGACTATAAATTGGTGCCATTAATCCTTAGACTTGGACAGCTTTTTTTACAGTACTTCCAATTATAAATTATAAAAACAGTGATCATCCTTGTGCCCGAGTCATTCTTTATTTCCTTATATTATACTATTTTACTTTTTAAAATATTTTTAAATATTTTTATTACACTATCACTATATTTTATTATACTCTACTATTTTACCTTTACTTTTGTGCCTATATTCTATCTCATGCACTGTATTGGAAAGTCATTGAGAGTAGGATCTGTTTAAACATCAATCATTGTACACTGATATGTCCCAAACACCTTGAATATTTTGTAGCCCATAGAATCTCCTCAGATATAAATCACACAGGTCAGTCACTCTTTTATCTAAAAAAGTAATTAATTTTTCATTTGGAGAGTACCATACCACATAATGAATAAGTAATATTAAATCATAGGACATTCAAAGAATATAATCAACAATATAAAATCATTTTGAAAAGTCAGTTGAGGGGTGCCTGGGTGGCTCAGTTGGTTAAGCGACTGCCTTTGGCTCAGGTCATGATCTCAGGTCCTAGGATCGAGCACCGCATTGGGCTCTCTGCTCTGCAGGGAGCCTGCTTCCCCCCTCTCTCTGCCTGCCTCTCTGCCTACTTGTGATCTCTCTCTCTGTCAAATAAATAAATAAAATCTTTAAAAAAAAAAAAGTCAATTGACCAGAAAGACATTACCCTTTATTTATTTAGTTTTATTATTTTTAAAGACATTTCCTTTTAATATTGAGTTTTGCTTCACTGTTTTTCACTAGAGTCCTCTTTTGAAATCATTATAAAATGCAAACCAAGACATCTATTTAAAAACTTATATGCTGTACTTTGCCTGTTCTAATACTATAAGTCTTTGTAGTTGTTATGTTGTAACTATACCACAATATTAACAGTAAAAAATCAGTACTAGAAGGAAGTACAAGGATAAAGTGAAATTGTCTGAAAGAAGGTTCTTCTCAGAATATACTAAATTGTTCTCAAGGTAGCTTTCAGCCTGTGATGCACTATTTATTTCCAGTCAGGATTATTGAACCATTTGGACAATGAATCCAGGATATAGGCAGAGGAATATAGATCAGTTTTTCCCAAAGTTCTTTGACCGTGAATCAGTTTTAATATTCTAGTAGTTTGAGACAGTACCAGAAATTTGTCAAATATAACACATACTAGGATTAAAAAGGCTGCAAAATATGACTTTGTAAATAAATTATCTACTGAAATTATAAAATATATGGTCATACGCTTTTTATTGTATAGGAGAAAGACAAGTAAGAGAAGTACATTATCTCATTTTATTAAAAGTATATGTGTGTGTATGTATGTATATATACACATACATTTATATATATGTATATATATAATATATATATAAACCATCTTATTATAAGTAACAAATTTATACTGAAATTACCTAATAAGATACATGATATCATTAACTAGGCCAGAAGTCAGCAAACTTTTTTGTAAAGGGCCAAACAGTAACTATATTAGCCTTTTTGAGCTATCATAACTACTCAACTCTACCATTGCAACACAGAAGTAGCCATGCACAATATGTAAGCAATAGGTGTAGCTGTGTTCTGATATAATTGTATTTCTGGCCTTATTTGGCCCAAGGGCCATAGTGTGCCAGCCCATGTACCTAGACTATTAACTATATTGTAGACAATGCAGCGGTTAGGTAGTATATGGTGTATCAATGCAAGGAAATAACAACCAGAGCATTTGCTCAACAGAGAACTGATGGTGCATACTTTGATGTGACATATATTTTTTTAAAGGCAGATTACATACATAAAAGCTAGAAGAATTTTATAGGTATATGGTATGTTTTACCTACAACTTAAAATATATTTTAGCTAAAACTGTGGCTACTATATAGCAATTTGCTGCTTCTTCCTTCCCTCCATCCCTCCTTTCTTTTCCCATTCTTTGCATTAATATCCCTTTGCTTTAATTAATAACTTACAGAATGCAATTCTTTTCCAAATGTAGTTCAGGAAATTCTTTTTGAGATGAGATAGGTCAGTAGTGCATTTTGTTTTATATAATCACAGTTTTTTGTTTGTTTTTGCTGTTGTTTTTACTTTTCAATGGTTGTGTCCTCCAGATAACTGTTTGAGTTTTTCATTTGCCATTGCTATCATAATTTATTTCTTAATTTATTGGTCAGGGGTAGGAAGCTAGTAGAAATTATTCAGTTCCGATAAAGAAAGGTAGTGTTCTTCAAAAATGTCATATTAAAAAATTTAAAAAGATACAGCCACTAAGTAACTATTATCCTTGCTCATTTTCTATTTCATGTGTGTTCATAGAGGTCTGGAAAATTTGCTTCCACTCTATTTTGACAGACAATATTGGAATGTAGTCTTAAGCAATTTTAAACTGATTCAGCATGTTTGAGATTTGGTGTTATCTGAAGTCCTTTCCTCACATGGGATTTACAAGTAACAAAAGAGCAAGAAGGCAAAAAAAAAAAAAACCAACAATAAAAAATCTTTAGGTGAGTCCCCTGTATTTACCATCCAGTAAATAAAGCTAAATAGGTTAAGGTGTTGGGGAACAGAATACAGGAAACTGTAGCTACAGAGACAGGAGGGCAGAAAGACAGGAAACAAAACAAAACTCCATAATACTTTAGTCACCCAGGCAACCAGTCTTTCTTCATGACAAAATATCATAGCATCATATTAGACTTCTTTTCTTATATGTTATCTGTTCTATATGAACAAAATAAATGATTGACCTAAGCACCAATTTGGGCCTAAGTTTTGCTTTAATTTCATACTTTTTTTTTTCCTTTTACATTTACTGGAATATTACTATATTGTGTGTGTGTGTGTGTGTGTGTGTGTGTGTGTGTGTGTGTGTGTGTTTATACACACGTATGTACATACATATATATGTATATATCCTTTTCAGCATATGTATATATATATATGTGTGTATATATATATATATTCTTTCTTTTTTAGAAAGATTTTATTTATTTATTTGAGAGAGAGAGAAGGAGAGAGAGAGCTTGAGCTGAGGGGAGGGGAGGGGCAGAGGAAGAGGGAGAAGTAGATTCCCTGCTAAACACAGAACCAGACCCCAGGCTTGATCCCAGGACCCCCAAGATCATGACCGGGCTGAAGGCAGATGCTTAACAGACTGAGCCACCCAGGTATCCCTATATCTTCTTTCTTTAGAAAATGAAAATAAGGGGCTTCTGGAATCACTCCCTGGAAACTCGTTTTCCCCAGAGTACTTTGTTTTTTTCTGAATCATGGATACCTTTGATTCCCATAATTTTTCAAGCTGGAAAACTTCAAATCAGCTCCTCTTCATATTCTCTCCCTTCTCTCCTGACCAGTGGTTTATGAAGCTCTCTCAATGATAGCTCTTATTTGCATTGATCAAAACCTTTCTTTTTATTCATCCCTAACTCTGACTCATTCAAAGCCTCGTTATTTAGGTTCTGAACCACTGAAATAGGCTTTAAATTCTCTCTTCTAATTCTGTTTTATCCTCATTCCACTCCAAACTGTATCCACAGCTCCAAAGTCATTTTGTTACAATTCAGATCTGAACAAGTTAAGCCTTTGCTTTAATACTTTAATGCCTCCCCAACTCCTTTAGGCAAAAGTCCAACTGTAGTCACCATTATATACACAATGTATTATTTTATGTCATCAGGGTTTTTGCAGGCTATTTCCTGGGTCTACACTCCCAAGTTCCAAAATCTCGCTTGTTTCTTGAATTTCTCAATATCTCTTCCAGGGAAATAAGTACTTGTCATAAGTGAAGCAGCATAAAAGTTACCTTTTGTCTGAAATTGTACAAGGCGCCATGAGTTCAGCGCTTCCCTCTTCTTGGTATACAATAAAAACGATGCAACATAGTAGCCTCCAAAAAAAAGTTATTATATTAGCTCATCAAAGAAAAGGATAATACTTTATTCATGCCGCAATGTCCAAGGCAGTTCACTGACCACATTAAAGGATCTGGGGTGCAGGTATGCATGTAGAAAATGCACCATCCATCAGAAACAGTGCTATGGAAAAATTTCAGGAGCTTAAGAGTAACACAATGAACATTAACTTTAATGTCAGATGATCCAAGTTTCTTTATCTGGATGTATCTTTAATTTTGTGTTAGTGGTCAAACTACCCAGAGGTCTCATTTCCTAATCTATAAGGTCTCATTTCCTAATCTATAAAATTGGTATAATTAGCACCTACAGATTATACTTTCAGACATATCCATTAGTGTTAAATAAGTAATAGCAATTGTTATTATTATTAACGGGATTTCAAAAATTTGTCATTTATAGCCATTTAAGTACCCCTTCACTGAAATCTCTATTGAAGGCCACCTTAGGAGAAGTTCAACAGTAATACTGTGTTAAGAGTTTTATTTTATATTCAGAAGTTTATGAATGCCAACTACATTTAGAACTTGGATCTAAATTTCTTTCCTCTCTCAACTGCTTGGATATGAAGATAGAGATTTCTTAACAAAGTGTATAAATGTTTGAATTTTTTTCTCACATAGAAGAGTCATCTTTTAAACTCTTCAGTTATGGATTTAGATCATATAGATACTTTCTTACATTGTTTTGAGTAGTTCTTTATGTATTTATTCCTGGTTTGTCCTAATGACATAAAAAACCTAAAAGAAGAATTGTGTCTTGTATACACTTAAACAGTCTCCTAATTCATACATAGAAAAAGGAATGAAAATTAAGTTGTAATAAAAATTTCCTGGTGTATGTATACATTTCCTGATATACTTAAGAAAAGTTTAATCTATTTCTAACGTTTTGTTGGCTGCCAATATTTTTTCTATTATTACTTATTTTTGTTTAAAAATGCTTGATTGTATTTCCTTTTAAAGCTAGTCTCATGAATGTTGCTATTTATAATTTGCCTATGAATAATTGTTCAAATCAGCCATACTTTTGTATATTTCACTATTACAGAGAGTTTTTAGTATAATAGTATAAAGTGGAATAGTGTGTTTCTTAATTCAATATGTATCTTGATTCTATATGTGTCATTTATTTCTTTCCTAAAATATTTATTGTGGTTTCATATGAAAATAACCTATGGCCAGAAGAAGTATAAAGTTTTTATATGAATAAAATTATCCTTTTCAGTATACAAATAAAAAGTACATGAAATGGAGAAAGAACAATATTTCAAGTAATTAGAAAAAAATCATCTTAATAAGCAGCTAAACTCAATATCATACTAATTCTCTACTAATGCTTCTTCCTTCCTTAAGAACAACATAAATCTTTATTTAATAAAATGTATACATTTAGTGTGCATTGTCTTCTAGTTTATATTATTTGAAAACTCCACATGGTTTTCAGTGATAACTAATCAGTAGGTAAACCTAAATGCTTACTTAAAGAATATGAAGTATGCCACCTATGATATTGTTTTATCAGAGACTTGTCATATGCTGTTAATAAGAGTACAGAGGTTCTACAAAGAATGTTGATAGCTTCAAATCTGACAGAAGCTAAATTTATTTCCTCCTTATTTCAATTTTTGGCAGTATAATTGTCTAATAAAATTATATGATTCACATTACAATCAAAGTTTGCCTTATGAAATTTGTAGTTATTTACAAATTTCAGTTTGAATTACATCCTTGTGTATTAATGCTCTATCACTGAAATGCTTAACTAAATTTTTTGAAAGATTATAACAGTAGTTCAGTGAACTGAGAAAATTTTTCTATAGCATTTCAAATAGGTAAGATTATTGACATATTTAAAGTGGTGATAAATTTAACTTTACACTCATTTTCAAGAAATTATATTTTCACAATCTTTTTTAAAGTTAAAGCAGTTGAACAAGCTAACAAACATAAAAGATGTCCTCTAAAAAGAGGTTTTATGTCTGCAGTCTACTAAAAAAATAAATGATCTTTACTTCAATATAGATTAATTGCATTACCCCTAGGCCAAATGATATTTTCTCTCAAGGACAAGAGATTAGTTAGGGAGTCCAAGGTTCATTTTGTTAGCTAAATGAAAATAAATTGGTGACAACTTAGAGTTAGCATCTAAGAACTTACAGAGAATTACTCTAACTTGAAAGGGAGATTAAACATTCTATAAAGAAAGATATCTCTCTCAAAAATGCAAACCTGGCACCATTTCTATCAATCATATCTGTAAATCATTAGACACACAGACACACATACTTGATGTTCAGCCAGCATGTTCCAGTGTAGTGTATAGGCCCTTATTACTTCTGATTTGTTTTGTGTTCATTCTGTTTACTTTATGCTTATGCCTTTCTAGTCATTAAATTATTTTGATTATCAGCCCTGTTTATACATATATACTATGTGTGTCTGAGTGAAAGAGATCACATACTATGAAAAATCTCTCTGAGATTGTAATTAATACTAAATGGGAATTGAAACTCAAACTATTCCTAAATTGGTGTCTATTTGAATTCATTTCTATATAGATGAAAAAATATATATAAGTGCAATAAACTTGCTCTTAAACAGGCTGAAAGAATATCCAGGGTAAAGACAGGTTTATGTGGGTTAGGGAGATGTTTCTGGGGAATATGGTGTATATAAGGGTCAAGGAGTCATTGATATATGGTGAGTGTAAAGAGAAATATTTGGAAGTAACATTAGAGATCTTTGAATCAACTGAAGAGAAAGGCTGTGTCTGAGAGTCAATGAGAATCATTGAAAATGACTGAACAGAGAATAGGTATGATCCGAATAGTGACTGAGAAAGATTTACAATACCCACACACACATAAAGGGTTCAAGTAGGATTTAGAGGAGGAGACCACATTGTTCTCCTTCAGCTTCAGTGTTTATGAAGAAAAAATAACCAGTTAATTGAGCTCAAATCTGCTCTACAATTGCACAAATGCGAGTCAGGGAAATATTTTTTTCATTGATGAGTTCAAATATTTTCTTTTCTGACAGCATGAGGTTGCTAAATTTTCTTTGGTGTATGTATATGAATAAGGTTGGAATAGTGGATTCTAAAAGTAATTAATAGAATTTAACTTACTCACCATGAATCTTTATCTTATTCTCCATGAGAAGAGTTAGATAGATATAAACACAAAGGTAAGCTAGATTAGTTCTTCTATTCAAAGGTAGAGTATTGGAATCAAGTTATGGTTGACTATAAAGCTAATTTTGCTACTAAAGTCGTGGTAAATAAATAATTATAGTTCTAGGTATAAAAGGAAAGTCTAGAGAATCAAGCAGAGTTGACATATCAAAGTTCAACAATGGGTCAAAAGGTTTGGAAGTTAGGCTGAGTAAATAAGTAATTGGGAGGGAGGGGAAATGGCCAGCCACTTAAACAAAATGAAAGAAAGGAGCCAGAATCAAGTGAAGAACAAAAGTAATAACTTTTTTTCAATACCAGCATCCAGATCCAGCAAACCCAATCTATGTTGACATAACTTGAACTAAATAGTTGCTGGTACTTTCAGATCTCATATTGTGGAACCCCACAAATAAAGATGAGAATGCTGTTAACATTTGAATTCAGTGAATGAAATATATCAAGAGAAAAATAAATACCACAAAATATGCTAAGAAATTGTAGATTGTTCTCCCCAAAGAAAGCAAGTGATATGAAAATCCTCTTCTGAAGCAAAAGAAAAGTCAAACAAAGGGAATGTTGCTAATTATCTTTATCTGGGAATTTCATCAAAGGCTTAGAATTTTTGGGTTTGTGGTTAACATGATTCATTGCTTGTGTCCATGCTCTGCCTAGATTTTCTTGAGTCGCCCTCTAACTTGTGCTTAAGAAATTATGGTCAGCAATTTTAATATTTTTGAACCCAAGGAAGAGGAAAAATCTTTTTTAAAAAAAATACCAGTAATTCAATCATATTTATGGTAATATAAGAAATAACATGGCAGAAAAGTTTGATCATAAAAAATGTCTGTATCCAATCACAGCCCCACTATCTTCCTTTATGTACACTCTGGTGGACTGTATCTAAGTGGTATTGATGAAGTCTGGAAAAGCTAGCTACTCCCAGCACACTATTCTTTCACTATGTACTTCTATCCCATAATTCTAAGAGCTCTTGAAATTTAATTTTCAATCTGTTTAAACCTTTTAAAATCTCTCAAATAGAATTTATTACTGAGGATTCCATAGAGTACTTATTGATACTGAGTAATTATAAAGCATTATAAGAGTAATGCTGTTAAGACATATGATTCAGATCTTCTACAAAGAAAACAACTTCATTACATTTTTAAAAAATTTTAGAATTTGCTTTGGGAACCGTGGGCTTTGGCGCAGACACAGTCAAATCCAAGAACCACACCATGCACAAGAGTCATGAAAATGGCACAAAAATGGCATCAAGAAACCCTGGTCATGAAGATAGGAATTATTAAGGAAGTAGACCCCAAGTTCCTAAGGAACATGCACTTTGCCAAGAAGCACAAAAAGGGCATGACAAAGATATAGGAAAATGACATGAAGGTCCTGAGTGCATGTGCTGAGACTATCAATGCCCTCATCAAGCCCAAAGAGGTCAAGTCCAAGATCCCAAAGTGCAACAGTTACAAACTCAATCATCTTGCCTACATCCCTAACCCCAATCTCAGGAAACATGTTTATGCCCACATTGACAAAGGTCTCAGGCTCTTCTGGCCAAAGGCCAAGACCAAGGTTCAAACCAAGGTCCTGGCTGCAACTGTGACTCTGGCTCCAGTTCCTGCTGTGGCTCAGGCTCTCAAAGGTGCCCAGGCCCCAACAAAGGCTTCAGTGTAGGGGTTTCTTTCTGCCAGTGTGAAAGCGGAGGGACTGGTGTGACCTGTGGACTTCTGTCTACATGGCGCTGGGGTCCTCCTCTACTATTTGTACAAATAATCCTGCAGCAGGACCAAAAAAAATTTTTTTTAGAATTTCTCACAATTTTGCTAATTCCTTATGTTAAGGGAATATATTTATCTACCTCTGGGTAATATTCTACCCGAGTTGTTTGAGATAATAATTAACCATGTAAGTTTTGCACTGAACTATGCAAATATGAAGTGCCACCTATAAAACTAACTTGTAAAGAAGGATGGAAGCACACGTTCAACCTGAGAAAAACAAACAAAGCCTGCTTATGTTCAGAAACAGTGCCTGAGCATGGAGGAGAAATATTACTCGTGCACATCATCTTCTATAAAGACTAAGAAATATTAATAGTAAATCTATAATTCCATAACTCTGTGATTACCAATCTAAACAACAAATGAGGAAGTTCTGTGTATGAGTTGGGACAGTATCTAAGTTATAGAGAGAAATTAATAAAAAAAGCTTTTCACTTAAAGGAATCACAAAAATGAAAAAAAAAAGATAATATGCCTCTTTTGGATGGAATTTTATCAAAGATCTATGTAGAAAGAACCAAGGAAACCATAGGCTCAGAAAAGTCTGTTCTTTTTTTTTTCTTCTCTTCCCTTATTTCACCCATTCACCACCAGCCACCCCCCGCCCGCCCACTTTTCCTCTGGAAGTCACCAGTTTGTTCTTGGTATTTATGAGTCTATTTGTGTTTGTTTTTTAGATTCCACATATAAATAAAATTGTATAGCATTTGTTTTTCCTTGTCTGACTCATTTTACTTAGCATAATACCCTCCTAGGTCCATCCATGTTGTTGCAAATGACAAGATTTTAGTATATTTTATGGCTGAGTAATATTTCATTACTGTGATATCTATCTATATGTTACATCTTCTTTATCCATTCATCTATTAATGGACACTTGGGTTGTTTCCATATCTTAGCTGTTGTAAAAAATGTACGAATGCTGTAATAAACATAGGGGTGCATATATTTTTTCAAATTAGTTTTTTGTTGTCGTTGTTTTCTTTATATAAATACCCAGCAATGATATAACCAGACTGTGTGGTATTTCTATTTTTAATTTTTTGAAAAACCTCCATACTGATTTTCATAGTGGCTGCACCAATTTACATTCCCGCCAACAGTGCACAAGCGTTCCCTTACTCTACATCCTCACCAACACTTGTCATTTCTTTTGTTTTTCATACTAGTCATTCTGATTTGGTGTGAAGTGCTATCTCATTGTGGAAATCACTATATTTCTTCAATTATATACACATATGTTCTGTTCCACTAGAAAAGTAGTAGTTAAATCTAGCTGCACATTAGAAACTCTTAGATTTTTAAGTACCCAAGCCCATGTTCACCCAAGGAAAGTCTAATGTAATTGTTTGGGAAAAGGATTCAGAGATTGTCAATTTTCTTATAGCACCCCAGGTGATCCTAATGTGCAGAAAGTTTGGGGGATAATTGCATTAGATAGAGGTAATGGTGATTCTATTAGTTTATTCCACACTGGACATTGTGGCAATCTCTTTATTTGTATTATGTCATTTAATCTTTCTAGCATTCCTACACTGCAGAAGTTACTCACTTCATTTTGCTGTTGAAACAAGCCAGAAAATTTAAATATATAACTTGCCAAAAACAACACAGCTTAGAAATGTTGAAGCAGACTCAAATTAAAGCTGTATGAATTCAGAGCCTGCATTCCTAAACATTCTTATTATCTAACTTCTGCATCTAGGTTACAATAATAGAAGCATCCTTAGTTTTTTCCTCTCCCTTCTGGCCCAAAGGTGCCATATGCCGTGACTCAGGGCAATTGTCATCACTTCTTTGGAATTAGGTAATATGTGAAAAACCTAGAGGATAATGTAAAAACTTTTGGCCTCCACCAGCGTCTGGAGAATAGATATGTTTTATAAGTTGCAGAAGATATATATAAGATTTTTCTTTACATTATTAAAGTATATAAATATTGGAAATTTTGCTTTAAAAATTAGATTACAAGTTTCTCTTAGAAGTTGTAAAATCTGTATAATTCTGAACCTAAACAGATGAACGTCAATAGCTGTAAATGGGTTGTCCTTTCTCTTATTCATCATGTTGCCTACAGATGCCTATTTTCTCATATACCAGTGCTCTCTTAGAGATTAATGATGTTCACACAATTAACCTGGGGGTCTTATCAAAATGTGGTTTCTGATTTGGTATGACTGGAGTGGAGGCAGAGATTCAGTATTTCCAGCACATTTTTAGCTTATGCTGACACTCCTGGTACTCAGACCACACAACTTGAATTTCAAGGTCATATAATACCTTTCATAACTATTTGCATTACTTGACTTTAATTACATCAATTAATTTTGTGTCTCCTATTATATAATCTTTATCCCTATGTAATCTCACATAAATGAATTCACTCCTGATTTATTGGATTAAAACAAAAATACGGATTTATAATTTTTTACCTTCTTTTTCTAGAAAGTGATTTTCTTTGTAAGCCTATCACATGGAATGTAAGAAAGAGTAAAAATACTTTATGGATTTAGAGTTTAGGTTCTCCAGCCCAAATTCTCACAAGTGACATTAAGAAAGCCGTTTGATGCATATGCACGCAATGTGTTGCGTTGCAAAGGAGAAGCCCAAAATGTCAGTCATTGAGCCTAAGTTGACCCATCCCAGAAGAGAAATATAAGTCCACAGTTTCACAAGGTCTCCAGGGGTTACCCATTCAGTTTCAATAAAAGGCCAGTTTCAAGGCAATAGTTGCTTTCCAATGGTATACTTGGCAGTCATGTCTGGAAAAGAAGTCCTAAACATCAAGGGGCACCTTATTTTGCCTGAGATTCCAATTCTTGAACTCCTCAGTCATAAATAGAGTTCTAGTTCAAAGTTGTCTGTAGGATTGAGGGTCCTCCCAAATAATAGCACTTTTCTACAGAAGTTCTTCCTGATCAGGAGAATTCTCTTTGCACTTATGGGATGGGGAGTAACAAGTATATAAGACATCAATACCAACTGAAAATATAGTAGTAGAAGCCACAAAAACAGTACACTGAACTGGCCCCAAAGGTCACACCCACTGATAATTTTCTGTCTTCTCACTATAAACAATTCTCAGATACCATTAGTTGAATCAGTGACCCCCTTTGCACATAAACCCAGATAGGATGTTTACTTGGGTGACTATATACAACAGTGCCATAAAAGTTTGAGTGCTTTCCTTCCCCAAGTTTTCCAAGCCTAACTGGATGTGTGCACGGGGCCTTTAGTGCTTCTAGGAGATAGGACATCAATCTTATTTGTCTTCACCTTGTCTTTATAGCAGCTGTGTTGGGGCAAAAAGATTGGGAATGATCAGGTACATGATAGGTAAAAACAGCTCTATTCCAGTGAGCAATACACATTTGTATTTGGTTTCAAGAAGTGTGATAACAGCAAGTGGCTCAATCAAATGAAACTTCCATATTTTCTGTTCACTCCAAATCCAATATTGAGCACTAACGGTCTCAGCTTTGGATATGTCTGGATTCTATAGCTATAGCCATATTGCTTTCCAGCAGTTGTCCATGGGGTTATCCTCCTTGGCTGATTTGGGTTTGACTCAGAGTGGTACTTCTTTTTATGAAATTCACATGAATCTGGGGATCTCTTACTCTCTTACTAAAATAAGATCTAAGTTCTTACCCAGTTTCAGTATAAGGGCTAAGGGAGTTTCCAAGGTGGGAGAGATGATTATAAGACTTTATGTAGATTTCTTTAGGCCAGTTTTTCATTCTCCCTTGGATAGCCTTCATCAGCATTGTAAACCTAATTTAGGGCAGTCGTATCCCCAGATAATAATCAATATTATACCTGTGGTTTCTACAGAAAATGGTATGTCACAGGGATATCTTCCTAAGAGAGTCAAAACTCTGTTTTAGCAGCCAGGACCCATTTCAAAAAACTATGAGCTCTTTTACTCCATTTGGAGACAAATGGATCTAAATCTAGTTTAATAGACCATGGGGGGGCAGGTGTGTGTGGTGCTCAGTCTTAAGACAGCACAGCTGTTGACATTTTTTGTTAATAAAAAATAAATGCCTTGCCACCCCCACCCCACTTATGCTTACCCTCCAGGTGAACCAACCATTGTTTGAAAGATTCACCTGATTCTACTCACAGCAGCTATAAATTTTCCTTTTCCAGATTTAGTATAGAAAAGCATCTCTGTAATTTTTATCTGAAAGGAGGCAGAACCTTCAGCAGCTGATGAAATTTTTAATTCTAGTTGTTACAATTGTGTAGGCCTTAGGCTGACCACCAGGTGAATCACTTGCTCAGCCCTGATTTAGCATCCACCAGGGTATTGTCCTTGGAGCTATCTTTGAATCTACTTCTGGCCACTTGGCCTGTAGCCACTTTCCCAATTTTGGCTCCATTTTGGCTCCAAACAGAAGACCAGTGATTGTCTGGCTACCCATACTATTGGGTCAACATGGTTACTACCAATCCAATGGACTTTCCTAAATTCCCATTGATTGGCACATGAGGTCCTCATCCTTCCTCTTTCAAAGTCTTGTAACTTTTCCATCCAATCTTCATCAACTGTCAACAAATGTGAATCATCTGAGATTCTGCTAAGGTAACAGGTTTCACTATCACAATTTCATGGATCCTATCAGAAAAAGAAACAAAACAAAACAAAACAAAACACTCCTGGGTCAGAGGGGGAAGAAAAAAGGACACTATTATTCACAAGAGTAGTAGTAGCCAGAGAAGCAGCATTTTTGCTGAAACCCTGAATCCCAATTCCCACAGAGTGATGTGAAGAGATTCAAGTAACACCAGATATACAATGGGTTGTTATAGGAAAGGCTCCCCTAGCTGAGGAAGTGGAAAATTATTATGAGCTTTAAGCATTCTTGCCCTATGCTCCAGAGCAAAACATTGTATCTTCCAAAGTTGTCCACTGTACATTCTTAAAAGATAGTGTAAGAACAAAAGCAGTCAGTGCCTATTCTCTCAGGACACGCAAATATGTGAGACGCCCATGAAGTTTTGTCAATAAGAAACGACCACACACATGTAAAAATAAATGTCACGTTGGATAACACAATTAACATCTCAGGCAAACTTTGTTTATAAGCCACAATCCTAAACCCAGAAGATGGAGAGATCTAAAGCAGCCCTCTTCTGTGAGATTTTCTCCTTTCTGTAGTTGTCCACAGCTTTGAGTGTGTAAGGTCTTAGGAAAGGGAACAGAAGTCAAGATGCTCAAGGGAGCCCCAAAATTCTGCTTCTGTTTGGTCCACCTCATTCTGCTGAAGAAACTTTGGAGCAGCCATGTTATTACCTGTCCACTCACCAGCACAATACTGGGCTCTGTTTGCAGTTTACTGTATTATACAGTCCATCAACAGTAGTATGGCAAAGAGCAAGGCCTCAGCTCAAAAGTTTGATCCTAGATAATTCTCTGGCAATGGCTTCTTACCCTTTTTCAGTCTTCTCCTTCCCCAGGGAATTCTTACAGCCTTTATTTTGATCTTCCTATCTATTCAAAAGCATTTTTTCTTCTGTGACATCTCTAAGGTTGAAGTAGGGCAAGAAGCCAGTAGCCTGACCTAGTGTACTATCTTGACAGCAACAGCATCTGTTTTGCTTTTATCTTTTTAGAGTTGTTCATTTTCTTGTCCATTTTGGCTCAGAATTGATAAACTCATCCTCACTGAGTGATATTGAATGTCACTCTTTTTACTTACTATGTAATTGGATTTAAAGCTGATCCTGTTAGGCATTAAATAATCAATGTGGTTTTTTTTTTTTTTCTTGTTTTTGTTATTGTTGCTTTTTTGTTCTTACCACTCAAAACTGAGTTAATATTTTTTATTCTATCCTATTTTACTCGGCTGTAAAATATAAACATTCCGAATCAAGAAAAATAGTAAAATGCAATCTGGATTGAATTTCATGATAAAAGGTATTTTTAAAGCAAAGAGATTTTTTAACAGTCAAGAATTTTTTCATCAATAATGTAAGCTGCTTATTTTAAATTGCAGCACTATTACAGATGTGCATGATAAATTGCTCCTGAATGCATGCTATCCCACAGATTTGAAACGTATGAGTAGGATGAATATCATATTGGCTATGAAGTAGCACAGCCCTTACAGAAAGCTTGACAAAATATAGAATGTATTCTATTACTAGCAAATGCTACCTCACTATTTAAGACGGAGAATATTATAGAAACAAAAAGAAAAGATGAGTCCTGACTTGGATAAATTGTGAATTCACCAGCCTCTTTGATTCGCTCTACGAGATTCCAACTTGGACATCGAAGGCTACCCCTTCATAACTTACAACCACTCCATCCTGACTTGCCTGGAAGGTTTTCATGCTTGAACTATTTCTGGTCTTAGGCTTTTCAATAAAAATCCGTCCATTCTGGAACCAATTTTCAGCTATTGTCCCAATGTATTGATACCAGCTTCATACATTCCCTTCCTTGAAGGTAGTTTTTGGGGAAGTAACTGTTTAAATCAGTGTTTCATAACATGCTGCCCAAACTGAAATATAACTTTCAGATAAGGTTCAGGGATTGTTTGGTTTTTTGGGGGGGTGTTGGTTTGTTTAATTAAACTTCTTCGGTAATTATGAAGTACACAAATGTTTGAAATGCACTGCCCTAAACTAAAGGAATAAATAATCCTAAAATTAGAGACATCAGCTGAAAGGTATGAAAGAAAAACATTAAGGCACATAAGACAAGGGTGATTTTGTTCCAAACATACCATAATGTTAGCCAACTATTACACCCAGACATAATGCCTGTCAAGAATCAGTTAAAAATATTTAAATATTCATTATACATACTCTGCAATTATGTAATTGCTATGTAATTTCTGCCTTTCAAATACATAGGCTAGTCCACATTTGTTCTAGGTATAAAACCACAAATGGATTGGTCCAATTCCCTATACAATGCAATAGTGAGGGACATGAATTTTGGGCCATATTGGGGAATAGTTTTCAATATACGAAATTTGGGGATGTAAATATTCGGTCTAAATCACAACCCCTGCTTTAAGTGAAACGAAGCTCTTCTCAGAGGAAAATGTTTCCCCCTCTAGCATCTAAGGCTGGTCCTCATCCTTCTGTCACATACCAATAATCTGTGGTTAAGGGAATGACCTTCTGCAGTGCTACTTCACCCATTTCTTACTCTGTTCATTTGGGGAATCTTGTGTCATAACTACTCTTTTTCTGAAACTATGGTATATAGGCTTTGGAACTGTCCAGATAGTTTATAACTTCGTTTGCCACTCACTAGCCATGCTATATAGAGCTTTTTTTTTTTTTTTCTGACATTTTTAAAAAGCCAGATCTTGGTTTCTGTGAAACTCTTTTGGTCTAAGAGGGTTATACAAGCAGTATGTATGAGGCTTTCCTCCCTTACCACCTCCCCATCCTTTTGTTTTAGACCTAGACAAGAGAGAACCCCATTGTGGCTCTATGCTTTAAAGGGCAACACGTATCACACGTATCACAAGCATAATAACGGTATTTAGTATATTATAAAATTTACGTATACACGAATGCCTTTTCACTCAGTTCTACGGCTTAAGGATGGCATAGCACAGTTCAACTGTTTTAGTAACTAAAACCGTTTAGGCCCCACAGAAAAGAGATGTCTCCACATCTCTTGCTTTGTCTTCAGATCAACAGATAAATGAGTTATGCCACTGCTTATGTCTTGAGTAATAGGCACTGCTTTGAAGTGAGGGAAGAATTTGAGTTACAGAGTACTTATGAAAGAAAAAAGACAGATTGACTTGTTAATTCATGTATCTTATGTAGCATAAATACCAATTGATTATTGTATAAAAACTATTATTTTTAACTTTCTCAGTTATGTCGGGGCATTAATTTTCTGTTTTTGCTTACTATTTTTTTCCATGTAGTTTACTTTCCAGAATTAATCATCAATTAGCAACATTTTCATAATGATTACACTATTGGTCTGAGGATAATTTTGAATCTGTGAAATATTCATATTGCCCTCTATTTGTACATGTGCAAGTCCAGTTATAAATGCATGCAACATAGCAGCAATTGTTTACATTAGCAACTGCATAAGCACTGAATGTTGAGATTAAAATGTTATTGTTTTTGTAAAAGCAAAAATAAAACCGAATAAAATATTAAAATGTAAAGAAGAGTGTCAGAGAATTTTGATTTAAAAAATCCATTATGCATTAACTATAAATTTAAATTTCAAGAATATAACTGTTTTGAAAACACATGAAAATTAACCTCAACATTAATTTGCATACATGTAAAATCTTACCCAAATTTTGAGTGCTTTGAATACAACTATATTTGCTAAATCTTTTAGATCATCACTGTCAATTGAACACCAGTTATATGAAAATCTTGATCATAACAACATAATCACTCAAATTTTTATGGAATAACTATCTACTAATTTATAAATTACATATATTTATTTATTTCTCATCCATACGTCATTTGCCTATAAACCCTGTGCCCATACATGCATAATTATCAAGTTGTTTCTGATATTTTTTCTCACTATTATGTAAAAGTATAACTTTACTCATATTTTTCTATTTTGTCATAAATTATATTTGTCAGAATATACATTTTATTTAACAGTTAGCTTGATTTATTACTTTTAAATACATGGATTCACAGTATATTGTGCCTCATTTATACTTCTTGCAATGGATGCTATATATTTAGGGGTGGGCCCACTCTTTCCCCAAAGCATGTCAAAGTAGAGACTCAGAAATGAGAATGAAGTTTTTATTTGAACTAAATTGTACTGTACCTATATGTATGTGTGTCTGTGTTCATCAGGTATGAAATCTGCCAAAGATGACAGATGATGGTAATAGGGAGGAAGGAGGGATTCTAAAATAGTTTAACTCACTAGTTAGTAAATCAAAAACAAGCACTGTAGCAAACACATTTTATTTGTCACATCGGCAATGTCTAACTGTTCAATTAATTGGGCATATAATTCTGGAATTAATATTACATTAATTTTCACCCCATAATTAAGATAGATGTATTTTCAGATATAACTTTTCTATAGTTTTTCAAAGATGCCAAGAATATGGTTATAATAGGAAAACAATCATCTGATCTCAATGGGCAAGGAATTATTTTACAAATAAAATGTGAATGTTTGTGAAGATAGGTTTCCTCTCTTTCCCTAAAGAGTCAACATTTTTTATCATATGAAATAGAATGGGCTTATATATCATGCTCAAGAGTTTGTATGAATTTAAACATTTAGGGGAAAAAAAAGAAATGCTGAGTATAACTTATTTATCAAGGTAGGGCATTTTGTTCTACCCAGAGATGGCAATATGTACCCAAAATACAAATACTGCATGATTCCACTTACATGAATTATCTAAAATGGTCATATTAATACAATCAAAGAGTGGAATAATGGTTATCAGGGGCTGGGTGAAGGGGAAAAACAATGGGCATAAGTTTTGGTTAAGCAAGATGAATAAGTTCTAGAGATCTGCTGTTCAACATTGTAAATACAGTCAACAATAAAGTATTGTACATATAAAAACTTCTTAAAAGGGTAGATCTCATGTTAAGTGATCTTACCAAAGTAAGTGATATGATGGGAAAACCCTGGATGTCTGGTAAAGATAAAGTACTGGCACCTGACATTATAGGTGTCTTGAAAAGATTTTCCTGAAATCCGAAAAATGAGTAAGAATACATTAGGCAATGGGTGGGAGGGAGTGTTTTGAGTATTCGAAGAGTAGGAACATCACATACAAATTCACTGAGATTAACAGAAGTTTCACAGGGAACGGGTGGTAAAAAGACCAGTGTGATTTTATCACAGGGATGGATGAGAACGTGGATGGCAAAGGAATGGACTGCAAATAAAAGCATAAGCTTGATATGAATACCCTTATTGATCTGAAGGATTTTATACTTTATCCAGAAGACAATGAAAAACAATTAAAATATTTTATTGAGAGAGTAATGTGATATTTTTTCTTTTTAAAAGATCCTTACGGCTTACTGTAGAAAGGAAACTACAAAGGTAGACATAGGGAGAACTGGTAGACCAAAGAACAGGCATAAGTCAGAGTAACTCAGAATAGGGAAGATTAGATAGACATGGAAAAGAGTGGCCACATTTGAAAGTATTTGAGGAGAAAATTTTGAAAGGAATTGTGGTACCTATATAGTGGATGAGCGTGAAGAAAGTGTCAAGAGGCATTCCAATTTTCCACCATGTTTAGCTGAAATTCCACTTTATTTCCTGCATATAATTATATAAGAATATAGACCTGGAAGACATACCTGAGTAAAAAAAGAAATAATTTTTAGAGGACAGAGCCATTAATTGAATATGGGCATGAATAAGTTGTATGGACTAGAGTCAAGAGTGAGAAGAAAATAATAGGTTTGGGCTGTTAACAGTTAGAGGTCAGGAGAAAGTGCCAAAACAAGACTGAAAAGTGGTCAGAGCATAAATAGATTGTGCAGAGTCGTAAAAGCACAGGAAATTAGGTGTTTTGATAAGAAAGGATGGTAAACAGTGTTAACTAAAGCTGAGGGGTCAAGTAAAATGGATGCGAAAATGCCCATTGGAATTAGAGACCCTAGGAAAGTCATTAATATAGAGTGACGAAGATTAAAAACCAGCCTCCTGTGGATTAAATAGAACTGTACCTCTGATTCCTTCTGAACAGAAGCTAAAATTATGAATCTATTAAAATCAGGCTAACATTTGACTTTGTGAGTCAGTATCAGCGATGGAATTAGCAACATGAATATGTCTAGAGATTTCTAGGCAGATGAGGCTAAATCTAAAGAGATGCAGCATCCAAAAAAAAAATTTTTTTTTTGATGTAGTGATTCACTGGCCAAGAAAAAGTTGAAGAAATTAAATATTGAAGAAATTAAGGCAGGAGTAAAAATATGAGACAAGTGGAGATTTTTTCTCAACTCTTCTGTTTGAACTCATTATATCATCTGTACATTCTTTGATTTAATTGTATGCGTGACATTTTTCTTTCTCCATGAGTTTTTTGGGAGAGCTATCTACATAATGAAAATTAGCGGGTATGTATGAGAAATCACTTCTGTGTGGGGTCGAAGAAAAGTGCAAGGCACTGGCTTTGTTCTCAAGAAGCTTACATACACAGATGCATATATAAAGCTTTCAAAGACCCTAGGCAAAACAAGGAATATTATAAACAAATAAATGCATATGTTAATACATTTCTCAAGCCACAGATCAACACATGCCATAGGAGTTCAAAGAAATGATGGATTTTTCTAGGCCTAGCTCTAAACTTTCTCTCTTTGTCATTCCAATCAGTATACTGTTTCTTGGAAATCGTCCAGTTAAATTGTCATTGATCAAAATATGCACAGAAATGGGCAACATTACCATGCAACATTAAATCAACTTTAGAGTAAATTGTACATTTAATTCAAGGTATTTCATAAGTGCTGAATTTCTGACTGACAAAAGGGTTTTCTCTACTCCACTAACTTGAGACATCTTTCAAAATCTCATTCACCACTTTCACTGTATTTTTTCTCCATTCAAGTTTTTTCTTCCACTTATACAAACATTTCTATTTTCTCATAGATCCTTGTCATTTTTCTACATCTTGTTCTTTTCCTAGCATGCGCGCATTTGTGTATGTTAGTGCTCAACTACATATCAATTACATTAGGACATAAAGGTGGTATTTTAGTGATACATCAATAGAACAGCCATACATTTGTTAATGTATGTTGATCAAAAAAAAAAATGAACAAAGCAGTAATGTTATGTGTCTTTTAATGTTAAAGCTAGCAAAATTATTATGTGACCAAAGCATACATGATAAAAGTTTAAGTAGGTCCAGAATCCCATATCTGAAAGCTCTGAGGCCACATATATTTTAGAATTCAGAATTATTAAAATTTCAGAAAGATAATACAGGTATAAATTATATTATATAATATTCTTGGCAAGTTCTAGAGCAACACCGTCTAGTTTCATAAGTTGCTATTACCGAAGTTAAACAGTCACCCTACTTGGTATAAAAACCATAAACCATTTGTGTTTAGCTAGAGTCAAATCATACAGTAATATGTTAATAAGTGATATGGTGGATAAATACAAGCTATAAATATTCGCATACTATTTAATTTTTTAAAGTTTATATTTCTAGTTCTAAATTTAC
>CM052895.1:69808400-69854882 GCA_028534135.1 Potos flavus | reverse complement strand
CTTCCCTCTCACAATGTCCTCCATGTTTTTCCTTATGCTCCACACGTAAGTGAGACCATATGATAATTGACTTTCTCCGCTTGACTTATTTCACTCAACATAATCTCTTCCAGTTCAGTCCATGTTAAAATAAAAGTTGGGTATTCATCCTTTCTGATGGAGGCATAATATTCCATTGTATATATGCACCATATCTTCTTGATGCAGATGCAGTACAAAGAAGGGCCACATGTACCCCAATGTTCATAGCAGCAATGGCCACAATCGCCAAACTGTGGAAAGAGCCAAGATGCCCTTCAACAGATGAATGGATCAAGAAGATAGTTGGCTTGGGACGCCTGGGTGGCTCAGTTGGTTAAGCGGCTGCCTTCGGCTCAGGTCATGATCCCAGGGTCCTGGGATCGAGTCCCACATTGGGCTCCTTGCTCAGCAGGGAGCCTGCTTCTCCCTCTGCCTCTGCCTGCCTCTCTGCCTACTTGTGATCTCTCTCTCACTCTCTCTCTGACAAATAAATAAATAAATTCTTTAAAAAAAAAAAAAAGAAGATAGTTGGCTTTTAAAGAGAGATTTCAGTTTTGCCTTCCTCATTAAGTAGCCTTCTGTCTAAGCAGTGTCTGAGTAAACTGCTATAACTTCCTGCTGATTGCTAAATGGACCATGATCAAGGAAAGCAATTATTTGATCACATTTTTTTTTACTGTATTTTAGGGATTTTTCCTCCTGTGTTCATGAACATTGCTTTCCTCATGCTCATTTTTTCTTTTTTTTCCTAATGCTCATTATTTCAGCAATTTCTGCATCATCCATGGGATTGGACAACAGGTGCATGATTGTAAATACTCACCATTCATTCCCTCAATTTTCTCCAAGGGCTATGGTTTTTGTCAGTATCTTATCAGATTTGTCAATGTAATTTTCAGCCACTTCATGATTTGCAGAAACCTTTTGCTATAGGTTTTCATATATTTTACATAATGATGCTTTTTGAATTCTTGAATATGTGCATTTCTTTTTTAATTTTTAGTTATCTGTGTTATAATCTAGCTTACTTCATCACCAACAAATCAGTTAGCAATATAAGTTTACTTCACTGTCAAATCTACTTAATCAGTACCATCGGTCTTTATTTTTTGTTTGTTTATTTGTTGTTTGTTTTACTATAAGGTATTTTCCCATTTTTCTTTAGTTCTTGTAACCACTGTCAGGCTCCAGTGTAAAAACTTCAACAACTTAGTTTTCTGTTTCTTCAAAGCATATACTAAAGATTTAAAGTAATATGGGATTTTCTACATCACATTCCTCATGATACCACACGAAAATACCTTGAGGAAGCTAATGCAATAACATCATTTGTCAGATACTGAAACTAAATTTTGCTGTAATTTTTATTTTTGTTATTACCTATGGAATTATATTTAATACTTTTGAAATTTTCACTATTCAGTTTACCCCAGTGTCATAAAATACAAAACAATAAACCAAATATTGAGGAAAATAGATGTGTCACTACTAAGAATAACAAATTTCAACAGTTCAAATAAGATTTGGACACAAAATAAGTTTTATTGCCAAATTTCAAGAAGAAGGAGGAGGAAGAGAAGGGACTAGAAAAATAGAATTTAGATTTTTGAGCTTACTACGTTTTGAAGTTGTTCTGAAATATTGTTGATCTGTATTAATGTAAGATAGAAATTTTGGCATATGAGTTAAGGAAAAATTCCTTTCAGCAAATGAATACTCATGATTAATCTTAAAAGATAATAGATGTTAATAAAAGACAAATAATACTAGTTGTTTAATTCACTCCATTATGGTCATTAAAGTTGACATTATACATTTACATTCTTCTAGTTATAAGATTTTTCATTGATAATGAATATCTTTATGTATACAGAAATGCTAAGAAATTTTTATTTTATGTACTAAAAAATTTATCACTATATACCTATGTTAAAGAATGCATTTAGAGTTATAGATAGCAAGATGTTCAGTACTTCAGTACTGAATTCAGTACTCCTCAGAAACTGTTCATCTCACAGTCACTGACTTTTTTCAATATGGAAACATGTATTTTACATGCAAAGTATACCACAAACTGTAAATGGCTAGAGGCATGATATAGAAAATCTTAGATTTTTCTGCTTTGAGTATTTATACACAGTTTTCTCACTTTTAACACCGTTTGACTCTAGTCTTTATAGAATTGTAGCTGGAATGGTTTTCATTCACATTGCTAGGAAAGCAATAATTGAGGATATTAGGCAGTATATTTATACTACTAAACAAATTTTTATTCTATTCCTACCATGCCAGTCCCCGTTTTAGATATTCGTGACCCAGCAGTGAAGGAGTCAAACCTCCTGAACCATGAAGAATTAAATGAGTTAATATAATATGATGCTTAGACGAGTACCTGAAAGAGTAAGCACTTAATAATTATAGCCATTAATACTATAAGTGATGATTGTATTTTATTTTAAGCAACTCTTCTGGGAATTACATACTATAAATATATACAGCAACTATAATAGCATTTTATGTAGAGGTTGATACTTTGAAACAAACACAGCAGATTTAATAGGGTGGGGTGCACTTTAGTTAGAATAGTGAGAAAAAAATCCTTTTAGGAACTGACATGTAAACTAAAAACTAAATGAAGGGAAATAACTAGTACTACAGAATTCTGGGAAAAGAGTATTATAGGTAGAATAATATTTAATTGCAATGTGCACAAGGAAGGAGAGATTGGTATGCCTAAAGGCTTGAAAAAATGTAGCTGGCACATAGCACACCAGGAAGAAATAGGTAGGAAATGAAGTCAGAGATTTGTAGGTTATCATACCTCATGGAGGAGACTGAGTTTTATGCCAGTTGCAATGGGAAAGCAAGTTAAGGGTTTTACGAAGAATGATAATACCTGATTTGAAATTAAAACATCATGCTTGCTGCCCTTTGCTTATGTGTGTGGGAGGAAACCATAGTCTTGGTTAGACATAATGTTGGCTTGGGCCACTGTTTGCAGTGGAGATGATGGGTTCAGGACATATTATAGATGGAGCACTGATAGGATATGTTGGTGAATTATGTATAAGAGATGAGAGAAAGAGAGGAATTAAGAATGGGTTTTGAATAGATAATACTCTAGGAGAAACAGAATTGGTGAGTGAATGAACTTGTGTGTGTGTGTGTGTGTGTGTTGGGGGCAAGTGAGTGTGTGTGTGGGTAAATCATGACTCCTCTTTTGCTAACTATTCAAATAAGACAATGTTCTTTAAGTAGAAACCTATGTGATAAATTCCCTAGATTACATTTCCAGGGGGAAAAAAAAATCTACAACAGCCTGTTTGCTTTCTTTAATTTGTCACTGAGTTTATTAGTGCACAAAATATTTCCTCTTTCAAGTTGGCTACCTGAAAATGGAGAGAAAAATTTCATGCTTAATTATAATAAATGATTAATTTTAGGTACATAGTACATTGCTGTCTTTCCTCCTTCTAAATGGATTTTGAGCAAACTTTACATTTTAATTGGCTTGCTTCATATGTGTCTTAATAGTATACGTTACTTCACACTAGTTTGGAGACTAGTTACTCCATAAATCACAGATGAATACATAAGTATATGAGTGAATTAACAAATATCGGTTTCTTCTAACTCAGTCCATCAACAAATTTGAATCAATAACAACACCACATACAAAATGCACTAAATAAAAAGGTTAAAAGTATCTAGCACTTGAAATTAAGCAAAGCGCCAAATTTGACCTGGGAATCATAAATTTCTTCTCTTTCCTAAAGAATTAACATTTGAATAATTGAGCATATTTTTCTTACTGAATTGATGAAGTTGGTTAAATGTAGAAAGAGCCACAGTTTGCTTCAGAGACATCCATTTAATGTAAGCAAAGGGGCAAGAGATTGTTTTAATTCATATACAGACCAAGAAAAATCTTGTACACATGGTTTAAGAAGTACCACTTGAGAGTGTTAATTTACATATTCCTGTTCAATGGCTGAGTTAATGGAGAAACAATGCACGCATTTAGTTTTAGCCTTAAAAGAGATGTATAAAACTTACTTTACTCTGTTTCCAGAGAAGCTAATAATTCTGGCCTTTAAGTGCTTTACAAATACTGAACTCACTTGTTCTCTGTCAGCTCTGGAATGATAGCCTAGCTCCACACCTATTTCAAGGAAGACACTGATGGCTTCTGGCCCATTTCCTCTTCTTTTCAACACAAGACTGTGCAGCCAGAGTGCCCAGGGCAAGCAAGCCGCTGTTCCTCTGCAAACTAACTGTGTGCTTTTGGACAAACTGCTTGTCTTCTGAAGCTTCATTTCTCATTGACAACCTAACCATGATATAGTACATTTTTCTTACAATCATTGATAATAAATAAATCACTTAACATAGTTATTCAGAAAGAGCAAATGCTGAATTAAAATTAGCACTATCACAATACTGGTTTTGGTTTGTTTGTTTGCTTGCTTGTTTGTCTTTCACTTCTGGGCCCAATAACAGGAATGCTCCTGGGAAAAGCAAATGATGACAATTAATTCAAAGTGATTTTAGTAATTTCTTTGTGGAGACTCTCCCTCCAGCAGAGCAAACAGCAAAAACTCTTGACTCACACAATCAAGTCATAAAATCAGGAGTATTTAGAGGCCACCTAGGAAGTGACAGGCACAGTAGTGAATAAGCAGTAGCTGTATCTTCCTTATTTAGTTTTAGATCAGGGAAGATAAAACAGATATAAAATATTTGCTTGAGCAAGGAGACTAAGATGGAGAATATTGGGGAATGCATAACAATCACCAATGTCTTAAAAAATACATTAGCTGTGTTTCTGAAAGATAAATATAAATAAACTAAATCAAGAAAGAGGGGGAAAAAAAGATCAAAACAGGAGGAAGACCAAAGATAATATATAAAAAGCCAAAAGCATATGAAAAGCTCCTCAATATAACTAATCATTAGGGAAATACAAATCAAAACCACAATGAGAGATACCATCTCACATCCATCAACACCATAAAAAATAAGGAGTGCCAGGTGGCTCAGTTAAGCATCTGCTTCTTGGTTTTAGCTCAGGTCATGGTTTAATGGGTTGTGGGATCAAGCCTTGAGACTTGAGTTGGGCTCTGAGCTCAGTGGGGAGTCTGCTTGAAGATTCCCTTTGTCACTTCCCCCACTCACTCACTCTCTCGTTATCTCTCTTTCTAAAATAAATAAATAAATCTTTAAAAAAAAAAGTAAGGACAGAAAATAACAAGTGTTGTTAAGGATGTGGAGAAATTGGATCCTCTGTGGATGGTTGTTGAGATTATGAAATGGTGCGGCGGACTATGGAAAACAGTATGGAAGTTCTTCAAAAAATTGAAAGTAAGACTACCATATAATCCAGCAACCCCACTTCTGGGAATATATCCTAAAGAATTTAAGGTACAATCTTGAAGAAATACTTACACACCCATGTTCATAGTAATACTATTCACAATAACCAAGAGAAAGAAACAACACAAATGTCCACCCATGAATGAATGGATAAAGGTAAGAAGCATACGCATACAATGAAATATTATTTAGCCTTAAAAAGAAGGAAATTATGCCACATGCTATATTATGGATGTCCCTTGAGGACATTATGCTTAGCAAAATAAGCCAGTCAGAAAAAGACAATTCTATGATTTCACTTACATGTGGTATCTAAAGTAGTTAAATTTCTAGGAACAGAAAGTAAAATGCTGGCTATCCAAGGGCTTGCAAGAGGGGCAAAGGGGAGTCACTGTTTACTGGTTATAGAGTTACGGATTTGCAAGATGAAAAATTTCTGGAGGTGTTTTAACGACAATATAAAATACTTAACACTACAGAACTGGACATTTGTAAATAGTTAAGATGGTAAATTGTATGTTGTGTGTTTTTTACCACAACAAAAATGCAAACAGATAGAAAAATCCAAACAGGAGTGTTTCAATTAGTCCACAGAGGTGAGATAGATACCCTTTCCCAAAACTTACTCAGATGTTGAGACTGATGACACCATATGTGTGCTAGGAGGTTATGAAAAGGTTTGTTATTCACAGAATAATGAAGCTTTTTGGGGAGAGGAGGATAGATTCCAAAACGGGTCCAAGAATGGTATGAAATAACAGGAAAGAAAGCTAGCTTGATATTTTATGGCGGCTAGGGGGTGGGGGAGAGTGAGGGTTCCTGCATGTGGGTTGGAGCTTGTGTGGTCTGTATTTTCCTGCAGTACCAAAGGAGGGGCTATCTGAACTTTCTTAGCTTATCCAGATGTGAGGCGGAAGATGGGAAGGGGAGTAGTGGGGCTTGAAATTTATCAGTGGTCAAAAGTAAGGAATGGAGTCAGAGTGTTACAATTCATAATTGTTGCAGATTATTAGAATTCATGATGTTTGGCTGGTGACTGTAATATGCCATGTTTCATTTAATTATATTTGGGTTTATTTAAGTAGGCCACTACTATCCTTTATGATACTTGTAGCCTTGAGGCCATAAATGAGGTGAAATTTCTGTTGAATGCCTTGTTCATGAGCTTGTCGTTGTTGGTATTGTATTGTGGTTTTGTATTGTTATCTTGTATTGTGGCTTTATATATAAGGAAACATGTTTGACATTTCTTTACATTTAGGATGTATGTGAAGGGAGCTATTCCTAGAGTTCTTTACCCCAAAGTGGAAAAGCTTGGGTAAGAAATTGTTGCTATTGACTAGACCAGACAGTTAAATCATTGGCAATAGTTTAAGAGTTTGCAAAAATGTGCACATAGGGACTGTTGTTGGCCAGGGCATCCAGTGCTGAGATGACTGTCTGAATTTAACCAATTAAGCTGACTCTTGGGTCCCATCCTGGATCAGGTGCATCCTGGTTAATGAAAAGCAGTAGCTCCCCAAGGAGCTCCATCATGCATATGGTGGAGACACAGTTCTTAAATTATAGGAATGCCCTTTACTATACATTCAGTATGATCAGGACAGAGATGACCTCATCATCCAGCACCATGGTATCTGGCAAGGGACTGACTTCAGGAGAGGTCACCCCTTCCTGCAGGCAAAATATACCAGAGAATCCAGGCTTAGCTCTATCTTGTAGCAAGGAGAGCTTGGTGACCATGCCACACTTGCAGGTATTGCAAAGCATAATGGGCAGCTAGGTGTCAAGGATCATAGACTTAGGGCCCATGAGATCCACTATTTCCAGAAGAGTACAGTAGCACCCAGCAATTACCAGTCTAATGATGTATAGTGTGGGCTGAGGAGAGCAGTTTCTTGTACCAGAAGTTCATAGGCAATTTATGGCCACCATGAGTGGCCGAAAAATTCTAAGATGTATACTGAAGACTTTACAGGGAACAAACTTTGGGGACGTATTAATGGGAACATTGCTGTATTGCAACTTGGACAAATTCTAGAACCATTGTTATGGGGGGCCTCATTTCCAAGTGGGTCAATTTTTAAGCAATAACTAGCATAAGTAGGCTTATGTAAATCTTAAGTAAAAAATTAAGTAAAATGGAGAGAGATATTTCCTCCAGAATCTAAAAGACATCGGTTTTATTTTACTTTTATGGGTGCAAAGAGGGCCAGTAACTGTTTCTTTCTTTCTTTTTTTTTTTTTTTAAGATTTTATTTATTTATTTGACAGAGAGAGACACAGTGAGAAAGGGAACACAAGCAGGGGGAGTGGGAGAGGGAGAAGCAGGCTTCCCGCCGAGCAGGAAGCCCCATGCAGGGCTTGACCCCAGGACCCTGAGACCATGACCTGAGCTGAAGGCAGATGCTTAACCGACTGAGCCACCCAGGCGCCCCAGTAACTATTTCTTGACAACGTCAAGGATGGAGCAGCCTTTAATTACCAAATAATTTTCAGGAATTTAAGTGCAGTGACAGAGCCTTGTACTATGTGTGGAACAAGGATCCATCTCCTTTTTATGAGTTCCTTTGTATTTGTATATCCTGAATGATTGTCAAATGAATCTCCTCAGTGGAGGATATCTTCCATGTGATGTCAAACCTGTGTTCTTAGAGAAAGTCAGATATGGTTAAAATCTTTCCTGCAAAGATTGTATGTGATGGGAGGGCTACTGAGGTATTCGATGAGTAGCTAGGTAAAGGTGTATTGTGTTCCTTCAAAGAGAAATGCAAATTGTAGCTGCAAGCCTGTTGAAATAGGTACCAAATAGAACATATTAATCAAATCTATGAATGAAGTGTATTTTGTACCCTGAAGGGTATTACCTGTTGCTGATTAGGTGGCATCAATAATTTAAATAACTGACAAATAGATAGGGACACCAGTAGAGTCACATGCCAGGATCACTTTAATGAGGGTCTTATTTTCCATACTCATTCCTAAACACCAGTTATAACTTCTAATTTAGTTTGGGATGAATCTGTAATGGAGGCAAACTAGAACCCAGCAAATATAACACAGAAGAGTACAGATCAAAGTATAAGCTTGCCACCAGGCAGCAACACAACTCAAAGCATGCTAACAGCAAGCAGCAGAGGTAGTGAGCAAGACAGAGCAAGAGAATAGATTCCCCAGGGTGCATGGTCATTGCCCAGACTTGCTGTTCTCTTTGCCAGTAGTTGTGTCATTATCAGAATGGACTCAAAATCTGTTTTGAAACTAACAATGTAACACAAGTATTAGGGGGATTTAAGAACATTTATTACTCACATAACAAGGCTTTCTGGGGGAGAGCAGGATGGACTTCCCCACAGATCCAAGAATGGCATGGGGGAAAAGGGGCTGGCTTGGGGTTTAATGGTGTTTAGAAGATATGGCAGGGGTTAGGATTCCCATACATAGATCACCATTTGAGTGGTTTGAATTCCCCACAGCTGCCAAAGGAGAAAGTGTCCAGGCTCCCTTATCAATTTGCCCAGCTGTGGAGCTGAAGGGGAAGGAAAAGTGGTAGAAATTGAAAACTGTCAGTAATGGAGGATCAAAAACGAAGTCAGACTATTAAAAAGAGCATGATCAAGTCACTGAGGTCAGTGAGAACATAAAATTTTGAAGGAAATGAAAGTGTGGCTAAGTGTTAAAGAGCAAAGCTAGAAATCAAAAGGGAAGACTATGGTGAAATGTGTTAATTATCTTATGCACATTTTTGCGTATTTTTATAATAGCAAAAACATTTATTCTTTGTAATGAGAGTAACTGAAAGAAATCTATGTGAGAATGCATAAGAAAATATTTTGACTACTGTTGGGATATATTTCATACTAGCTTCATGAAAAAGTTATCTACTCTTCCCACTTTCTACATTGAAAGCTCCCATAGTATCCAGAGACAAAAAGAAGAGAAAATAAATGTGTTCCAGTCTAATCCTGCTAACTTGTAGTTTTTTTATTTTATATACTTTCTGTATAGTTTCTATTTAAATAATTCATATCAACAAATGGGATGTATTTTCTTGTAATATACACACACATAAAATTCTGAAATTTGCAAAGCTAGATGAACACAGCATTTTAGGTCAACTTAAAATATTTATTTCATAATAGTGACTACCATTTGTCTACACAATAGTTTTTCAAAGTCCTTTTGTACACATTATTGCATTTTGCCTACAAAATAATCTCATAAGGACAAATAATATATTGACAATTTGTGTATATGCATGTGTGTATACATACATGTATATGTTCTTTATGGTTCAGTTCATATGTAAAGCCAAAACACACATTTTATCCTGCTCAAAATTAGGTAACCAGAAATAAAATCTGTCTCCTAACTTGTGGTCTAACTCCTTCTTAATTATGAAACGTTTAAATTCAAGTATTAGAAAAAATTAACAGTTTAAATTGACATTATGTATGCATCAGAGTCCAGCCAAAAAACCAGAACCCACACTAGCAGAGATTTTAGCAGAGATTATTGAAAGCAGGATTTTGGTTATAAAGGTGTTAGGAAACTGTAGCCGGCAAAAAGATAACTGGGAGATAACACATAGCCAATGGTAGGGAACACTTACCATCCCTGGAAGGGGATAAAAGGGAGCTAAGCACTTGAAGGTGGGTCCAAAGAGGTGGAGCAGACCACCAAGGGCAGGATACTACCCAACTGCTGCTAACTCCTTTGAGGCATTGTGATAAAATTGGTCTGACAGTGGAGAGAATAATAGAATTGACAGTGGGAAGCAACTGCTTCTGCAGAAATTAAGAGCAGTTGGCTGAGTGACTCTACAGGCACAGTAGGCAAACAGGAAGGGAAGAGCCCTTGGTCTGCCTGCAGCTTTCAGATCTCCTTAAAGGGCCGCTGTTGGCAGAACCTAATAGGGAGTCAGCTAGTAAAGAGGGAAATGTAGTTTTCATAGTCAAGTCTCAACCCCAGCATTGTGGGTGAGTTTGGAGCTCGAGGATTCTAGCCTGATAACCGGTACAACATGGAAACTCAAAATATATTCAGTGTACTTATAATATGGTTGGCCTGAAATGATATGTTTAGGGAAAAGTCAACTATTTCATACTCACATAGAGAGACATATAGTGGATATATTTAAGGATGAGCAGTACCCTCTGGCCTCTTTTCTCTTTTCTCTTTGGGATTAGAGTAATTTTTGATCATCTACAACGCTGGTCCATATTACGAGAATGCTTTTCATTGAGTGCTAGACTCTCAATACTCTATAGGTCATTTCTCTAACTTTCTTTATGTAGATATTACTTCTAACTTGGTAGTGGTGACATATTAATTCAACAGGTATGTTTTGAACATCTACAATTTTGTGTTATCAGTGGCTAAAATAAAGTATTTAGATGTCCTAAAAACAGGATAGATTTGGAAAGCTCATTTCTCCTGGTATATAATAAAAATATGAAATAATGATATCTAAAATTTATAGGCATGCTAACTTAAAAGTAGATTTTATAATGAAATTCTGGACAAGTCGAAAATCTGAACTAATCATCTTTCTTTCTTTCTGTTCTTGCTTCTACTAGCCCCACTATACCAGGGACATGGGTGGCCATGTCATTACATGGATAACATAGGCTTTCATTCTCAGTAATCCAGCGTGGTACTAGAAGCACAGAGGTCAGCAAGATTTAGGGTTATTACACTTGCGGAGCTTATACAAGCCAGCTTCCAGATGATGATTCTCTCTTCCTGCTAAGTCCAAGCAAGCAAAGAAGTCTTGCTTGCTTTTAATGCCTCAAGACCATAAGGGGGATTTGTGCTGCCTGTACAGAAAAGAGCTCAGACTCTAAATTAAAGCATAACCCATCAATTTTAAACATGGTATATTTCAATGTCTTCCTTACCTACTACTTTAAAATCTGTAGTTTTAGGTAACAGATGTGAAATACGAGTTTACAAAAACCAGCTGTATATAATGGTATGAATTTTGTCTAGAAAAACTGTGTTATGACGTTTTTAAATGATCATCTACCTTTAGAAGCAGGAGGTTTCGTGCTGCACTTCCATGTGTGCCTTCCCAGTGCTTCCTCATTTCCATCATCTGGTCTGTGATAGATATTCACCCTGAGCAAATTTGTCCTAATAGAGGTAGTTCTACCCCTTTATAACTAAATAGATGGGACAGCAAGTGAGGATAAAATCAATGTTAATTTTCGGTGAATTGTGTTCATATGAAAATAACCAATGTTCCAGTTACAAGGAGACAGAAAAATAGAAAATAAAGGGAGACGTAAAGTTTCTGCTCAGCTTTTTTATTTGTTTATTTTGTTTCTATTACAAATAAACTCAATCTTCAATGATCTGTTCTGTATTCTTTCTCTGCCTAGTTTCACTATGTTGCAGTGGATTAAATAGAGAAAGAATAGCATCCATTGATATTTAGAGCTTCTGTTTTTAATTATGAAATATGCAGTGTTTCATATATATAATGCATATGTATACATGTATATGATATATGATATAGATGTAAAACATGTATATTTTTAAAATTTCCTGATGACCTGCCTGCTTTTACCTTTCTACTTATCTTTCCTTTCATCCTAATATTTGTGAATGCTGTGAAACTGTAGGGATAGTATTCAGGTATCAAAAGACTAGTTAAATCTCTACTCCTTTCCAAATCCAAGACTTCCATAGGGATATGTAATAAGCATAATAATCAGGATTAATTGTATACAATCCTCACTTCAATATGTAAGTAGGATCTCGGAAGACTTTCCTTCTACAGAAACAATTTTAAAAATGGTGCACAAGTCTCCAAAGTCTCTAATAGTACCTTATTTTAACTAATATCATGCATAAGTAATTAAGGGAATAATAATAGAAAACACACAGGGAAGCAATGTTTTCATTGAAAAAGGCATTCAGAGTTCAACTTATGGGCAACGTAATACCCCATCCACAAGAGGGGAGGCAGTAGATGGAGTCACTCTTTACCTTAGATGACCTACTTGAGACAATTTACTCATCTATAAATATGGGCAATGATATCATCTATATTAGAGTGTGAATGTGGGAAGTAAATGGGACAATATGTGTAAAGTGCTTAACACCAGGTTTGGCATTAAATGAGCTGGAGCTATCACCATGATGATGTCAGCACTTTGCCCTTTCCTCATGCCTTGGGAAATTAGAGATCAGACTTACTGTAGGAGCTCGTTCAGGTCCAAGACTGTGTAGATATGGGTTTTGGTGTGGTAATAAAATATGGCTGAAGACATGGGATTTAGGACTTTATGGTAGATAAGAAAGAGCATTAGACTTGAATCCAGGAAAATTAGACTTGAGTCTTTTTTTTTTTAAAGATTTTATTTATTTGACAGAAAGAGAGATCACAAGTAGGCAGAGAGGCAGGAAGAGAGAGAGGGGGAAGCAGGTTCCCCGCTGAGCAGAGAGCCCAATGCGGGGCTCGATCCCAGGACCCCGAGATCATGACCTGAGCCGAAGGCAGAGGCTTTAACCCACTGAGCCACCCAGGTGCCCCATAGACTTCAGTCTTGATGCACGAATGATTCATTCATCTGCAAGCTTTAATTCAACTACTTCATTTGAAAATAGGTGTAATAATATCCAGAGAAAAAGCACAGTAGATGTGATGTTCACATTATGCTTATAAAAATTATGTTAAACTATCAAAATTTTGTCGAGATGCCATGTTCTATTATGATTTTTACCACAAGTAATAGGATTATCATTTAGTTCAGAAACAGTTCCTTAATCAACCTTCTGTTTTCCTTACAGAGTCTCTGGAACAGACTTAACTGTTTTCCCTTAACTATCATGATCAAGATGATTAAATTAATTCTCATCTTAATGGATACATCATAGTCTTACAATGTTTAACCAACTTTTCAGTTTCTAAAACAAACAGAGCCCCAATGTTGCTCAGTCTCCTTTTCTTTTTTCTTTTCTTTTTTCTCTCCTTCTTTCATCCTTCTCTTCCTCCCTTCCCTTTCTTTCTTCCTCCCTTCCCTTTCTTTCTTCCTCCCTTCCTTTTCTTTCTTCCTTCCTTCCTTCCTTCCTTCCTTCCTTTCTTTCTTTCTTTCTTTCTTTCTTTCTTTCTTTCTTTCTTTCTTTCTTTCTTTCTTTCTTTCTTTCTTTTTTCTTTCCTTTCTTCTTTTAGGTTTTGTAGGTTATTATCTAATGTAAATAACAAGGTAACAGCTGAAATGTAGATAAAAGTAGTAGACATAAATAAGTATATTTACAGAAAAACAGATATGCTTTACTTAGGTCATTTAGGAAAAGACACCTTTTCATAGATCATAATTTGTTTTCAGAGAAGGAAGATTTATCCACATTCATAAAAGAATGACTGAGGCTTTTTTTTTTTTTTCAATAAGCTATAGCATAACAGTTGTGGTTCTTAAACAGAAGTCACTTTGGGAGGAAATGTAAGGCCACTAGGCTGGGGTTAGGATGCTGCCCTAAGGAACAGGCTTCTGAGACTAAAAATGAAAAATTAGAATGTGAGGAAGGATGTAGGGCTGCCTTAGATTATCCTTTTATTTTTCTCATCTGCTATAATATTCTAGCAATTGAGGTATTTCAAAGTAAATGCCCTTCTCACCATTTCAGCAGAGATTTGTCTGCTACTGGCCAATAATTAGAATCTTAAAGTTTGAGTTAGGAAAAGTCACAGGGGTCAACAAAGGCAGTTATTTCCAAATTTCCCTTAGCATAAGAGATATAAGGGAACTTGTTCCCTGGAGATTCTGATTCAAAATGTCTGTGGTGTGCCCCAGGAATTTATATTTTCAACAAATGCCTAGGTGATTCTTTTGATCTAGAAATTGTAAGAATACTCTCATGTTATTGCCTTGGAGCTAAAAACTTTAAGACAGCAGAGTAAACAAATGAATTGCAATATCTCATAAACTGAAAGGAGGCTGAAACCAGTTAGTGCCAGACTTGTGTTATGAATCGAGAACTCCTAACTTCAGACCAGAGCCCTTTTCTCTTTTAATTCAGGATCTGACTAATGTGAAACAACAGTGCATGTCTTTG
Source organism: Potos flavus (assembly GCA_028534135.1). Lineage (NCBI taxonomy): Eukaryota > Metazoa > Chordata > Mammalia > Carnivora > Procyonidae > Potos > Potos flavus. The sequence goes on along the minus strand of CM052895.1, from coordinate 69,840,425 downwards.
TATTATTTGGTATTCACCAGTGTACACCTCATAAGAACAATGCATGTCAAAATAAGAATTGTTTTTGTCTTTTGTACTCATGAAAAATAGAATAACCTACCCAAAACCCTTTAACAAATTTTCATTTGTGAGGTGAGCTAGGATTTAAAACCAGAACTTGACAAGTTTACAAGGACAGTTATAAACTGAAATAAGCTACTGAGTGAGGTAGCTCAGTAGATTCTACTGAGTAGAATCCTTTTCTCTAGGGATTGTTGTAATTTTTTGCTTTTGTTTTTTGTTTTTACATGCTATAGAACCAACAGGTAGTAGAAAAAACAAATTGACACATCTGGAAATGTACTTTAGCACTATAATTTTATAACTTACCAACGTTTTTCCTTTAGATTCCAACTTTACTTCATTTATAAGAAATGATTAATAATTATATGCAATTATATAGGACCTCTGAATGAATACAAGGAAATAACACAGGTACAGTATCTTAGATTTTAAATTAAACATGTCATTTACAACCAAGAATTGCTAAAAAATGAACAGAAATTTATCCACATCACATCTCACGCTTCTCTTCTTGTCATCAGTAGTCACAGGACAATTAGAAGAAAAACAAAGACATCAATAGTACAATAAGAAAAATATATACACAGATAATTAATAATATAAAAACACAGTTGTAAAGAGAATAATGCTATTTAATATTATGAGTAATCAGATATATGAAAATCAATCTTTTCATCTGATTTTCAGTTTTTAAAAAATTAAATTAATGATAAATTTCAGAATAATCACTGGGATGTACAAAAAGAACACACAGACATTATTGGGGAGTTAGTAAATATTAACAGGAAGACAATTTGGCAATTTGTAAAAAGTCTTCAAAATGTTAATAGTCTATAACATGGTAATTCCACTTTCAGAAGTTTTTCTAAAGAAATAATTAGACAATTTTCCTTTGAAATCATTTATTAATTTATTCTCTCAACAAATATTGAGTATCTGCTATGTGTCAGGCAGTGTTTTTGTCAATGGACATATATATATTTGAGCAAAATCAAGTACAGCTTATACTTTCAGGACACTTACAATCTAACAAGGAAGTTGAGAAACAACCAATAGTCACAAACAGATGCATAACTACAAATAGGAAAATTCTGTGAAGTTTAAGAACATAATGTTATCAGACACTTCTCTACTTCCCTTCAGGATTATTTCTTCTGAGAAAACAACATTTAAGCTAAGATTTAAAGAACAAAATATAAGTGAATTAGGCAAAGATAGTTTTGGAGAAGGAACAGTAATTCAAGGCCTGGGATTAGCAAAGCCGTATTCTATTCAAGAAATTGAAATACGATCTATATGGAGATAGAAGGTGTGAAGAGAAGGATGATGCTGGAATGGTAAATAGAATAAGATGGAACCCTGGCAAACCACCTTACAAATACCGTTATTTTATCTAAAGACAATGGAAATGCAGTAAGCAGACTTTGTAGGGAGTAACAGAATTTTTCACTTTTCTCTTGAAAATGTCTCTCCAGTTGCATTATAAAGAACAGATTATAGAGTCAAGAGAGATTGTAGAAAAACAGTTGGTGGGCAAAACCTGTCCTGTGTAGTAGAGGTGACTGGCTTATATCAAGGTAGTGCAGGGTAGCTGGAGAGAAATAAATAAACTCAAGCATTATGTAAGATGCAAAATCTTTAGGATTTGTTGTGGGTTGGATATGGGGAAGGAAGGAGGATTCTTTAGGAGTGACTCCAAGGCTTCCTGAATGACTGAAAGGACAGTAGACCAATCAGAAAAATGAGCGAATCATGTCTGGGGGCAGAGTTTTGGTAGATTGTAGGGGAGGAAATACCAAGAGTTTGATTTTGTGGCTGTTATGAAGGAGTTGGTTCTAAGAATTCTAAGTAACAACGTCAATAATTCACTTGAATATTCAGGACTAGAGTTCCAAGGAGAAATCTGAGATGAAGATACAAATATATGTTTACATGTATTTGATAATTATTAAAAGTATAATCATGAATAAGTTTCTCTGAAAATATGTAGGGTAAGGGGAAAAAAAAGAAGAGGAAAAGGAGGCCTAGGACCTTTGAGTTCTTTGAAGACTCTGACATAAACACTAGTGGAAGTTCTGCAGCAGAAACTGAGAATAACAGTTCTATCACTAAAGAGAAAACCAGGAAACACTGGGGATAGAGAAGCTAGTAGCCAATAGAAGGAGTTTCAAAGAGCATAAAGTAATCAATATTTGAACTAAGATTTTATAACTAATAAGATGAAGGCAAGGATTGCCTGGATTTAGTGAGCTAGAGCAATGACACTCTTCTGATAATGTAAAGGAGAGCCATGTTGGAGTGAGTTGAAGAATGAGTACATGTATGAGAGTGGAGGCACTGATGATTGAAACAGTACTAAAATAGAAGTTAGTCTTGTATTTGAAAAGGGATGTGGGGTTAAGGAAGGAGTTTTGGTTGTTGTTATTTTCTTTTCCATTTGTTTTGTTTTAAAATAAGAAAGATATGAAATAATTCAGAGATGGGGGAAGAAGGAAGCACTGATAATGAGATTTCCTAGGGAAATAAGAAGCATAGGCTCCACTGTGTCAAATAAATGTGCATCCTTTATGCTAACAGGATACTTGTACACTTAGTTCATTAAATTGAAGAATTTGTTTTGTTTTGTTTGTTTTTATTCTAAGGGAAAGTTAGAAGTTGCCTAGATGTTAAGCCAATATGGAGTTGATTAAATAAAGTATTGTATAAATATGAAATAAATCATAATTTGACCTTTAAAATCATCTATATTTTTATTTGTTTAACTGAAAATATCTTCACAGTAGTACTATTGTCCATGATTTTCTCTTTTTGCCTTATGCTTAGCAAAATGTTTTACATATACATAATGGATATTTAAAAAAAACCTGACTAAATAAGTAGAGAAATGCACTATATGGAGTAAAAATTCCAGTATACAATGGTTATGCAAGGAATATTGTACACCTGTTCTTAATTCTCTATAAGTCACTTAATATTGTACACCTGTTCTTAATTCTCTATAAGTCACTTAATTTTGATGCTAAACTCTTATTTCATGGGGACTTGTGAAAAATTCTGTCTCAGTGTCCACCTTGCTGTTTTGCTTCCAGGAAATTTACCAGAGTTTTAGGGAGGTACCTCTGCTTGTGGCAATGTTTATCTATGGGCTACCTATGTTCTGGCGTCTATGGCCCTTTCTAGCCTGTTATTTTGTCTCATGTGGTAAGTGAGAATCTTGGGCTGTAGCCCCAGGGTGTAGGATCTGGCCTCCTAGTGCATTAAGTATCCTTGCCCCCAAAGAATATCTTGACTCCTCTCAGGGTACCACCAGAGAGTTAGCACAGGCCCTATTGGCTTATATGACTCATGCCTATCTCTCTCATTTCCAGAAATGTTTAGCCAGTGAAGCACTTCCTCTTCTTTAATCCTCCTTCTTCTCAATGGTTTTGGGCTTTGGAAGCAAAAGATAGCTCTATAATAAAACTGCCCTAAATATAGAACATGCTACCTCTTAGGGTCCAAAAAAGTAATATCTCAAATATTATGTGGCCAAATATATTAATTTTGTGAAAAAGTCATGAGAATATGGGATGGATAGATAGATGGTGAAATAGAGAAATGGAAAGACTGATAAAGTCTCTGGTAGTGAGACACTGTGGGAATGTTTAAATTTTGTTGTTTTACTTGATTCATTTTCTTTTTCTATTATTTTTTAATGATGTTTTTCTAAGATATTATTTAATAAATAAAATAAATACTGGAAAAAGAAGAAATAAATTTAATATTCTATAAACATAAATAGTTTTCCTTTGAAAAGTGCAGCATTGCCTAGAGCTGATACATGGTAGAGTCCACTAACAACTCCAGCTTCTGAATGGCAAGGAATATAGGTATAAGAAATCCCTATTTCACGTTGGCTCTTATAAGCTATATGCAACTGTTGCCTTGGGGATACACTGTATTAATTACATGCTGTACTTTTGAGTATTTTTCTTTTCTAAATAGTCATATTGTATGTGTTACATACAGAATAACACCATATTTTTTTTCAATGGACTCCATCCTGCTTTGCATTTAAGTAGTTTTAGATATATTATGAAAAGGTCTCCGGTTACAGTTGGAGGACAGAGTTTAATAAATCACAGAGAAGGGAAATTTTATATGGGAAAAGGCATGTTCCATACCTTTGCCATTTCTAAAATTTATCATTTATCCATATAAGGACTTGTGCATGTTTATATCTCTTTTGAGCATATTCTTGAATTGACCAAGCTTTAGAAAGTATAGGCTCTACTCAGACTGCAATACCTGTTACTTGATCTTTCAGCATTTTCTTTCTTTTACTTTACTCTCTGAGAAGTGTGAGATTGGGAATGAGAATTCTGTTTTCTTCTTTTCCCCTTAAGTAATCATTTGCTTTGACTAAATTCCTCTCAGTAATACTGACAGGCATGCTGCCAAGAGCATTCACTGCTTATTGCTATTGACCCTGCTCTGCCGGACTCAAGGCTACACACCAAAGGAGGATATTCTGATCTCCTCCACAGAGAAAGCCAAAACAGAGTATGAAATGATAGCTACCTACTGTTACTTTGGTTTGATTCTAAGAATTATACATGACCCATCTTTAATCTTCTCTTTGTATAAATTTCTCCTTGCTCCTGAGGCCAATGAACTAGGAAGATGGGAGCAAAAGTAAAGCCTGTAAATACTTAAGGCCAATGACTCTGTCAAAACAAGATCACACCATAATGAGCGTTATGCATGCATTTGAGAAGACTATCTTTTATTCCCTTATGCCTTTTGGAAATTCAGTTCCAGGAAGTAGCTGTCAGCTATCAAGCCAAAACTTCAGTTTAAGGACTTTGGGCAGCTGCTACTAGGTACAGAAGCAGAAAAGAGAAGCTATAACTAGAAGAGCCAGGGACTCACAGAAGCTGAGCAAAAGACTAAAGCAGTGGATCCACAATACGCCAAAAACAAACAAACAAATAAACAAACAACAAAAAAAAAACAGATATCCAGAGGCAAATAAAAATTGAAGAACACCAAGAAATAGCAGTTTGGAAGTCATTGCTGCTGAGTAAAACTTCCAGGCACATGGATCCTGGGGGTCATACTAGAACGGAGCTCCTACAAATTGTGAGACCCACAACAGTGAAGGAAGAAGAGAAGATTTTAGACTTTGCTTGGAGTCACTATTCAATAAAAGTGAATTAAATTTTGATCACTTTATTTTTCTTTTAATTACCTTTCAAGACTTTTCCAAGAAAGAGCCTCAATTTAAATCTATATATTTCATAACTCTCCAGTAATTTATTTTTTATCGGAAGGAAACCTAGTCTCTGGTTTAGAGGCTTAAATGTTGTGCTTTTTGTTGTCTGTATTTTATATCACCTCCTAATATGGCAATAGTTCTGAGCTGATACTTAATATGGCAGAAGTCCTGAAGATGGCACTCAGATGACAGACATTTGGGACATATGGTTTTGAGTATGATGGCACACTCTTGCTTATACACCAGTTTCCTCCATCAATTAGAAGTTATGTCTATTTTCATAGAGGACTGAGAATACTGAACACACACATGTACACACGAACACATACAAATAGATGTTACTGTGAGGTGTGGGGATAAGGGACTCTACTTCCAACTTTTCTTCTTACCCAATAGTGGAATTTGAAATGAAACAGTAGCAGCAAACAATTGCAAATCACAAAAAACTGTCTAATGTTTTCAACTCCTCTGAGTTAAGGTGCCCACCTAAGTGATCCAGTTTCAGATTGTCAATGGCATTCCCCTTGGCTAATGATAATAGTGTTGGGTAACCACAATATTCTGATATCAGGAAGGACTGTAAGACTTAAACATACTCAAAACAATATTGTTTTATTCAGGGTTCAGACTAGAATTTTTTTTATGGAATTGAAGCATTTTATTTATTTATTTACTTATTTATTTTAATATAGTTGACACACAAGGTTACATTAGTTGCAGAAATACAAGATAGTGATTCAACAACTCTATATACATTATGGTTTAAATCTATGAATAAAGCAATATTCTTCTGTGATACCATGAAGCAGAAACAGGTTAGAATGCAGTCAACTGTCATACATCAGCCTATATTCTAATAATAAGAAAAGATCTGTGTTTTCTTTCATATTGGATAACATATTTAACTTTATATCTAGTAGTCCTGTCAATCTATACCCACTGTTTTATAACAACTGAAATGTAACATACATACAAAAAAGTGCATACCATAATAGTACAGTTCAAGGAACTTGCACAATCTAAACATGTTTATGAAACAAGCATCTCATCCCTACCTATTATGGTTACTACAGTCTCACAAGGTTAACTGATGTCCTGTCTTGTAATAGTGGAGATTAGTTTTCACACATTTTTAAAATTTATATAATGAGATAGTGCAGAATATACTATCTTATGCCCAATTTCTCACATTCAAAAACATGTTTTTGAGGTTCGACATTATGTTTATGAATGCAAATTGAAGATTGTTCATTTTTATGCTGCACATTATTTAGGAAACGATATTGAACCTCATTAAGAACAGAGAACTTCAAAATAAAACTACACTGAGATACTATTTTTATCTATCGGATTGGCAAAATTAAAAAAGTTGAACAATAGAATCTACTAGTGAGCCCATGTGATTAGATACTTTCAGACTTTACAGGTTGGAATGCAAATTGGTGTTCTGCTTATGAAAAGCACACACAATTACATGCATATTTAGCTTTTGATACAGTCCTCTCACTTCTAGGAATTTAACCTGCAGATACGCCTATCACGATATACATAAAAAATAAAAATATTATATTATTTAATGAAGAATTTTTTGTAACTGGAAAATATTGGAAATAATATGTTTATACATGGGAGGGTGCTTGAAAAGATTATAACAGATTTCCATAAGGAGAGCTACATAACTTAAAAAATAAAAGATAAAGAATTTTATGTACAGACTTGGAGTGATTTCCAAAATATATGTTAAGGTATGAAAATCAAAGCACAAAAAGTGTCTATATTACTTTTCTTTTTTGATTAAGAAGGAATGTAAAATTTAAAAAATACATAAATGTAGTACTTACTAATGCAAAAAAACCCATGGGACGAATATACTAGTTATTACTGAGATCAGTTAATATCAAATGATGATTGTAATGTCATGGAAAGGATAGAGAAATGGAGGAGGCATTCAGTTTTCCCACAATCTCACTAACACGTTATTTTTTATTTTTATTTTGTAATAGCCATCTTAACAGGTTTGAGGTGATTTGCTTTTCCCTGATTATTGGTGGTAATGACTATCTTTTCATATACCTGGTGCCCATTTGTATGTCTTCTTTGGAAATGTGTACTCAAGTCCTTTGCCCATTTTAAAGATCAGATGCCTTCCTTCCTTTCTTTCCTTTCCTCTTTCCTCCCTCCATTTCTCCCTCCCTCCCTCCCTCCCTTCCTTCTTTCCTATCTTTCTTTTTGAAAGAGAGTGTGCCAGCAGTGGGAAGGAGCAGAGGGAGAGGGAGAGAAAAAACCCTAAGCAGGCTCCACAGCCCAGCAAAGAGCCAATGCAGCGGGACCTTGAGATCATTACCTGAGCCAAAATCAAGAGTGGTCACCTAACTGACTATGTCACCCAGGCAGCCCACCCCATTTCTTTCATTCTTTGATTCTACTGTTAAGTTATAGAGGTTCCTTATATATTTTGGAAGTTTAACCCTTAAGGATAAATGGTTTGCAAATATTTTCTCGTTTCATAGGTTGACTTTCACTCTGTTTATTTATTGCTGTGCAAAAGTTTGTTAGTTTGATGGACTACCACTTATCTATTTTTGCTTTTGTTGCCTGTGCCTTTGGTGTTATGGCCAAGAAATTATTTCCAAGACCAAGATCAAGAAGTTTTCCCTTATGTTTGCTTCTAGGAGTTTTATAATTTCAGATCTTACCACACCTACATATACAAAGAGAGACACAAAGAAATTTTTGGAGGTGACAGTTATATTTAATATGGTAATGGTAACACGAGTACACAGTGTCCAAATTCACCAAATTGTGTACATTAATTATATGCATTGTTTTGTATGTTGGTTATATACCTCAGTAAAGCTGAAAAGAAAAAGAAATGATTTATAAATTTGTTAGTGGGGTGAAATGACACTTCTGAGTATGCTTTCTGGTAATGTTTCATTTTTTTTAAAGGTATAAGCAAAAATTGAAATGAAATTCCAACAAAAACAATTAAGTCATATTTCAAATAAATACTGTAACTTGCCTAAAGATTAAAGAAAAAAACTAGCCCAAACACAAATATAAATTAATATATAAAAAATTAGTAAATGAATAATAAATAAACCAATAAGCAAATAAACAAACAGGGAAAATAAGAAGCTCCTCTTTCTAGTATAAGGCGAAATAATAAATGTGGAAATAATGATCAAATTATAATGGCAACAATCGTTATAATAGGTTCAAGCAGGGATTATTAATAAACGATAATATGAATAAGTGAAAATTTGAGAATCAAGAGTTATTTATATGGTCTTAAAGTATTTCCATACATGTATTTATTAATTACAAAGGGAAAAATAAATGCATAATGAAGAAATATCACAGAAAACCACCCTAACCAAGAGAGCCAACTTAGTATTACCAATAATGGGAAAAATTGGCCTAACAGTCCACCTGATATTATTGCTGAGAAGACTACAACTTCATTCCTGTGATATCCTGGTCCAAACTGCATAATCTGAATCTAATCATAAGAAAACAACAGTGATCCCAAAGTGAGGAACATTTTACCAAATAACTGTCTTGTATCCTTCAAAAATACCAATATGCTGAAATTCAAGGACTGCAAATCTATTTCAGAATCAAGGAGTCTAAGGAATCAACTGGAGGCAATACAGAACCTAGAATTTTATTTTGTTTTATTTATTTATTTTTTAAATTTAATTTAATTTAATTTTGTTATTATTATTATTTTTTATTTTTAATTAACACATAATTAATTAGCACATAATGTATTATTTGCCCCAGGGTACATGTCTGTGGATCCTCAGGTTTACACATTTCACAGCACTTACCATAGCACATACCCTCCTCAATGTCCATAACCCAGCCACCCTATCCCTACCCGCCCCTACACCTCAGCCACCCTCAGTTTGTTTCATGAGTTTAGGAGTCTCTTATGGTTTGTCTCCTTCCTGATCCCATCTTGTTTCATTTTATTTTTAAAAGATTTATTTATTTCACAGAGGAGGGCAGGGGCGTTGGAGAGAGAAACTCAAGCAGACTCCATGCTGAGCATGGAGCCCTATGCGGGGCTCAATCTCACCACCCTGAGATCAGACCTGATCCGAAACCAAGTGAGGGATGCTCAACCAACTGCACCACCCTGGCACCCCTGGAATTTTTTTTTTTTTATAAAGAACATTACTGGGAAATGGATTAAATCTGAATATTATCAGCCAGTTAGAGAATCAAATCAATTACCTGACTTTTTATAATTTTACTATAGTTATATAAGAGAATGTCATTGATCCTTAGAAAAGGAAATTTAAGTATTTCAGATAAATGGATATCATGTCCGAAAATTATTGTCCAATGGTTGTGGGGAAAATAGGCATATATATCATATGTAGAGAATATAAATTATAAAATATCGACTACCATTGTACACACATGTATGTATATGTATATGCATATTATATGTTTATATACTTATATGTTATATTATATATGTACATATAATGCATGTATTACACATAATACAGATATATGAAAATTTGGGGTATTTGGGTGGTAAAACATATATAGAATTATATAGGATTTTTTTTTTTTTTGGTATTCTTGAACTTTTCTGTAAGTCTATAATTGTATCAAAATGAAAAGATAAAAATTAACAAAAAAAGTCCTGGCCAAGCAGACAACTTTTTAAAAGAGTGTCAAAGGATCAGGTGCCACTCCTTAGTAGAAAATGGAACTAGAAAATTCAAGGCTAGGAATGTAGGAAAGGTAGGGTTAGACAGGTACTTAGGAATCAGCTGCCATGGCAAACAGGCTAATTTGCCCAGTAGCATCCCTTACACCCAGAACTTTTTAAATTAGCCATGTATGCATGTACCAAAAAGTACACTCCTATACTTTAAAGTTGTGGACAGGAACTGGACAAAAAACTCCACTTTTCTTTGAAAATACTAGTGAACTTGACAACTTATCTCTATCCTTCAGCTCTATTGATGACTAGAAAGTGGACATTAGTTAATTGAGGCAGTCTTGTACATTCCTATTTTCAAATATAAATTTCCCTTCAGTAAAATAATCATGTGCCTTTTATAAACTTTTAATGGCTTTTATATAATAATGTACTTAAATTTGCAAGGTTTGCTTGACCTTCACTAGTATTTTAAAATGGACATAGAAATCTTTTCAGTGTTTTTACATAATTAGTACTTATTTAAAGCTGATATACAAGCTCAATTATTTAAAATACAAACAGGGTTTAATTAACAAATATGCTTGTATTAATTTAGAAATTAGGCTCAATTCAGTCTTCTATGGAAAACTTTGAAAGGAAATGGATTGTAGTCAAATATAGAAGATGTAAATATATTGGAGTTTCTTTGAAATATGTTACTTGATTTCAGTATTTCATTGTTAGTATTTAGAACTTGTGTATTGTGTGTAAAATACCTGTGTATTTTGCGAAGTTTAAAAATGTCACTTGACATTATCGCAGTTTATTTTTTTTCAGTAGGAAATATACAATAAGACATGGCTTAAACAGCCAAGCTGACCTTTAAATTAAAAAAAAAAAAAAAAACAGAAAGAAATCCGTGTTAGTGTTTTTGATTTGACAGACCTCAAAGACAAGTTAAACTTCCTGCTAACAGCTAGAGGGAAAAACAAAGTGTGGTGTTGGCTTACAATTATAACCTTTGCTGAAGAAAATGTTGACTCTGAAAACCAGTACAACAAACAAAGCTTTCACTTAGATATTCATAGCTATTATTTCTTATATCTGTGAATCAGTGGTGACAACAAATGATAAATATTCCAAAGTTCTACCAAAAATAAAAATTCTTTGTTTTATGGCTACAAAGAGCCTAAATAAAAAGACTTTCTTGACAGAAAATTTTTGCCATAGAAGGAATACTTTTTTTTTTTTATAAATCTAATTTGCTAAGGTTTAATGTAAGACTGCTGGCATCTAAGTGGAGGCATCTATATTCAAAAGATTCTTACTAAGTACCTACTATGTGCCAAAACTAATCTGAAAATATTTTATTGAAGACAAATTTTTTAATATTATGTCGGTGTCTTAGTGATCGGCTGTGCTAATATCTATGAAGAAAAGAGTGCATACAGAGTACAAAACAAATTATAAGATTTTAAAAAATGACAGGAAGAGAGTGTTAATTGCCAGAGCCAACAAATTATATCACCCCATTCTCTTCTCTTAGATTCTTATAGAAGCTAAAATAATCTGGAATATTTTATTTAATAATTTTTTGATTTAAATAGAAGCTGGTAGTCTACAGTAGGTCAATTTCTTAAAGCCACTTTCTTTTCTTTAGGAGAACAAGTTTTGCGTAGTTTATATGAGACCCAACAAACCTTTCTTATTCAATTGGATTAATGTGAGGATACAATTTTTCTATCATATTTCTTAATCTAAACATTATAATTTCACTGCATTGAGGATTAGCCTTGTATTGTATTATTTCTATTATATATAATGTATATGTATAATTATGTGTACTTTCAGTCTTTTTTTCTCTCTCTTAATTTTAATTAAAATAAATGTCATCAAGACTACCAAGAAGTTAAAGAGAAAGGAGTCCACTATAGTGTCTTCTATGAAATGAATGAGTGTGAAATTTATGTACCAAAATTACATGAATTTAGTTCAGTTCTTTAGTTGCAATAAGCAAATATTAAAAGACAGTTCATTTTATAATGCTTTCCTACTCTATTTTAAAATAATGTTTTAATTCTTTTGAAAACTAATGGATAACAATGCTTCATGAAATTTTTTGTTACTTAGGAATTTTAAATAATAGAATAAAAGGAAGAGAGAAAAAAATAGGAGAGAGAAAAATAGGATTTTGTGTATAGAAAACTATAATGTTTAGGGAAATTTTGATGAGTAAACATGGGAGCAAACTAAAAGAATCTTTGTTTTAAAAGCTGGCACTTAAAAATGGCTAAATGAAGCATCATTTTCTCTTTATCCTGTGGACAGCAGATAAATCAGAAGAAAATAAGACTCTCCTTCATGAAAGGATGAAGGTAACTCCAACCACACTGAATCAGTTAAAGCAAACTTTAAATTGGTTTTTGTTCACAAATGTCATGTCCACTGCATTTTGCCTTTGGTTTCCTTTCATTTGAAACCCTAGGAAACCTGAAACTCAAAATAAAATTCCTGCCCTTTGCTGAGCTCTGTGGGTTTGGAAACTTCTCTAGGGTTTAGTTCATTTTTTCATTCTTACCAACTGGCATAAGAATTAGACACGAAACCCAAATGAAACCACAAAAATTGGTCTCAAAACAGCCCTGGCTATCAAGAGAAAGCAAAATGTTAGGTTTATAGGTTCACTGAATGGTTCAGGGTTTTGGAAACTATTCACATTATACTTGGCCCTTTTTATCTCTATTCTCAACCCCAAACTTTGAAATCCCTCAAGATTTAAGGTTTCAGTTTTAGGCCAGAAGCTTGGATCTTAACAACAGAAATTTTCTTACATAGACACTCAAGGAAAGAGAATTGCATGTATTTGAATCTTATCAAAAGATAAATTTAAAATTTACATCACTAAGTTACTATGAAAACTTGTAAAATATAAACTAATCTCCTTGTTATGGCCTAAGATTGATGGAATATTGCTGACTCACTCACTAGATTACCCAAACTATGATGAGTGGTATACAGTGTGGGTACTTAGTAGTTAAGTAATTTAAGAAAACTAAAATACACTTAATGTTTTTTGGAACAGTTAGTTAAAATTTTAACTACAATATAAATAAAGTTTAATACTGCCTTGAAGAATAGGAACTAAACTCACATTTACATTGTCAGTGATTGTGGGAATAAATGAAAGTAGGCAAAAGCAAGTCATGTTTATCTTTTCTGCTTTGAAAATAATCTACCCACTTTCTTTTCTACCATCTCTGACCAGCGAAATGATGGTCATCTGCTGCTCTCATATCTGAGTTCCACTAATGTCTTCCCATTCAAACCTACGATATATGATATGATATACTTTGATACAAATATACTATGATACTTTTGATAAACCTATGATATACTTTGTCTAAAAACCAATGCCAAAACCAAACCCATAACAAAATATCTTGCATTGACTAGATGTCTTGTTAGGATTGAATTTGTATTGAATTTGGATCCTTTATTAACCTATAAACACAGAAACACACTACTTTTCTTAACAAATTTTAAGTGTACAAAACAGTATCACTAACTATCAGTCTCTATCCCTTTTAATGAACTTTTGGGAACTCCTAGCCAACTGTCTACTTATTTTACTTTGGCCAGAGCTGCATCAAATGGCAACTTTCTAGAGGAAAGTAGTCTGTGAGTACGAGCATTTATATATATATATATAGCCACATAAAAAAAGCCATATAAAGCCATATAAAAATTTAGCCATAAAAAAGGCATGTTTTTAGTAAAACAGAATAAAAGAACCAATACTGAATATTGAGCCACAACCAGCACTGTCTACTGATTTTTAAAAATTCAGCTGAGGGGTGCCTGGGTGGCTCAGTCAGTTAAGCATCTGCCTTCAGCTCAGGACATGATTCCAGGGTCCTGGGATGAGCCCTGCATTGGACTCCTTACTCAGCAGGAAATCTGCTTCTCCCAATCCCTCGGCTGTTCCCCCTGCTATTGGGTGCACTCTCTCTGTCTCAAATAAATAAATAAAATCAATTTTTTTAATTAATAAAATCCTTTTTTATTCATACATGTTTTACTTGACGCTAAACTGTGATCAGTAATGAATTAGCCAAAGAGGAATTTATAATTAAAATTATAATTATTTAGATCTGAACATTAATGTATCAATACATACAAAATGTAAGATGTATCAAAAGTAGCACACAAAGGAATATTTATAGTCCTAAATGCAAAATTAGAAAAAAATTAATGACCTGAGACTCCAAATCATGAAATAGGAAAAAGGGGGGGGACAGAAAAAGAAACAAAAGATGAAAAAAGTGGGAGGAAATAAATTATAGCAATTAGAGTATAAAATAACTAAATAGAAAATAAGAACTTAATAGAGAGGCTAAACAAAGCCAAAAGATAACTGATAGGGGGAGAAAAATGTAGGCATATGTGACAAAGAGAAATTTAAGTTGAAATTTTTAGGAATGAAAAAAAAAGAAACATTAGTGTTATGAAATGAATATTTGTTTCCCTGCAAATATTTTTATGGATTTTTGAAATATAATTGACATACAAAATTAGAAGATACTTAAGATGTATATCATGGAGAATTGATATAATATACACTGTGAAATACATTGTATTTGTATACATTGTATATAGGCATACCTCTAAGATATTGTGGGTTCCTTGGAGGTAATGCGCATTTGGTTATAGACCACTGCAATAAAGTGAATATTACAATAAAGAACGTCAGATAATTTTTTTGGTTTCCCAGAGCATATAAAAGTTATGTTTATATTATACTGTAGTCTAGTAGTGCGTAATAGCATTATATCTAAAAAACAATGTACATATACCTTAATTTAAAAAATACTTCATTGTTAAAATGCTAATCATTATCTGTGTTCTCAATGAGTCATAATCACTAATCATAAATCACCATAAAAATATAATGAGAAAGTTTGAAATATTGCAAAAATTACCAAATGTGAGACAGAGACATGAACAAATGCTTTTGGATAACTGACACCAATAGACTTGCTCAATGCAGGGTTTCCACAAAACTTCAATTTGGAAAAAAAAATTATCTGCAAAGCAAAATAAAGTAAAGTGCAATAAGACAAGATATGCCTCCATACACATATAAATTGTATCCTCCCCAAATATTCATATAAATTGGTATTTGGAGATGGGGCTTTTGGGAAGTAATTTTAGGACTAGATGAGGTCACAAAAGTGACACCCACGTGATGGGATTAGTCCCCTTATAAGAAGAGAAAGAAGAGATATGTCTCTCTGTTTAAAAGAAAAAAATATACGAGGACATATTCAAAAGGCAGCCATCTGCAAGCCAGAAAAAGGGCCCTCAAAGGGAAACTCAGCTGACACCTCTATCTTGGACTTCCAGTTTCCAGAACAGTAAGAAATCAATTTCGATAGGTTAAGTCACTCACTCTATGTTATTTTGTTATAATAACTCAAGCAGACTAATAAAAGTAAGTATTAAGTTACAAGAGAATAGTATAAACAACTAACTTCCAACTTCCAAAAGAAAACTCAGATGTAAAATAAACATTCCTAGAGGTATAAAAATTACCAAAATGGAGTCAAGAAAAAAAATCTACTGATAAAAACCATAATACTCAGATTTTTGTGGGAGAATTCTACAAAATTTTCCAGGAAGACAATTTCTTTCATATGCAGACAGTTTCACAAAACAGAAAAAGAAAAGAATCAAAACTTGGCAAGTACAGTAACAAAAAGTAAATTATAGGGTATAGTGTTTAGGAACATAAATGTGAAAAATACAGAATCAAAAGTTAGCCAAATTAATGAAACTATAGGGAAGAGAACAAAATCACACCAAGTAAATTTCATTAACGGAAAACATGGGTATAAGAAAACCTTTAAAGTAATTAACCTCATTAACTTAGGGTAAAAATCAAATGGGTATCTCAATAGACACAGAACAAAATATTTCCTAAAATTCGTATTTTTGACAGAAATTTTACTAAAATAAAAGTGAAATAAACTTATTGAATCTATTACAATTATCCATATAAAACACAAAAACATCATAATTAATGATAGTATCATTCATTTTAAGGCAGGGAAAACACAGAAAAGCTAGCTAACATTGGTACAAGATTATAATTGGCTTCAGCCAGTAAAACAATAATAGAAATGACATAGAAAAGTCATTTAGATATTGGAACAAAAATATGTCTTTGTAGATATCATGATCATATAGAAACTTTAAAACATCCTATAAAAAAATAATACGAAGACTGAAAGTTCAGCATGATTGTTGGATATAGTATGCAACATCAAAACACAGCTATTAAAAAAGTTTAAAATGTACTATTTGGGAACCTAATTCATAATATTAAAGTAAAAACTTAGGAGGTATTTCAGAATAATAATATGTGCTAGAACTTTATAGGGAAATCATAACATTTATTTTAATATATATACAAATATTAAACACCAAAAATTTTTAAAGGAGGTACATTCTACATGCATATGTGGGGAGATAATATATTAAAGATGTCAGTTCTCTCCAGAATTAATTTCTAATTCTTTGCAATTCTAATCAAATTCCAGTAGGATTCTTTTCAAAACTAGAGAATCTGATGCAGAAGTTTATATGTATGAATAAAAAGTCAAACACTGACAAACAATTCTGAAGAAGAAAACTATATTTGTGTGAGAAGAGGAGAGAGGCTCACCTGGTCTGTTTAATATTTTGACTTAGTGTAAAAATTTAATAACTGCAATTCCTGTAAAGGAATTTAAGAATTAAATATAACTGAGAGCTCAGAAGGAGATCCAAATCATATAAAAACGTGATATATGACAGAAATAGTACTGCGATTTTATGAGGAATGGGTATAATGGAAATATATTCAATACCTATCACTGATACCTGGACAACACAGATGAATAAATTGTTCTTATTTTACATAGTACTCCAAAACAAATTCCACATGAATTAATGAAATAAATGTGAAAAGCAAACCTTTAAAACACTTAAAAAACTTAGGAGTAACCAGCTAAATATAAGAGTTTAAAATATTAAAGTGTCTCCCCTATTACATAAAAAGATAAGCAATCTAATTAAAAGTTGGAAATAAATGTAAACACTCCATAAAAGTGGAGATCAATATATATATATGAGAAAATAGAATTCTTTAGTTATGAAGTATAATTCGCTTTTGTGTAAAGTTATATTTCCAAGGTCATGCAATTTTTGCAAGCTTGAGACCACACTTCAACTAACAAAATTTGAAAGAATCTCACTATGTGCAAAGGATGCCTGTAATTCCTATGGGCAATTGATAAATGGAAGCTTCATAAAAAGTGGATCACAGAAATAAAGTCTTTTGCAGTTGTACATTGAAATACTATCTAGTTATTAAAATTACTAAACCAAATTTAAGTGTAACAACCAGAATACATTTGGAATACATTTGGAATCTATTTGGAAATACAGAATACATTTGGAAAAATATATAAGAATAATCAAAAATATTTTGATTTTAAAATATTGCACGAAAATACTTACACTAAAATAGCATATCCAATTAGAACATATCCTATGTCCTTTAAATATGGTTATGTGTAAATTATTATTTGCATAATACATAAGTCATGCAAATGAATAATATATACCAACCTAAGTATAATAGTTTCCACTATGATTGGAAGAAGGAATGTGGGATGCATGAGTAGGTTTTATCTATATTCTCCATGTGGTTTTTTTAAAAATATTTTATTTATTTATTTATTTATTTATTTGAGAGAGAGAGAGAGGGTGCTAGCAGGGGGAGGGGCAAGAAGGGAGAGGGAGAGATCCCAAGCCGACTCCATGCCAAGAGTGGAGCTGCACATGGGATTTGAGCCCCCACCATTAGATCATGACCTGAACCAAAACCAAGAGTAGAATGCTCAACCAACTGAGACACCCAGGGACTCCTCTCCATGTGGTTAATAACAAAAAGTACAGTAAAACTATTACTGTTTTCAATTATAATAAAATAGTGAAGTTTTAAAAATGTAGATGTGAAGTACATAGGTCCTTAGTACATTATCTCTTGTATGTATGAAACATTTGCTAATTGAAATAGTTTTAAAATGTAATCATCTTATCAATAACAATTTCTCAATAGAAAATAGATCTATCTTACCAAGATGATTTTTTTAATGTAATGGCATTTCCTCATATATTACCCAATTATCATTCTGTGATCAATTGAAAATCAAATCAAAACCATTCCTAAAACATAGCTGTGATGGGAAATGTAAATCAAAACCATAATGAGATATCACCTAACATCTGTCAGAATGCCTAGAATCAAAAAGACAAGAAATAACAAATGTTGGTAAGATGTGAAGAAAAACGAACCCTTGCACACTATGGTAGGAATGTAATATGGTACAGCCACTGTGGAAAACAGTATGGAGATTCCTCAAAAAATAAAAAATAGAAATACCATATGATCCAGTAATTCCACTATTGGGTATTTACCCAAAGAAAATTAAAACACCAATTTGAAAAGATATATGCACCCCTATGTTTGTTTATTGCAGCATTACTTATAATAGCCAAGATATGAAAGCAAACTTTGTGCACCTAGATAGATAAATAAACAAAGAAGGTGTGATAGATAGATAGATATTATCTCAATGGACTCTTTCCTTCTCTCTCTCTCTCTCTGTGTGTGTGTGTGTGTGTGTATATATATATATATATATATATATATATATATAAATGAACTATTACTCAGCCCTAAAAAAGATGAGTTTTTGCCATTTATGAAAACATGGATGTACATAGAGGGTATTATGCTAAGTGAAATAAGAGAAAAACAAATATCATGATTTCACTTATATGTGGAATCTAAAAAAACAGAACAAGTGAACAAAATAAAAAAGCAGAATCAGACCTATAAATACAAAGAAGAAACTGATAGTTGCCAGAAGGTGGGCAAAACAGGTGAAAGGAAGTGGGAGAGACAGGCTTCCTGTTATGGAATGAATAAATCATGGGGATAAAAAGGACAGCATAGGAAATATAGTCAATGGTACTGTAATAGCATTGTATGGTGACAGATGGTAGCTACACTTGTGGTGAACGTAACATAAACCGATTGAATCACTATGCTGTACACCTGAAATTAATGTAATACTGTGTCAACTATGCTCAAATTTTTAACATAAATAAATAAGTAAATACAGCAGGAGGTGGTAAGAGACTTCCACTATTTATGTTAGGCTATCTGAGGAGCTGAGAAAGCAAATTAACAAATACATAATATTTTCCTGTGTGTTAAAATAAAAATGGTAAGTCAAAGAAAAAAACGTACCTATGATGATTAGTTTTACGTGTCAACTTGACTAGGCTATGCCCAGTTAATCCATCAAACACTCATCTTAATATTACTGTGAGGAATCCTGTAGTTGTGGTTAACATCTACAATCACCTAACTTTAAGGAAAGGAGATTATCCTCAATAATGTGGGTGGCCCCCATCCAGTCACTCAAAGGCTTTTAGAGCAAAACTGAGGTTTTCCTGAGGAAAAAGAAATTCTCCCTCAAGACAGCATGCAGCATTAGCTTCTGAGAGTTGCTAGCCTGAAGGAATGTCCTAGAGACTTCAAATTGGCCCCACAATTATGTAAGCCAGTTCTTTGAAATAAATTGTTTATGTGTGTCTGGGTATATTCTATTCTGTTTCCCTCAAGGCAGTGACCGATACATTCATAAATTGTGATTCCGTACCAGTTAATTCCTAAAGACATTCATAAGTGTTGTATAACTTTATTTTAATTTAGGTTCCTTTTAAGCAGTTTTGTGTGAGAGTGTGTGTGTGTACACATGTACATGTGCATATATGCATTTTTCTGTGTTTTAGAGACTTTCTGCTGATTTTGTTTTGTTTTGTTTTTTAAGATTTTATTTATTTATTTATTTCACAGAGAGAGAGAGAGAGAGATCGCAAGTAGGCAGAGAGGCAGGCAGAGAGAGAGGGAAGCAGACTCTCCGCTGAGCAGAGAGCCCGATGCGGGGCCTGATCCCAGGACCCTGAGATCATGACCTGAGCCAAAGGCAGAGGCTTTAACCCACTGAGCCACCCAGGCGCCCTTTTTTTTTTTGGTTTTTATCTCTACAGTTTCTTGTCTGTAAAAAACCTCAGGTTACCAACACGACATCATCCCTCACTTCTTTGTAGACAAAATCACAATTTGTTCAGGTTTACATTCCTAAGAAAATTTATCCATGCCCAGCTAAGGGGTAAATCTTATAAATCTGAGCCTATCGTGATAATATTATTTCTCTTTCCAGTGATTGATCAAAGGTTGAGCATATGACAAATTTCTGGACATTGATACACAATGATAGATCTTCTGGAAGGTCTGCAGGAAAGAGACCATTCCTTTTCTCCTTCTGCATATTGTGTCGTCAGGTAAAATGGCTGGAATTGCTGCAACTGTCATTCAACTATGATGAGACCTAATCTGAATTAAGCAAGCCTTTTGGGACATTTCACATTTTTTTCCTTTTCAGCTAATCTAGGCTAGATTTTTATGTTACTTGTAGCCTAAGTCACCCTAACATACATACTTTCATATCTTTCTTTAGAAATTGTGACAAAATATGTAACACTAACTACCAAGTCCACTGCATTTCAACTGACAGAGCAATTTAAGACTTGAACACTAAACACCAGAATATTACAGTATATTCAGTGAAACCTAATATCTTGGAAGACTCTTCAAAGACCCAGTTTAAGTGAATTTAACTAATGACACTTAATTGCAGATTTTTTGGGCTGGTTTCAGTCAATTGAAAGAATTATTAATGTGAAGTGCAAATGGATCTAAATTCAAAAAAGCATTCATTCCAATTCTATTCTCATAATACTAATAGAGTATAGACCAAACTTTGTTAACTACTGAAAATACTTCTCAAGCGTATCTGATTAATTGGGTGGACTGATAGAAATCTCTACTCGAAGAGCAGAATATTGCCTTATCAGATTGCTCACCTTTGATTCTTTTTCCAAATTAGAAGAATTTATAGAAGAATTACCTGAGAGACTATGCCACTAATAACCATTCATTTTCTTTTATGTACTGCCTGAAATAGGAATGTTAACTATTTTATATTTTTTAATGAAAATAGAATGTAATGCAGTCTGTACTCTCTCCTGCTATTGATCTGAACTAAATAGTAAAATGACAAAAATGGCAACAACAACTAAAATAACGTTTTAATCTCAAAGCTTTGTTTAAAGACCAATACGTACACAGATATCTCTATAAATCATGCCTGTCTTAATTCACCTACTTATTGCATATAAGTAATATGTCTTAATTCACCTTATTATATATAATATATATATTATATATAATATATATAATATATATATTATATATAAGTATATATACTTATTATAATATGTCTTAATTCACCTACTTATTGCATATATTTAGCAAACTATATATTTTCAATACTCAGTATGAAATGGAGTTTTCAACTGTTTGTATTTCACTCTGTGTTGTAGGATATTCTATATCTCACCTATGAGGTTTGCTTTTGTTTTTGCTTTTTTTTTTTTTTTAGTGTGCTACTTAGATAATAAAGAGGTTGACTGGACCCAGTATTCTGACAACTACAAAAAGGAAGGAGTCACTGGAAGTTAGAGTTCATTCAGGTCTTCCTCACTGATGGGGCTACATCTTAGGAGATCAGGGTCTTTCACTGGGGAGCAATAAAATGTCATTGGTTTCTCATATTGTCTCTTCTGTCACTTTATCCAGAGAAGAGTCCTGTAATCTTCTGCCTACATGAGAGTTAGTATGGGAAGGCATGGATCAGTTTTAGCCTGGTTCTCAAAATTTATGGGGCTGAGGTTCTTACCCCTCAGTTTGTCAATTTTCACCAAATCTTTTCAAAATGCTCCCAATCTCCACATTCCGCTCTGCCTTCCATCTCTATGGAATGAGAGAGGCCAGTTTCCTGACTACATATCCAGGAGAGGTGACCTAACTTCTCCTCTAACTTCTGACACAAACCTCTAGCTAATCTTCCTATGTTCACCCAATCCCTACATCCTGGCCTTCAGCAAAACCAGGAACCTCAAATTCCTGAGGATGTGTGCAGTTTTCTGATCTTAATGGTCTTGCTTTTCATTAGAATTCCTCTATCTTTACCCTGCTGAGACTTAGATGTTCTTCAGTCTGAAATATAGGTTACCGTCCATCCTCCATTTGTCTAATTTCTGGTCAACAGTTGTCTGACATTCTGTTCTCATTGTCTTTGTGGTCTTATAGCTTTTTAATAGTTCCACTGTTATTTCTGTGAGAAAGCAGGATGGAGTAAAAATAAATGCAGTGTATCAATCTTCCATATATAAATACAGGTACTCTATAAAATGGTATTGTCATATTGTCACACACTCTTATAATTTGCCTTATGTGTTCTTCTATGCTTTAGAATGATTACAAAAAAGAGAGGTGAATTAAATACATGTAAAATTTATAGCATTTGACATTTCACAAGGGTAATTTTAATTATATATTTACCAATTTACTTTGTGAAGTGAATTTGATATTTTTTAAATTTTAAAAATATTAAATGATATATATTAACATTAAAAACAATACAATATAACTGATGACATTAGTATTGAATAAACACAGAAGCATAAAAACTGCATTTTACTACTCTCTAATAAATCAGAATTTAACAACTTTCTTTTACCACACACAGGCAGTATGTTTTTACACCAGATCTGTTTTGAAAACTGAAAAAATGCACCTGCAAAATTTACGATCTTGTCTTCACTGATTTACTGACACTTGTCCTACTATGAGACACCATAATCTTTGAAAACTGGAATACTGTAAATTTAATGATATTCACAGGTTTTAATATTACAGTAAACACATAATTTGATCAGAAGACAAAAACTCTGGCATAAAACGCCCAAGAAAAACTGAGACTTTCTTGTATATATTGCTTTCTGGTCATTTTGACCCAAAGGGATCAGTAAGAATATTTCAGAAACAATGCCTCCTTATTTCAAAACCAAAATTCTGAATAGTCTTTTATGTCTGCTTTATAACCTAAGTATGTGATAATAATTACTGGGCATTTTCAGAGATTTTTAGCCTGGGTAGTTTTAGTATTATCCGATGCAACATGATAGATTCCAGTAACCCTTTGTGTGTTAATAGAGGGATTTCTGGCAGCATAACAAATGAAAGCCTGTGACTCAGAACTCCATAGGTTTTTTATAACACATGCGATTGAGAATCATTTTTGAATTTTTAACATCCCATGATAATCACCATTAACTTATGGTATTAAACATTTTTCCTGGACAGTTTTTATTGGGATGTTCAACTAAAAGTCTCATTGTTAGTTTGTCACTTAAAGTTGGGCATAGGAAAGAATGGCTCTTACAGTATTCATTGTGATTTAATAATATTAAATATATTGAATGTATTGAGCCATATTTGAGTATTGTAAACTTTTGTCTCTAAGTTAATCAGATTGCTATGTTTTTGAAGGGGCTGTAGTTAATTATTTTTATGCAGAATGGGTTATACTTTAATTCAAATATGTCTGATAAACTGACAGGAGAGGTGGAGAGGAATGAACTGAAACTCATATTTTTTATTATAACATGTTTATACCCTCAAACCTGTAGTGTAAAAGTAGAGAAGTCAGCATTTTGTTTATGCCAAATAATAATTCCTTGGACAGAGATAGCCTCATAGGCTTATATCTGAGAGTCACAGAAAGAGAACTATGAAGAGAAACTGTGGATAATTTTTTGTCTCTCTCTTTCAGAGTAGCTGTTTTCTTGTTTTAGCTAAGTTATCAAAGGCTTTGGTCTACCTTCCTTGACCCTAGCTTGCAGAATATGAGATGTGGTTTCCCAGAGGTTGAGAGACAATTTTCCATGTGACTCACATTGCTGCATGTCTTATGAACAGAAGCACTGACTGTGTTCTGGAATTTCTTTTGTAAATAGTGAACAGCCTTGGAAGACAGAGATATTGTCACCCTTTGGAGCAAAGAGCAAGTTTGCTTCTATCCTTGGAAGCTAGACATAATTTCACTCTCTGGATAGTTTGCTTGATATTCTCTGGAGTAAAAGACAGATATGCTTACTGTCCATAGCAATATTGCACGTACAGATATCGTTTTGTCTTCTTTACATTTCGGTGAGGAATTTGGGTTTGAGGAAACAGCACAGGAAAATGCTGTACTCTGACTGCTGTTATTACTGTGAGTGATAAACCATTCTTTGTCTCTGACTGAGGTGTCTTGTATCTTCTGTCAGTGTTCATTAAACTATCATAGATCAGCTTGTTAGCTTGCAAGTCAGGTAAAATCTCAGAATCTATAGTTTTCACAGAAGAAAACCTCCTATTTCCTTGTTTCAAATTTCCCCACGCACCTTTTCTCAATTTCTTACAAGATTTTGCTAAGTATCTTGCCCTCACTTGGTACTTCACCCTTTTGGAGATATTAAAAGAGATCTTGTTTAATTTGAAAAAATGTACAATTTCTGAAGATACATAATCTTTTAATTTAAGAGAACACTAACTTTAGAAAAGATAGTTTTGGTTAAAAATTATATTCATAAAACACTTTTTCACAAAAAAAGTTAATTGCATGTGGCTTTTCAAGTGTGTGAAAGCTGAGAATTTATTTTTACATCTCTTTTTCTTTGACCTTAAAACTATTTGGAGTCAAAAGTGCGTTACCACCCAATGCTAGAATTCACGCTCTCTCAGTAGGAACATTTGAGCATGAGAAACTACAGGTCAACCCCATTTCAACATGGCTTTTGTCAGCTCTACAGATCTAGTCAAATTCTAGCCTGACTCATCACAGGAATTCTATTTCAGATTTATACATCCTAAAGGGACATTATTGGCAGTGTGAAATGTTCTTCTTTCTGTTTCTAATAGAATTAAAGGCTTTTAAAAATCTGCTATGACTGCAAGTGACACTAATTTGATTGCTAGTTCTGATATGTGCTTTGGTGCATATTCATATTTATTACTTGCATTTAATGACTGCAGATGGATGGAAAAGTCACACAAGTCTGTGTCTTTCTCTCTAGGGAGCTAGTAAATGAAACTCTGATATCGAGCCTTGGGTATTAATATCTGGCAAATAACTTTGCTTATATTCTAATTTGAATTAATTATTTTCATTATAAATTGTGGTTTCTTTAATGTTAAAGTTTCAAGTTTTGGAATTTACATAAGATAAACTGCGTCATGAAGGCCAACCCTACTCTTTATGAAACTATGATGATCCCACCTATTGTACAGGCAATTGTAAGAAGTATATGCCTTTTTATTTATGGGGAAATAGACCTCATGGTGCCATCAGTATTACCATATATGCTTTTCAAAATAACAAAAATAACCTGGACACTCATTTGCTAGCTTATTGATTTGTAGGCAAATGATAGACTACAGAGTTGGTTTTAAAGTCTTTAAACCATCTGTTTTTGTTAAGTTTTAGAATTATATATTTCTTTGAAGGATTATAGTCAATGCTGTATAATTTCTACATTTTAAAGTTAAGGAAACTAAGGATAGAGAATGATGGTTTCTCAGCTCATAGGGGCACAATAGGGGATCTAATACTAAAACTCTGATTCAGAGTACTATATCAATAGCATCAGAATTACCACAGAAGTTTAAGTATAAATATTATATATATGTGTGTGTGTGTATAAATATACACACACACACATACACACATACTTTGTGTATATACACACTTGATATATATACACTTTATATTTATATATACTTTAAATATATTATATATATCACACACACACACACATCCATATTACTTGGGCCCATTCCAGGAAATTCTGTAATAACAAGCCTAGAATCAGTATCAGATGCTTCGGATGCATGGCTAGATTTGGAAACACTGCTCAACCTAATATTGCCTCCTTCAAGAGAGAGACATGTTCACCAACTAGATCATAACAAAAGAAAAAGGACTTCAAAAGGAAATGAATGCATCAAAAAAGCAAGGGCATGGGAAAGTCTTTAAATGAGGTGTGCACTTGTTGACAGTCATCTGTGTGGGCAATCTAACATATACCGAAAGTTTCCTAAAAATCTAGACATTTGTTATACCAGGCTTATATTTACCTGCTTCATTCAATGGTTATATTTTGGAGCATATATTGTCAGCAGATATATGGTGATGAATAAAGATACACACAGTATCTAGTATGTGGATATTTAAAAATAACTTTACATATATATGTATTATATATATAATTTTATTATATTATTAAAATTATAAATTATATTATGTTTCTATTAAATATATAAATATATTATATATAATATATTTATAGTATATATAAATTACATTACTAAAATTATATATATGTGTATATAATTTTAGAGATATTCTGAAGGACAGATGAAAGTAGAAAGCAAAATAGAATTCAGAGTATGGCAGATTTCCTGAGAATATGTTGATGATCTAAGGTCTAGAGGGTAAGTAGGAGAGCTAACAAAGTTTTTGGAAAAGTTCCTATGAAGGAAGCATTCTCGTCATATTCAAGGAACAAGAGTAAGTCGAATGGAGTGTGAATATGTTATGGATAAAGATGGGAAAGCACAAATGGGATGGATATCCATAGAAAAGTGATTGAGAGGAACAACAGAAAAAAAGATAAATAGCATTTATTTCTTTAGAGCATGTGCATTGAGCCTTGAGTATTTGCCAATACTTTGATCAATATTCTAGAGTATAAGATAATTAAAACAGTTCACCTTCTAATTTAGGTTAGATACATATTTGAAATAAATATGTGAACATAACTATAAAAACAATTGTTTTATATTTGGGTTTGATAGTTTGTTAGAATATGAAATGGCTTTCAAAGAAAAGTACATAAATTTGGCAATATATAAAGGACACTAAAACTTCAGTACACAAACTTTTTCTGAGTTGCTAGAGAGTAGTTTTTTGTCCTTAAGTATTCAGCATCCCTGTGTATCAGTTAGCATATACTAGCGGGAGAATGACAAGTACTGGTTAAATTAAATGGGGAATTGCTTACAGGGAGGATGGCAAAGAGAGGTTCTATTAAACTTACATTTCCAGACACTTGTATTACTAACGATACAGCTACAGTTTACTAGGTTCAATTATCATTGCAAATTGGCAAACAGCACTTGCCAGCCTTCTAATCATTCAATATATTCTTTCATGTTCAAGCACAGCTGACAGTTTAGTTGAATAGTTAATGTCAAAAATTTCTCCAATTATATCCACCCATACGTACAGAGCTGTTAGATGGCAAACAGGAAAAAAAAAACACGAAGTTTTGCATCTCTATTTCCTACTTTTCAAATAGTTAAAATGAGTGGTAGATTGCCTACATTGCTGGCTGAAATTTGGAAATATAAATTTAAGTAAAATTCTCTAACTGGACCTGTTTTCTTCCAAGTGCTGAAGTATGCAGGCTATAGTGAGATTTTCACATATTGCTCAAATTTGTAGGGCTTATTCCCTGGACAATTTATCAAAGGTCAAGATTACACTTTTGCCAATAAAAACAATGAAACTACATTTTGTGTACTTTGTAGACTCCTACTCCATACTTTACAGACAAGACCTGAATAATTCTCTCTATAGAAATAGACTATAAAGTGTTGCACAATTTTTATTCTTTCTCTTTGAGTAATCTTTTGTCTTTTCTGCCCTTCCTCATGTGAAACACATTATTTTTTAACAAATAAGTCATTGATATTGTTTGACAATCCATTGAATTATATGATCACCTAGTTTCCTGACAGAATTTAATTCAAACTATAGCTTTACTGCAGATAGGAAGAAATTCACACCAGAGGAGAAGCATGTTATGTTAGTAGATCACAACTATGATCACCAAAAAATGGCTGTGGAGGGAAATAATTTTGAAATCTTATGTTGGGTTAGGTCTCTTGTATATCCCTTCAGCTTGACAGAGAATTTGTATTTTTTTTTCTTTTCCTGAAGAAAATGCCAAATAGGAGACCTAGTAGGTTTTAACTTCTTCTTGGGAAGTGCTTTGTAGTATCTTTCTGGCTATGCAACTTGACCTTGTCATTGAGTGCCCTTCGTGGAATTCAACTTTCTTTATACAGGCTTAAAAATGCAGTTTTAGGGGCGCCTGGGTGGCTCAGTCATTAAGCGTCTGCCTTCGGCTCAGGTCATGGTCCCAGGGTCCTGGGATCGAGTCCCTCATTGGGCTCCCTGCTCGGTGGGAGGCCTGATTCTCCCTCTCCCACTCCCTCTGCTTGTGTTCCCTCTCTCGTTGTGTCTCTATCTGTCAAATAAATAAATAAAATCTTTAAAAAAAATGCAGTTTTATAAACTGAGGGTTGCTGCAGGAGGGGAGGTGGGTGGGGGATGGGGTAATTGGGTGATGGCATTAAGGAGGGCACTTGATGTAAAAAGTACTGGGTGTTGTATGCAAATGATGAATCACTAAATTCTACCCCTGAAACTAATAATACACTACATGTTAACTAAATTTAATTTAAATAATTTTTTAAAATGCAGTTTTAATTAGTTACATGAATTTTTTGGCTCATTTTATCTAATATACTAACATATTATCAAATATAAATAGAATTTAAGTATCTCTATCTAAAACATGAAGTAATTAGATACTGTTTTTTTTTTTTCTGCAACTTACCATCTTTTTCTTTGGGTGAAAACACGCTAACTAGTAAATTAAATACACTTTCTAACTTGCTGATTCATTTTTCAGGGTTAGAGGTGAATGCTCAATGATTTCTACCACAGTTAATATAAACATTGACCTGATCAAATGCAGAGATCCCTGTATACCATTAAATGGCCACAGATTTATCACTTCTGCCAAGGTTTTGCTCCCAGCATCTGATTAAAAAGCATAGGCCAATGTCTGCTTTTATCTACTTATTTTGATTTCCTATTTGGATCTCTTCACTGGCAGTGTTCCCATGACTCCTTGCTGTTTAGATGCTTTCTAGCATTTATTGCCTTGGTTTTTCTTTCAGCAGTACCATAGTTCAACTGCATGATATACTTACCTAAACAGGATAATCCACATCTTCATCATTCAACCATCCTAAATATGATTATAATACTGTGGCATAATGGGAAGGAAAGCATCACCAATGCCCCTAGGATTTTCAAGTTGGTATAGAATGCTAATAAAATGCACCATATGCAAATAAAATGCATCAAGTGAGCAAGAGTTTATTATTGAAATCTCTGCAAGGCATAGAAGTTTTGGTTTAAATGATGATGTTATCTAGAAGAATAGTCTTCTGGAGAAGTTAATGGAATTGAGTCCTTATTATTGGGATGTTCAAACTCACATGGGCACTCCTCTCACTCAAGCATTTATTAAAACAAATGACTTTTGCTTCCTAACGATCAGGTTGAATTTATACCTCCCTTAAATAAAGGAGAAAAAATTGATATACTAAGACTACAGGATCTTTGGATATAAATGATAGCATATTATGCTAATTTATTAATCTTATAATTTTTGATAAGAAAGGAGAGAGGAAATAGTAGAGAGTTATTGCTAAATAAAGGGTAGACAGATTGTTTCCTTCTATAGTCACCAAAAATATGCATTAAATATTCTCTGTATAATGTAACTCTGTGCCATTGATGTAGTTTCTCTATTTTTGTGTGATTTTGGAATATTTATTCACTATATTTTGTGATTAATATCCATATTCTATTTCAGAAGACTCAACAATTAAAAGAAAATTACCATAAATATAAAATTGTTATTTAATACTCAGTTATCTTGAATTCATTACTAGAAAATGTATTATGCATCCATAATATGAGAAAAATGGGGAAATTGAGTTCTATAACAAATTAACAATATTTTGGGATCTTCTGTTTGTACAATGTTTTGAAGTACTTATTCATAGTCTCTTTCTATGAAAATTTGAATTTGCAGCTGCTAAGTAAAAGAGTGCTGTTAAAATTACTTAATGAAGAGCATGGTGAATTCATTATAAATGCTATCATATGGAGTATGTTCTATTGTATAATGAAAGATAATTATGCTACTTTTTACATTAATGTGTTAGTGTATATGTGTAAATAATATAGAATTAGTAACATGTCCTTTTATATAATAGAATCTGGGAAATGGCCCCTTCTCCTTAGGTTACATTCAGTTTTACCTAGTCTTTCAAAGTACATATGGCCCAGATGGAAACTATGTATTTATTTAAAGTCAGCAAAAGAAAATGGACAGTTTTATGGTGTCATTTGAGAGATTTTCATTTTATTGAAGACAGAAATGACCTCAGTACCTCTTATAGTGTAAGAAAAATGAAAATCTCAAATAATATAGCATCTTGAGAATAGAGAAAATTTCTTCTTTGTAAATGGATATAGATATCTATGTATACATACATAGATATAGATATATACATACACATACATAGATATATATATGTGTGCACATACATAGGTATATATTTATACATGTAGTTAGTTTAGAGTCTCATTGCCTATGGGTCTCAATGGCATTATCACTATCAAAAAATTAGACAACTTTCTTTTAGATTTATTTTAGGATTCATCCCATGAGTTTTCCACATTATATTATGGAATATTAATAATTTATAATTAACTACCAATGATATATTTAAGGCAAAAAAGATTAGTAAGACTGAAAGCAATAGAGGCATATGATATACATATAAAAATGGGGATATAATGTTATGAATTATTATAATACAGGCTTTATTTTAGTTGAAGCATTTCTCATTTCAGGCAAACACTGAGATGTTTAAGATTAACAAAGACTCATCCAATTTGCATTGAGTTTGAATTAAGAGGTTGATATCTTAAAGCAGCATATCAGTAGACAGGATTTCCCAGGTCACATTTTCATAATCTCCATTTTTCATGGGATATCCACTTTTCACATCACGTACTAATTTCACACTTGGGACAGTCCTTTTTAATATCAGACCTAAATGTGATTATTATGTCTCAGAGTTCCTGGAATAAAAAAGGAGTTTATCCTTTATCCCTGCCACAACATAACGTTTGGTAATTAGTTAAATCCTAAATTTCACTCTATTTTTATTATTATATTTGGTTGGTTAATTTATCATTTGCTTTTCATATATTTTATCTGTTGCTGAATATTAGAGCTAAATTGTGTAAGAATAACAATAGGTAAATATATAGATAGAAAGACAGTAAGACAGGTAAATTGGAGTGGTATATATAATTATTGTTTCCCTTTCTTTGGGAAAGCTAGATGCCTCATTTTGAGTTTTCACAAATGGAAATAAAGGGCCTAGCCACTGGTCATTGGAAAGAACTCTGGAAAATCTAATAATTGAAATGTACTTGTTCTAGGCTAAGAAACTAAATCTTATGTTATTGTAAAACATGTATATTGCTTCAAAGACAAATATCTACAAATATTATTCCTTCTTTCTTTGACCTGAAGTGTGGCCAGACAGTGAGAAACAGTTTCCTTTCTCATATTTACACTCTGTAGACTCTTACTTTCTTGTGAAGATATTTTCTATTTTCCTTGATGAGGTAGTTACAAGACAGGCATAAGCTTCACCTCATTTCAGAAGAACCACTGTAAAAACAATGCAGAATGTGGTGTATGATCCTGAACAAATCCTTGATTGGGAAACACACTAACATTGGATTGCTATGCCTTTTTTTTTTTTTTTATTAACACATAATGTATTATTTGCCCCAGGGTACATGTCTGTGAATCATCAGGCTTAAACATTTCACAGCACTTACCATAGCACATACCCTCCCCAATGTCTATAACCCAGCCACCCTATCCCTACCCGCCCCTACCCCCCAGCCACCCTCAGTTTGTTTCGTGAGTTTAGGAATCTCTTATGGTTTGTCTCCTTCCTGATTCCATCTTGTTTCATTTCCCTCCCCCACCCCCCCCGACCACCCACCCTGCCTCTCGAATT
>CM052895.1:69734562-69807900 GCA_028534135.1 Potos flavus | reverse complement strand
GTTTTCCTATTAGATGACGGGGTGTAGACCTATTTTTATTGATTTTGAGGGGGGTTCTCTGTGCTTCCTGGATCTTGATGCTTGTTCCTTTTGCCAAATTAGGGAAATTCTTTACAATAATTTGTTCCAATATACCTTCCACCCCTCTCTCTCTTTCTTCTTCTTCTGTGATCCCAATTATTCTAATATTGTTGTGTCTTATGGTATCACTTATCTCTTGAATTCTCCCCTCGTGGTCCAGTAGTTGTTTGTTTCTTTTTCTCTGCTTCTTTATTCTCCGTCATTTGGTCTTCTATATCACTAATTCTCTCTTCTGCCTCCTTTATCCTAGCAGTAAGAGCCTCCATTTTTTATTGTACTTCATTAATAGCTTTTTTGATTTCAACTTGGTTAGATTTTAGTTCTTTTATTTCTCCCAAAAGGGATTTTATTTCTCCAGGTAGAGATTCTCCAATATCTTCCATGTTTTTTCGAGCCCAGCTAGCACCTTATAATTGTCATTTTGTTGTTTTTTTTTAAAGATTTTATTTATTTATTTGACAGAGAGAGATCACAAGTAGGCAGAGAGGCAGGCAGAGAGAGAGGGGGAAGCAGGCTCCCTGCTGAGCAGAGAGCCCGATGCGGGGCTCGATCCCAGGAGCCTGATATCATGACCTTAGCCGAAGGCAGAGGGTTTAACCCACTGAGCCACCCTGGCGCCCCCGTTAAACTCAGAGTTTAACCCACTGAGTTCAAAATTGTCATTTTGAACTCTATTTCTGATATATTACTAATATCCGTATTGATTAGGTCCCTAGCTGTTGGTACTGCCTCTTGTTCTTTTTTTTGTGGTGGGTTTTTCCGCCTTGTCATTTTATCAAGATATGAATAGGTGAATGAGAGAACAAAATACTAAAAGGGTAGCAAGGACCCCAGAAAAATCAAAATGGAGCCGAAACCAGGGGTTGAAGAAAAAAAGGGGGGGGGGAAAGTAATAAAAAAGAAATAAAATAAAATAAAAAAAGAGAAAAGAAAAATATATATATATATATATATTAGACTTGTGATTAGAACAGAGCCCCACACCTGATTTTGGGTGATTTTTGGTCTGTTAGAAGAAACTACCTGCCAAAATTTTAAAGAAAGAAAAACTTACAAATATACAAAAATAAGGGTAAACATTATGAAGGGATGGAATATGAGTGTAAAGATAAAAATTAAAAAAGTTTCTAAAAAAGGGATTGATAAGAAGTTGGTTGAAAAAAGAAAGGAAAAAAAGAATAAAAGAGGAAAGAATGTGATCAGGCTGGAAACTAGATCCAAGCCATGTGCTAGATTTAGGGTATATTTTGATCTATTAGAAGAAATTGTATCTCAAAATTTTAAAGAAAAGAAAAAAACTATACGTATACAAAAAAATAAGGTTAAATACAATGGGGGGATAAAATATGTATGTAACAGTGAAAATTAGAAAAGAGTTTTAAAAAGGTATTGATTAGATACTAGTTAAAAAAGTAGTTAAAATTGGAAAGAGGAAAAATAAAATAAAAAATACAATAAGAAAAAAATAAAATTTTAAAAAATTAACTCTGAAAGACTAAAGGATCATAGGAAAAAAAGCCATGAATTCTATTTATTGCTTTTTTATAACTGAGTTCCACAGTTTTCATTGATTGATGAACTTGGTCTTGGCTGGATATTCTTGCTGATCTTCTGGGGGAGCAGCCTGTTGCCATGATTCTCAAATGTCTTTGCCCAAGGCGGAATTGCACCGCCCTTGCCAGGGGCCAGGCTAGGTAATCTGCTCAGGTTTGCTCTCAGGAGCTTTTGTTCCCTGAACACTTGCCGTACAGCTTGGAGGAGGGGAATGAAAATGGCAGCCTCCCAGTCTCCGGCCTGTAGGAGCCAAGAGCTCAGGGCCCCACTCCTCAGTGCGCCCTCAGGGAAAAGCAGTCAATCACTCCCGTCTCCCTGGTCTCCAGCCGCACTCCAAGCTCACCCGGCCTGTGACCGAGTGTTTCTGTCTCTGTTGCACGGCCGTTTGGAGGCTCCAAACCCAGCAGGTTCCTGTAGCGAACTACCGCGCCGCTCCTCCTGGAGGCGGAAGGAGGGGGTCTCTCCGGATCTGCCCCCTGTGGGGTCCCTGCTGGAAGAGCAGTGGCCTGACTGTGTCTCGGATCATGGTTCAAGGTAAGCCCGAGCTGGTAGCCCACTGTTCGGCTCCGTCTCTGCTGTTGGCTTCCCCGTTCTGATCCCTGGGACCTCTGTCACCCTCAGACACCCCCGGTCTTTCTGTGACCCCACCAGTCCTGAAACCACGATGTCCCCATGAGGGCTCCACCCCCCGCCTAGCCTCTGGAGCGATGTCCCTCAGTGGAGCCAACTTCTCAAAGTTCCTATTTTGTGCTCTGCTGCTCTGTGGTCTATCTTCCCGTTGCCTTGGATTTACTTTTCCACATGTCCTACCTTCTGGAAAGTGGTCGATTTTCTGTTCCTAGAATTGCTGTTCTTCTTCTCTTCTATCTCCTGCTAAGTTTAGGTGTTTAGAGTGGTTTGATAACTATCTAGCTGAACTTCTGAGATCTGACACTATCTCAGCCCCCTACTCCTCTGCCATCTTGCTCCTCCAGTCGGATTGCTATGCCTTTAACCATGGTCCCAATAGATACAAGGGCAAGGCTACACCTCTGTTGGTAGGAGGTAAAGTTCCAGCTATAAGGAATGAACATTTGCATTGTTAGTCAACCTGGGAAATAATAGATCTTGCATAATTTGGATAGCAAAGTACCATTAACAATATGTTTCAAATCTAGTATAACCAACACAATCATGCTCATTTTAAATGTTAATTGTGGTCTTGTCTGCAACAATAGAATATATTAGCTGAGAAGCATTTTCATCTTTGCTATCAACAACATCATTTTATCATTACTATCATTGTACCCATTCTGTAGCAAGAAACCTCTGGAGTGGGGCTGGGAACATTTTAATTTGTAATGGGTACCTGGAGCTACTTATGTTCCTTAAAGTAGTTTAACCACTATTTAACCTAAATAGTGCTCATCTTCCAAGTTTCTGTTTCTATAGCTACCCAGTGTGGACTAAGAAATCAATTATCTGGGAGGATTCTGATGCAGGTGGTGAATGATCATTCTTAAGAAATATTGGAGGGGTGCCTGGGTGGCTCAGTCGGTAAAGCATCTGCCTTCAGCTCAAGTCATGATCAGGAAGTCCTGAGACAGAGCCCTGCATTGGGCTCCCTGCTCAGAAGGGAGCCTGCTTCTCTCTCTCTCTCCCTCTGCCCCTCCCCACTGTTTGTGTTCTCTCTCTTTCTCTCCCTCTCAAATAAGTAAATAATAAAAATCTTTTAAAAAAAAGTAATATTGGAATAAGTTGTAGGGCAACTGAGGTTTTTTTTCTTTCTTCCCCTTCCTTCCTTCCTTCCTTCCTTCCTTCCTTCCTTCCTTCCTTCCTTCTTTCCTTCCACTCTCACTCTCTTTCTTTGTGCTCCTGAATTCTGGACAATAAACACATGACTCACTTCAGTGGGAAACTAAGGATAATTTGTATCAGTCCTCTAGAGGAGTCTGGGAACTGTGTCAGAGATGCTACAAGTAGCAGTGTGTGTCCATGGCATGTTGCAGAAGGCACATCCAGTTGCAATTTGATGTTAAGGTCTACATTGTACATTCATCTTGTGATCCTTCCAGAGAAGACTGATACTAGTTTGGTTTGAGGAAGCTTAGTCTGGGATTTGGACAGAGTAGTGAATGTAAAGTCAAAGCTTGAAACCCATCTGCCAATAAAAGTCCACAAGTGGCCAAAGGATTAATGAGAGATTAAGAAGTAATAAGAGGATAGGATTTGTGGGTACTTTGTTGGGATCATTCTTCATTTCAGAAGAAAGATAACAAAATTGTGATGAAGGGCAAAGACAGATGATTTTCTGCAACCATTACTCTAAATGATAATAGCAATTCTTACTATTTTAAAGTTTATATACATTCTATTTAAAGTTATGTACAATTGATACTATATTTTCACATAGTTCATCTCATTTTGTTTCCACAGAACCTTTATGAGATAGGTTGGGCAGGAGTTGCCCACTTATTTTTTTAATGAAAAAATAGAAACCTAAATTATTTCCTCAACTTTCCTTCTTGGTCCTAAAACATCTTACTTTTCCTGTGAGTAGGTAGATATTAATAAAGAAGAAGTACTAGGAGTTATAGCCCTATAGTAAGTTTACATAGAGAAAGCTTGTGAAGTCATATTCATTTGATCAAGAGAGTGATATACAACATTTGTAAATTTGCAGAAGGAAAGATTGTTTAGTTTAGCATAGCCAGCTAAATTGAAAAATAACAGTATTTTCATTTTTAAGTCTATGAAGAACAATTATAGTATCTGGGAAATGAAAATGGTGATGAGACATTTAATATTGATTTTAATAATTCTAAACAGGATATGGGTTTGTAGCATCAAAGTACCTGTTTCCAAGTTTAGTAATAAACTAGCCTCAAAACTGTTCTTTTGCTTGCTTGTTATAGCCATTTTTTTTCATTTAGCCTTCTTATTATTGGGTAATAAACGATATGAATGTGAACATGAAATTGTCTTAGGCTGTAAAGTTGCACCAGATATTATGTGGACCAAAAGAAATTTCGTATACTACTAAGAGTGTACTATCTCTTTTCTTTCTATGATGCCACAAATGATTTCAATGAAAATGAGTCA
This sequence comes from Potos flavus, assembly GCA_028534135.1. Lineage (NCBI taxonomy): Eukaryota > Metazoa > Chordata > Mammalia > Carnivora > Procyonidae > Potos > Potos flavus. The sequence goes on along the minus strand of CM052895.1, from coordinate 69,803,184 downwards.
CAGTACCCAAGAAGAACTAGATATTGAACTTCATAAAAGTACAAGCAGAACTTACCGACAGGCAGTTCATCATGCTTCTACATTTAGGTATTAATTTCAATTTCAATCTTCCTGTAAAACAAAAAGGAAGAATTTTTTATTATGGAGTAATGGCCTTGCTGAAGTGACATAAATTATAGTTGAAGACATTAAAGTTACACACTAAAGGCTATTTCCCACTCTTTTACCCTATGTATTTCTTTCCAGTACTGTCTGGATTGCTTCTAAAAATAATCTAGGTTTTTACCAAACCAGGCTCTCTGCTTTCCATACAGGAAGGCCACAGTGTTCTTATACAAAGATTGTCAGAGCCGATTGTGTTATTTGGCCTCACTTGATGGGATACCACATTGAGAATAACCTTGAAGACCCTCTCACACTGATGCCACTATCATCTACGAATCTGAAAGCTGCTAAAGTCCTACTTTGGCAGCCAAAGACAAAGTCAAGTTACAGAGAAAATTATTAGACAAGTACAAATTTTTATTTCTTTTGTCTTGTCTTTCTTCTCCCCAACTTTATTTCCTAGATTTTATCTATATTCAGAGTTCCTTTAACACTACTACATATTTTATTGAGTGTAAATGATATCATAAGATCTATTTTAGCTGCAAGAGTTACAGTTCTGAATATGGCAATGTGGTTTTCTTCCAGGATATTTGGTAATTTGAGGGACACCAAAAGATAGACAATTATGAAATAAGATGATAGTACCGTAAAGTCAATGAGTGTAGAGTGCTTTCATATAAGGGCATCTTTAGCAAGTCTTACGGTTCACAGAAGTAAGTTCGTAGAATAAGTAACATGGAAGTTGAAGCTTGAAAGATGAGTTGGGGAATAAAAGTCGTCTGGAAGTTAAGAACAGCAGAAGTGCAGGATGCAGCTCTGGCAAAGTTTCAAATTTAAGGGATAATATGAATGTTTTAGGCATTGCAAACAATACTATTTTAATAAGAATATCATTTTTAAAAATGTCAGCTTCAAAGATATGAAAATAATATATACACATTAAAATTAAATAGTCCAAAATAATTTAGAATAGAAAATAAGTGTCCCTTAGAATACAAGCCATTGGTCTTATTCCCCAGACAGAAATCATCCACCACTTATTTTATGTCATTGCAGTCCATTTCAAAGTCTCTCCAGGCAATTGGGTATGCATACATAGATAGTACAAAGGTTTCTGTATCATTTTACATTAACAATATTTACACGGTTTATGTATCAATGTGTAGAATGTGCCTTATTCTTTTAAACCAGATAATATTTTTATTAGATATATTTACTAAATTGTTCCAAAAATTAGTTTTTACTTGCTTTAACAAACAATGTTGTAATTAATGTCAGTGGATAGAAAAATGAGTGGATCTATCTGCAAAACTTAATTTCAATTTTGGTATTACCAAAGGTCTTTCAAACTGTTATTCCAATTTAGTTAGAAAGTGTCAGAGTATCTGCTTCCACACTGTTCTAAAATTAATGATACTTAAGTCGAAAATTATAAAATTGCAGATATATACACTTTAAATTGTTGTATATTGGTTATTTCATATTTATAATATATGGTTATATATGTATAGGAATATATAACCAATATATAATATTGGTTATAATATTAATTATATTGAATATAATTAATATTATAATGTTTATATTTGCAAAATTTTAAGTCAATTAATTTTTAAATTTCTATAGTAAAGATAAATTAAAATATTTCCAAAACATTTTTTCTACATACCTTTCATATCCTTTGATTATTTTTCTATCAATTGTTTCCCTTTCTCTTATTAGGTTGCTCATTTTTATGATTTATGTAATTTATGGAAATCATTACTATCATAAATGCTGCCCTTTTTTTTTTTCCTGGCTTTTATTATACTTTTTTCAGAGTGAATTTTATTATAGAAGTGGTTAAAAATTTTTATAAACAAGATTGTTAGTCTGGAGTTTTATTTTAGGTTTAGAAAAGTCCCTCCCAATCCAAGATCTTGTGTGTGTGTGTGTGTGTGTGTGTGTGTGTGTGTGTGTGTGTGTATGTATGTGTGAATCCACTATATTCCTGTAGTACTTTTACGTTTTCATTCTTTTAAGTTTAGAATATTTATCCAGTTGAACTTCTTTTGTTATAATTGGTAGAGAATGGTTCATTTCATTTATTTCATAAAATTTAGAAAGTTATCATAACATCACTGAATAAACAATACATTTTTTCTACAGTGATTTGAATTGCAAGTTGAAAATACACATATTTGTTAGCGTTTTTATTCCCCCTGGTTTTCTATTATGATCTGCTGATCTTTTTGTCTGTTTATCCCTGTGACTACACATCATTTTAATTAGTGTATGTTTAATATGAATTTTGGAAAATTACCCAGTAAAACTTGTCTATGTGGTTTCTTCTGAAGTTTTTACACATTTCTCTTCACAGAACCAAGTTTTTATGTTAATTTGCATTTACAAACAAAAAAAATCTGTTATTTTTGAGGATACTTCTATCTATACACACATATGTGTGCATAGGGAGAATCGATGTCTTTATGATATGATGCTTTAAATCCAAAACAATCATATTTTTTTCATTTATGCAAATCTCCATTTAGATGTTTCCATAAAATGTAAATGTTTTATATAATTTTCTCACACTTTCTTTAAAAAAATCGTCCAGATTTTACATACATTAGCTTAAAAAACACAAAGCAGCTATGGCAATACCAAGAATGAGACCAAAGACGGCAGTCTCCTACCTCATACACTTGCCAGCAGTGTCAGCCTCCAGACACTTACAAGTATTTAGAAGCACTTCTTCTGTTGGTTTTCTGGTTGTTATCTTCATAGTATGCCTGTATTTCTCAATTAATCAATAGTTTAAGTGATTTAATAGTTCTCTTAATAGTTCTTCCAGATATCAAAGACAGTGGCTTATACTAAGTGAAATGCATTTTTTAATCTCCTTTTACCATTTATAGCACTACCTTTATATCAGTTATTAGTAACTCTGTAGTTTAAAAGTAGAATTCAAACTTTATTTCTTATGTCTCTTAATGAAGAAATTGATACCTCTGTGTTTCCTTCTTTGTCTGCTGCCTCCACATTTCTGTTAACTATGAAATAACATTGTATCGTCAGATTTGTAACATTTTCATTCTGTTTCACACAATCATTCTTGAAACTGTGGTATTCTGTTTAGACATTGATTCAAAAAATTAAAAATAAACTAATAAGGAATGTTTATAATATAATCTGAAGATGCCAAACTCCATCCAGAATTGAAAAAGAGAAAATCAGCCCAGACTGAAAAGAGAAAAAGTAATCCCTTCAGTCAGGATGGGGAGACAAGATAAAGTCTGTTGCAAACTGAAAACATTGTTTCTTTCACGTTCATGCAGCTGTTGTAAACTACTTTAGCAACACCTTTCTGAGTGACTACTTCTTTCTTACCAATGATGCCTCAGACATATTTTCATTTATTACTATAGATAACAAATAGCTAAATTGCCCTTAATTCATGACAGCACCCAATTCCTAGTTAATTGCCACTTCTCCTAATTCCACTTTGGGAAGAGCAGAATTCAGAATGGATCTTCCTTTTCTACCCTCTTCAAAAACATTCAGCACAAACTTAACTTTGCAAAAATTGTTTCCCTCCTCTTTTAGTTGATTAACATTTCAGGGTTCACTCTTCCCTTTGGTTGAGTGATATTCTACAGTTCTTTCTTGAGAGTTAATATATCTGATCCTATCTGACTGCTAGCTGGTTCTTGGTAGTCTGGCTGATTAAGCTTTAACAATTTGGAGATTTTAACAAGATTTGTTCAAGACTCTTAGAGTTATGGACCAGGACCCCTGACTAAATAACAATACATGTTTCTGAGCCCCTTTGTGCCCTCTGATGTGATTAAGTTTGGCATTGAACTTGAGCTTTTATAGCTTCACTGATACTTTCAGTGTTAGATTTATTTGTTTTAGGATGTGTGTGTGTGTGTGTGTGTGTGTGTGTGTGTTTAAAAGATTTATTTATTTATTTATTTATTTATTTATTTATTTATTTATTTATTTTAGGGAGAGAGAGAGTGCCTATGCAAGCATAAACAGGGAGAGGGGAAAGAGAATCCCAAGCAGACTCCCTACTGAGTGCAGAGCCTGCCCTAGAGAGACTTGGTCCCAGGACCCTGAGATCATGACCTGAGCTGAAACCACTTTACCTAAGCCCCTTAACTGAGGCACCCAGGCGCCCCTCAAGATATGTATTTTGATCATACTTTGGTGTCCTCTTGTGAATTTTGAATTTTAAGGTTTCGATTGCCTATATTTTCTTTCATATGTCTTGTATGTTACCTGTTAGAGGGAGTCTATAGGAAAGGGCTGGTCTATCATGATAAGCTTACTTTTAATTGGCCCAAGAGCTGAATTCAGAAAGTCTCTTCAGTCAGGCACCCAGTGGAAAAGCTTGCTCTAAGTCACCTTTTAAAAACACATAGGGTCTGTCCTCTGTGCACCTTTTTATGTCCCTAAAACATCTTTGTTTAGCTCAGGGTTTTGTCAGAACCTTGTCGATGGCATTTTTTTTTTTTTTTCAAAAACTGGATTGTACAGACAGGAAGTTATATAACAATCATTCTTACCCACTATACTTTTCTCATTGGGTCATCTCACACAGCCTGCCCATCCACTGGGTTGGAAGCCCATTTTTCTCATGTATACATACTATGCTAATTCATTCACTCTTCTCTCCAAATGGCACAATCCAATGAAGGACAATTTAACATCACTATGGCGACAGGAATTTGGGAAAGTTTTAGCATGGACAAGATTTTTCATTTATGGGGTGCCTTAAAATACAAAGACAATAAAAAATCTATCTGCTCTGGTATGATGAAACTTCTAAAGGCAATTAGTACTCTATTTCCCTAAAAGACTTCTGGCAAAAGTGTGGTGGTTTGAATTGCTTTCCTACAAAAGATATGTTCAAGTCCTAAACCCCAATACCTATGAATGTGGTCTTATTTGGAAATAGTCTTTCCACATGTAATCAGGTTAAGCTGAGTTTATACTGTGCCCTAAATCCAATGACCAGTATGTTTATAATGAAAGGAGAGGGAGGTTTGTATACAGAAACACAGAAGAGAAACACAGAGGGAAGAGACCATGTGAAGACAGAGGCAAAAAACCAGAGCAATGCGGCTCCGAAGCCAAGCAATGCCAAGGATTATTGGCAACTACTACAAATTAGAAGAAGAAAGGATTCTTTTGCCTCTGCTGACAGCTTAATTTTTGAATACTAGCCTCCAGAACTTTGACAAAAATTTCTCTTATTTTAAGCCACATGGTCTGTGGTAATGTTACAGAATCCCTAGGAAAATAATACAAAGGACAAATAAAAAATAAAAAAGGCTTGAGACTGCTTCTCTTAAGGATCCTTCTAAATTCTACTCCCCTTACTTTTATTGTTGCCTTTCTCCAATTCTTACCTTTCCTGACTTGTCAGTAATTCCCTATCCTTCTCCCAGATTCCATGGGTCATGCCTATTACCCACTGATGCTTTTTTCCTTTGATTTCTCCTTTGATCACGCCTGTAAAATCTATGCAACCAGAGTTTGTATTATACCTGTCTAAAGCCAAAACACCTCTCCCCATTTTTTTTTTCTGTTTCTCTTTTTTATCCTCACTCAGGAAATTTAAAAGGTAAATTGATCAGAAAAAAGCAATCTTTTTGTCATTATGTGAACACTCTAGGAATATCTAGTTCAGATAAGCAGTTAAAAATGTGTAAGAAAAAGTTAATTAACTGTGATGCTTTTGCTTTAAGAAATGTGAACAAGTAAATTTAAATAATAGCTTTTGTTACTATAGTTACAAGATAAGGAGAAAAAGGCTTTGGTTCAAGATAAAAGAGGAGCCTTCAAGAATGATTTAAAGGTTCTTTAAAATTTAGTTCATGAATAGCAGATTTGTAAACTGTATTTTTTGAAGTTTATGTAATATATCTGATAAATAGACAAAATTTTGAACTAATTGAAATGCGTGAGTAATCTTATTTTAAAGACACCTCTACATCACTATGGCTTATTATATGAAGTAACATTCTTGTTTAAATAAGACTGAATCTAAACTTCTCATAAATCAAGTTTCTAGATATATTATCATTCTTTCTAAAAGTTGTTTACAATTACAACCTATAAAATAGTATTTAGCTATATGATATTATGATGATGGATATCTTTCTAAGGTTTTTTAATGAAACCTTTGTTAAGGTATAATGATATGCAATAAACTGCACATATTTAAAGCATGCAGTTTGATTTGTTTGCACATACATATGCACTCATGAAGTCATCACACTATCAAGATAAAAAAAAGTAGTCATTTTCTCCAAAAGTTTTCTTATCCCCTATGCTAATTTCTCCCTCTTACCTCTCTATGCTCCACCCCCTCCTTCTCCAGGAAACTACTGGCCTGCTGTCACTATAGATTGGTTTGCATTTCTAGATTTTTATAAAAGTGGAATTTTACAATATGTTTGCTCTTTTGTCTGAATTTTATCATTCAGCATAATTACATGGAGATTCATCAATGTTATACTGTGTATCAATATTTTATTTCTTTCTGTTGCTGAATAGTATATCGTTATATGGATATCCTACAGTTTGTGCGTTGACTTTAATGGCAATTAAATGGTCACCTCTCTCAGGTGTCCTTGGTAGCTTTTCCTATAAACTAATAACTAGCTATTCAATATGCCTCAGAATATCTCCCCTAATCTTAGGTTCTGTCTTATTACAAGCTGACAGTATTATATATCCCAAAGAGCTCACATAATACGCAGTGCAATTGTCAGTAGCTATGAGCCATCTTTCCTCACCACCCTCCTAAATAATCTTTGCATACCCTAAAACTTGGACACCTACTTCTCTTCAGGTATTGGAAACAACACTAGAAAAAAAAGCTGTTCTTGCATCTTGATGTATAAGGACCTTATCAGGCACTGTTAACAACTGGCACATCATTGAATGTCCTACAGTATTATCTTTGGATTCATGTCTGTCAATTAAAAAATACTCAAATCACTGTTCCAAAAATCTTTCTTTATTAGAGATGACAAGCAGAGGGTTCTTAAGCAACCCCCCAACAAATACACACATATATTCCTACCCTTAAGCTTACAATCTTTAGAAGAAGGAACTAACTCCACCCAAGAATTTTGGATCAAGTAAATGACTGCAATGAGATGCAGGAATTTATATCAGATCTGTAGAACACGATCACAGATTGCTGTCTTAATCTTCATTGTTTTTTGCTTTTCTAGCTATCTTTTTCTTCTGGTTTAGAGCTTCTTTTAACCATGTTACTTATGGGACCTCGGTTCTTCTGGTGTAGAGCTACTTTTAACCATGTTACTTATAAGACCTCAATTCTTAATATTGTTTTTTACATCATTAGTTACCCCTTGGTATGAGTTAAACGTCTGTCTACAATTTGCTCATGATTTGACTAAAATGTAATAGTTAAACTGACTATTGGATTTCCTTGGATGCCATACAATATCCCTTGGTGCCAATTTCTTATAATAGATCAATTGGCTTCCTAAGTATTAAGATATTTTTTAGAAAACAAACATCACAATAATAATCCAGAGAAACAGAAATCTAATCACCCTATTAGGTCATACTTTCTCTTCACTGAAATAACACTCAGGGCTGTTTTGTGGCATTTAGCTTTTATAACTGGACTTCTACAGATATAGAATTTGAGGGAGTCCTAGGGAACACATTGCATATATTTGAAGGCTTACTTTTACAGACTATATAAGAAATGTGTAGTACATAGGCTCAGGCTTAAGTTTATTTAGTTTAGATCTACCTGATGGTCTATATTTGAAAAAAATCATCATTTAATGCCAAGGCACAGGTGATAAATTGCACCAAAGTGTTATAATTCTATTTGGCAAGCCCACAGGTTATTTTGGCCAAAGACAGGCTTTTAGGTGGCCCCTAATAACAGGTAACAGTATTCCAGCACAAAAGACTATTGGTTATTACCAACTTATCAGAAAAAATCTGTTATTTTGGTAGACTAATGCTTGCCTTCAGAAGAGTCTGTGATGATATTAAGCTCTGGTTTGTCCTTTTCCTTATCCTCTTTTCTATTCATGACCTTTTCTCACCATCAAACCCTGGTGACAACTGATCTCTTTAAATATTTACTTTTTCCAGAATTATATGTAAATGGAATCTATTGTTATTTTTGAGACTGGCTTCCGTCACCTAACATAATGTATCTGAGATCCATTTATGTTGTTTAAATCAGTCATCTGTTCCTTGTATTGCTGAGTGCTCCATTTATGAATGTAACTTGATAGGCTCTTTGCTCTAAAAACTCTAACCTTCCTTTAGCTCTGAGACATTGTCTTCTAATTTTACTTTCATCATTTCCTTCCTCTCTTTTGTTCTATTTTCTTCCTAGTACTCTTTCTCTTTTATGCTTAGTTTTCCTCAAATATTCGGCAAATCTGTGTTTTCCAACCACATGTAAGAATAAAAGCTTACTTAAATTTATATTAATAATTTTAAAAATACTAATAACTGATATAGGCTTCCTTTACCTCTCTTTACAATGTACAGAGATGCAGCATTTTCTTTTTAGATGTCACCTGGGTTAGATATTTCTTGCAGAAGAGGTGCAGGAGTACAAAAGAGGACCCAATAGGAGGGTCATTACATTAGAAACTCCCAGTTTCCCTCAGGAAAATTATTTAATTCCTATAGAGAAGAGTTCTCAGTTTTATGCCTGGATTTGGATACTGGGCTACCAAGTACTATTCATGCATGCAAGGGCAGAAAAAGTGATGGCTGGGATAGCTTCTCCATAGATAGTCCTTGAAGTAAGCATTCTTCTTCATTACCAGCTGCTCCGTCCCTTTGTACACGTGCTAGCAATTTCACTGCACATTTTTATTGGGAAACCTATTTTATCCCTGCTATGGCATTTTTCTCTTTGTCCTCCAGAAAATAGCTTCTTTAGTATTTGTTCATCTGTAAATGTTCTCATTTACTTACTATCTTCCAGAAATCTTCCAAGGTGCCTGGTCTTGGAGATCTCTGATCTATTCTCAACAATGTAGGATTTTTCTCTTTTCAACTCTTTGCATGTCATTCTTGAAGGACCCAAGCATTTATAAAATCTGATTACTGACAGAAAAGAAAGGAAATGCATACTGCCATACTGAAATATTTATGTATTCACTTCAGCTTTGTAATAAAAAATTTGTAGCTTAATTATTCTATGTGTAAACCATATGGCTACCATATAGTTACTAACTAAATGTGTATAGAAAGTATTTTCTTTCTGTATATTTATTTATAAATTATATATAGTTTATTATATGTAATCAACTATATTTAGACATGAACTATTTCACATTTTATTTTAATTGGTAGAATATTATAACTTGTATGGTTTCAATTATAAAGTATTGAATTATAACTAATTTCTTCCTAGTATATTCTTTTATGGGTTTCTTAAAAATAAGTTGTGTTCACTATAGTACTTTGAGTCAGCACAATTTATGTTGCATCATCATTGGAAAAAAAACAAATAATCTTATCTCTTATGTTTAACTTTTAACTAAATTTGGATCAGCATTTACAATGGTATCAAATGTCTCACCTCAGACAGAATAACCTTCCAAAAGCTTCACTTAGATTCCATGAGTTGGATGAACATAATCAAACCATCTTCAAGTGAACTGGGTTTCTATTTACGGGATCTCACAGTGTTGAAAAAGTGGCATAATGTAATTGTTTGTGAAGTCCTTCTGCCACTAATGGCATCAATGTATTAGTACCTAATGCTTCATCTATCATTCCTGAACAAGAAAATGTGGGATCAAAAACTAAATGAAAAGTGGTCAGAAGAGTAGTCTAACTGAAAAATCATGCTTTACAGAGGAATATGTATATGTGTATGTGTATATGTATATATGCATAAACATTCTCCAGATTTACACAGTAAAATGTTCATTTCAAACATATTTTTCCCAAAATAATCATAACTTTTCAAAGTAGAAGCTAATGTGTTTCCATCACATATATGTCGTTCGGTTCTCCTATTCAGTGATATCACTGTGGCCTCCATTGGGATAGTAAAGATTGACAAATGTTTTACGCAAGTTATATTTAATTTTTAGCTTTCTTAAGAAGTGGAAATTCATTAACTTTCATTAAACATGGACTCAATCCCTCACCCCCCTTTTGTAGTTTGTGGCTGCTGAAAGCAATTATTACACAATAAAATACAGTCAGTAGGTAGTAAAATAAAGAAATACTTGTACAATTATGACACACAATAAATGACAAAACTATTATGGCAAGAATATTTAGACTATTTTTAAACAGCTTTATTTAGGTATTTTTTGCATACCATAAACTTATTTTATTTTATTTATTTATTTATTTATTTTTATTTATTTTTTTTACCATAAACTTATTTTAAATGTCTCGGTGAGTTTCAGTGCATTTACAGAGTTGTGCAGTCATCACCACAATTTAATTTTGGAATATTTCCATCATTCCGAAAACAAACCACATTCCCAAATGCAGTCATTCTCTGTTCCTACCCCCAGGCCTGGGAAAATGCAAATCTATTCTTTATGGATTTGCCTTTTCTGAACCTTTCATGTAAACAGTATCGTACAGCATCTGTGGTTTCTGGCTTCTTTTGACAACGCTGCTTCAAGGTTCATCCATGTTGTAGCATGTATCAGTACTTTGTTCCTTCTTAAAAGTTCCTTCACAGGAACTTTTAGACTCTTGTGTTCCCAAACTTATTGCAATAACACCTAAGCTACAAACTCTCACAATTGACCTTGACCTTGAATATCCAACTAACTAGCTGCTTCACCTATCTCTCACAATACCATAACATATCCATAGCATATCTGGCACTTACACCAGTGGCTGGAAGAGGCAGCGGTGTCCGCTTCCCCCAGCACCCCTGGGACTGGAAGATGTTGGCTGTCAGAAAGTGTGAAGGATAATCCCAGGTCTTCTTCCAGGATTTCACCACGATTAAAGTAGGAACTCTGTTCCCTGTGTGTTGCATATACTTCTACACTATAGCAAATATAGGAGTAAAAAACAAGGCCTTCCTAACCTATTCCACTCTATTTTAATCCTGTTACTAATAAACATTGCTTTAAATGTAAAACTCTGGATTCTGTGACAAGAGACATAAACTGAGACTGTTGTACACCAACTATCGTGTGTGATCATCCTAAGCCCAGGGTTTTATTTCCAAATATAAGCATTCTGCACTTTTCTTGTCACAATGATTGTAATCATTGTCATTGCTGCTATATTTTTTGCATTTTCTATAATTACATAATGTGTGTATATTAAATGTTACTGATATTTGCATATTAATATTGCTACCTAACAACTACTGTATCCTCCTATTTTATCTGAAGAGGTTTTTGTTGTTTCTTTTGGATTTTCCCTGTATATAATCACGTCAGATGAAAGTAATGAATTCATCAATTCAGAGTAGGTATGGAGAGGAAACTGGGGAAACAGAAATCTATATTGTTCTACTAAAGAGAAAGGATAAAATGGGGAGGTATGAGGTAAATGGGAAATGTGGGTGATTTGGGGAAATGTTCTATAATTATGAGCACCAGCCTGCTGTCTTATGCCTCTCTTGTGAGATGATCTCATCGTCATATTTCAAAACATCTCAGGTCTGGCTCATAAAGCCAATATAAAAAAAAATTTGTCAAGTGCTAGGTAAAGAGCCAATCAAGGTATTATAATAATCTATTTCTGTCTAATTGTATAGCAAGAAGAAACAGAAGAAAGGAAAGAAATGGACATTGCCTTTGCACCCTGTTTGTCAATCAAAAGAAAAGCAAATGTGTTGACTGTGGTTAGAAAGCTATCACCGAACAAGGCAGCTTCAGGTTAGCATTAAACTTGGGACTCTGCAAATTATTTCTTGCAAGTCACAAAGAGATGTTAATGAGTATCATGGTGAGAAACCTCTATTGCTCATCATGTGGCTTCAAAGCTAACATTAATCCAGAGGCTGTGTGAATGCTGCTAACTAAATATAAAAGACTTTCTTTTCTTAATTTTCATCTTTTGGTATTTTCTATTTGGGACACAGCAACACAGTTTGCAGCCATGCAAACTATTTTGTATCAGGCAGGGGCTACAAGAGCAATAGGCTGAACATAGAGACAAGTAGAGTAAACAAACAAACAAGCAAGCAAAAACTAAGGGTTGGAAGATCTTCTGAATTAATTGTAATATAGGCAACAATTAGAAAGAAGAGAAATGCATCACATGACTTGAACATAGTGATAAAAATGAAATGAATGCACATTAAGGGGAGGATGGGCGAGAAGCTTCTTTATAAGAATATGGATCTCTCAAAATCGAAGGAAATTGGAAAGGGAAAAATTTTGTGCTATGTCAGCTGCAGGTCTATTTGCAAGAGAATTTGGTAGATCTTTGTGTTAATGCCCCTTATTTGTAGGACCCAACATGACCTCAAATTCACCCACATGAAAACCTGATTAGCATGGCCCATTTTATGGGTTTATCCATCTACGTTCAGAGTTTCACCCTATTCCAATCAGTCGTATCAATAAAATACCACAGAATGTTATCCCTTGCACACTGTGGGTGGAATAACATTTTAAAAAGCATTAAAATTGGTGAATAATGGATGGATTCTTCTGATACAGCCTATTTTACAGACTGTGTTCTATTTTGCAATCCAGTATCCATCTATAAGAATGGATCATAAGTAGTCTTATAGTAGGTTCTATTATCAGTCTGCAGGCATTCTTCACTAAGGAACACATGAAAGATTTTAACTCAATATGGCTAAAAATTTCTCTTGTGAATCAGTTAATACCTCAGGGCACTTATTACAATGTCCTTTGTCTTCCTACTTTGGAATTCTCAAATTCACTCTGTATAAGATTATGTGTTTAAGTCATGATTTCACTTAATTTTAGATATACAGAGGATCAATGGATGCATTCTTATAAGCAATCAAATAATAATAACAATAAAGCCAAAATTTTCAATCTACAACCCAAAATTTAACCACAGATTTCATTTGAGTAAATAACCCTGGAGGTTTTTCTATGCATTTTACATGTATATGAATGCACATAGAAATTTGTCTGAGGGTATCCATATTTTATCTATGTGATCATTTTATATATACATATATTTCTATTTCTACAGCATTATTTATATGCAGATTATATGCTTTAGAATTTTTCTATATTAGTGCCATTTTTCTGCCTCATTCTTTTTAACTCATACTGGTTCTACAGTATGGCTACAACATAATTTATCTAGCACTTTCTCTGGGAATACAAATTAAGATTGCTTTAACTTTATTAAAAATGTTGCCAAAATGAACATCCAAAATGAACATATATAATCTATACATATAAGAAATATTAGCAAAAGATATATATATCTTTTGCTAATATTTCTTTGAGGATCTTTCTGTCTCTGTCTCTTTCTCTGCCTTTTTCTCACTATATATTATTATATTATATATTTTTATTTATTTGAGAGAGGGAGAAAGGGAGCATGAGCAGGAGGTAGGAGGAGAGGCAGAAGGAGAAGCATACTCCCCACTGAGGAGGGAGCCCAATGTGGGTCTTGATCCCAGGACCCCGAGATCGTGACCTGAGCTGAAGGCAGATGCTTAATGGACTGAGCCACCCAGGTGCCCCTATTTTTATTATGTATTATATATATAAGAAAGAGAGAGAAGAGAGATGGAGAGACAGAGACAGAAAATTGGAGAATTGTTTACATAAAGATTATTTTTTAATTTTTTCCCAGATAATCTACCACAAAATTCCAGCAATTAGATGCCATTATGTTGTTACTGCTTCTAACTCAGTAATCCAAGCTTGTGATTAATGTTATTATAATGAGAGTCGAGTTTTGGTGAATGTCAGAAATTTCAGCTATGTCTTTGTAAAAATCATGATGTAGTAGCTCATATTTCCCAGATAGTTACCTACACTCTAAGAATAAAGGTGTATTTCCCCAGCTGTTATAATTTGATTGAAGAAGAATTCAGGTTAAAAAAATTTAGGTTAAAAATTCATAAATTTGAAGGCTGACAAGTTCCCAACTTTTGTTAACTATTCCCTGGAATTAGGTGAGGAAAGTAGTGCATAAACTCACAGAATTGTTGAAATTTTACTAAGACAGAAATTCATTAAATTGAATGAAAAATACTTATTCTGTATCTTCTTATAGTTTTATCATTTACTTGACAAAATTGCATACTGGAGATTAACATTTAAGATGGGGCATACGAGATTGACTAATGCAATCGAAAGGTAGTTTAACAGCTTGGAAAGATGAAAAAATATATTAATCTTTTATTTTCTGAAATCACAATTTTCTGAGGTAAGATAATAAATGTGGTTTTATTTCATATTTTTAAACTCACATTCTGATAACCTTCTGGTTAACTTTTGTGTGTCTAACAAAGGCTGTCACTTCCACTTCACATTGGAATCACTAAATTATGATGATTTCTCTAGAATAGTAGTTTTTATGTGAATAGAGACTGGAAATATTCAGCGATAACAGCAGAATCAGTTTTAGTATGACTTCCATCTCCTCTAGGTCAGAGGTTCAATAGAAAATGTCAGAGAGGATTCCTCATAAGATTTGTAAAAAGAAATATGGTCGAGCTTTTGAGACAATATAATCTGAATTTGATTACTATATATTTTTTCAAACCATATGATCTTGGTTAATTTACTCAACTGTTCTGTGCTTCAATTTTCCCTTCTGAAAACATGGGATAATAATACCATTATCCTCACAAAGGACTAAATATGCTATTTCATCAAGTAAATAGCTTAGCACGGTGCCTGGAATATTAAGCACCAGATAAGAATTTGTCTTCCTAACATTAGGAATTGCATAAAAATTCCATTTTTATCCAGCTAAAATAATTAAAAGTTTCCTTAACCAATTCTTATCCTTCTAAACTTGAAATTTTCATTGTGATACAAATCATCTTTACTTGTGCATAATATTTAACAAACTCCTGTTTAAACCACAGTTTGAGAACAGTGATCTCAGGATAGTGCTTAGGGATAGGTGCCCAATGACAAATGAAGCAAAACATAGGTA
Source organism: Potos flavus (assembly GCA_028534135.1). NCBI lineage: Eukaryota > Metazoa > Chordata > Mammalia > Carnivora > Procyonidae > Potos > Potos flavus. Next base: position 69,787,962 of record CM052895.1, on the reverse strand, counting down.
GGAATCATTGCACTTCTTGGATTCTTTTTATATTTTCTAGGAGTTTATGTGATATCAGACATTGAAGTGTATACAATTAAAGCACATGTAGGTGTGTGTCTATTTTTAACCTATGGAGAGGATCCTTTCACTTCTTACACCTGCATCCGTTGGTACACTATTGGAAAAGTTAATATTACACTTAAATACTTGTCCAGTGGCCTGCAAAATAACGTAACTTTTTGAACTTTTGCATTTGTTTCCTAGATAAGATTAGAAATGAGAAGGGCGAGAAGGAACTTTTTCCTTTTTGCTGCTGCCTCCAAATCTAACTTTCTATCTTTCATATAAAATTTGCCTTAAAAGTATGTTTTTTATAAATGTAAATATATATAGATATTGATAAGCACAACATTAATATTTTCTCATGTTATTCCAGATATAGAAGTATTGATATCAATATATATATATGATCATATTTTTGCTACAGAAACTCAAATGGTCATTGAAATATGTGTGTGTATGTATTTTATATATGTATACACACACACAGACACACATTTGGCCAAAAATAATGTAAATGATTTTTGGTTATTTTTTTGTTGTCTCATGAATATGTTTGATCTCTGATGAGCTTACTTTTTCTTTGATCATTGACTGAGTTACCACAGATACTGTGAATCAATCTATGTCCCAGTTACTGGTAAGTGGAAATGGCATCTCTTTTGCCTCACTGAATTGTCCAATATGGCTTGAAAAGGATAAAGTATAGAATTAGAATTATCTGTCTGACAATAAACATTTTCTAAAAACTTGATAGAATTCTTCTTTAGATATTTGATATGTATGTATGTAGGTTTTTTGTGATTTTTGTTTACATCTTCCCACCAATTCTTTATCTACTAACTTTGGTCTATTTCCTATTCTGAGAGTAATGTATTACTTTTAGAATTATCACTGCATTCACTTTTACATTAATTCTCTCTTGCAGGTTATTTTTAATTTCTTAATTTTATTTGATTACTATCCCAGTATGCAGTGTTTATGGCTCCAATTTAGTCTATGTAATATTTCCTGTTCGTGTCAGTATTAAACACTTATGTTTATATTGATATGTCAGAGGTTAATTCACATGCCTGGAGTCATAACAAAATGGCTGTGAATCCTGGTATTTAAATGTAGAGTGTGTGCATAAATGAGCCTTTTGAGATTCACAGTGGCAGTTGTGCAGTTAAGATAATGTCAAAGTTATATATTCCAAGCTTGTAAAGGATCTAAACAAATAATGTTGTTACCTATAGTCTGAACCTCATGTGGCAGGAGGTTTTTGTTGTTGTTGTTTTTTGTTTTTTATTTCTCTCAACAAGATATTCTCATACTCATTTTCAGATGAGACCATTAAGTATTAGAAATGTTAAGTAACTTTCCAAAGTCACATAGTTAAAAATTTGTCCGTATGGAAAGATTCTCTATTTTTTCTCTTTTAGTATTCTTCTTACCTTAGTGTCCTTTTAATTTAAAAATAATTTAACACATCTTTCTAGAAAAGGATATTATCATAATGCTTGGCATGCTGAAGAGAGAGCTGGACAAATAGGAGGCATACTGTTTAAACTAGCTCTACTGCTTATTAATGCCATGATATTACATATTTAATTTTTCACTTCTCACTTTCCTTATCTGTAAAATGCACAGGTTATTTTAGATGACTTCTAAGTTCCCACTGGGCTCTGATACTCTAACTCAGATCAATACCCTATAATTAATTCTTTTCCCAAATTGTGACAGCTAAGGTCCACCTCAGTTTTACTCTTTAGAGATACCAGGATATGTTATGTATTAGGACCTGATTTTATAATCATATTCATGTTCTTATATCATTCTGAGAATCTTCTTATTCTAAAGAAGTCTGACAAATTATGGACCATTTGGCTGACTGAGTTGTCTGTAAATTCTTAGCCATGTCTTCTCAATCTCGGCATTATTGAAATTTTAGATTGGATAATTATTATGCTGTGGAGGGTTGTCCTTTCCATTTTAGTATGTTTAACATCATCGTGGGTGGGAGCAGCACCAAATTTGAGTAGTACCTGTCACCAATTGTAACATTCTTAAATATTCCTCTAGTGATACTCACTGATGCACTTACAACAATATGAATAGAGGGGTGCCTAGGTGGTTCAGTCAGTTAAAATCTGCCTTTGGCTCAGGTCAAGATCTCAGAGTCCTGGGATTGAGCCCCACATTGGGCTCCCTGCTCAGCGGGGAGTCTGATTCTCCCTCTCCCTCTGATCCTCCTCCTTATTTGTGTTCTCTCTCTGTGTCTCAAATAAATAAATAAAATCTTTAAAAAAACAATATGAATGTAATACTGTTGTACGCTAGCCTTATTGCTTCTGTGTTTTAATGAAAAAGAAAGAATTCTCCTTCTTATGAGTAGATTTTAAAACTTGGCCCCCAACAAATGTAATTTTCCCTGATAGTAGCCCCATAGGGAATTATTTCGGGTGACCATAATCATCAACTTATCATTTGACTCTAGGACAATTGGGAATACATCCCTTGAAACCCTAGGGATTTTTTTATCCTACACCTTTCCTAGTTTGGGATATATCTTAAATTTCTGCTCTAAATCAGATCAGAAGAGACGATGTGGCTCCTTCTAAAACAAAACAAAACCTGCTAATGTGTCTTTATCTTTTAGAGAATGGAAAATCTAAAGTAAACATAACAGTTAATTTTATTTTCTCGCTTTTCTTTCTCTATATATGGGTATAATGCATTAAGTATAGACAATCAGCTGAAATCTTGCTTGTTCCCAAGCTCTTGTGGCTTTTCATTAAATGCCTAATGTTATTTAAGAGAGACTTTTGTAGCTCATTATAAAAACCTGCTGCCTTATATTACAACTGGGGCTCCCAGGGAGAAGCACATTTTTTTTTTCTATTGTTCCCATTTACATGGCATGTCACTTCTGAGAAATTCAAAGCACTTTGCTGTCTTTAAATAAACAGAGGTATGGTTTATATGGGGGATGATGACAGGGAATGAAACACAGAAACAAGGAATAAGGGGGACAAAAAGATAAAGAACAGAAAATTTTAGAGATAAAAGTTCTTTTGGAATGTAGGTAGACTCAGAAACAGGCCATTTGTTTAACTTCTACATTGGGAAACAAGCTGAGAAGGAAAATTTTTCCTACAATTACCTCACTTGTTTTCTTACATTTAGAAACAAGAGAGTTCACAATCAAAGAGCAATTCCTGCTTTCCAGACTCCCCACGCATCTAGGGTTAATTCTAGCTCCCTTTTCTTTTCTTTCTTTTTTTTCCCCCCTTTTCTTTTTTTAAGATTTTATTTATTATGTGATGTGGTGAGCACTGGGTGTTATATGAAACTGATAAATTGTTGAACACTATATCTGATGTACTATATGTTGGCTAATTGAATTTAAATTAAAAAAAAAAAGAAAAAAGTTTTTGTTTATTTGTTCGTTTGGGAGAGAGAGAGAAAGAACACAAATGGTGGAGGGGCTGAGGGAGAAGCAGAGAGAGAATCCCAAGTGGACTTTGTGCCCAGCATGAAGCCATTATATGGTAACCTAGCAGACTACATTAAAAGAAGAAATCAAACAAAATAAATAAAAACACAGAAACAAAACAAAATATAATCATACAGTCGTGTGAGAGGAAACATGGAAAGGATTTATATTCGGGTCCAGAAGATCTTACTAAAATTCTGACTCTAATTTGTATCTGTGTAAATATAAAAAGGTCATAATTTGGTGGAACTTAATTTCCTAACTTGAAAATGGCATTCAAATTCCTACAACCTTAATGATGTGGTCCACATAAGGTAAGGCACTTATAATTATAAAATGCTTAAGTACTATGTAGTATAGTACTATGTAATATAGGATATAAATTATATATAATAAAATATATACAATAATATCTATTATATGTAATAGATATATTTTATAGGGCTCTTTCAAGAGATTTCTTTAGTTACTCACTTTTATTCTAAAAATTTCTTTTAAAGTCAGCATTCTGAGTAGACTTTTATGCTGACTTAATTTAACAATATCAAATTGTTCTAATTGTTTGACATGCAAGGTTAGAGATTGAATTGATTCGGGATTAGAAGAGAGACATTTCAAAATATGCTTAGTACCACATAAAATATTTGAGATTGGTTGAAGTCATCTCAGAAAACCAAAGTTAATTTGTTAATATTCAAATAAATATTAGATACTACTTTACTTTTATCTTAATACATGTCTGTGTATTTCTAGTATTCAGGTCTTAAATCTTTTTATTTTTTTAAAGATTTTATTGATTTATTTGACAATGAGAGAGGAAACACAACCAGGGAGTAGGAGAGGGAGAAGCAGGCTTGCCACTGAGCAGGGAGCCCAATGTGGGGCTCAATCCCAGGACCCTGGGATCATGACCTGAGCCGAAGGCAGACGCTTAATGACTGAGCCACCCAGGCGCCTCTGTCTTAAACCTTTTAATGTATTTTATTAGCTAGTTCATCTTATGTGCATTTTTCGAAGGCAACTTACTACTAAATCTCCAAATGGTTCTCTCTTCAAATTTTGCTTATATGGTTCTATAACATTCTATAACACCTTAGAAATAACTTAAGCCACTTTATCCTATTGTCTTTCTTTTGCATGATTTTTAAAAGCATGTATCCAAACTTCCTTTTTGTTTGTTCTTTATGAATTTTGAAGATGAAATGTCCGTTTTTCATTTTTAGAAGCAATTTCAGGTTCTCTAATTTCAGGTTCTCTAATTTATATCTCTATAAAATTAGTAAATTAACCAGTTACATGTCTGCAACTCTTTGAGATGGCAAATCATAAATGAATTTTGTTTTTGTTTAGTAAACAGTTTGATTTTTTTTATGTTTCTCTCTACTACTCTGAATATTTCTGAATATTTCTACTACTCTGAATATTTCTGAATAAACATTTCCTATCGGGGAAAAAAGCTTTTCATGCTAAAAAAATTCATTGTACTATTTACTTAATCCTTCTAAGAAGAAAACTATTATTCCAATATTAAAATGAGGAAACTCAGATACAGGAGCCGGTAAGTATCTTCTCCAAGATGACACAGCTGATTAGTGGCAGACTCATGGTTTCATTGCAGGCCATCTGATTCCAGCACACATGCTGTTTACTACTATGCTTCTATTCTCAGTAGGCAAGTAGCCATTCTAGTGCTCCATTTTATTTTGGGAGTATTCATTACTTGTGTTTCCCACCTTTCCATTGGAAAAAAAACACTGTATAATGGAAAGAGATCTGTATTATTAGTCTGAAGAACTGTGTTCACTTCCGAAATTTACCTGCTTTGTGATATTAGACAAAAGCAATTAGTCTCTTTCTTTACCTGTAAATAAAGGTGGATAATACCTGCCCAACTTTTTATAGGTTTGTGGAGAAGAAGAAAAAGAAATTACATTTTATCTACTCCATTGTAAGTGTTAAATGCTCTATTGATATATTATTATTGTTTTCAGTTCTTTCCTTTATCACTCTGAATGCATTCTCATTGTATCCCTCAACATTTCTTTTCATTATGGTGGTCCTATAAAACCATAAAACCTAATGTGTGTGTGTGTGTGTGTGTGTGTGTGTGTGTGTGTGTGTAATTTTCCTGGAAGTTACTGTGTCTGTTTCTTTACCTCTGTACTCTTCAATGCTCTCCAATCTAACTTCTGCCCCATAAATTCACCCAAACGAAATTTGCACTAAAATCACCAGGAAATTCCAAGTCTTAAATCCAATAGGATTTAAGAACCTCCTATTCAGGGGGTTCCCAAGACAAAGTAGTCTCCAGATTTCCTCCTTTCTTTCTGAATGCTTCTTGGTCTTTGTTTCACATTTATTTTCCTACTTGTCATAAAGTTTCCTCAGGATTGAAGCCCGGGCATTCTTACTTTCTTAATCAATTTTATCAATTTAAGCCAAGAACATGTAAAGCTTCAATTACACACTATCTACTGATGGACCACAGAATTTTTGTCAAAACCCTGATCTTTAATAAGAGCTCCAGACCCATGTTTAACGAGCTCCAGAGGTTTATTTAACATGTCATCTTAGAAGTTTCAAAGCCAACTCATTTCAACATGCATTTACAATCACAAACATGGTATTGTAGATCTTTCCATCTCATTGAGTGGTATAATCATATCTCTGCTTATACAATAGATAAATGTAGGCTGTTTTTAAGTAATCATTCACTCTTACTCCCTCTATCCAATACATCAAATTCTGTCTACTTTTTCTTCTAAGTATCTCTCTAGTCTAGGAAGAAAACCATTGGGCACTCCTCATTACAAGTCATTTAACAATCTTTAGCAATCACCTCATGTTTACTATATCCTACTATAGTAGATTAGAAACATGGTAGAAACATGTGGTAGAATCTGTGGTAGAAACATGTGGTAGATTAGAAAAGTAGTATTTTTTTTATTGACACCCCTTTCTCATGTAATTTTTTGTGCTCTCCCATTCTAACTCCGGGTTCTGGCATGTGATTTAATTTGGTTACTAAGATGTAAACAAATATACATAAAGATGAGCTTGAAAAACAATTGTATAAAAAGGCTTGTCTTATCTTTATTTTCCTGAGACTGCTGCCACCATTGGTACCGTATGACAAAGCCTTAGCTAGCCTATTGGAGGATAAATGACATATAGCCCCATTGCATTTGTTGCAGCAGCCAACAGACAACTAACCTCTAGAAGTACAGACACCTAACTGACTGACAGGTGACTGCACATGCCGGAGCAAGTGCAGTTGAGTCCAGTGTAAATGCTGACCCACAGAATAGTGAGCTAAATAAATGATGATTGTTTTAAGCCATTTAGTTTCTTGGTGTTTTGTTGCACAGCAAAAACAAACAAACTTTAAAACAATTTTTTTTAATCTAAGCTTTTTAAATTCTGTATCTATAAATAGTTTTTGTAAAACAATCTGGTCATGTCATATCCCAATAGCTTACCATCACATTTAGAATACAAACTCAACTTTATAACATGGAATAAAAAGGGTAAGCATATTCTGGCTCCTACCAACAACTCCAATTTAATTAATTATGAAGTTTCCTTTGATCTCTCTACAAACTATAGTGGCCTTTTTTTCTGTCATGAGAGTTCCATGCTCTCTACTAGCTCATGGCCATTGTATAATCTAAACTTTGCCTAAACTAATATCTCTGCATATAGTTTTTATCCATTTAGTCTTTATGCATCCTTCATATTTCAATTTGATCATCACTTTCATAGGAAAGATTACCCTGATATCTCTGACAAGGTCAAGTCATACCATTTGTTACACTTCCTTACAATGTAAGTGTCCTTATAGAACTTATATTCATGTTGTGATATTACATTTATTTGATTAACATATCAGTTATTTTAGTAGAATGTAAGCTCCAGGAAGGCAGTGACCTTATCTTTCTCACTGTTTTATTTCTAGTGCTTCACCATGTCTAGCACATACTAGACAAACTATAATTGTAATGAAGGAGGAAATTAATGAATTTAGTTGAAACATGTTTAGAATATGATTCTAAAACTTGTTAACTATTAGACTAACAATGATACAATCTAGTTTTTAGAAGTAAATGATACTGATTCTGCATTATGGGAGCATATAGCTTGCCAAAGTTTAGTATCTTTAAGAATTAGCTGAGTAGTATATTAAAATAAAAATTCCTGATCTATAGTTTCAGAGATGGTAGTAGGAATTTATGGGATATTGCCCTTGAGACTGCATTTTTATTAAGCTCCCCAAAGTGGTTTAAATGTACATATTTCATGGAATTTACTTTGAGAAATACCAACTATTGAATTTTGCTCACCTACTTAAATACCAGGCTATGTTATCTATTCCACTTAGAATATTTCTGGTTACTTATTAAAATGTGATCAGAAAATATAAATTCATTTTATTTTTTTTTTAAGATTTTATTTATTTATTTGACAGAGAGGAGAGGGGTCACAAGCAGGCAGAGACACAGGCAGAGAGCGAGAGGGGAAAGCAGGCTCCCTGCTGAGCAGAGAGCCCGATGCAGGGCTCGATTCCAGGACCCTGAGATCATGACCTGAGCCGAGGGCAAAGGCTTTAACCCACTGAGCCACCCAGGCACCCCTATAAATTCATTTTAATATTGGTCTAAGGAAACCACAAATGGGAAAATAAATATGTGCTAAAAAACTAAAATAACAGAAACAAAAATATTTATTACTCTTCAGCAACAGTCTTTTTGATTAATTTCTGTTCAGATTTATCCTATCTCTTCCCTCCTCCCCCATTATGATTGGTAACTGACAGTTAATTGCATATAAAGAGATGGAAACCCATCTTGTTCTAAGTGGCAGAGAATCCGCTATTTCTTCAATAGGATATAGATTCATCCAATCTTAGCATTCGAAAAGGATTTTAGGTCTTTTCTAGTTCAGCTGACAAACTGTGAGTAAATGTCCTGATCAAGATGAAGGACTCACTTGGGAATGATTTAGTTCTTAGTGTCCTCAGATTGCAAACTGCTTACTCAAAAAAGAGAAGATTGATATTATTTTGTTATTATTGAATATACAGGCTCAGCTACATTCCTTAGTCTAGAGGCCTCTATGGCATTTCTTGCGGCACATGGATACTTTTCCAAAGTAATAAAGTAGGAAGAGAGAAATCTAATCTATCCTTTGTTTGGTCTCTGAAGGGAATCTCCAGAAAATCAAGATGGTAAGAATTACTGAATAACTTGTTACATTTGCTCATTTGACTCTTTTATATCTTTTTCATTTTAAGTAGAATAGCTGAGGTCAAGAGATTAAGAATGAAATGACCAGATTATAGATAATTAGGGAAAAAGCTGTCTGTATCTTCTATATGTTCTTGAGGAGACATAACTTTATAGAAGTCAAGGGCAGGCAGACATTATTTTTATTATTATGGTTTATATGGGCAAACTCTTTTATCCTGGAATAGGTGTTTTATTCAGTCTGTTTGCTAATTCTGTAGGCCTAGCTCTTAATATTTTACATGCTTCTTCTCTCTAGCAAGCTAGGTTCCCCATCCTCTTGCAGTTTGGCAAAATGCAGCAGTAACAATCTCAAACAACTGCCACTTAAAAAGGATATTGATTGCTTTAAGAATGCTTTTCAATCAAGAATATACTTGCAATCAAAGATGGGGCCCAGCATATGGTGGCACTAGCAGATACTCAGTGTGTCTTATCTTTTCCTGCATAGGGCTTCTTTTTGGTAAACTGGCTTATCTATGCCAGACGAAGCCAAGAAATGGATTGAGTGGCCAGGGATCTGCTGGTAAGATGACAAGTCAGCTCCTCGGCTTATTTAGAATTCCCAGCCCAAGATGATTTCCTAAGATGATGTAATAATTTCTATAAAACTAGCAGGCTGTCATGACAAATAGTCCCAAATGCCTGTTGTTAAACATATACTAATATTGTTACCACAGTAACCGGCAAGCATGGATCAAGTAGGATTTTCAGCTGTTGCCTGAACTCTCAGCTATAGAATAGTACTGGTTTACCTGTATATTGGTTATCATCATCAATGGGAGTGGGAGGTAGCAAAAAAAAAAAAAAAAAAAAAAGATAAATAAAAATTCCCATGGGCTTATGGGAAAGTTTATGTTTGTTCATTACCTTCTAGTTGAGAATTTAGACAATTACTTTGATTATCAAGGGAAGTCAAGCATGCTGCTTGGGAGTTTACAATGGCTAATTCCACCTCTGTGTGCACAGATCCATATATGTATATGTGTATGTTTGTATTGGTATATATTGAGTTTTGGGCAAGGATCTTGTTTAGGGACTACAAGTGAAAGTCTCTGCTACTTTCTTCCCCTTTCCCTTGAGCTCATAGCAAATAATGACGAAATGTCAGAGGTTTCTCTGATCATGTGGAAGATGGACAAAATAATTAGTTTAATGAGAAATAAGGAGGACAAAATAATTAGTGTAATGAGAAATAAATAAATAATTAGTTTAATGAGAAAGAAGACAAAATAATTAGTTTAATGAGAAATAAACTCGTTTCTCCTCTCTCTGTCTCTCTTTCTTTCTCTTCTTCCTTCAGCTAGTATGAAAAAACAAATTATGTATTGGTTTCAAGAAGAATATTAGCCTGTTTAATAGTTATGTTCTTCAAACCCATTATATAAGGTCATAAATTGTTATAATTTTATGAGGCCTTTTTGTGGGTATGTGTGTATAAAGCTTAGTTTTGGCTGGAGACTGCCTTTCAGTTGATCTTTAGCTATCTCTAAAATTGGTTTTTAATTATTTATTCCTTCTTAATTTCAAAATGTTTCACTGTAATCATTGAATGCTGTATGTGTTTCCTCCAATGGCTAATTCAACAGTTGAGTGTCTTAATTTTTTTTGGAAAGACAAGAGTTTAATAAATAATGGTGGCTGGTATTGATGTCGTAGAGTCGATATAATTCTCTTTTTTTTTTAAAGATTTTATTTATTTATTTGACAGAGAGAGATCACAAGTAGGCAGAGAGGCAGGCAGAGAGAGAGAGAGGAGGAAGCAGGCTCCCGCTGAGTGGAGAGCCCAATGCGGGGCTCGATCCCAGGACCCTGAGATCATGACCCGAGCCGAAGGCAGAGGCTTTAACCCACTGAGCCACCCAGGCACCCCAAGTTGACATAATTCTTATTAATGATATAGGTCTTACTCTGTAAAGCTCTATTTTCTTGCCTTCACTCTCACTTCCCCAAATATTCTTTGTCTGTAATAATAATAAAAAAAATAGGTGACAGTATGAAGAAAGTTTAGTGAATGCTCTTAGTGCCTCATGCAGATCCCTTTCACAAGACCAGAAAATCCATCCCATAGATGCTGTGAGTTTACTGCCACTGGTTCAAAATAACTTTTCTTTCTCTGAAAAATTATCTAAGGAATTGCTTCAGGCCAAAGATTTTCAACCTCTAGGAAGTATCAGAATATTCTGCAAAGGATGTAAAAACACTGATTGCTAAATCCCATTCCACTCCCAGATCTGGAGTGAGTAATGAGAATTTGCATTTCTAACAAGTTCCTTGTGGTGGCTGATGGAGCTGGTCAGGAATACTAGACTTAAGGGAGCTGCCTTGCCTGGGTCACTTTGCTGTCCTACAGTGGAATGGCCCAAGGAATAAAAACATAGGACACTTCTTGGGTGTGATTTTTGCTCAAAAGGTATCCCCTTTATTGGCTCAGAACAAGAATGGGATTTCTCTGGGTCCACAGTCTTGCTCAGCTCTTTTCCCTTCACTATATTGCTTCCCTTATTCTCTTAAAGGCTTTCCTGAAGCACTTTCTCTGAAAAAATCACATACTAGAAGCCCTGGCTCAAGCCCTACATCTAAGAAACAAACCTAAGGAATACTAAGATAATTATTTTTCCTTAAAATAATTAAACAATTTAAAAAATAATTAATTGTCTTCATTCCATGTTGGTATTTTTACCTTGATTTGTCAGATTTGTTAAGTTGGGACTGGAGTAGAAATCCACTGTTGTTGGAATCAGTGCAGAGATTTTGTAGTAACTGGTATTCAGATGTGGCTACCAATTGAGCCAGAAGAAACCTCTGTTCTAGGACTTTATTGCCTTCCTACCTGTCCCCCTTTCTTCCCACCTAAGGCTGAACAGAAAAATAAGTTTTATTGACAGATTTTGCAGGTAAGACAAGCCAAAGCCCATATTTTCAAACTTAATCAGCTTGCCTTAATGGAGATATGATCTATAGGATACATCTGTATACACATGATGTTAAATATACCTCTAGCAGGAGATGTAGGAATATAAATATAAAAAATAATAAATAAGGAAAAGAAAATGTATCTGATTTAGATTAGTCTACCTGTATTATCATTAATATCCAAATTATGTACTTTTATATTTTCCCTTCTTGATGTTCTTGATGTTCAAATATTTAGTTTTCTGTAATTTGTTTTCATTCTGTTAATTTTTTTTTAACAGAAGTGATGTCATTACTATTCATTTAACAGATGAGCATTTATGCTTATTTTAAAGAAATTAGCATGGAGTAAGGTCTTGTTCTCTTTAGGCAGCTTCTTAGGGAAAATGGAAGGAGTCATTTTGATAGATGATTGAGACACTTCTATTAAATAAATTTGAATAAATTTAATAGACATAGGGATTAGTGAATTATAGGAGAAAAGGAATTGCTTGTGATATGGTTACATTCCTATCCACTAATGTCTGTATCGTGGCTTTCACAGCTCTATGGAAACAGGAAGTACACATGCACACACACCATGTTTTATGTGGTTATATGGCCAGGTAAATTATGGATTAAGAAATACATACTGTTAAAATCTTTTATGATTACATGAAGAGTAAATTATGCCGATAAACTTAATTTGCAGTCCCATGGCAGGGAAGATATTCAGAGGAAATATGCATTTGAGTATATAATATTGCTCTAAAACTGATGAGGAATTATTTAGAAGTGGCAAAAACTGCATTACCCATCAATGCTTTATTAATTATAGATACCCATTTGTTGTTTGTTCACATAGGATTCCAATATAGCAGTTTTATCCAAATAAACATCTCAGTGCAACAAGTGGGAAAGACTCAAAAGGCTTATGGAAAGGAAAAGCTGTCTTATCTGCTTGCCAAATATGCCATCAATAGAAGAGGATTTGGGTATGGTTATGCTAAGTTTAAATTCTTTCAAAAGGAAGCTGTTTTATTTTTTACTTACTTGCAAACATTACTCGATGCATTTTGAATAAAACGGCAGAGATTTTAGGATTTAAGTGCCTATAAACTGTTTGTTGTTGTTGTTGTTGTTTTTAGGATTTTGCTCCTTGAAGGGAAATGGGGAATGCTTTCTCTCTTTTTTTTTTTTTTTAATTCTCAAATCAGGTTTTTACCCTCTGAGGCAAGCCTGTGTAGCTTCTAACACTTACTATCTCTATAAATATGTTACTTAACATGTTTCAGTTCTGTAGACTGTGAAGTAGGAAACAACACACTGACCTCATAACTACTCGTGATGATTAATTCAATTTATATCTGCAAAGAATGTCAAATAGTGAGTGCTTATCACATTGCTCAGCAGATGCATTGGTATTCGTTATTATTGCCCTTAAGTACTCACATTCTAGGTCTTTTTTTTTTTTTTGTCTTTTAATTGTCATAAAAATTACTTATTTCAAATTCAAATACATTTCCTTTTTGAGAGATAAAATGCCTAGCTCTTGCAAAAATTTTCAAACAAAACCATATTTCACTTTGTCACTTATAACACAACTTAAAAAAAGAAACACAAAAATACATTTGAGAGTTAAAATTATTATACTAGTGTTTTAAATATATTATCTGGTAGAGTAAATAAGAAGTTAGAAGTACATTCGGGAAATTTATGGTGGCAGTCTTATCTGTGCTCCTACTCTCCACCTTAATAATATATATTTTTTAAGATTTTATTTATTTATTTGAGAGAGAGTGCAAGAGAGTGCAAGAGAGCACAAGCAAGAGAGCACAAGCAAGAGAGCACGGCAGAGGGAGAGGGAGAAGTGGGCTCCCCGCTGAGCAGGGAGCCCTAACATGGGGCTTGATCCCAGGACCCTGAGATCATGACCTGAGCCAAAGGTAGGCCCTTAACTAACTGAACCACCAAGGCACACCAATAATAGTCTCAATAGTGGACATTTCATAAGAATTTATGAGAATTTTCATAACTTCATAAATGAATACACTAATTAGTAGTAGCTTTATTTTTCATTAAGTGTGAACAAATATTTTTGTGTGCCTACTATGAAACAAGATAGAGCCCTAGGTTTTAGAGCTTTACATTCTAGTGAAGGGAATACAGAAAATAAAAATATTGACAAATGAAGTTTTAGATATTGATAGATACTATAAAATAAAAGAACTGGGCAATGTAATAAAGAATAACTTGAGGAAAGAGATACATGAAGGAGTTACTTTAGCCATGGTGATCAGAGAAGGCCTCTCTGGAGACCCTAAAGGCAGAAGCCAAGTTTGGGAAAATCTAGTAGAAAAATAATCCATGATGAAGAAATCACAGTGTAAAAGACCTGAGCATGTTTAAGGGATGCAATAAAGGCCAATGGGAATGAAGCGTAATGACTGAGTGGGAAAGAGGAAAGAAAAGAGATTAGAGATTTAGGCATCAGTCAGAACATGTAGTACCTTGCCGAACAGAATGAAAGTTGCTATATTTGTTCTGATTGCAATAGGAAGTCACTGGAGAATTCTAAGAAGAGAAGTGTGTCATGAGATTTATGCTATCCATGGCTAAAAACAGCAGAATATCAGAAATCCTATGAGAGCCCAGCTTATTAAAATCCCATCTGTCAAATTGTAATATATTTATCATTTTAATAGGCACTAATCATATTTTGAAGATATTATACATTCAGAAGTTATCTTGTAAATCATTGGGTTTTTATATCACTAACAACATTTGGACTCAGAGGTACAAGTGTGGGGAATAAAACTTTGGTAGAAGAATCACCCTGCACATCTCTAATCAGCCATTGTTCATAATTAACTAAGCAACTGTTCACATAGGTACCTTCATGTTTCTTCTCTCTCTAGGCTTGCAAGCCTCAGTGGAAACTTGTTGTATTTATTGAGTAGTAAATTAACATCACAGTGCTTCAAGCAGCAACATGTTTTTTAATTCTGTTATGATTTCAGCCCTTCTGCCTTCCCTGCTGCAGTCCTCTGACAATGGAGCCAACTCACAAACTGAACGCTGAGATAGTTTTGTCAACTTGGCAAATCATTTTATTTTTCTCCCCTTGTTTGGTAGAAATAACAAGAAGATTCTCTTTTAGTATAAAAATAAAAAATGAATAGTAGAAATTGTACAGAAACTTAATCCTTGAACATTTTAAATAGGCAATACTGGATCATCGCCTTTCTCAACAAGAAAAGCCATTGCTACTTCAAATGTTCTAATTCCCTTAAAGATCCATTCAATATACTTTCTGAGAAACATCAATTGCAGTAGAAAGAAATCTTTCAAAGGGACCTATTTTATAAGCTTTAAATGGATAACAACACTCATATACTTACACTGATACTGTACAGTAGGAGAAATCACCATTATAAAAGACGTGAACGTTCTTAATCCAAGTATCGTCCACTGAGTCACTTACAGAATAGGAAGAATGACTGGGAAATTGACTGCTTTGAGCTAATTGAACAAAACAGAAAGAAAAAAGGGTCAAGGCAACCTCCTGACAGAGCAGAAAAAATATGTCAAAAAATGAGTTAAATTAAAAACAGGAACAAAGTGGTATTTGAACTTTGAGGACAAATGGGGAGATCTACAATTTAAAAACAGGTGTCTAGTAATGCTAAATCATGCAAAGAGAATCTGGCTAAAGTAGAAAGTAAAAGAGAGAATTGTTGCTCTGTTTCTCTTATGTTGGGAGTGGGATGAGGTGACGTTACCTAAAGATATTGTCCCTTTAATAATTATAACTATGATTTTGCTTTGCTGCACATTCACCATATAATCAAAGAAAGGGCAGTATTGTTAGATGCAATCCATGATCTTCAACCAAACACAATGATAAAATGTCAGTTACATTTTAGCTCAGTTGCTTCAGTAAGTATATCTCAAGTATCATTAACCACTACTTATTCCTTGGTATTTAACTGATTTATTATGTAGAGGGAGCTAAACCAACAATCTACACTTTATTTTACATATTTCTGTAATGGGCATAAGAATATCCGCTTTTCAGTGTTGCTTAGAGTCAAAAAAATGTTTCTGCGATCTATGTTAAACATACAAACTATAAACTAGATTGCTAACAAAATAATGATAATAGGTGAAATTTACAACTAGTTTTTAAGTGCATGTGACTACTGAATTATAGAAAACAGTAGGATCCTGGGTTTCTTTTGTGTCTCCATGGATATATTTACTTTATTAACTTTACAAAAGAATTCTAGAAAAACAAGTGTCTTTCAGGCCACATTAAAAAAATTTTTATTTAAATTCAAGTTAGTTAACATATAGTGTAGCATTGGTTTCAGGAGTAGAATTTCATTACTTATATATAACACCAAGTGTTCATCCCAACAAGTGCCCTCCTTAATACCCGCCACCCATTTAGTCCATTCCCCACCCACTGCCCCTCCAAAATCCCTCAGTTTGTCGTCTTAACTATAGGCTTTTATGGTTTGCCTCCCTCTCTGTTTTTATCTTATTTGATTTTTCCTTCCTTTCCCCTATGCTCTTCTGTTTTGTTTTTTAAATTCCACATACGAATGAAATCATATGGTATTTTTCTTTCTCTGACTAACTTATTTCGCTTAGCATAATACCCTCTAGTTCCATCCACATTGTTACAAATGGTAAGATTTCATTCTTTCTGATGGCTGAGTAATATTCCATTGTGTGTGTGTCTGTGTGTGTGTGGTGTGTATGAATATTACGGGTATATATATAAATATTTTTTTCTTTATTCATTCATCAGGCGATGGACATTTGGCTCTTTCCATATTTTGGCTATTGTGGATAGTGCTCTTAAACATTGGGGTGCATGTGCCCCTTCAAATCAGCACTTTTATATTCTTTGGGTAAATATCTAGTAGTGCAATTGCTGGATCATAGGGTAGTTCTATTTTTAACTTTTTGAGGAATCTTCATATTGTTTTTCACAGTGGCTGCACCTACCAACAGTTTGCATTCCCACCAACAGTGCAAAAGGGTTCCCCTTTCTCTGCATCCTTGCCAACATCTGTTGTTTTCTGTGCTGTTAATTTTAGTCATTCTGACAGGTGTGAGGTGGTATCTCATTGTGGTTTTGATTTGTATTTCCCTGATGATGAGTGATGTTGAGCATTTATTCATGTGTTTGTTGTCCATTTGTGTGCCTTATTCGGAGAAATGTCTGTTCATGTTTTCTGCCCATTACTTAACTGGATTGTTTTTTTTGGGGGGGTATTGATTTTGATGAGTTCTTTATAGATTCTAGATACTAGTCCTTTATCAGATATGTCATTTGCAAATGTCTTCTCCCATTCCTTAGGCTGCCTTTTAGTTTTATTGATTGTTGCCTTTGCTCTGCAGAAGATTTTATTTTGATGAGGTCCCATTGTTTCTTTTTACTTTTCTTTCCTTTACCTCTGGAGACATGTCTTGTAAGAAATTACTGCAGCCAATGTCAGAGAGTGTTCTGTGTTCTCCTCTAGGATTTTGATCGTTTCCTCTCTTACACTTAAGTCTTTCATCCATTCTGAATTTATTTTTGTGTATGGTGTAAGAAAGTGGTCCAGTTTCATTCTTTGCATGTCACTGTCCAGTTTTCCCCATACCATTTGTTGAAAAGTCTGCCTTTTTTCCATTGGATATTCTTTCCTGCTTTGTTGAAGATTAGTTGACCATAGAGTTGTGGGTCCATTTCTGGGTTCTCTATCCTGTTCTATTGATCTATGTGCCTGTTTTTGTGCCAGTACCATACTGTTTTGATGATTACAGGTTTGTAATACAACTTAAAGTCTAGGATTGTGAGGCCTCTCACTTTGATTTTCTTTTTCAACATTCCTCTGGCTATTTGGGGTATTTTCTGGTTCCATACAAATTTTAGGATTGTTTTTCTAGCTCTGTGAAAAATTCAGCCCACATTTTAGCTTTTATACTAGATTTCAATGTTTTAAAACACTGCACTTTTTATTGGCTTTAATATTTCATTTATGTGACATGGCTATGGGAAGAACTTTGCTTTACTTATCTTAGGCCAAATTCTTTTAAGGAAACCAAACTCATTATGATGTATTAAGTACCTTTCCTTGGAAATGAAACATGTTGACTTGCTGCCTTAGAAACTACAGTACCATAAAAACCACAAGAGTAGGGGCGCCTGGGTGGCCCAGTCAGTTAAGCATCTGACTCTTGATTTCAGCTCAGGTCATGATCCTAGGGTCCTGGGTTGGAACCCCATCTTATGTCGGGCTCCCTGCTTAGCTGAGAGTCTGCTTGTCTTCCTCTCCCTCTGCTCCTCCTCCTGCTCACACGTGTGCTCTTTCTCTCTCTCTCTCTCTCAAATAAATAAATAAACTTAAAAAAAAAAGCCACAAGAGTAGGGAATGTCCTAACACAGCTTTGCCGGAGTCACTCATTCAGTACAATTACTGAACTGAATTTTAGGAAAAGCTAGTTTGTTCCTGGAATATTTGTTGCTTAATGTCTACCATTACACAAATATCTATTCCCACACAGTTGTATATGAAAGAGTAATCTTAAAAAAAAAACAGAAGTGTAAAACTTTGTGTAAAATGTCCACGAGAGAGCTTTCATTAAAGCATATTTATGTATTTTAGTGTTACACTTTTCCAGTGTCTCTAGATCATTCCGTATCATATAAAATTTTCTATAATATGAACTATATTAAAATTTTATATTCTATATATCTGAAATATTTTAGTATAATAAGATACTCATTTTAACCTGGTGACAAAAACTTGTGTATATTGTCAATTTACTTCTGGTAGTATGGGTGAATCGACTCCCTGATGGACTGTTGGGTTTAATACAACTAAACCATGAAGGAGAGTAATATGGTATAAATGACCAAGGCAATTTTGAAAATATTAAAATTGCTTATAATAATTACAATATAAAATAGAAATAAATCACAATGAATTAGTTAATGGCAGTTTTTATTAAGTTGTAGAGAGAATTTAGAGACTTGGAGAAAGTATTGAATGTGTATGTAATTCTCAGTAACAATTTGCTGTTAAGATAACAAGCATATGTTATCCTAGTTTACTGATGGACCCTTGACTTACATATATATCAGTTAGGAAAAAAAGATACTACTTTTTTGTATTGCACAAATTTGAAACACTAATGAATGATTGATTTTCATAGAAATTCTACAACATGCTTAAAATTTTTAGAAATTTTATCAGCCAATACAAATTATATAGTGGTCATTTTAGTCCTGGTTAGAATTTCAATTAAAAGACTCTTTAATTTGATGTTATTTTTCATTACCATTATTTACATTTCTTAACTTTGTAACCTTTTAAAAATATTGTGTTATAGTCCCAATCCACTAAATAAATCACTTCAAAATTATTCATTAAAATGTAAAATATGCTGAAATGATAATATTAAAAGTCATATTTTCAAAATATTACATGGACAGTTATGGAGGCAAATAGTAAACTGAACTCAGGAAATACAGAATGTAAATTTGCATGTTCTGAGATAAGGAAATATGTGAAAAAATATTTCTGCATAAGTAACTCAAAAATTATAAAAAGGGCAAATAATGTATACCTTTTAAATTACTTGCATTAGACCAGCTATGTATTCATTTGCTGTCCTGTTTATCTGTATGTTATACAATGTTGTCAATACTCATGAAGTTTTCATACCAGTTTAGAACAAAGTACAGAGATTGTTGTTAAAATTATTGTTTTTTTTGCATGTTTACTGAATAATCATGAAATGTTTTCCAGTACAAACTGATAAATTTTTGTCATTAAAGGCAGGCAAGAGCCCAAAACTAAAGAAGCATCATAAACCTAGTAATATGACTCCGTTTTTTTTTTTTATGACTCCGTTTTGTAGAAGACCAAAAAAAATGAGTTGCACAAAAATTATTTATTTAATAGTAGAGTTATATCCAAAGTACCAAGTGAGTACCCTGACTACCAAGGGAAAAATGCTCCCATGCATTTTGGTACTAAGAGAAGACACAAAATATTTATTGATGGCATTGATAATACACACAAAAAAATCAATATCAGTTATTTCATGTGATCTGCTACATTGCCTGAACAGGAATATATTTAATATCTTGTGTAGTGAGAACCAGATAATTTCCCAGATAAAAATCATTCCTTTTAATATTGAGAATAAAAATTCAGTTATTTAAAGCAAAATCTCTGGTATGAATAATTTGAAAACTAAAAGCTTGATTCATTACTCCTTTCTTAGACTATATATTGGTGATGCATTATTGGGTCTATTTTTTTAAAAAGACCTGAATATGCCACAGGATTAAGACATTCTTTTTACTATTTAAACATAAATAAAGACTGATTAAAGCCTTATTAGGCTCTGACTTGCAAATTGAAAGACTCAATAGTAAAAGCTTTAAATCTGATACAAACATCATGTTAGGATATTACATAAGATTATTAAACATTTTCAGGGATAAATATTTCCTTATTTTCTGAGCCCATGCCAAATATTCAGATTCATATGATGAAGACACCAAGCACTTGCTGCCATTCCCCAAACTGTAGCTATGAGTTTTGAACTTTAAATAATTATGGAGAAATAATTATATAGAAAAGAAACTGGATAAAGAATCTGAACTAAAGTTCACTATGTCAATTACCAAGTCTCAAAAAGATCCTTTAGAGTTTACTGGGTAAACCATATAATCCCTCTTAAACATATGAAATTATTAGTTTCATTAATATTATCATATTAACAGAATGTATTTTATCCATTTTAGTTTGGAACTGTTCTGTCACCAAAATTTACCTACAATGCCATTGAACTCCAATTCTATGTTGAAGAACATTATGATGACCTCAATTGCAAAAGTTTGAGAAATACCGATCTAAGTAAACTGGTGAAAAAGAGAAAACACAAATTTGGACTATAGCATAGTATATTATTAAAAATGGAACATTTCTAATTAATGTATTTTTCTCCCCATGGCCATCTCATTACACTTTATCATTGAGGTTATTATTTTGCTTCAAATCTAGCTGTTACTTTGTATATAATATGCTTACATACATATAAAGAACATTATAAAAGGCAATTGACTTTCCTAGTTGAGGTTTAACTCACATAATGACTAAGATAGTTAACCAGTAGTTCTATTCTTTGCGTATATGTTTAAAAAATACAACCTCGTTTAAAGTATAAAAAATGTTAACTGATCTTATTAATTGACAATGAGGTCAGTGTTCTGGTAAGAGAAATACACTTTAGTGGCTCAATATAATTCTTTGATGTGGAAAATAAACCTTTGGGAACGTGTGACAGAGTAGACATACATGTATTATCCTTTAATATAATAGGTTTACTAAAAATTATGTTGTATGACAATGACCATGCTTAATTAACTTAATGTAATGTATGATTTTTCAAAAAAATTACTAAGAACAATTTTGTTCATGACTATATTAGATTTAGATAAGTTAATTTGTTATTATTCTATAAAGTATATCTATTTTTAAGATTTTATTTATTTATTTATTTATTTATTTATTTTATTATTTATTTTTCAGAGAGAGAGGGAGAGTACAAGCAGCAGACAGAGCAGGCAGAGGGAGAAGTAGGTTCCCCACTGAGCAGGGAGCTCAGTGCAGGACTCAATCCCTGGACCCTGGGACCATGACCCAACCCAAAAGCAGCTACTTAACCAACTGAGTCACCCAGGCATCCCTAAAGTATATCTATCTTAAATTATCTTTATCATCCCTTAAAGAATTATTTTTCAGAGTTG
This sequence comes from Potos flavus, assembly GCA_028534135.1. Taxonomy (NCBI): domain Eukaryota; kingdom Metazoa; phylum Chordata; class Mammalia; order Carnivora; family Procyonidae; genus Potos; species Potos flavus. The sequence continues at coordinate 69,766,445 of CM052895.1, read as the reverse complement.
AAGGCAGTGCCACATTCAACTTAAGGGAAAGCTCAGTAATAAAATTGGATGTGTTTAAATCTTGCCTTTTCAACTGCTTCAGTTTTCACAGGTGTAAAGTCAGAGTGACAATTATGCATATCTCATATAATTTTGTAAGATTTAAATATAATAATAAATGCAAGTAGCATATAACTATGCAGGGGGCATTTGTGGATATTCTATATTTAGCCATTATTATTTAGTACTCTTAGCATACCATTTTTAATTATGTATAGATCAATATTTTTATAGATGTGTTGATAAAAGTATCAATATCTGCAAGAAGATAAGCAGAAAAATGTCAAAGATAAAGTTCTCTCATTCAACATTTTCCAATTCTTTCTATATATCTCTCTTTATATATGTATCCACCTAAATAAAGGCAGAGCTATATATAATTTCTCTATATTTTTTCCATTCTATTTATTTGGTTAATAGTAATGGATATCTTTTGGATAAAATATTTTTCATCAATAAGCTTCGAGAAATATGAGGAAGTCATATGAGATGGTTACTCACTGAAACCCAAAGATAATCTGAATATATCGCTTTAAAAAATCATGGTTTTGCAAAACTCCTTATAAAATTTACTTTCTCTCTCTCTTTCTCTCTCTCCCTCTCTATCTCCCTCTCTCTCCCTCTCGCTTTCTCACACACACACACACACACACACACACACACGTGAAAACGAATATATTCCAGAGCCTGGGGTTCTACTCAGGAGAGAAGAAACTCACAACTATTTCCATCCCTGGTAGAACTATTCAGGAAGAGCAATCCGCAAGAGAAGTGAATGAAGAGACATTAGTAGGATTTTAACAAACGTTTTAACAGTGCTGTGTGGGCTGATGTGGCAGAATAGAATCCAGAGCATTCTACAGTAAAGGAAATTGCATCTACATGCACTCTTTACTTGTTATTCTTCATTTATGTGGTGGTGCTGGTGAAGAAGCCAGGAGTATTGAGAGAAATTCATTGAGAGCCTCCTAGGTTTTCAGCTATAAAAAGGCTCCGGTCAATCAGGGTAAGAGAGCATGAGAAACACTGTAGGTGCTCTGGGTTTTCACCTACAAAATACTGAGGGGATGGCAAGAAAATGGAGAGACATGCTTCTAAAGAATGTTGTATATCTGAAACTCATACAATACTATATATCAGTTGTATCTCAGTAAAATAATTGAGGAGAAGAACTCCACACATATATAACTCTAGTCATACAGAAGCTAGGAAAGGGGCAACTGGAAGAGATTTACTCAGGCTCAGAAAACACAGGGCAGAACTAGACATCAAAGACTTCTGCAGAAAACAAAAAACCTGGCAGTGATGCCATAAAGAAGGATGAGATTTTCCACATATTTGAAAACTAGAAGTTTAACTGCAGGAGCAGGAAGATCTTTAGAATCTTCCCAGGGTTCAGATCTCTACTCCTGGCTCTACCCTCAAAATGTTTGAAAACAGTTGTGATCTGAACCATAGTAAGGCTGTACAAAACTTGGACCCAGAATAAATATAGGTTATATTGACATGGACTCACTGTTTTGGGATAACAGGAAAGAGATATGCCCTTTTCTGGATATTAACATTATTTACTTAAGTCTCCATTATAATTCTTTATAAAACTTTCAGTAGAAAATCAAATATAAGATACATCCCCCCATAACAAGAAAATATGACCCAAGTTCAAGAAAGGAAATGGTGAATAGAAACAGTCTTAGAGATGGTCCAAATGTTAGAAGTATCAGACAAGGACTCTAAAATAATTTTGTGTAAATAATCAAATAATGTATTTGAAAAAGTGGAAAAATGTGTTGAGATGTAATCTTTCAGCAGAGACATGAACACTAAAAATGAACTGAATGGAATGCAAGAAATGAAAAATATATCAGAAGGGAAGAAATCATTTGATAGGCTTAAATTCAGACTAGACCTAGCTGAAGAAAAGATGAGTAACCTCGAAGAGAGGAAATAAAAAATATGTAAGTAGGAAACCAGAAAAAATAGCTATAAGAGAAAACCAGAGAGTCTGAGATCCTTGAGATACTTTTAAATAGTTTAACATTCTGTAATTTAAGTTCCAGAAGAGGAGAAGAAAAATATGGGAAGAATAAATTATTGAAAAGAAAATGGCTGATTATTCAAATTATTGAAAAGAAAAAATAATTTGTTACCCTTTTAAAGATTTATTTATTCTTTTTATTTTTTAAGATTTTTATTTATTTGAGAGTGAGAGAGAGAGAGAGAGAGAGCAGAAGCTCTCAAATTCAAAAAATATTGTGGCATGTTACATAATGGAATAGTACTCAGCAATAACAAAATAATAGTGAAACTATTTTACTATAGTAGAACTACCAGTACATGCAATAGCATCACAATTGAATCTCAAATACTTTATGTTGAATGAAAGTAAACAGACCTATAAGAAAATACATATTATGTAATTTTACTTATGAAGTTTAAGAACAGCCAAAATCTTTTTATAGCATTGGAAATAAAAGTATTCAATTTGGAGGTAGGGAGAGGGAATTTATTGGAAAAATACATGAGGAAACTTTCTAGGGTGATGGGTGATGGAAATTTTTGTATCTCAGTTTGGGTGGTGCTTAGATAACTATGTAAAACTGGCAAAACTCCTCAAACTGGACTTCTTATTTGTGTATTACTTTATTTTATAGTAATGATATATTTGTAAAAAAAATATGTAGATCACATTTGGAAATATACCATGCTCAAGTGTATAATGTCTTAAATATAATTTATATAATATCTGCAATTTTATGATTTCTTTCTTACATAAACAATATTTCAACAGTTTTTCTCTAAGTTTCATGGATGTTCTAATATTTTAAATTTAACTTAATCTTTTCTATTCTCAATTGTTGTAAGAAGCAAGGGAGACATGAGTAACTGAATACTGATATATTCCTATCACTCTTAAAAGAAAATAGTGTAGGGTAAAATGGTAAAATGTTTTCTTCAGATTTAAGCAATTTTTGTTCCCATTTGATTAAATTTATTTTACTATTTTTAATAATAAATTTATCAATATTTTGTAGATGTTATTCTGTATATGATATTTAACCATATAAGTGTGCTTAACTTATTCTCAACTCATGTGTAAGAAATTACTAAGATAAAAGATACCTTCAGGGAAACCACTTATTTGTTATTTAAACACAAAACTATTGATCACCTGTACACTCTTAGGCCCTTGGGAAACTCATATCATGCCAGGATGAAAGAAAGGAAATAAAAAATAAGAGATAAAGTGTTTTTATTTCTTGCTTTCCTTTATTTTTCTTTTTGTTTGTGTTTTTAATTATGTGAATTAAACTAAGGAAAGACAAGAATGATTAAATTCTAGATGCAGGAAAAGGAAATGGAATTCAAAGAACATAGAGAGGAGATTTGGAAAAAATAAATCAGAAGCCAAGAAGTTAAGAATGTGAGAATATTGCATATTAGTAATTTTAACCCCCCAAAAATATACATCTAAAAGCTTCTCTTTTCACTGGAAAGTAAAGGAAGTAAAATCACCTAGTAGAGGTGAAGCTCTGTAATGAGTTTACATTTTTTTTCCGCTATATACACTGTCAATTCACAAATTGGGGCTGCCTAAAGGAGACAGTGGTAGAAAGTTTTGCTCTTTAATAGCCTATTAACTGAGCAAAAGTAATATTTTTCCTATGTTTATTTGGCCAGGAAATATAATAATACAATATTAGGGTAAAAACTGCTAAATAACTTATCCAAAATTTGCGAATCCTTATTTTCCTGAAAGTCTTTTAACTATTAAAAGTCAATGAAAATATTAACTTCATAAATATAAAATCGGAGATTTTCTGAGAGAAATTAATGTAATTTTTTAAAAGAAGTAATTTTGAGTGTTCTGATTTACTCAACAGTGTTAGAACCAGAAATTTTACTCAAAATATTATCCTTAACATCTATCATCTTACTAAATTAAGTTTCCATGTCTGCTAATTGGTTGAATGGATATTGACTGACTTAGGAAATTTTAACTGGAAAAAGTTATAATTTTGCATGGTTGGAAAGAAATACATGCACATATTTTTTCTAGCCATGGAAAAGCATATACACTGTACACATACACATATTGATGCATTGAAGTTAATTATGCATTAAAGCCTATACAGAATTCTAGCAATATGAGATGCATTTAAAAGTCAGTTATCAGTACAATTTTACAATATTTACTGAGACCCGTCAATGTTCTCAGCCAGGAAAACAAAATATATTATTTTTGATATTATTAATTTTGATATTATTTTGATATTTGTTATCAAATATCAAATTGTTGATATTATTATTTTTGATATTATATTTTGATATTATTATTGATATTTTGATATCAAATAATATTTGATATTATTTTTGATATTATTAATTTCACTTAACTTGTCTGTAGGTGATTTTTATTTTTATTCCTTCTAATGATTTTCTTGCTTCCCTGTCAACTTAGACTCAAACCTCAATGTTAGATTAGGGTTGGGCTGGCATGCATCTATAAATGAAATTACCTTATAGCTGAAAATACCAAGAGTGTATAACATAAAATTGTAGAATCAGTAGAAATAGAAAATAAAACTAGAGAATTTTGTGAAATTACAGAGAAGTGTAAACAGCCCAATTGCAGGTAGGCAAGTTTTTTTTAGGATTTCCATTTCAAGAAGGAGACCTACAAGAAAATACCTTGACAACACGTGCTGAAAAAAATTCTACACTAGCCTTATTAAGCATATGAGCTGAGAAATGAGCTGAGAAAACTGAAAAAAAAAGATCCCAAAAAACAAAACCAAAAAAAACCCCCAAAACTTGTGATCACCATAAATAAATATGAATTTATTAAAAATTAATATCCACATAGTAATTAATAAGACAATTTTTCTAAGGTAAAATTCACTTTAATCCCTAATTCCTGGTCACTTTACTCTTAGCATAATTTTCAAATAAGATAGGCCCGACCCACTTTGTATCTATCTATAGTTTCCATGTGGTACCATTAGGAGACAGATTTTAGTTCAGTTTAAGGAAGAGTTTTTAGAAAACTAGGGCAATCCAATGGAACAAATTTCTGTGCTAAGCAATGCAATACTACATTCTGGAGGCTTGATGCTATCTCCTTGAATTTTTTTTTCAGACAGGATTCCTCTCAAACAGTTTCTCACAATATGTGGCATGTATATACAACGCTAGATAAACAAGATGATTTTAAGTGGTACGTAAAAAACAATCAGGCAAAATCGTAGTCAAAAATATAATTAACAAAAAATATATATATAATTAACACATTGAATCTGATTTTAAGAATGATATTTCCTACGGTGAGACTAAAATAGGTAGTGATTACATACCTTATTAGCTCTAAATGGAAATTTTAATTTAACAATAATGTAAATTAGGTAAATAATATTACCTAATAACAATTATTAGGTAATATTAAACTGAGAAAGTGATAATAAGAGGACATTTGGAGAACATGCTAAATTCGAAAATTTCTTGAGGACTTGCTAACTCCTAAAGTTTTCTTATTTAATAATGTCTTAGCTTTTAAATAAAGGTCTTCTATTTTACTCTTCTCATATTTTGCTTAATTAGTGTTTGCTCCCTCCTCCTGAATAGTCAGTAAATAGTAATTTATTTTATTTGATTATGTGAGTTCAAAAAATTTTAACTTTTTCCAAATGTTTTTGTGTTTTGAACAAATAATTTTATTGGTTTTACAAAGGGGCAATTTGATATAATTCATGCTCTAAATGGAATGTTACCATATTTCAAAAAGTTCTCATATCAGTCAACTAGCTGAAAATGTGTCCCCATAGCAATCAAACTTTCAAAATCACGAAGCAGAAACAATACTGCTCAGTTTTAAAACCCCTTGGTAAATATTGGCAGAACTTTTTATGGTTTGAAATGATTAAATCATCTTGGAAAGTCTTTATGAATCCAGATCTGTAAGAGATTAACAATAATGTTGGCAAAATATTTAAACTTTGTATTGTCTTCAATATGACTGAAGACACATTTAATAATATTGGCAGACCTCAAAATTACAATATTGTGTTCCTAGAGTTCATTTTAAGTTAACTACTTATAACTTAGAACATATACCTTAATGGGAATAATATTATTAAACTTGTTTAGTTCTCGGCTTAGTCCTTAAATGCTTATAAACTCTAGTGTAGCAAAAATGAAATGCTAATATTGCTGGCCTGAATTCGGAATCCTACATTTAGAAGATAATAAAATATCAAAAGGAAGAAGAAGAGATTCCTTATTTTTCTGTGGATAGGCTTTTTTTTTTCTTGAGTTGTAGAAGTTTCTTTTTATTTATTTTGTTGTTGTTTCAAATTTTTATCTAAATTTTAGTTAATTGGGACGCCTGGGTGGCTCAGTTAGTTAAGCAGCTGCCTTCGGCTCAGGTCATGATTCCAGGGTCCTGGCATCGAGTCCCGCATTGGGCTCCTTGCTCGGCGGGGAGCCTATTTCTCCCTCTGCCTCTGCCTGCCTCTCTACCTGTTTGTGCTCTCTCTCTCTCTCTCTCTGACAAATAAATAAATAAATAAAATCTTTTTAAAAATAAATAAAAAATAAATTTTAGTTAGTTAACATACAATGTAATGGTTTCAGGAGTAGAATTTAGTGATTCATCATTTACATACAATACCCATTGCTCACCATAAGCACCCTCCTTAATACCTGTCACCCATTTAGCCCATCCCCCACCCTCCATCAATCCTGTTTGTTCTCTATAGTTTAGAGTCTCTTATGGTTTGCCTCTCTTTCTTTTTTCTCCCCTTCCCCTATGTTCATCTGTTTTATTTCTTAAATTCCACGTATGAGTGAAATTGTATGGTATTCGTTTTTCTCTGACTGACTTGTTTCACTTAGCATAATACTCCCCAGCTCTATCCATTTCCTTGCAAATGGTAAGATTTCATTCTTTTTGATGGCTGAGTAACATCTATATCTATATATAGATATAATATCAATATATATAATATATATCAATATATATCAATATATTATGTATATCATATATTATATGTAATATCAATCTCTCTCTCTGTGTGTTTGTGTGTGTATATATATATATATATATATATAACCATATCTTCTTTATCCATTCATTTGTCAATGGACATCTGGGCTCTTTCCATATTTTGGCTGTTGTGAACATTGCTGGTATAAACATTGGGGTGCATATGCCCCTTCAAATCACTATGTTTATATTCTTTGGATAAATACCTAGTAGTACAATTGCTGGGTCATAGGGTAGTTCTATTTTTAACTTTTTGAGGAACCTCCATACTGTTTTCCAGAGTGGCTGCACCAATTTGCATTTCCATCAACAGCGTAAGAAAGTTCCCCTTTCTCTGCATCCTTGCCAACATACATTGTTTCCTGTGTCGTTAATTTTAGCCATTCTGACAGGTGTGAGGTGATGTGTCATTGTGGTTGTTTTTATTTTAATTTTTTTGAGAGAGAGAGAGAGGGTAAGAAGGAGAGGCAGAGGGGAAGGAGAAACAGACTCCCCACTGAGCAGGGAGCCTGACTCAGGGGTTCTATCCCAGGACTCTGGGATCATGACTTGAGCTGAAGCAGCCACGTACTGACTGAGCCATCCAGGCACCCTCATTGTGGTTTTGATTTGTATTTCCCTGATGACAAGTGATGTTGAATATCTTTTCATATGTCTGTTAGCTTTCTGTATGTCTTCTTTGGAAAAATGTCTGTTCATGTCTTCTGCCCATTTCTTAACTGGATTATATTTGTTTTTTTGCTGTTGAGTTTAATGAGTTCTTTATCGATTAAATATTAAAGTTGTGTTGTTATTCATTATCATGGTTACTGTTATTATTGGTATCTGCTGTTCTCCCTTTCAGCAACCTTTTCTTACCCAGTTTCCTTCCTCTAGGCTATTCTGGGTTTACCCTTCCCTAAGGCACCCCCTCTGTATCCTCCAGTGAACCCATTCCACTGACCTGCTTCAAAGTGTTTCATAGTTCAAAGTCATTGCCATTCTACATGATCAAAAGTCCTTTTTATCAAGGACTGCTGATTTAGCTCTATTTTAGGAAGAATGTAATATGATTTAACTATTTTACACTAATATAAGATTTCTGCCCCCTTGCAACCCTTAAGGATTACAAAAGTTTACATTTTTTTCTTTTTTTACCTTACAGTGATTATATCTAAAGATAATCCTTTTTTTTTTTTTTTTTTTTAAATTGACTTCTGAATTTACCTCCATCAAGGCTGATTATTTTCCGGGATGGTTTGAGTAACATCATTTGTTTTATATCATTCTGGTTTCTTTCATTATTCCACCCATGAATTTGTAAGTCCACCAAAAATTCCAAGTCTTCTTTCTCTTTCACAAAAGCTTATGTGGCCAAAGTGGTGAGCTCTGGTGGCTTGGGGAGAGTCAGAGGAAAAAAGTGCCAGAAAAAGTCTACAGAAGAGATGGCATCAGTCAAAGAGCAAAAGACATTTGTGATAGAGATTGTTGAAAGGGTTCTCCAGATAAAGAGAGCCAGTATGGGGTGTGTGTGTGTGTGTGTGTGTGAGAGAGACAGAAAGAGAGAGAGAGAGACTTGAAGGAACTGGCTTATGCTATTGTGGGTACTGCCAAGTCTAAAATCTGCAAGGCAGGAGGGCAGACTGGAGAACCCAAGGATTGGTGTTGCAGCTAGAGTCTGAAGGCATTCTGTAGACAGAATTCCTTCTTCCTTGAGAAACATCAGTCTTTTTCTCTTACGGCCTTCAATTGATTGAATGAGGCTGATGGTTATGGAGGTTAACCTACTTTACTCAAAGTTTACTATTTAAATGTTAATCTCATCCAAAAAAATTATTCTATGGCAATACCTACACTGGTGTTTGACCAAATATGTGGGTACTTTAGCCTAGCCAAGTTGACACTTAAACATAATCATCCCAGACTGAGTTCCAGAACTATAAAAATGATGTTTTGTATTTAAATATATTTAAATGTAAATATAATTACTCCCATTTTAATGTAAGCAATAGTATCATTGCATAGGAGCATTTATATAGTTAAATTTTACAAAGTAAAAAAATAGGGATGGAAAATAAACCAATTACCTTTTTGAAATTTAGTACTAATTATTTTTAATAATAAATGAGTTATTTGTATTTTAATGATTTTTGTTATTTAATCATTTCACAAACCCTCATTTGTGAAATTGATAGACAGTATGTCCATTTGTCCCTCAAAATATATCTATGGAATATACATTCACATAAAAATTAGTCCAAACCGAAAATACTTCTTCAAGTGAATTTGTGGTTTTATCAACTAAAGAGATGAATATAAGGGTAGAACATATTTATATTTTGTAACTGGATAAAACCCAAAACAGTTATGTATATTCTCAAAAATAGGAAAGAAAAAAAGAAACAAAAGAAAAAATTTTCATCCTGGGGTTTAATTCCCACTTTAATTTGGCAGCATACTTAATTTATACAGTACATAAACTTTTTTTTCCTAGAATATGCAACTGTTCCCATCATCATTATCTCATTGCTCTTTCAACAATAAAAGGCAGTTTTTTAAGGTTTAAAAAGCATACAGATTTTCAAAATCTGAACAACAAAACAAGAAGATAGTAAAAGCTCTTTTCACTGATATAATAAACACAAACACGTTCATAGTGATATTTTATGTTTAATGAAGTTCCTTTATTTAACAGATTATAATAAGAAAAGATGCTGATTTTGAAATGAAATACTTTTATCTCTGTGTCTATGGCAATATAAATCACTCCTTTATGGTTATTATAATGCTGAGCAATGATAAAGTCACATACACACATAATGAATACAAATGAAAGGTAATAGTTAGCTAAATAATGTGTGCCACATAGATGTATGAAACACTAATTTAGAAATTTCTAGCAACCAAAGGGAATATCAATGAGAAATAACCTAGAGCAAGAAAAAATCAGTTTGATGAATTGGGCTATATTAAAGAAGTTCTGAGACTTTTTCTTTTTTCAACTCTAGCAATAAAATAGACAAAACTTTCATGTGAGAAAGTAATATTTTACTCTTGGAAAATGAAAACTTCGAACCTTTTCCTTAAGGGAAGAACTTTGCATTTAAACCATTGGCTCTTTAGAGACATTTTCAGGATGAAAAAAATCAAAAGATTCATTTTACTTGGAGCATTAAAAAAGATGAAACACATGGGGCTTCTCGTATTCCTCTCATTTAAGTTTAGTGTCACGATGGTTTGATAGGGCCTGAACATTCATTTAAAAAGATATGCCAAGTAATTAAAAATATTGCAGGTAAGTTGAACATTTGACCTATTTGCTTATTTTAAGCTCTTCCTTGGGATCACTCCTATTCCACATTGTAGGCTATTCCACAGAAGTTATAGGCCATGCATATATTTTAGTATGATGAATGTTGGTATTAAAAGGCTACAGTATGTCCCATCTGAGGAAGCACTTTATATCAATATAGAAACTTAGCATGAGATTGAGGGTTACTGCAGCATCCTAAGAAATCGAGGAAAGTCATACTCTAATGTAATGAATATTCAGAAAGAACAACATATAAAAATAGCATGTTTTATCAACATCTCTAAAACACTATTATATGTTTTATCAACATCTCTAAAACACTATTATATGTTCTGAAAACACTATACATTTTCATTTTGATAGCAACATTTGCTCAATTTTATGCTTTAATTCACTCATTCATTTATGTATTTCTTCATTTATTCAACATGTATTTATTGAACAATTATGTTTTCAGGAGCTCTTCTAAATCCTGGAACACAGCCATAAATAAAACAAAAAGAACTTCTAACCTCTGTGAAGTAAGGGGAAATAGAAAATAGCAAAATAAATAAATAAAATATATGGTATCTTAGGTGATTAAAAATAAAGCATGATGAGAATAGAGAGTGATGGGTGAGAATAGTGATAGGAATTTTCATAAACACAATAACAGAAGGCCTCAGTTAACAGCTGCCATTTGAGAAAAGATCCAAAGGATGAGAGGAGAACCATGTTTTGATAATTGGGAGAAAAGCCTTCCAGGCAGAAAGAAAAATGAAACAGGAATGCCTGAGTGGCTCAGTGCGTTAAGCAGCTAACTTGATTTTGGTTCTAGTTCATGATTTCAAGATCCTGGAATCAAGCCCCAAGTCAGGCTCCATGCTCAGCAGGGATTCTGCTTCAGGATTTTCTCTCTCCCCTGCCCCTTCCCTCTCTCTCTCTCAAAAATAACCTTCAAAAAAAAAAAAAAGTAAAGAAAAGAAAAAGAAAGAAAGAGAAAGAAAGAAAGAGAGAGAAAGAGGAAAGAAAGAAAGAAAGAAAGAAAGAAAGAAAGAAAGAAAGAAAGAAAGAAAGAAAGAAAGAAAGAAAAAGAAAGAAAGAAAGAAAGAAAGAAAGAGAAAGAAAGAAAAGCAATCCCAAAGGCCCTAAAATGGGAATATGATTGGCAAATTCAAGAAACAGCAATAGGCCCTGTTGCTGGAGTGAGGAAATGATTTCAGAGGAAGGGCTAAACTTTCTAGGACTTTGTAGCCTCAAGAACTTTGGCTTTTCTTCTGAGCCATTCTTCTTATTAGAAGCTGGTGGAGGACTTGAGCTAAGATTTTAAGACTTAGGTCTTAACAGTAACATTCTGACTGCTGTCTTGAGAAATGACTGTATGCAGACAAGGAAGAAAGCAGTTATACCAGTTACCAAACAGTTATAAAGTTAAAGGACCTTCCCAATAATTCAGGTGAGAAATGACAGTTGCAGATCAGTTGCTGAAAACTGTTCAGATACTACATCAATTTTGACTGCAGAGCAAACAATTGAGGCACATGATGATTTTCTGCTCCTCCTTCATGGGCTGAAGTCTTTGCTTCTATCTAAATTCGAATTTCATGCAAATAATAAATCATTTTTAGTATAAGTATGTCCTGTAGAATATGCTGTTTATGCAAGCATGTCCTATGCAATAAACATATTTAAAAATATTTGTTTTGTATTTGAAATTTAAGTTTAATTGGAAGTCTTAAATTTTTATTTGCTGAATCCAGCAACCCTACTCCTCTCCTTTCCCCAGCTACAGTGGATCTCTATTTGCATCCTATTGGTGAGAGTGTTCTTTAATTTCCCCGGATGCAGATATGTTTTCCTCCTACCAATGCTGACCCTTCAAAAGCATGGATTTTCCCTGGTTTTGGAGAGATAGAGAGTGTGCTGTCCTTCACCAGCAGCCTATGATTTTTGCTCCAATAAAAGCATGTTCTGAGGGAAATAGGCATGGTTTTGTGTCTTTCTCCAGCAGCACCTAATCATCGCCTGCATCCAATACCAGGGAGAAAGGGTCTCTTTGATTTTCTGCCTTGTCCCCACCCTTTCTTTTTTTGTTTGTTTGATGTTTTTTGGTCCCCACACCTTCTTATGAGCAGCCTTTGGAGGGCTATAAATTTACCTTGTGTTTGGGGTCCTACCTTTTCCAAACTGTCATCCTGCCCTATATTTGACCTTTAAAAACTGGTTAACATTTTAGTCAATTTCTTCTCCCTCTTTCCCAAAGTCTTCTGACAGTAAAAAACTTCCTGTGCCTCACCTCTTCTAGTAGTGACTTGTCATACTTCGGAGTTCAATTAATTTGTTACCTAGATAGATCCATAAAAATTATGATTTTACAGATTACTTGGACTTTTTTTTTCATTTTTAGGGTGAAAGCTATATTCTCTTGCAGCTCCTACTGGCGTAGTAGAAAGAGACCATTAAAAGCTTAAACAAAATTTAGACACTTTATCACACTACTTTTTTTCTTTTGTTTTCTATCCACCACCCAGAAAGACTAGAGATCAGAGTGTTTATTTATAATGATTTGTCTCCCTCTTTTATCCTATTTTATTTTCCTTCCCTTCCCTTATATCTTAACCACTGAAATCAAATAGTTAGAAGTGTCAATAAAGAGAGCAGAAATTTAGATAACTCATTTAAGTTATAGAAGGAAGAGTCAATAAAGAGAGCAGAAGTTTAGATAATTCATTTAACTAAAGGAACAAATAAAAAACAAGGCTCCCTAAGACGATACTCTGCCTGTGTTTTTACTTCATTTCTTGCTTCTGTTCAGGCTAGTATTGCTGGAAATGTTCACAGAAACATGTGACAAGCATCCAGCACAATAATTTATTTATCTTAGTTTTTAATCTCTACCCAGAAATCTGTTTATTTGCCTCATATGGATTCTTCACCTATAGAAGTATTTTCACATTTTCTATTCTTTTTTAGATCTTTATTTTAATGTCATTTTCAATATTACTCTTCTCTTTCCACAGAGAGGCATCCTACCCAATTTATTGAAGATGGAGGTCATTTTCACCACTCACATCATTGCTTTTTTTCCTCTTGCCTCAAAATGAGATTCTTCTTTTCCAAAACCAAACTACTCCCTCTTACCTTTGTCAAGTTCCCACATTTTGATCTTTCTCCTTATAACTAAGTTCTCCTAATTCCTCTTTCTATCCTTGTACATTGCTCTCATTCATTTTATTTATAAAACATATTTGTCTAATATATAGTTGCTATTATTTTGAACAAATAGCTCTGTTAAATCAATTAAGAGTAAGACAAATAAAATATTTTATTTTACAATTCTCGTAAGGCAGATCTACTGGTGACAAATTCCCTCAGGTTTTTGTTTGAAAGAAAGTGTTTGTTTACCTTTCACTTTTGAGAATAATTTGAGTGAATACAGAATTCTAGATCATTTTTATTTTAACACTAAAAATTTTATTTCACTTTCTTCTTGCTTGTATAGTTTTTGAAGAAATGTCTGATGTGATTCTTATCTTTGCTCTTTTTTAAGTAGAGCATTTTTTTCCTTTGACTTTTTTCAAGATTTTCTTCGTCTTTAATTTTCTGAAGTTTGACTATAATATGCTTAGGTACAGATTTTTTAGTATTTACCCTGCTTGCTGTTTTCTGGGTCTCTTGCTATTAATTATTAATTTTGGAAAATTATCAACCATTTTTAGCTCAAATAATTTTCTTGCTCTTTTCTCAGTCTTTTATCTCCTTCTGGCATTCCCCATTATGTTTATGCTACACCTTTTATAATAGTTCTGTGGTTCTTGAATATTCTGTTTCTTGGTTGTTGTTTTTTTTAATCCATTTCTTTCTTTGTTTTTCAGTTCAGATTCACATATCTTCAAGCTCACTGATTTTTTTCCTCACTTGTGTTAGTCTAATGATGAATCCATCAAAGACATTCTTTGATTCTTTCATTCAGTCTTTGATTTTTTTGGATTTTCTTTTAATTTTTTCTTAGGGTTTCCATCTCTTTGCTACATTACTTATCTGTTCTTGCACATTGGCAGTTCTTTTCACTGGACCCTTAACATATTAAACATAGTCATTTTAAATTTCCTATCTCATAATTCCAAAATATCTCCCTTATCTCATTTTGGACACTTTTGTCTCTTCAGACTGTGCTTTTTCTTGCCTTTGTACCATGTCTTGCAATTTTTTGTCGAGAGCTGAACATGGCGTATCAGGAAATAAGAACTAAGGTAAATAGGCTTTTTTGTGAGACATGATATGTTGATCTGGCTAGAGTTTATGCTGCATTAATGTTTGCTGTAATTCAAAGGGTGAGAGGCTTCAACTTCCACTATGCCCTTATTTTGTCTCCAGTTTCTCTGGGTTTTCCTAGAAACTTCTTAAATAGAGTCTGTCTTGAAGCTCTCTCAGTAATCCACTATACTGGATCCCTGTTGAATTGGTTAGAAGGTATTGGGGAGGAAAAACATTCTATAATTTTATAATTAATTGTCCATTTGGGGGTGTGCCAGTGTCTCTGGGTTGTGAACTTTAGAAGCATTTCTTAGCCTTTTTTTTTCTTCCCCCCTGTGAGACCCAAAGGCTACTTGGTGCTGGAGTTGTCTATTTGCTCTTCGCCTTAGTTGGATAAGGCTCTGGTAAAGTATTTTCCTTTGAGGGAAGTTTGTTATGGGGAACATAATGGTCTGGGACTATTTCAAAATTGTTATTCTCTCTCTAATTCTCCATAACTGGAAATAGGACGTAATTTTTCTTGTATCTTCAGCAAGAGCCTCCTTTCCTGAAGGAGCTCATGAAAGACAGGGGTCCTTCCTAAGACTGGGTCCTCAGGAGTTTTTAACTCTCAACTCTCCCTATGAGCAAGTAATAGGTCTATACATGTCTGTGTCTTCAGTTTTCAGGGCAGTGGTTTTCTATGTAATCTCAGTGCTCTGCTAGATCTAACAAAAGCTATTGATTATGAATGTGTTTAGTTTGTTTCTTGTTGTGAATATGGGAGTGATTTTTTCCAAGATCTTTGCATATCAGAGCAGAAACTGGAATTGTCCCTTAAAGTTTTTAAAACCTGCTATTTATACTAGTCTTGGAATGATTATCATACATTGTGGAGTAAAATATATTTTGTACATATCACACTTTGCGACACTTGCCACATACCTCAATTAATGACAACATGTAGGGATATTTTTTCTATCTCCTTACTCTTTAATAAATAAATTCTAAAGCTAAGAACATGTCTTATGTGCAGAAACATTTCAATCTGTGTCATTTTTGCAGTATATATTTGTGGGAGCTATGTTCCAATCATGCATGAATGTAAATATTTAACTAAGCACCAGTTTTTCAATCTTGATACTTATTTTTTTTTATTTTCAGAGGTCGTTTCAGATATTTAAGTTCTTCTTAAGTTAAAAAATGATTCAAGTTCAGTACTAAATAGATTCTTATTGACTAATAATGTCCATTATGTAAAAATTGTATGTAGTTTCTTAACTATGATATTTAAGGTCAGCATTGTTTGACAACAATGCAATTTTTAAAAAATTGGTCTTTGCCTCTTCTTGAACCAAATCTACCTTAAAAGAGAGGATTTCAAAAGATTTCCCCTAGAGAATTATTTCAAGCTATTTAAGCTGCCATCCGTTCCTGATTTAGCATTTTTAATAAACTTCCTAGGGCAAAGGATTAATTTCCCTGGACCCTCTTTATCTTTGATGTAAAAGTATAATGTTTAATTGAGGATAGATCATTGTTTGCCTGCTGTCTTCCCTGTGTGTTTATGAATAAGTAGATACAAGTTCAGAGAATGGAAGAAAGCCAGAGCAAAATAAAAGTATTCCCAATCCTTAAAATTTGTTGCTAAATAAAAACAGCAACTAATACATATGAATGTAAATAGGATTACTTTTACCACATTAAAGTGAATGCATTAAAGAAACATATGTCTACTGAGGCAGCTTATAGCCAAATACTTGCATTAAATTGCCTACATGCTTATTGATCCCTATCTAAAACTCATCTGAAAACAGAAGTTCCATTATCTTAGCAAAACTGTGGTTCACATAGTGACCCAGAAATTTGGGGCTATAGCATTGCTACAGAGAATTAAATTAGTATGTCAATGCTCAATAATTCCTCAGCATTATAATGGGAAATAAGTCTAAGAAAATACATACAATTATTCCTACTATTATTACATATGTATGTGTAGATATCCAGAACTTAGTGATTTCACAGCATAACAAGTTATTATTTGTAAGATTTCTGAATCTCATGGTTGAACCCACATAAAACCCTTTTTAAGAAAATAAGAAACTAGATGAGAAGTCATATATTAGCTGGAAAGAGGTATAAAGATTATTGGCAAACAACATGTGAATTAAGGATACTCTTTGTTAAAATCAAACTTCCTCCCAGAGTTTCTAATAAGATCTGGTAAAACTTAATTATGACAAAAATCCTACCATGGTGCCATGAGGGAAGCACAAGCTAGAGCCATTGACAACATTTTTCTTAATGATAACTGAGGATGACATTATCTCACATGTGTCACTCTTAATACTTCTTATTGATGGTGACCATATAATATATTGTCAAATGAAACACATTTGAAAATAAAAGATGGCACTTACTGGACAGGATGTTGAGGCTCAAATTGAGACTATCTCAGGAAAACTGAGATATATTTGGTAAAGTATAATAAATATCAGCCTTATGGTTAGATGACTTATTTTCCTTCTACCCAAAGAGAAGTGTTCCAAAATTACCAATGTTTTCTATGGTAGAATGTATATACTAGTAAATGGACAACTATGAAATATTTTTAAAAAATGAAATTTAACCATTTTTAAGGTCAGTTTTAAAAATAATAAGAAAGCAATCATTTTCAAAAGAAACTAGTGCTAAAGCAAAAGAATTTAAAACCAGAGCCTTGGAAATACATCTAACACGTATTTCACTCATAAAATGCCATCATCTGCATACTTCTACAAATTAGAAATTCACATCTAGACTCTTTAATAATTTCTAAAAGGAAAAGGTTTAATGGGATATGAATCCATAATGGGATATGAACCCACTATGTACTTTTTTCTTTTTTGTATATTTCTTAATTTTACTTTTAAAAATTAGTAGACTTTTTTTGGATGCTGTCGTAGGGTTACAGACAAATTCAAAGAAAATTACAGAGAGTTCCCATATACACCTTCACACAGTCCCCTCCCTATTAATATTTCACACTAGTGTGGTACATTAATTACCTTTGGGACCAGGAATTGACATATTATTAACTAAAGCTCATAATTTACATTAGGGTTTACTCTTCATGTTATATATTCCATAATTTTTGATAAATGTACGACATGTATTCATTAGTACAGTATTGTACTGCATAGTTTGACTACCCCCCAAAAATCTGTGGAAAATCAGTAAGGACAAAGTTGAACTGAATAACACCATGAATCAACTGAATGTCATTGGAATATATAGACTACTTCATTCGTTAATGGCAGAATTCACATTTTTCACAAGTCACATGAAACACTCATTAAGATAAACCATATTAAAAAAAAAGATAAGCCATATTTTAATGTATTTAGAAGAATAGAAATCATGCAATGTCTAGTCTTGGATTATGATAGAATTGAGCTAGAAATCAGTAACAGAAAGATAACTGGAAAATTCCATAATACATGGAGATTAAAAAACACACTTCTAAATAATAATAATAAATAAAAAATAAATCTCAAGGGGCACCTGGATGGCTCAGACAGTTAAGGCTCTGCCTTCAGCTCAGGTCATGATCCCAGGGTCCTGGGATCGAGCCCCGCATCGGGCTCTCTGCTCAGTGGGAAGCCTGCTTCCCTCCCTCTCTCTGCCTGCCTCTCTGCCTACTTGTGATTTCTCTCTCTCTGTCAAATAAATAATAAATAAAATCTTTAAAAAAAAAAGAAATCTCAAGAGAAATTTAACAATAGTTTGTACTAAATGAACTAAATAAAACACAATCTACCAAAATGAAAACAAAACATAAAGGGAAATGTATAGCTTCAAATGTATATATTAGAGAAGGAGAAGGATCTAAAAATCAATCGCATAAGTTTCCATCTTAGGAAACTCTAAAAAGAACAAATTAAATCCAAAGTAATAGAAGAAGAGATATAATACAATTAGAGCAGAAATCAATGACATTAAAAACAGGAAATCAATAAAGAAAATCAACAGAAGCTAGTTCTTTGAAAAGGTTAATAAAATTAATAAGCCTCTGGCCACACTAAGTAAAAAAAGAAAGGATACAAATTACTAATATCAGAAATGAAAGAGGGGACATCACCACAGACCTCATGGAATTTAAAATAATAATAAGAAGAATATTATGAATAACTCTATGCCCACAAATTTTATAACCTTAAAAGACCCAATCTGTCAAACTCACACAAGAAGAAATAGAAGATTTGAATAGGTCTATATCTATTAAAGAAATTGAGTTGATAGTTAATAAACTTTCAAAGCAGAAAGCAACAGTCCCAGGCAGAGTACAGAGGATTTTTAGGGCAGTGAAAAATACTAAGAAGAAGGAGAAGGAGAAGAAGAAAAATACTCTGTATGCTATTACAATGATGGGTATATGTCATTACACATTTTTCAAATTCGCACGATGCATTATACTTATACGGAACCCTTAAGTCAACTATGGACTTCAGGTAATTATGATGTATTAATGTAGATTCATCTTTTGGTAAAAAATGTATTATTCTTGTGAATGCTGTTGATAATGGAAGAGGAGATATATGTGTGGAGACAGGTGGTATATAAGAAATCTTTGTACCTTACTCTCAATTTTGTTGTGGACCTAAAATTCTCTAAAAAAACTAAATCTTTAAAAACTATCCCCTATGGTCCACTTACTCATTCCTGTCACCCCAAACCTCAGGCAACCACTAATCTTTTTACCATCTTTATAGTTGTACGTTTTTGAGAATATCATCTCGATATTGATGGAATATCTGCAGATGGAATCATGCAGTATACAGCCTTTAGAATTGGTTACTTTTACTTAGTAGCATGCATTTAAAGTTCCTTGATATCTTATTATCATTTGATATCTCATTTATTTTTATCATAATAATAATATTCCATTTTGAATATACTAGTTTATCCATTTACCTATTGATGTACATCTTGGTAGTTTCCAAATTTTAACAATTATGAAAAAGCTACTATAAGCACTTATGTGCAGTTTTTGTGTGGACATAGTTTCATTTCCTTTGGGCATCAAGTAGTGCCATTGGTGGGTAATATGGTAACAGTGTGTTAGTTTTGTGAGAAACTGCCAAACTGACTGTCAAAGTGGATGTACTATTTTGCAGTCCCACCAACACAAATGAGAGTTTTGTTGCTCCAAAACTTCATAAATAATTTGTTTCTCATGTAAAAATTCCATTGTCTGTGGGATTTCAAAAATTCGAAATTCAAATATAAGCTCTTTAATATCCCAAAGTAAGAGTTTCAACAGTTATGAATCTATATAACTAATATTGCTTAAGCAGCCATTTTTAAAGTTTTAGGAGCAATTTAATGTTCTCAAGAAAGTTAGAAATTTCCTCGGCAGGGTGGCCCAGTGGGTTAAAGCCTCTGCCTTTGGCTCAGGTCATGATCCCAGGGTCCTGGGATCGAGCCCCGCATCGGGCTCTCTGCTCAGCAGGGAGCCTGCTTCCCCCCTCTCTCTGCCTACTTGTGATCTCTCTCTGTGAAATAAATAAATAAAAAATCTTAAAAAAAAAAAAAAGAAATTTCCTCGGCAATTAAAGTTAAAAACATAAAACAAAAAATAATAATTCTATGCATTCTTGGTGGGTGGATTTGAAAATATCTATAATCTTTTAGTGAGCAAAACCCATGATTAACTCACTCTGTTTTGATCTGCATAAATTTGATTATATCTTTACTTATGTTCATCATTACAATTAATACATAAAACTAGAAAGATTAGAGCCATGATATATTGTGTCAAAAATATAAAACCAGGATTTTCTAAATAACTAAATTTATTTATACCACTATTATCATTTAAAATCGATTATTATTATTATTATTAATATTTTAAGGGAGAGCCAAAAAATATTTTTACTAATGATAGATAAAATAGCTTAGAATACTCTTTTATTCCATCTTTGCATCTTTTTAAACATATTTTTGTTGTGATTTGTTTTATAAAATGTTCAGAAAGATGAGATTAAAAATAAGATTTTTCCCTAGGAATTAAATTTTTAGTGATGTTAATAATTTTAAAAAACTATATTTGAGACATCTTAGATTTATATTGTTATAAATATAACAATATAACTTTTGTATTTATAAATATAATTGTTATAAATATAACTGGCATTTTGTTTCACATTCTACAAATTAAGAGAGAGCCAAAGAAAAATAACATGGTATATGATTAAAATATTGGAAATAAGCACTATTAGGAAAGAATAAGGAATGGGAGAAGAGAGAAGCAATAACTTAATTGTAGTTCCTAAACATCATTAGAGATCTTGGATGAAACTCAGTGAGCCTTTGCCCTTTCCCTCTGAAGATCACGGGGAATATAGTTTAAATTTGGCAATGCTGGTATTAAGAGTCATGTTGTCAGTGGACTATGAAAACCCACAATTCACATATCCAATGATGAAAAACAGAGCTTTTGCCCTAAAATCAGGAATAAGACAAGGATGTCCGCTCTTACCACTTTTATTCAACATAGTAGTGGAAGTCCTAACCAGAGCAGTCGGACAACAAAAGGAATAAAAGGCATCCAAATTGGCAGGGAAGAAATAAAACTTTCACTACTTGCAGATGACATGATATTACTCTATATAGAAAACCCTAAAGACTTTGTAAAAAAGGTATAAGAACTGATAAATGCATTCAGTAAGCTCGCAGGATACAAAATCAATGTACGAAAATCCATTGTATTTCTATACGCTAGTAATGAAACAAAAGAAAGATAAATTAAGAAAGCAGTCCCCTTTACAATTGCACCAAAAATTATAAAATACGTGGGAATAAACTTAACCAAGGAGTTGAAATACCCATACTCTGAAATCTATAAAATACTGATGAAAGAAATAGAAGACAACACAAACAAATGGAAAAGTATTCCACACTCATGGATTGGAAGAACAAGTATGGCTAAAATGTCTAACGCAAAACAATGTTAACGCAAAACGATCTACACATTTAATGCAATCTTTATCAAAATACCAACAGCATTTTTTACAGAACTAGAATAAACAATCCTAAAATTTGTATGGAACCACAAAAGACCCCAAATAGTCAGAATAATCTTGAAAAAGAATAACGAAACTAGAGGTATCAGAATTCCAGATTTCGAATTATAGTACAAAGTTGTAGTAATCAAAAGAGTATGGGACTGACACAAAAATGGACATACTGACTAATGGAACAGGATAGAAAACCCAGAAACAAACCCATGTTTATATGGTCAATTAATCTTCAACAAAAGAGGCAAGAATATGCAATGGAACAAAGACATCTTTTTTTCAAAAATGATTTTGGGAAAACTGGACATCTACACACGTAAGAATGAAACTGGACAACTTTCTTTCAGCATACACAAAAATAAACTCAAAATGAGTTAAAGACCTAAATGTGAGACTTGAAACCATAAAACTCCTAGAAGAGAGCACAGGCAGTGCTCTCTGACGTCAACCACAGCAAGTTTTTTCTAGATATGTCTCCTGAGACAAGGGAAATAAAAGCAAAAATAAACTATTGGGACTACATCAAAATAAAAAACTTCTGTGCAGCAAAAGAAATAATCAACAAAACTAAAAGGCAATCTACTGAATGGGAAAGATATTTGCAAGTGACATATCTGATGAAGTGTTAGTATCTGAAATATTATAAAGAATTGATATAACTCAACACCCCCAAAACAAATAATCCAATTAAAAATGGTAAGAAGACATGAATAGACATTTCTCCAAAGAAGATATCCAGATGGCCAACAGACACATGACAAGATGTGCAATGTCGCTCATCATCAGGGAAATATAAATCAAAACTACAATGAGGTATCACCTCGTCCCTGTCAGAATGGCTAAAATCAACAACAAAAAAACAACAGGTGTTGGTGAGGATGTGGAGAGAGGGGAAACCTCTTGTATTATTGGTGGGAATGCAAACTGGTGCAGCCACTCTGGAAAATAGTATGGAGGTTCCTCAAAACCTTAAAAATAGAACTACCCTAGGATTCTGTAATTACAACTGCTGGGTATTTACCTAACAAGTACAAAAACACTACATTGAAAGGATATATGCAACATTATTTATATATGCTATATTATAACAACATTATTTATAATATGCAGATTATGGAAGCAGCCCAAGTGTCCACTGATAGTTGAATGGGTAAAGAAGATGTTGTGTGTACAACATATACAGTGGAATATATTCAGCCATAAGAAATAATGAAATCTTGCCATTTGCAAGAACATGGATAGAGTTAGAGAATATAATACTAAGTGAAGTAAGTCAGTCAGAGAAAGACAAATATCATATGACTTCACTCATATATACAGTTTAAGAAACAAAAAAATGAACAAAGAAAACAAGACAACTATAGAGGGAAGACTCAACTAGAGAGGACAAACTGATGATTAGCAGAGAGGAGATGGTGGGGTAATGGGTGAAAATGGTGATAGATTTAAGGGTATACTTGTCATGAGGTGCCCTGAGTAATATATAGAATTGTTGAATTACTAAATTGTACACCTGAAACTAATATCACACTATATGTTAACTATACTTAAATTAAAACAAAAACTTAAAAAAACAAAAAACAAAAAAATACCAAACCAAAAAACATTTCTTTAAAGAAAAATAGGAGATAAGATTTAAAAAGAAATACTGGTGTTCTAACTAAGGAAACATTGTTATTTTCCTTCTAACCTGAAGCTTCTTTTCACACTTGGGGAAAAAAAAAGGCATTTAAAAAAAATTAGTCACTCTTTCTACTACTTTGTGAAAATTGCCCTCCCAATGTGAACCAACTTCCTACAGTAATATTTTTAAAGTGTTCTGGTGCTGTGAAGACTATTTAATTATGTGATTATCTTTCATGATGTGTGTAGTTAATTGTCCTTACGTCAAATGTAAATGATTTTGAACAATAAAAGTGAATGAGTAATGTTCCGGCTGTGAACAACAGATGTCATGTGGATTTTGATTTCCTAGTCATTTATAAATATTTCTTTTCAAATATAGAAAAGCAATTAGTTAAGATTACAGACTAATACATTCAAATCTAAGTTTAAGAATGAAAAGCAATATGAATCATGGAACTACAGAACACTACATAGGAACAAATTCATTATATTCATGTTCTTAAAAAATACAAAATATGATTTTTATAAATTATGGATAGCCTCGTTATAATTCCTTGGAACAATTAGTGCATTCTCATATGAAACAATGTCTTTCTCTGCTTCTGACCAGTGCCTTATAAAGTCTTGCAGACAATAATCTGTGTTTATTGAATGGTATATGTAAGAGTAAGAAAAATAATAAGGGATACTTTTTTAGTTTGGTGGCTATTTTCTGTTAACTGACAGGCATTTATTCCCCTTTTACTTGAAAACAGAACATATTTTCTTGGTGATTGACTATCCATCTACTTTCAGCCCACGTTATTTAGGTAGAGTGATTACAATTCTGAGTCCAGGGTTAGTCATGTGACACAGATCCACTCAACGACGACATCACATTCTTCCTCAGAGTATTTTAGCTCAGAGAGGGTAACATGATTCATGGAGTGTCAAACTCTTGGACTTTTGCTTGAGTGATTAGGAGAAAGGCAAACATTCTTCTGCACTGGAATTACTGAAGTGATCAGAAAAGCTTGGAGCTCAGGGAATCACGAAGAACAGTCACTTTGCTGAGGAGAGAAGCCAAAACAGAGGGAAATAGAGCTCTGAGGCAGAGAAAAATAAATATTGATGAAGCCATTTGAGCTGCTGGATTCAGCCATGTGATACTTCTTTCTCCAATTTGTGAAAAAGAATCTCTTCAGACCAAACTCTAGCCAGGTTCCTCTGAGCCCTTTCTTGACTAGGCCTCAATTTTGGTCTATAAAGACTTGAGCAAACATGAACAGTTACTAATACGTCAAGGCTACATCCCTAAGATGACCCTAGGATCAGTTAAAATGTCTGCCTGAGAAAACACAAGGCTGCCAAATGGATTTACTATTTGTTCCAGCCAATGCCCAAACATAGCGGCTCCATCTCCCAGTGTCTGTGGGAGGGTAGGAGCCTACTTTCCAGAAATGCTAGTTAGCAAATGCAGATAGGTTTCTCATGGATCAATCCCTCATTTGCTTTTTATAATTTTCCACTTCCCTGACTCTGTTGAGCTCTGCTCACGCCCCTCCCTACTCCTGTGTTCTCCCTTTAGGGCTCCCAGTCACCCCTGTACAGACTGAAGCTCAGCTCAGTTCCTGGTAGGCTCTTTTCCCTATTGCAGTAACACATTATTGATGAAAATCTGTCCTTATCACTTTGACTGGTGTCCAGCTTTGTTTTTGATGTTTGTGTATGGGAGTCAATAAGCTGACATGTAGCAAGTTGAGTTCAGTTTCTTTATCATTTGCAAGCAAAAATAATTAAAGTTAATTTACTATATATATAACCTGGAGTTTGATTTCCCCTCTCCATGTGCCTATGGTTGTATTCTGTAAAGATAATCACAACGATACCACTGTGAGACAGTCATTCCACAGATTCCTCTTCATTTCTAGGAGGAAATAAGCACGAAACTTGTTTGATAGTTACATTGATATTGGCTAGATTGGAGGAAAAGTCTAAATTGTAGGAAAAAGCTTACAGACACAACAATTTTTTTTCTAGAATGATTACTATTGACAACTATAATTTGTTTTTTCACATAATTTGTTTTTTCACAAGCACAATTTTTTAAGGAGGTCTTCCTCTTATTATTAGTTTCCCATTCAATAAAGCCCTTAAGATTTTCCTCCACCTTCTTTCTCTTTTTCTCTCTTTCTCTCTTTTTTTCTTTTTTTCTCCTTGTTCCCTTCCTTCCTTTACTCCTTTTTTATACACACAGGCTAAATCTAAAGTGTTTGTCTAAGTGAAAGTCCTGTGCTTTAGAGTGGCAGCAGCTACCCCAAGCTGAGTGAATTAACACTAACACATTTACACTCTAAATTATGGTTGGAGAAAGCCAATAAAGACTTTTTTCCCTTAAATCTTTTAAAATCAGATCGTTAGCAAAATATGATGTTCAGTATGGCTTTAACTGTGGAGAAGAAAGAAGGATCAGACGTGGGCAATCGAGACAGGTAAAGGAGTGTAGCTATTGACCTACAGGTACAATTGACCTAACACACTCAAACAATGACCTGTGCCTATAAATATATACTGTTTCATCATACCAGGGTGTCTCTGTTTGTATGAAAATCATGTGTGGAAAAAAATGGCACTAATCTTCAGAAAAACAGTAGTTTCTGCAAGCAAAGAGGGGTTTGTGTAAAACAGGAATGGCTGTTTTTTTTTTTTTTTTAAGATTTTATTTATTTGAAAGAGAGAGAGCATGAACAGGGAATGGGCAGAGGGAGAGGGAGAAGCGACTCCCTGCTGAGGTGGGAGCCCTATGCGGGTTTGGGACTTGATCCCAGGACCCTGGGATCATGACCTGAGCTGAACTCAGACACTTAACTGACTGAGCCACCCAGGTGCCCCTGGAGTGGCTTTTAGAGTTGTTACTCTCCAACTTGATTGCATATTGAAATCAAAAAGGAATATTTTTTGTTTTTTTCAAATTTTTATTTAAATTCTAGTTAGTTAACATATAGTGTAATATTGCTTTCAGGAGTGTAATTTAGTGATTCATCTCTCTCTCTCTCTTTTTTAATGCGAACATCTCATTTTAGCTCCACAGATTCTGATTTAATTCATTTGGAATTAAGGCTGACTATTGGATTTAAAAAGAAAATATGGGTGTAACATGAATCCAAGGTTGAAAATTATTCCTTTGAGATCCCAGGTCAAAGGCAGGCTTCTAGGCATTGTAGGGCATTTCTATAGTGGCCTCCAGTGTAGCTGCTTGATTCTAGGCCCTAGAGATTTGTGACTGAATAAAGATTGAATATTCTTTTAAGGTTACTATAGCTCCCTGTTGAGGGGTGCCTGGGTTGCCCAGTCAGTTAAGCATCTGACTCCCAATTTCAGCTTAGGTCATGATCTCAGGGTCATGAGATTGAGCCCCAGGTGGGGCTCTGAGCTCAGCACACAGAGTCTGCTTAAGATTCTCTCCCTCTCCCTGCACCTGCTCACTCTCTCTCTCAAATAAATAAGTAAATCTTTAAAAAAATATAGCTCCCTGTTGAGCTAAATATGCTTTGCTTTGGAACTTAAGCAATATCTATATTATTTACATAGAAAAAATGTGAATGAGTTCTTAATGAATTTTGAAAAAAAATATGCAACTATTGTGAGTTAAGGGACTCCTTGTACATTATTAATTTAATATAACAGAAACATTCCCTGGAAATTATTTTAAATATATTACATAGCTTAGAGTGTGTTTCAAATTCTTAGATAAATTGCTTCAATTGGGAAAATTATAATGTATGTTAAGCTGAATCCATTTGTAAATTTTTATAAAACTACTTGGTAGTAATTATTTTTTGTAGATAAAAATATGAACTATTTTTCAGATTTGTGTATGATTCTGGGAATTATAGGTAGGTATGTTTTCATGATGTAGCTTATGAGACTTTCTTTCACTTGTGCTTGTAAAAAACTTAAATTACCTGTAGGATATATTTAACTGTTACAATTTTTTTGTATCTTATATTCCCTGAGAAGAAATACATAGTATTGTCAAATACTTTGTAATTGTGTTAATCCCTTCAAGAAACACGACCCTAAAATCATCACCTTATCAAAAAAAGTATCAGGAGTATTTTTATAAGTGTACAGTGTTTATTACTGTTAGGAAAATAATTATTACTATAAAATGAAGTTAATATCTGGATCCTTCATTTGAGTATTTAAACTTTACACTTAAAAATATATATAGAAATTTAAAAAATAATGGTTGCATACATCAAACATTCATAAGGTTGTAAAGGATATTGTTTAGTTCTGAGTCCTTAGTTGTGAATGAAGACTAAATTCATAGAAGTGGAATTGCTGACTCAGTGTGTTATTTTAATTTTGAAAGACATCACCAAGTTATCCTGCATAAAGTTTAAACTAACATTCCAACCCAAAATAGGTGAGAATAATTCGTCCCTAGCTCTTATTAACATAGACATTAAACTGATAGGTATAAGTATTTTTGTAAGACTTTTCATATGCGTGTCTTAATCATATGTGTATTGAGCATATTTTCACATATTTACCAATTTGTTTATATGAAGGCTTTGAACTTTTTTAAAAGGTCTGTAGTTATGTATGTGTATGCATGCGTGCATGAGTGTTGCAAACATGTTATAAATATGTTTTCCTGCTTCATTGTTTGACTTTGGGCTTCTTGGTATTTTGAGAAATGCAAACTTAAAATATTATATCTTCAAAGTTATCAATTATTTGTATTGCATTTTTTCCAATTTTGTTTCTTGCTTAGGAAAGCCTTCCCCATTGAGACTTTGATAATAATAATAATAAATAATCATAATTAATTATAATTATTAATTAATTATAATTATTAATTAATAATTATATTATTAATAATATAATAATATAACAATAATATCCCATTATTAATTATTGTAATTATATATAGTTTAAATTATTAATTGCCCACTTTTTTCATTGAAATATAATGCTTAGCAGGAGAGAGAGAGAAAAAGAGACATGGAGAATGAGACAGAGAGAGAGAGAGAGAGAGAGAGAGGGAGAGAAACAAAAATCAAAGAAACATTTAAGTAACTGCAACCTAAATAAAGACAGACAATGTTGCCAGAACTTCAGGAGTTCTATATTTGTTTTCTAGGGCTGGAGTAACAAATTACCACAAATTGGGTGGCTTAAAACAACAGGGATTTATTTCCTCACAGTTCAGGAGGCCAGAAGTACAAAAGGTTTCAGCTGCTTTCTTCCTTTTGCAAATTCGTGGTGGAGTTATCTGGCTTTTCATTTGCCTTTGGGAAGTACTGAATCAGTTGTATTCAACAGATATAAAATCAATCAAAATTTCTATTTCTCTGTTTAAAAATTTTGTTAACTTGAGCTTTCAGGAATTTGTCCGTGTAAGTTAAATATTCAAATGTATAGTCATAATTTCATCATAATATCTTATTACCTAATTTTATTTTATTATTTTTATTTTATTATTATATTTTTAAAGATTTTATTTATTAAAGAGAGAGAGAAAGAAAGCACGAGAGGGGGAAGGTCAGAGGGAGAAACAGACACCCTGCTGAGCGGGGACCTGATGCGGGACTTTATTCTGGGACTCCCGGAATCATGACCTGAGCTGAAGGTAGATGGTTAACCAACTGAGCGAGCCACCGAGGCGCCCTTTTTACCTAATTTTAATGTATGTGGGGTCTGAAGCAGTGTCCCATTTTTTTTCTTTTCAAAGTACCGTCTTTGGACTTTGTAGAGGCTTTCTGTGTTATGTTCATTTTCCATTTTATTATTTTCTCCTATACTCTTTATTTTTTTCTTTTCTTTAAGATTCTCTAGGTTTAATCGGCTATTTTGTTCTAGTTTGTAAACCATAAAATATGTACCAAAATAAATTTTCTCATAAATATGGTTTTAGTTTCCTCATATGTGTTTTTATTTGGAATGTTCTTATTATTCTTCAGTCAAAATTATTTTTTTGGGTTTCATGTGTTTTTTTCTTTGACCACAAGTTATTCTTTCTTTCTTAATTTCAAATATATAACTTTTTAAAATTTTCTCATTTTTAATTAATTTTTATTAACTAAATTCTATACTTCACATGAGGGTCACTTTTTGCATTCCACAGTTCTAAGGGTTTTAACAAATTTGTAACATCATGTATTCATCATTACAGTATCATACAGAATTGTACCTCCATTCTAAGAATCTCAGTGTTCGAGATCTCTGTCTTTCTTCCCCTCCACACAGCTGCAGACTCCACTAATGTTTTTACTCTATCTATAATTTTGTCTTTTTTTGAGAATGTCAGATAGTTGGAATCATACAGAATGTAACCTTCTCAGAGTAGGTAGGTTTTCTCTTATGTTACCTCCAAGGAATTTTATAATTTTGTGTTTTAAATTTAGGGCCATGATCCGTTTTGTGTTAACTTTGTGAAAATTGTAGGGTCTATGTCTAGATTCTTCTTTTTCTTCTTCTTTTTTTTTTTTTTTTTAGTGCAGATGCCCAGGTGTTCTAGTACCATTTCTGGAAAAGATTATGTTTTCTCTATTAATTTCTTTGTCCCTTTGTCAAAGATCAGTTGTCTAAATTTGTGTGGATTCCTCTATTTCCCCTTGCTTCCAGTATTTGACACTTTTTTTTTTAGGTATATATGCATTAAGGATTGTTATACTGTCTTGGAGAATTGACTACTTTATCGTTATTTAAGGCCCCTCTTTGTCCCTGGTAATTTTTCTTGCTCTGAAGTCTTTTTTGTTTAAAATGAATACAGTTATTCTAGCTATCTTTGGGTTAGTGAGAGCATGGAACATCATTCTCCACCCTTTTAATTGTAATCTATGTCTTTACATGTAAATGTAAAGCAGATTTCTTATAGACAACATAGAGTTGAGTGGTTTTTCTTTAATTACTCACTTTTTTTTTAAGATTTTATTTATTTATTCGACAGAGAGAGAGAGATCACAAGAAGGCAGAGAGGCAGGCAGAGAAAGAGGGGGGGAAGCAGGCTCCCCGCTGAGCAGAGAGCCCGATATGGGGCTTGATCCCAGGACCCCGAGATCATGACCCGAGCCACAGGCAGAGGCTTTAACCCACTGAGCCACCCAGGCACCCCAATTACTCACTCTCTTAATCTCTCTTTTAATTGGTATATTTAGACCATTCTCATTTCGATTGATTATTGATATAGTTGGATTAATATCTACCATATTTCTGTTTTATAGTTGTTGCACTTATTTTTGACTTCTTTTTAAACTTTCTCTTCTGCTTCTGCCTTCTCTGGGTTTATTGAGCATTTTATATTCCATTTATTCTCCTCTTTTAGTATATCAGTTATATTTAAAAAAAAATCAGTTGCCCTAGAGTTGTAATATACATTTGCAATATACATTTATACATATTTGCAATATACATTTACAACTAATCTAAATATATTTTCAATATACATTGTATCACTTCAAGGGCAGTGCAGGTAGATTATAACAGAATATTCCCAATTCTTCCTGTCTTTCAGGTATAACATTGCTGTTCATTCATTTCACCTATTCACATCATATAATCTTTCAGTACATTGTTGCTGGTATCATTTTAAATAGAGTTATTTATTACATCAGTTAAGAATACAAAAAACAAAATATTTTATTTGACTCAGTATTCCTTTTCTAATGCTTTTCCTTGTTTTATGTAAATCTGAGTGTCTGACTATCAATTTCATTTTCTCTGAAGAACTTTAATATTTCTTGCAATGGTAGGTTTACTAGAAATAAGTTTTCTCACTTTTGTTTTTCTGGAAAGTTTTTTTCTTTCACTTTAGAAGAATAATTTCACTAGATACAGAATTCTGAATTGACAGGCTTATTCTTTCTACATTTTAAATATTTCCACTTTTGTCTTATTTGTGTGGTTTCTGAGAAGGGTGATGTCATTCTTTGTTTCTGTGTAGGTAAGATGCTCTTGTCTTTGGCTCTTTCAAGCTATTGATTTTCCTTTGGTTTTCTGAAGTTTATATATGATATGCCTAGATGTGTATATATATACATATATATACACATGTTGTTTTTAATATATACATATACATATATATACACAAGTTTAAATATGGTATGCCTAGATATGTATATATACATATATATACACAAATAATATATATTATTTATTATATATTTTATTTTTTCCCCAAATACTTTCATTTTATTTTTTCAGTATTACAAGATTCATTGTTTATGTACCACACCCAGTGTTCCATGCAATACGTGCCCTCCTCAATACCCATGCCTCCCCTCCTCCAAAACCCTCAGTCCATTGCTCTGAGTTCACAGTCTCTCATGGTTCTATGCCTCTCAGATTTCCTCCAATTCATCCCTCCCTTCCCTCTCACAATGTCCTCCATGTTTTTCCTTATGCTCCACATGTAAGTGAGACCATATGATAATTGACTCTCTCTGCTTGACTTATTTCACTCAACATAATCTCTTCCAGTCCAGTCCATGTTAAAATAAAAGTTGGGTATTCATCCTTTCTGATGGAGGCATAATATTCCATTGTATATATGGACCATATCTTCTTTATCCATTCATCCGTTGAAGGGCATCTTGGCTCTTTCCACAGTTTGGCGATTGTG
>CM052895.1:69693581-69734062 GCA_028534135.1 Potos flavus | reverse complement strand
GGCTCCTGAACCACAACAGGCTCTCTAAGGCGCTTACAGGAGTGCGCCCCACCCTCTAAATGGTGCAAGGGGCGGAAAGCTGCAGGTTCATGAACCACAGACTGGATCCCCCGCCAGTGTCTCTTTGATGCGGTTGGTGCCCTTCCTGGGGACGTGGGCTTAGGCCCGTGCCCATGACCACCCACTTCCACTGGTTGCTCCTTAAGTTCTTTTGCTCTTTTTAAGTGTTTTTAACTGGGCTCTAAGTTAATGCTGGTCCCCAACCACAGGCCATTTTCCTTTGGGATATCACTGTCCTTGGATCGCTTCTGGTGGCTCCCTCCCCCTTCTGTTTATCCTCAGATATCTTCGCATGTTCCCACTCTGCTTTACCTCTCCGCTGCTGCCTTCTGCTCCTGTAGAGATCCAGAAGTGAAAAATCTTACTTCTCAGGCTGATCTCATGGTGTTCGGTGTGTTCTGGTAGATATCCAGCTCACTTTAGGGGACTGGTTGTAACAGCGTCTCCTACTTCTCCGCCATCTTGCCCTCCTATTATATATTTTAGATATATATATTTATCCTTTTGGTGTTCTCTGACCTTCCTGAATCTAGGTTTTGTGTCTAACTTTAATTAAAAAAATTGATCAGCCATTAAACTTGAAATAATATTTTAGTCCCTTTCTCTGTCCTCCTTCTGGTATTCTCATTTCTTGTATGCTGCATCTTTTGTGTTAGTCCCACAGTTCTCCAGTACTCTGTTCTGTTTTTTCTCATTCAGTTTTCTTTTTGCATTTCAGTGTGAGAAGTTATTATTCATATATCTTCGAGCTCACAGATTCTTTCCCTTGGCCATGTCCAGTCTACTGAATAGCCAATCAAGGACATTCTTCATTTCTGTTACAGTGTTTTTTATTTCTAGCACTTCCTTTTGATTTTTTTCTTAGAGTGTCCATCTTTCCACTTGGATTACTCATCTGTTGTTGCATGTTGTCTACTTTTTCCATTAGAACCATTAGCATAATTAATCATTTTAAATTCCTTTCCCAGTAATTGCAAATTCTCTGCCATATCTGATTCTCGATCCTTGCTTTATCTCTTTAGACTGTGTTTTTCTTGCCTTTTAGTATGTCTTATAATTTTCCATTAAAAGTCAGATAGAAACATACTGAGTAGGGGCGCCTGGGTGGCTCAGTAGGTTAAAGCCTCCGCCTTCGGCTCAGGTCATCATCTCAGGGTTCTGGGACCGAGCCCCGCATAGGGCTCTTTGCTCAGTGGGGAGCCGGCTTCCCCATTTCTCTCTGCCTGCCTCTCTGCTTACTTGTGATCTCTCTCTGTGTGTCAAATAAAATAAATAAAATCTTAGAAAAAAAAAAGAAACCTACTGAGTAACAAGAAGGTTTTTGTGAGATTTTCATTTTCTGGCAAAGAGTTATACTGTGTTTAATGTTTGTTGTAGCTGTAGGTGTCAGAGGCTTCATTTTCCTCTAATGACCTTATTTTTCTCTTCTGTTGTCTTTGGGTTTCCCTAGAAACTCCTTTTTAAATAAAGTCTGTGTCATGCAACTCTCTCAGGTTTAATCCACTATTCTTATACTGGAGGCCTCTTGATGTGGTTGTAACATATACAGTGATCTATAAAATCTTACGATTAACAGTTGCTTTTTATTTTTTGTTTTTGTTTTTGTCCTTCAGGAGCATGTTTTAATCTCTCCTTTTTTGTGAGACAAGAAGGCTAATGTGGGATGGAGTTGACTAATTGCTCTTCTCTCAGGTCAGTTAAAGTTCTGGTTAAATATTTCCTCTCGAGGGGTGCTCTTTGTTATGAAGAACAGAATGGTCTGGATGTATTTCAGAATGGCTATTTTCCCCCTTTTTCATGCCAGAAGCAGTAGGGAATTTTTCTCTGATTTTCACTGAGAGTATTTGGTGAAGCTCCCGGACATAAAACTAACGAAAGTGTGCACGTATGTTGGGGTAGGGATCTCTCATGCCTGGGAGGCAGGGTTTTCAACTCGGAAGCTAGCCCACGTTCAACTTCAAGCAATTCACCAGTTGTTATTTAAACATTTCTACGGATTACTATCTTTAGCAGCCTCCGTTTCTGATAAGCTGAAACGTCTATATTCGCAAGTCTCTCCAGAGTTCAGAGCAGTGGTTTCTGTCCTGTCACCTGACTTCTCTGATGGTTCTGAAAAGATTTGTTGGCCATTTCTTTAGCAATTTTCCTATTGTGAAATTGGAATTGACAACTTCCAAATTCTTTATAGGTCTAAATGGAAATTGTAGACTGGTTTTGTCTAAAGTGATTTTGGTTTTGATTTTTAACTTAATTCCCTATGTTCATGGAAAACAGAATTATTTTTGGCCCAATATAATGTTAATTTTTAGTAAATATTCCCTTTGAATTTGCAAAGAATATGTATCCCACAGCTCTTGGTGTAGTATTTTACATATATCAACATGATCGTGTGTTTTGTTCAAGTCATTTATATGCTTAGAAAAATTCATATTCTTTTCAAAACAAAGAGAAGCTCTTCCTATAGATTTTAGGTATTCTGGGCATTTGTTCTTCTACAAATAAATATATCTTTAATTATTTTGCTTCATGTATTTTCAGACTATATCATAAGTTAGACATCACCTTTTAGAGTTGTCTTTCCATCAAGTTGTTATCATTTTGGTGTCTCTATCGTTGGTAGCATTTTTTCCTTAAAGTCTATTTATGTAATATGAATGTAGCCTCCAAATGTGTTTTGCTTACTATTCATACAACATATTGTTTTCCATTCTTTCACATTTAATTTTTCTGTATTTATCTATATCTCTCAAAAAGATCTATTATTGTGTATCTTTTCTTTATTTCCAGCCTCACAATCTTTTCCTTTAAATTGAAACATGCACATTATTTACATTAGACCCTATTACTGATATATTTAATTTTAAATTTATGTTTACTGCTTCCTTTGTTTGTACCCATTTTATTATTGTTTTTGTTACTTTTTTGGATTGATTTCAATTTAAAAATAAATTTCCTCTTTTATTTGCTTTAATACAATCCAGATTTAAAACATGAATTCTTGACTTACCAAAGTCTAAAATAAATTTGAATGTATTATACATATTTATATATTTACCCTACTCCTGAGTTATCTGTAAGAATTTTGTATACTTTATTTTATATTTATAAATTTCATAATACATAATTTTTAAAGTTTTGTAAATATTAATATTTATTGAGTGAGCTTCATTTCCTCATAATTTTGTACAACCAAAAGAGTATTCATTTTTATTCTACTAGTATTGGAAGTACATATTTTTGTTTGCCTGAAATTGTCCTTTTAAAATCTTTTTTCCTAAAGTTATTTTCACTTATTTATAGAATTTAACATATTCAAGAAACTATTGAATTGTTTTCTGACTCCCATTGTTTTGGTTAACATGTTAAAATTGTGTATGTTTAATATTTGTAGTTTAATCCATGTGGATTTCAAATTTTTATGGAGATATTTTTCCAGAAAATTGACCAATTTTTTCATTTTTTCCACTTTATTCTTTTCTCTACTACTTTGATATGCTTCTTCAACATATATTAATTTCTTTATCAGATATTTATTCTTCTTTATGTATTTGGATATTTTTCTGAATTTTCTCCACTTTATATTGAATTGCTGTCTGTTCATGCATTGATTTTAATTTATGTAATGTATCATTCTAGAAAACTTTAAATTGGTATCACTACTCCTGACAGTAGCACTCTTTTAAAAATATTTCCCAGGCTACTCTTACATGGTCTACTTACCATGTGAATTTTATCATCCTTGCCTTTTTGAAAAATCTTGTTGGTATACTTAATGAAAAAAAATAAAGTTTGTCATATTTTCTAACATTTTGAATTTATTTTATTTCTTATTAAAATTTTCAATTTTTTTTTAAATAAGGCATCTTATACTTTTCAATAGAGTATAAGATGACATGCAACTTGGAATTGGTATTCTCCACCAATGTTGCTTAGTCATTCTTAAATCTTAGTATATAACTTAATCCTCACTCCACTTGTCAATTCCTTTGTTAAGTGTTTCCTCCACCCATATATTTTTCATCTCATGTTTCATTTTATTGTTCTTGATATTGTTGCTCTTATTGCTTCTATTGTTTGGTTGTTTGCTACTTGGCTACTATCTCATTTTGTGGAGCATAACACCCACATTTTTTAGTCCTTAGAAAAAGTGCATGGGAATAATTTTTTTTAACCTTCAAAACCTGAAAAAAAGTTTTCTTCTACTCTTCCCTTTGATAGATAGCTTTCGATGCACCTCTCTCTGACTAAACACACCCCTCCACCCAGGTATTTTCAAAGCATTGTTCCTTTGTAACATTTTCTTCTTACTATTTCTTGTGTAGATATTTATTTTGGTGCCATTCTTATCAGTACAACCCATTACTTCTTCCTCAGCTGTGTTTGGTGTCACCAGGGCTACATTGTTTTTGGTTCATTCTCTCCAGAGAACAACTCCTAACCTTCTGCTGAAGTAAGGAAATTTACCTGATAGAGACCCAAGAGTGCCTAAAGGCTTCATAAAATTGTTTTCAACCACTTATCTTCCCCTCAGTCCCACTCTGTGCTTTCAATTCAGTGATAACATGTTTGCAGTGCCTGGCTTTATTGCATTAATCAGCTTGCTTCATGGTGATTCTCCCTTGAGGTATTTATGTTGTAGTCACTAATTTTATGCCTTTTCTGTTATTAATCGTTATATTAAAAAGGATCCATGAGGGGTACCTGGGTGGTCAGTAGGGCTAAGCGTCTGCCTTTGACTCAGGTCATAGTCCTGGGGTCCTGGGATCAAACCCCACGTTGGGATCCCTGCTCAGTGGGGTGTCTGCTTCTCCCTTGCCCTCTGCCTCTTTCCCTTGCTTGTGCTCTCTCTCTCAAGTAAATAAATAAAATCTTTAAAAAAAAAAAAAAGGATCCATGAAAAAGAGCTCTGATAATCAGGTAAATACAAACAATTTTAAAACTACGGATATTTTTTAACGGCATTGTACATTAACATATTTGTAGCAAAAAACATAATTTCTAAGTTTTAGTGTTTCTTTTTTTGGTTTTATTTTTTTCCCCTTCACTTTATAAGTGGTTCTTCCTCATTTGTTAAGATATCCATTCAAATGACACCTTCTCAGCAAAGTCTTCCCTGCCCATGTCACCAACATCATCATTTGCTATCATATTGTGCCTTTATACCAATTTCCTAGAATTTACTTGAAATAATTCATTATATTTCACACACTTCATTTTTCTGTCTTGTTCAATACTATATACCAATATTGGGGCACCTTGGTCGCTCAGTGAGTTAAGCATCTGCCTTTGGCCCACATTGGACTGTCTGCTCAGTGGAAAGTCTGCTTCTGCCTTTCCCTCTGCTCTTCCACCCTGCTTGTGCTTTCTCTCTCTAAAATAAATAAATAAAAAATATTTAAAAAAAAAATACTGTGTGCCAATCTCCTTGAAAAGTGCCTATTCGAAGATACACAGTAAGCGTGCCATAGATGTTTGATGAATGAAAGAATGAATAAATGAATATGACATTTTGTATATTTAAGATTTTGGTTACTGAAAAGATGTAACAAAAGACTAGCATTGGCACAGGTCATATTACTTGTAAGCATCTTGGCACAAGTTAGACACTTAATAAAATGTTGATTTAATAGAGAGAGAATTTCAGTTGTCACTGCAGATGAAATTTTCTGTAATATACACCCATTTTTCTAATAAGCAAAGCCTCTGAGTATCAGTGATTGTGTTATGTGTTCAGAGTATTAACTATGTGATACTAACCCTTTAAGTTATTTTTCAAAACACCCCATTTGAGTTTCCACTAGTAAATACTTATTTTCCATTAGTAAATACAAAATCCTGAACTATGATCTTGTTACAACGTTAATGGTTTTTTTTTGTTGTTGTTGTTTTAAGATTTATTTATTTATTTGTTTGACAGAGAGAGAGAGAGAGAGAGAGAGAGTGCACAAGCAAGGGGAGCATCAGACAGAGGGAGAGGAAGAAGCAGGCTCCCCACTGAGCAAGGAGCCTGATGCGGGGGCTTGATCTCAGGTCCCTGGGATCATGACCTGAGCCGAAGGCAGATGCTTAACAGGACTTTAGTTTTTAATGTTTTGGTAGCTTTCTTGCTTTCTTTCTTTCTTTCTTTCTTTCTTTCTTTCTTTCTTTCTTTTTTCTTTTTGAATGAAAGAGTGTGTGCATGAGTGCATGTGAGCGGATTGGAGGATGGGGAGAGGAGCAGAGGAAGAGGGAGAGAGAGAATCTTAAGCAGGTTCCACACACTGTGCAGAGCCCAGCAGGAGGCTCAATCTCACAACCCTGAGATCGTGACCTGAGCTGAATTAACAGTTGGTCACTTAATGGACTGAGCCACCCAGGCACCCCACTTTGTCTTTTTAAGTATCCTAGGGCAACATGAGTTCTTGCTATATGAGCTCAGATGCACAATTCGTTCTTAGATGACATTTTTATTCTCTTTAGAAGAATCAATGTCCTGCTGTTTCACTATTTGTGAACTTTTACACATTATTGTATATTTATTGTTAAAAAATATGCCAAAAGAAAAGTCCCTCAAAGGGCTAGAAAAGAAAAATTGAAAGCTTTAAAGCATCAGAGTAAAATGCATATTTCATGTCATAGTCGTAAGTGCTGCATTATATTAGCAATTTAGCTATAGGATCAGTGACTTTTCTGTCCTTTATTGAATTTCTAATATCATAAGAAAGTTACTAATGTGATAAAAGTCTTAAAGTATTACTGACTTTCTATCATGCTCTTGAAGTGAATTTTTATAGCATTAGCAAAAACAGAGTTTCAGAATACCATATAAACTGACCAAAATGATAATAAAAAAGCTTAAAAAATCAATAATAAAGTTTATTCAGCTGATCTTTTTGAAGCTTCTCATATTTCATTTTCAGATCTTTCTCTTTCAGTGGCTCCTGCTTATTGATAATAGTAAAGTTGGAAAATCCCAACTTCCTCTGAAACAACATTTAGCTTTTAATAGATTGTTTGCTAAGAACAGACTCTGAAAATTCCTGGTAGTATTATTTACAGAAAAAAAATGGTAACAAAGTACTTGCAATACAATAAATGTTACTGTCAACTTTAAAAAATCTTCAGCAAAAATAAAGTGCAGTGGCTGAATCACACTCTAAATGTTATCAGCTGTTGTTCTGAATATTTTTTCTATTTTAGGTCTTGTACATATAGAATGTTTCACAGATGACAGACAGAATATCATGTATTAGGGGAGTTATTTTCATTTTCTGTAAACATAACATTGAATATGCAAAATAAGACAAAACAAGAAAAATTTTACTTTCTCCACTTCTAAAGAGGCTAAACTAATTGTTATTCTTTAGCGCCCATTCAGTTTTACTAATGTAAAATCATTACAGTTGTTTGTAATTGAAATGCAACATAAACTGACTACAAAAACAGATTTTAAAAATATACGCATATTAAAACTAGTTTATACAGGTTTTAACTTTTCCTCGGAAGCAATTCTATATTATTTGACAAAAAGAAATCCTTAAAATTTGCTTGCTTATTGAGGGTTTTTATACTCTCTTGTAAAATAGCTACTTTGGATTACTTACTGATTAGTGCTACTTGTTCAAACATTTTCTAGTATATTCCATGTATAATTAAATGCCAAAAATGCAATTTGGAAGATAAAATTTAAAAAGTATGAATCATTAAATAAAACATTTGGTTCTATAAATTTTGAAAAAGTGACGAAAATGATTAATTCTCCCATATTTTGTTTCTGTAATAGATCACAAGTAGAAATTGGTGATGTTAGCAAAATAACTGAAAAGAGCTATTTTTTAATCCCTTGGTTATTTCACATTTCTTCCCAAATAGGTATATATCATTGATTGATTTTTAACCTCCTATGAAGTTGATTCTTAATATATTTATTTGTGTTGTATGCATATTCTCCTTGTACTGTGTATCTTTTAACGACTGTAATAGAACTTTATAATTTCCCACAATTTTTTATTGTTTAGTAGTTTGTATTTGAGTAAAAGAATGAGGGCAATGAAGATTGCCAAAATGTATATTGTAACAACTCTTGAATCAAGGACTTACACACACATCATTCCACTCTAGCTCTGTGTTCCTTTAAACCTTCTTCATATACTGTTCATGATGTGCTTGTAACCATAGGGCTATTCACATTTATTTTCCTGAGTAGAGTGTAAGTCATATGTGGGGAAGTCATATGTAAGTCATGTAGACCATGACACTTAGAGCATAACTCAATATGACCCAGGAAATACAGAACCAATTTAAACCACATCTCAAAAAAGCCATTTGAATTAATCTGATCATTTATTGCCTACGATCACTGTTTACTCAGAAAACTGATGTCTTACTGAACTTAGTCCTCCATAATTTTATTCATAGGTTTGTTTATTTGATGAGACAAAAGTTGTAGTGGCACATAGGCATAACACTATGAAGATGAAGTTCCAAATAATAGCATGCCAATCACTTCCAGCCAAAGACCAGCTTGAACACACTATAGTTTAACAAGTTGAATTTATTTTGTATTGCAGCAAAGAAGACACTCCTTGGGAAACCATGGGAAGTCTCAGTAAGAACATGTTAGATGATTTGAGGGAGGGCTTAGGAAACTAGGGACTTGTTACAGATTGTATGCTATCAAGAATTAGGGTAAATCTATGCTTGAGTATTTTTAAATATTGATGACTAGACAGAGGGTAAAGGTGTAATTTATTAAAAAGCAGCAGTGGGAGATGTTTGTTATTTTGTGATGGACAATGTTTCTTTTTGTTGTATTCAGACATGGTTACTTAGTGGTCTTGTTTTTGTTTTGATCCACCACAGTCAGAGTAACCTTGTCTGATGTTGATGTTCTTTCAAAGTCTTTAGCATCAAGAGGAGAACATTCAAACTTAACTGTTGAGTGCCAGGCTGGTTCATGATTAACACCAAAGTCTAGCTGACGTTACCAGGAGAACTTCTGGATGTCAAAAAGATCACTTTTCTCTTTCTCAATTATTAGTATATCATTTAAATATATGTACCAGCACGTAAAACATTCATTAAATCTATTTTGACTTTGTATTAGAAAATACGCATTGAAGAGACTGCCTTAAGAAGATTTTTGTAATTGTTAATTGTTTTTTTCCTCAAAATTATGTATAATACTCATTTTTTTCAAAGTAACCTAGTAAATCAATAGAAGTAGAGAATCAAATATAAATAATTATTTTGCATGGAAGCTTAGTCCCCATATATGTAGAACGAACCAATTTTGATCTCTATTTCAGTAACATTGTCATTGCTTCTAACGGCAATAACAAAATGCTAATATACAAAAAACAGCTTTCCATATTCCTGAATGAAACTGATTTATACTCTTTAATATTATCCCATGAATTGATGCCAGACACTTCGGGCAGTTTGAGGCTTATTTTGGATGTTCTTTTAATTGAATCTTCTAGAGGAGAACCAGATTTTAGTTTCATCAATATGTGGATCAACTATTGCCCCTCTTGGAAAAATTGCATTATAGATACAGAAAAATCATTATGAGCTTGTAATTGTCCATTTAAATATTATTAGTTGTGTTAATTATAAGTAAATGTTTGACAAACCAAGTTCAGGCACGGACTCCCGTGTGGAGGCTTGGCAGTCTATGTATGAGTATTCCATTACTGCAGTCCTGTTTTGGAAAAATAGATTCAAGTTTCATGAATGTGAAATTTAAAACCATATTCCTAGAGCTCTCAGTGAAGGATCTTTAACTAATTTAATAAAAATGCTCCTTCTTATGGGCCTGAGGAGTAAAGTCCCAGAAAATGATAAGAGACTCTGCCTAAAGGCAGAAGAAAAGGCTGAGCCTTAGTGAGATTATCATTTCCACAAGTTTAGCCTCACAACAGCATCAGAGAACCAATAGTAATTTTATTTGCTTTGTAAATCTAGAAAGATGACTCAGCCATTGTACAGGGTAGAAAGCAACGATTACCATGCAGCCCAGGTGCCTTGGAGTGCCTCATTCCTTCTGAGCAAGAGTGTAGGCTTCTCAGTGATTTTTGTCATCCTTTCTGGCCAACCTCCCACCCGCAATATTTGCCAAGTAGGACCGAAACAAAAGTGTTCAGACAAAAGAGAGGATTTATGGCTGATGTCGAATAGAAAAAGTTAATTGGATATTTTCTATGTAAGAGCACTGCTGCAATTCCTAACTGTATTCTGATCACAGACGCCGTGTGTCTAGGAACATGATGATATAGCCCCTATTACTGGTCAATTAAGAGATAACAACAGTGTGGTAGTAATTTGCCTCTCCATCTGGAGCAATCTGTCACTAACTTTAAAAGCCACTTATCCTAGGAAGACAACCCTAAAATAAACCTCAGAATTAAGAATAATATATAACCAGCAAAGGAAGATTTCAGGCAAGAGTCGCCGAGCAGCAAAATCAATCTGACATCATTATACATTATTTTGTATGTTTTTAATATCTTTTCTATTTCATATAGAGGTTGAAGATAAATCTTGCCTTAAATCTATGGAAAATAAAGGGAAAATTATCTTTTTACAAATAATAGAATATTTGAAATAATAGAATATTTGAAATAATTTCTATTTTATTATTTCTAAGAAAAATTTCAGATTTGTAGAGAATATAAACATTTTGATTTCCCAGGTTTATTTTATGTTAAAACATATACACAAACAAAAAAGAAACTGAGGCACTAATTTTCTTTTTTTCTTTTTTTTTTTTTTGAGGCACTAATTTTCAATGAAATTTAACCATGTCTCTCTATTATATCACCAGAAAACTTTTAGATTTCAAGACGACGTTACTGGGTGTCATTTTTCTCATATAATTAGTTCATAGAGTGAATTCTTACCAGTTTAATGACAAAAGAACCAACTAATGTACATATATTCATCTACTTAAGCTTTATGGAAAGGTACTATGTTTATTTCTATTTTACAAATAAGGAAACTCATCAATAAGAATGGTTAAATTGCTTGCCGAACACCATTTAATTAGTATTTAAATATACTACAATCTTTGTACACTACAATCCAGTAAGAATAGTACCAAAAATGTAGTCACTCAGTTAACACATGATAACTATGTAGCTATCTCCTTAACAAATTTATATATGAATCATAAATTCCCAGTTGACACAGGATAATTACGTATTAATCTCCCTAACAAATGTGAATAATAAATATTGAAGAAGATAGTCAATCAAAATGAATTATGAAGGACATCACAGATTTATGTATGGTGATTTTTTATTTATTTGGGTGAGGGTGTAGGGAGTAGTGTTAGTAAATAACAGGTTATCAGGAGGTTAATATAACAGTGTTTAATAACAATAAGATAGTAGTAGTATCTTACTTCTTTAGACTATGATAGAGAAATGTGAAATGAGAGAATTACATTAGAAATTTATTTGAATTCAATGTAGTTGGTTTTTTTGATGCAACAGAACAGAAGGCTTATCTTCCTCTCCCCTTGATCATCTTAAAAACCAAACACTCTCCCCTTAAAAAAAAAAAAAAAAGTTGACTTTATGTACTAGAACTGAGACCCTATATTTCATAAGACATGCTGTGTGGTTACATGTTTTCTTGCTTCTCTCAACATAAATTTCCAAGTGTGCCATTTTCAGAGTAGAAGTAACTAGTCATGATCTTCCTTATTTAAATGTCTTATGGATTCTGAAAGACTTTTTCTTAAGGTTTAACAAAGTTGCCATATTCATTTCAACCAGAATATTAAATGATTTGAAGCTTGAAACCCCAAATTTCTCTGCTAAAAATATTTGTTTGAAAACTAACAGCTATTAAAAGGTAAGAGAAAAAGAACATTTAATAACAAGATCATATAATCCTATCAAAATCTGCAAAAAAATAACATACTCTTCTCTTTTGCTATTTTCTATCAGGTTTGTACATTTTACATCGCTTTAATGGTTGGCAAATGCTCAGTAAATTTCTCTGTAGGAAATTTTTTTTCAATCTTCAAATTTACATTTGACATTTAAAACTATCATTACAATTCTCGCCATTGATGCATATCATATGTTACTCTATTTTATTTACTGTAGCTTCATGCATATGAGAACACACTGTTAAATTTAAAATATCAAGTTTACAATTTTTCCATCTCATCAGGTGAACTATTTGAAGCAAAACTCCCTGTCAACAGTATGTGATACATGAATTTAAAGAAAATATTTTTCAGTTAAATTACTGTGAGATTATATGTTTCAATTTAACATTTCAAAATATTTGCAATCTTTTCTGAAGTTCTGGTTTCATTTAAGACATCATTTTGGTTTTCATTTGAGATGAGAAACTTAGTAATTATTTTTGTTTGGAGGTAATTTTTTTTTGGAAGTAAATAACTGGTTTGCTAATGCTAAAAATTGCCTCTGGAAATGGACATGAAAACAACTTGAATAGCAACAGAAGGAATAAAGTGCTTGATATTAATGGCCAGTGGCAGTCATTTTTAAGGGATCTTCTTGTATATATAGAAAAGGAAAAATAATCACTATACTATCAATGAGCATAGTTCGATAGGTGTTCTTTTAGCCAGTCCATAGTAAATTGTATGTACTAAATATACTATCAACATATGTAGAATTAAATTGATATTATTACCTAATTTACACTCCACCCGCCCAAACTACTTTGAGTAAGGTTTCCAAAATATATAAAGGGCTTCTTTCATTTGATCAGGCATATTTTGAACAGACATATTCAAGGTCTTGAGATTTGCTTGGCGTCTGTGGATACTTTGTCATTATTCAGACTGTTGCCTTTCTCCCAGAAGACTTTGAGCTATACTGATGATCATTCCTGTACATATAGCTTGAGGAATAATCTGTCAGATCTCCTATGTCAGGAAGTGATTAAATCTTAACCAAAAGAATGACAGGTCTGCTAAAAATATAAAACAATATCCAACCA
This sequence comes from Potos flavus, assembly GCA_028534135.1. Taxonomy (NCBI): domain Eukaryota; kingdom Metazoa; phylum Chordata; class Mammalia; order Carnivora; family Procyonidae; genus Potos; species Potos flavus. The sequence goes on along the minus strand of CM052895.1, from coordinate 69,721,039 downwards.
TCTTAATAAAATAATGTGATACTAATAACACATTTCTTTAAAGATTTTATTTATTTATTTATTTGACAGAGAGAGAGAGAGACAGCCAGAGAAAGGGAACACAAGCAGTGGGAGTGGTAGAGGGAGAAGCAGGCTTTCCGCTGAGCAGGGAGCCCTATGTGGGGCTGGATCCCAGAATCCTGGGATCATGACCGGAGCCGAAGGCAGATGCTTAACAACGTAAGCGCCCCTAATAACACATTTTTATACAATTAAATCAGTTGCTTAAAGCAGTATGTGTATATAATGGCAAAAGAAAAGTGTGTGTGTGTGTGTGTGTGTGTGTGTAACTTACTTGTGACTCAGGTAAGCAATTCCTAAGAATGCTCTTAAGGTCAGTACAATGTGTACTAAGATATGAACTTAAAAAGAAATATAGTTAATGTAGTTAAATTATGTTTTCATTTGAAGAGTAGATTACATTTGAGTTGCTTAGAGTTGAATGTTACATCTGTCGCAAATTATTTCATCTCTCAAATTGCATCCAAAAATTTAAATTGACTACCTTTTTTAAAAACCAATATAGATGAGTGGAAGGGATATATTCCTTTAAAGGATGTTTTGTGAAAAAGCATGAAGCTTTGATTGCAGCAACAAGAAATCATGTGGTGCTCTCATGGGGATAAATACCAAGTTCAATTTCAGTGCAAAGTCAAGAACCATGACTAAGGAAATTAATGTTCAACCATGAAACCTTCACCAAACTACCTACACATAAGATTCACACAAGATACATTTGGACAAATATGGATGAGCATATCTTGTCAAAAAACCTTAATTGTTTCCCATCTGAAGGAAAGACCTGACGAAGATACCAGGAAGATCTTTTGAAATTCAGGATTAAAGGGAAAGCTTTTTAAAATTTTTCTCAGAAACGGGGCCTTGAACACTGGCAATTACTACATTTACTTACTGTATCTGTTGAATTTATACTTTATTATATATACAATATATATGGAAACCTTATATATTCAAAGATATAGATAATTGTGCAGGACTACATTTTAAAGTAAATATTACTACTTGTGTGTATCTAACATACGTATATGTGGTTATATATGTGTATATATGTGTTTGTGTGTGTGAGTGCATATATCCTGATTTCTTTGTAGAACTCAAGATGAGAAATAAATTGTTTCTCCTGATAGTGACATACTTGCTACTCGTAGATAATAGGCTCCAAATATACTGAATTTCTTTTTTGCCCTGAATATCTGGATGCTTGCACAAAGGAGAGCCAAAAGCTACTATTTTATTCAACTTTTCAAAGTCGGTGAAGGTCCTCAAAAAGGTTTGTAAAAAAACATTTCTATCTTTTTTGTTTTACTTCATGTTTTTAGTATGTTTCTTTTGTCTTTTAAATAAATAACTTTCTATTTATTCCAAATGCTTGTAATGCCTTGATGCTTTTCGGTAGTTTGTTATATTGGATACAAGTATCAGTCAATAAAATGTATTTCTTCATTAAAATAAGATTCAGAAATGTGATTTAAAGAAAATGAGAACTAGGCTCAGACTTAAACTACTATTAAGTGTTTAGGATATACAATTAATTTAAAAATAGAATATAGAAATATAATATTTGAAATGATAAAAACAAAATACTAGAAACACATTTTATTATTTTTACATTATGTAAGAACTTTGTCTACCAAAGGCAACACACATATTAGCAACAAAAAAGGTGAAATATTTAAAATGAAAAAGGAAACTTCTCAGGAGCATATGTTGAGTTTTCTCTTGGGTTTCTGTCATTTCTATGCTTGAGTATTACTTTCTTACTTTAAACTTTGAACATTGATTCATTCCATAAAGGAGAGTTTCTAGACTTCAAAATATTTGAAAAGTTTAGAATTGGTATGTGAATATGTATTTTATATAGGCATTATAATTATTTTTTAAGTATTCTTTTTATTTTGGAGCATTTTCTGTGTTTAATCTAGTTTTCTATCACCCCAAATTTGTAGCTTTATACATTATTCTTTTGAGCATGCCATGGTTTCATAGAAGAACTGTATCAAATGTCTTCAGAATATTTAGTGTAACCATTCTTTAGCTGTGGTCCTATATGAAGTTTTAATGCTTTTGTATATACAAAATTCGCAAGAACAGAAATTAACCTGTTTTTTAAAATTAAAGAAAGCAATGATAATTTAATATGCTGTGACTTAAAGAAAAGACAATGAAAAATAATCAAGATCTTTTCATAAATTTTTAGTAATTCACAACACTTCTCTTTGCAGAAAACAGGCCATGTTATCCAAGGTTGCCTTGTAAAACATGGGCCTAGGACTGAATACTTCCAGTTTAGTACAGGGCTATAGTTTACTTTCCTTTATGATAAAATGAATTCTTGAAAATGAAACAGATTATAATCACTGGTTATGAAGCCAAATGTTTAAATATGATTTGGAATAGGAAAATAATTCAGTCATATTATCATAATTAAATTAAATTTGCCAAAGAGACAATACATTTTACTTGTTTTGTATGTCACTGGACTGCCATGATATTGTTTAAAAAAGAAACTACGGAAATGAGACAGAGCATGATGCTTTTAAAGTATTTATGACGGAAATCAACATTCATCACAAAGTGAACATCTCCATCTTATAAGCATCAATATATTTTAGAAGATTTCAGGTTTTGAACTTTGATCTCTAAAATGATCATAACGCTATCCTTAATCTAGACTGGATTAACCAAACTTTACTTTACACAAATTATTTATAGTCCCAGTATTTTTTAAACCTCTTAATGCTTTTATTTTTAAAATTTGGGGGAAAACTGAGTTTCCCTCTGAAGAAATGGAAAAACAAGTGTTAGGTGTTCCAACCCCTCTCCCTCCCCAACCAGCCAAATAAAACTCAGGTGCAGGGCATTTCCCTTGTCTCTGAGATCTTGATATGGAAAGACAGGGCCTGAAGAGTTAATGTCAGGCAATGGAACCGAATGCGGTGCAGAAACCCGCCAAGCGTAACCAGACTGCGTGGGGATTTCTCCCCCCTCCTGTGAGGGGAACGCCAGGGCTCGTTGCTGGGGCGGGGCCTTGGATGGGCGGCCGCAGAGGCTGCCGGGACGGCGTCTACAATTAGCTCGGGAAGTTTGCGGCGCTGGCTTCCCTTTCTTCACGACTTTCAGCGTGTTCGTCGCCGCTCTCCCCGCCGCCACCTCGTCAGGGCGGCTGGCGTCGTGCAAGGGGTCGCCAAGCAGGATTTGGCAGTGGTCAGACATGCACCTGGAAAGCATGACTGCCCCTGTGGGACATCAGGTCAGCTGTGAAGCCGAAGCACTCCTTAACAGGCAAGGTAGGCCCTCAAGGCAAACATGGGCGCGCCTGCCACCGGGAATCTTCGAAGACAAAGTCCCGCTTCCTCAGGACACCGTAGATGTCACTAGTCCCTTGACCGTGACGCTGGATTTCTACAAGGTAGGTGGGCTTCACGAGCCCGGGCTGGGCTGTCAGCACGCGGGTGTGGAGACAGAGCAGGGCGGTGGGGGTGATGATCAGTATGACATCAGCCAGCGTGCAGGGTCTCCTTGTGGAAGAGTGTGCCGCGCTTGTTCTCCTTGTGCACTGCTCCTCTTTGTGTGATGTTCCTGCGAGGCACGACCTTGATGGGATCCTATAACAACTCATCATAAGGATTGTTCTCTGGGTGGGTTTCTAGTACAGGTCCTCCTTCCTGGTGACGTAATTCGGGGCCTATATTGTGGTGATTGTTTTGCAATATATACAAATATGGAATTATGAACTTATGTCCAACCTTGGGCAGCCATCTCTAAGGGACATGCCAGTGATTTCGTATCTGTGTGGGTCAGACAGCCGTTGTGGTTAGTCTGATCCCAAAAATGATTGGGAAACTAAGTTATCGTGGTTGTCCCACGGATGAAGGGTAAGTTCAGTCCTGTTTTACAAGTAGTACTAATTAAAATGCCCAGATCGAGGACTTCCAGAGAGTTCATGAGAACATGACTCAGAGAAGGGGCCACGCTTCTACTTCCGTTCATTTAACATGGATTTTAGCTATTCTAGTAAGTGAATAGTAGTGACTCTTTTTAATTTGCATTGTTTAACTTAATTTGCAGTGTTGTTTTCATGTGCTTTTTTGCCCTCCATATGTCTTCTTTGGTGAGGTGTTTATTGAGGACTTTGCCCATTTTAAAAATCAGATCAGTTGGGTTTTAAGAGTTTTTTGTATATTTTGGATAATAGTGCTTTATCAGATGTGTCTTTTGAAAATGTTTTCTCCCAGTCTCTGGATATTGTCTCGTTCTCTTGATATTATCTTTCACAGAAGTCTTTAATTTTAATAAAGTCCAGATTATCAGTTATTTCTTTCATGGATTGTGCCTTTTTTCTCTCAAAAATGGCATCATCATTCCCAAGGTCATCTAAGTTTTCTCCTCTGTATTCTTCTAGAAGTTTTATAATTTTGCATCTTACATTTAGGTTGATGGTCTATTTTGCGTTAATTTTTACAAAGGTTGTAAGGCCTATGTCTAGATTCATTTCTTGCATAGTGTCCAATAGTTCGAGCACCATTTGTTGAAAATAATACATCTTTGTCAAAAATGAATTCTGGACTCCCTATTCTGTTTTATTGATTTGTCTATTCTTTCACCAGTACCACACTGTTTTGATTGTTATAGCTTTATAGTAAATCTTGAAGTGGAGTAGAGTCCTCCAACATTGTTTTTCTCCTTAAATATTGTATTGACTGTTCTGGGTCTTTTGCCTCTCTTTATAAACTTTAGAATCACATTGAATATACCTACAAAATAACTTTCTGGGACTTAGGGGACTGTACTGAATCTGTAGATCAAGTTGGGAAAACTGACATCTTTACAGTATTGGGTCTTCCATTCTATGAACATGAATATCTCCCCATTTATTTAATTCTTTTATGTATTTATTCAATAGAGTTTTCTCTTTTTCCTTCCATAGTTTTTTAAATATTTTGTGAGATTTATTCTGAAGTACTTCATTTTAGTGGGTGCTAATGTAAGTGGTATTGTGTTTTTAATTTTAATTTCATTTTACTATATGCTGGCATATAGGAAAACAGTCGACTTTGTATATTAACCTTGTATCCTGCTACCTTACTATAATCACTTAGTAGTTGCAAAAATTTGCCGTCAATTCTCCCAGATATTCTGCACAATCATGTCTTCTGTGAACAGAAACAGTTTTATTTCTTACTTCCCCAATCCATATACTTGTTACAATAAATAAATTCAGCTAAGTTGTAGTTACAAGATCAACATACAAAAAGCAGTCGCATTTTATTTTTTTTATTTTTTTCACTTTTATTGAGATATAATTGACATACAGCACTGTATAAGTTTAAGGTATACAGCATAATGACTTAATATATGTTGTTGGATAATCACCACAATACATCTAGCGAAGAACAGTTTGAAAATGAAATTAATAAAACAGTTCAACTTACAATAGTGTAAAAACAGTAAATAATTTGTAATAAATTTAATCAAGGAGGTGTAAGATTTGTACTCCAAAATCAAAACATTGTTGTCAGAAATTAAAGATGGCCTAAATATATGGAAATATCAACCAAGTTTATGTATTCAAAGATTTAATGCTGTTAAGAAGACAGTACTTCCCAGTGTAGTTCAGTGTAATCCTTATCAAAATTCTGCCTTTTCTGAAGAAATGGATAAACTGATTCTAAAATTAATATGGCTTTGTAAGAGACCTAGAATAGTTAAAACAGTCTTGAAAATAAGAAGAACAAAGTTGGAGGGAGAACACTTCCCAATTTCAAAACTACTATGGATCTGCAGTTTCCAAAGTAATGTGATCCTGGCATAAGGATAGTATATAGAATAATAGAATAGACCTGAAAGTCCAGCAGTAAACCTGTACATCTCTGGTACATTGGTTTTTGGTAGAGATGCCAAGACCATTCATAGGATTGTAGGAAAACTACATATGAATGTGGTTACCCATATAAAAGAATGAAATTGGGATATGGTAAATTTTCATGACTTTGGATTTGGCAGTGGGATTTTAGATATGATACCAAAAATATAAGCAGCAACAGCAGCAAAAAAGAGAAATTAGACTTAAGTGAAAAAAATTTACATCCATGTATGCTATCAAAGCAGTGAAATATCAGTCCATGGAATTGGATAAAATATTTGCAAATCTGATAAGGGTCTAATAACCAAAATATATTAAAAGTCATTTTCTCTGCATAATAGAAAGACAAATGACCCAATTTTAAAAATGGTCAAAAGACTCAAATAGACATTTCACCTAAGAGGATATATGTTTTCTTGGCCAGTAAGTACAAGAAAGTTACAGTCAACCTCATTATTCATTAAGGAAATGCAAATCAGAATCACAATGAGATTCTACTTCACACCTGCTGGGATGGCTATAATAATTAAAAGTGCCAAATAAAAACAGAACATGTGTTGGCAAAGATGTGGAGAAATTTGAATTCTCATACGTTAGTCGTAGTAACAGAGGATGGCTCAGCAGTTATGGAAACCAGTTTATCTGTTCCTCATAAGTTAAACATAGAGTTACTATGTGACTCAGCAGTTTCACTGCCATCCTTAAACCCAAGAGAATTAAAAATGAGTAAACAAAAACTTGTACACTAATGTTCATACCAGCACTATTCGCAATAGGTTAAGGGTGGTAACAACCCAAATGTCCATCAGCTAACGAATAGATAAACAATAAATGGTATATCATAAAATGGAATATTATTCTGCCACAGAAAGGACTGAAATAACTGATACATGCCACAATATGGATGAGCCTTGAAAACATGCTAAGTAAAAAGTGAGACACAAAAGGCTAACATATTATATGATTCCATTTATATAGAGTGCCCAGAATTGGCAAATACATATAGACAGAAAAGCGATGAATGGTTTTAGGGGCTGGAAGGAGAAGGGAATGTGGAGTAACTGATTAATGGATATTGAGTCTCTTTAGGGGATAACAAAAATATTCTGGAATTAGATAATGTTGACAGTTATACAATATTGTGAATATCCTAAAAGCCAATTAAATATATATCTAAAAATAGTTAAACTGGTGAATTTTATGTTATGCTGGTTGTATCTCAATAAAATAAACAAATAGGTTTCAGTATCTAAAGAAAATGAAATCTTATTAATTTGAAAATGACCATTATTTAACTTGCAGTCATATGGACTGAAGATAATTTGGATTTTAAAAAGTTGCATAAACAATGAATCTTGGAACACTGAAAAAAAAATGTTAATGGACAATTTAACATTCTGTCAAGTAAAAAACAAATACAGGCAAGCCAGAAGAGACTTTATTTAAAAAGACTATTGCAATAGGGAGAATGCTCCAACTATGAGACTGAAGGAGTAAATAAAGCTAGGAAGAACTGGTCATGGTTGGAGTTGGGTAGGCAGGTGTTGTTACTGAGTTACTCAACAGGCAATATTTTTCTTTGAGGACTGCAGATCTTTAAAGGGTCTTTTGAGGTTGTTCTGTGTTCCAGTGCTTGCTTTAGCTCAAGTGTGGGCCAAACATGGGGCCTTTAGGACGGAAGGAGGCTTGATGTTGGGTCAAGTTCATGGATTTTTCATCCAGATTGGTCAGAGCTAATTAGTAACATGAAATATTGCAGGGGAAATACCTAATCAACAACAACAAAAAAGGATAATCTGTTATTTAATTTACTTGTAGGTGTCTAAAACTTATATAGAACAAGAATATGCTCTTTTAAAGTATTCACCATCTCTTTGCTTTTATAATATGCACAAATAAGAGCTCTATGCAGGTGTATTTGTTAAGCTGTTTTCTGCTACTACAGCTATTGGAAGTCGCTAAATGTATACTTCTTTAGAAAAGACTATAGTTCATATAACGCACTAATTCAAGGAAAACTTTCTTCCAGTTATTTTGAATTAATGAGGCTAGCTAAAAGCACTTGAAAGGATCATAAAATAAAAGTTAGACAGCAGTTGAGATTAGTGAAGTTCACGCATGTGCTAATGATGAATAAGATTGCAGACATTCACATAGGTAGAAAATGATGAGGACTTCAAACCATTTAAGAGTGTTTTTTTTTGTTTTGTTTTTTTGTTTTTGTTTTTTTTTTTGTATGTCACTTAAGCTGTATTTATCATCAACTGATTTGTTAGTAGTATGCAGAAAGAAGATCTTACAGGCAAAGGCAGCAGAATTCCTATAAAGGGAAGTAGCTTGAGCTTCATGGCTTTTCATTTCATGGCCCCTTCTAAGTCCCTGGGACTAGTCCTGGCAATGGGTTCACAGGGCCATATGTTTTTATAAATTTTGTTGAAGTAAGATATTTTAACCATAGTTATTTAAAACCACTGTTTCTTTCCACTCTGACTTCCCTCATTTTTACTTCCCCTTGTGTCATGGTTCACTGATGGTACCAAGTGATTGCTTTTTTTTTTCTTTTTTTTTTTTTTTTTTGATCCAGCTAAGGGAAAGTTAATTTTGGAGTATATTCAGTTTGAATTTAAAAGGGTATAATTACGTGGTTCGCATTTCTTTTATATATGGCTAAGTTATTGTTAGCTGCCCAATGTAGGGATGGGTTCTAGAAATACTTCTGCAACTTATAGTGTTGACTGCACAGAATTGCACTAAGAGCTCACAAAGAGCTAGGTGGTATTGTGATATGGATACACCCTGTGGTACCTGGCATGGGAAGAGTGGGAGAATTGAATGAAGCCGGAAACTGGTCTGTGCAAAAAACTTCCCAGCATCAATTGTATAAAATTTGGTTTACACCAAATTTATCAACATCCGGTCAAAAGAGAAGTTCCTTATTACAGGGTATATAAGTATATGCTCCATATGATTTTTGATAGAACATCAAAAATTCATAAAATCTGAAACTGTACATATAGACATGGATGGTATTGCATGTTTTAGGCATTCCAATATTGATAAAGAATAATAAAAATACGTGTTTTGATTAACTGTGCTAGAGGAAAGAGCCAGTCATCTTTCTCTTCTCTAAATAGAAAAAAATACTGTAAAGTGTTGTCATATGAAGAATGAATCAAAAAGCATGCTGCTAAAAAAAAAAGCAGAGGAATATATATTATAGTAGCGTGAAAGGGAATTGAGTCGTGTGTATGTATGTGTGTGTGTGTGTGTGTGTATATATATATATATATATATATATATATATAATGGTATTTATCAATATTTTGTGATGATTTTAATTTATGGTGGTTTGCTGAATATTGACCCTCAAAGATGTCTGGGTCCAAATACCTGGAACCTGTGAATTACTTTAAATAGCAAAAGAGACTTTGTAGATGTAAATAGTTATGGATCTTCAGATGGGGACACTAGCCTAGATTATCTGGTGTGACCCAGTGCAATAAAGAATGTCCTCAAAGAGAGAGAGAGACTAAGAATGACACTGAAACAGAAGGCAGTGTGACCATTCAAACAAACAATGCTGTTGGCTTTGAAGAAGAAGGAAAGGGCCACAAGTCAAGGAATACAAGAATGCAGTTCAAGAAGCTGGGAAAGGAAAGGAAGTAGATTTTTCCCTAGAGCCTTTAGAGGGTTCATGGCTCCCTTGACTTTATCATGAAATTAATGCTGGACTTCTGGTCTCCAGAACTGTAAAAGAATGAATTTGCATTGTTTTAAGCCACTGAATTTGTAGCAATTTGTTGCATTTCGCTTCACAAATTGTTTCACAAATTGATCTCACAAAAGCTGGTTCCAGTCCTGGGTAGAGTTGCACAGGTACTTTGAGAACATCCATCCATGTTCATCAGTGTTGCCAATAAAGTCATTAATGTAAATATATGCTCAGTATGTTTTTAATGTCAGGAACGGTGCTAGTAATGATGGGAAACAACACAGCCATAACTTAGATTCTTGCCTAGTGTTAAGTCCTGCAGAGGATGCTAGGACCACAAATTGATGTGATTAGTAGATGATTCTGGCATTAGGTGGCCCTATACTATCTTGGGCAAGCTTTAAGATTAATTCTGATCATGAAAATACAGAAATTTGATTATAAGTAATTACCATCCTGCCTTCTATGATCCCATTAAATATTTCTTTGTTATTTTTAGACTCCTGAAAATATAGGAATATAAAAAAGATAATGTAATATTAATAATTGTTTAGAGAAGTTTTTTAAATAACATGGTGTTTTATTCCTTATAGGATATCAGAGAAAAAAGATATAATATTGTAAAACAATCTGAATTCGTTGGAGTGTGGAATTCAAAATTGACAAGGGATTTTATGGTTGGAGGAAGATATGAAAAATGTACTTAATTCTGAGAAGAGAGTAATACCTTTATTTCTTGCTCTTGTACTATGTATTTAATTCTTAATCAAAATAAGAATTCCTTATTTTGTGTACTCATCTTTCTGAAAAGAGATAGTCTGCCTCTCTCACTGTCATTCTCATCCTGTCTGTATTTCTCTCTGTTGTTCTACAGGGAAATGTAGGAGCAAGACCCCTTAGGCATGGAGAAATAGCACAATTTCTGGTGGTCAATGTTTAGAATTTCTATTTTGTCATATAACTAGGATTATTTGACATTTTCTTGATGAAAAAAGAAAGGAAATAAATTAAAACTGATGACACTAAGGGAGACTGATGTTTCATAAGTTAGTTCTTAATTTCTCCTTTATCGGACACACACTAATAAGCAAGCTTGAGTAAGTTCTGTTATGGTGGCTTTATCTCATGTTTCTCTTCCTAAGGGTAGTAATAGCAAAAGTATGATTTCATGAATTAAAAATATTTCGAACGTTTATTGTCAGATATACACACACATAAAAATAAAAACAATAGGGGCACCTGGCTGGCTCAGTCAGCATGTGACTTTGATCTTAGGGTTGTAAGTTGGAGCCCCACATTGGGCATAGAGATTACTTTAAAAACATTAAAAAAATAATGTTTTCAGTAATATCTGTGTGTGTGTGTGTGTGTGTGTGTGTGTGTGTTTATGTATGTATGTAATTAATGCAGAAAATAGCTCTCTCAGAGGAAGATCAGTTGCTGTATTCACCAAAATTTACTTCATCCTTTGTTTTCAATCTCTAAGTGTCCCAATCTTTGAATTGACAATCAATATTGTTATTTAAGATTTAATAAGCTTTATTAAGGTATTGAAAGTAGAATCAACATGCCTTTGTTTTGTAATAGAAAAATATCTGCTGATTTAAATAATTTCAAATGTTACCTTTTAAAAGCATTTTATAAATATTTCTATGTGTTAAAGGTATGAACTTAGTTGAAATAAATAACCTTAAATAATTTTAAATTAAATAGGAAACTTTAAGAGATTATGGCATTGTTTTGTTTTCCATGTTACGTGCATTTTAATAGTAACTCTTAGTGAGTTGACTATTTCATTGATTTTTCCTAAAATAGACCTGAGGTAGAGTACGCTTATTTTTTTTTATCCTAGACTCATGCAAATTGAACAACTATTAAAAGCACACCCATGCCGAAGGAAGAGGTGTATTTTACTAAAAAAAAAACACAATTAAATGGAGATTCACTGTAAAAGCTTTTGTTAAGAGAATGAATGTGTGCATATAGTATATGAGTGTGTGTTGTGTCTATGTGTATGTCTGTATAAACTTGAGGCACTAAATAGAAGGGGAATTTTTTCTTTTTTTTGAAGTATTTCAATGAAATTTCAGATATAAATATGAAAATTAGAACAATAAAAATTTAGAAGAAATCAGCTTCTTAGTCTTTGAGTAGGCAAATTTTTTTTTAGACAATTATTTCTTTAACCACTTTTTAAAAATTTTTATTTATTTATTTGACAGAGAGAGAGAGAAAGAGAGAGGGAACACAAGCAGGGAGAGCGGGAGAGGGAGAAGCAGGCTTCCTGCTGATCAGGGAGCCCAAGTTGTGGAGCTCTATCCCAGGACTCTGGGATTATGACCTGAGCGGAAGGCAGACACTTAATGACTGAGCCACCCAGGCACCCTCCAAGGCAATTATTTCTTAAGTCGATCACAAAACTCTTGTCAGAAAAAGTATATAAATTGGAATATAATAAAAAAACCCCAACAACTTCTGTTCTTTAAGGTACTCTGTCATGAGAATGAAAAGGCAAAAGAATGTAAATTCAGTTTATGAAAAGATACCGTACAAATCTTTAAGAAAAAGACAATTGAATAGAAACTGGACAAAAGTCTTGACCACACGATTTACAAAAGAATAATCAAAATGGGTAATTAACTTATATAAAGGTGCTCAGCTTCATTATTTATCTTGGAGGTGCACATTAAAAATGTGGTATGGTACCACTGCACTCAGCAGAAAAGGAACACTTAAAAAAGTAACATCCGGCATTAGTGAGGATTTGATACAGGTTACACCATGGAAGTGCTACTTGGTAAAATCACGCAGAACTTCTGAGAAGTTTCTTGTAAATTTAAACATGCATCTATCCTGTTACACAGCAATTCAACTTCTAGGTATATTTCTAACAGTAGGTATGCCCAGATATTCACCAAAAGACATTGATCAGAATCTTTGTAGCAACATTAATTACAATAGAAAAAAATCTGGAAACCACAAAGTAAGTAATCTGGAGTAGAATGGAATAATACCCAGCAATGAGAATAAATAATCTAAGACAACAAATAACAATATGAATGAATTCCTCAAAAGATGTTATACACAAAAGAGGACTGTTCCACTGAAACAAAGTACAAAAGCAAGCCAGACCAACTGATAGCATTAATCAGGCTAGTGGTATTGGTTGGGGGTGGTGGGTAAGGGAATCTGAGATGGGTTCTTAATCTGTGCGCAGGTTACAACTGATAAGTTTGAATTGCAGATAAATTCATCAGGGTTTATATATATGTGCATTTGATTACACATATTTTTTACTTCAACAAAAAGTTTAAAAGTGTATCCCCTAAATCAATTCCTAGTTTCAATAAAGTGTAAGACTTATGGAAACCACTAAAGGAATAAAAACTAAGTTTTTCCTATTATTTTTCTCTTTACTCCATATATTTAGCTGTAATTTCTTTGTACCCAAGTCTTCCAGATACTGTAATGATACAATGTAAAACGTTCAATCCAGACATGGAATTTCAAATTTGAAGAAAGAGAGCTCCTAATCAAATACCTCTTCCCATTGAAGTTAAGGGTTGACTTTTTTTATTGGAATTCAACAAATGATGAGCACCTAGGACATGTAAAGTAAATTAAAAAATAGCAATTGTGAATGTCAGACTTGACGTTACTTGAAGGCATTTTCTAGATTAGATTATCAGTTTTACACGACTTCTGTTTTGTTTTGTTTTGTTTTTGTTTTTTGTTTTTCCTTCATGCCGGGAAATGTGTATTGTTGTGAAACAAATGCTGAGCTCAGGAAACTCCTGCACGAACACTGTCTAACTTCTAACAAATGATTTTTGATTCTGTTTTCTGGTCCAGTTATTCTGAAAATGTCTGAGTATGCTTTGAATTGCTTATTATTTATTTATTTTTTTGAATTGCTTATTATTTTAATTTTCCAAAAAGAGTGTAATTATTCAAGTGGGGTATAGAGAAGGTCACAAGCAACTCTATTATATCAATTTATCAATTTTTCTTTTTTTTATGTTCCACATTTTACATGAGGGAAGATTCTCAGCTATATTAATACACAGTAGTAAAATACATTAGTTACTAGAGAGGAATAATTTGTACCCATACACAGTCACTCAGAGTTCAGAAGGTTAGGCTGACCACTGCCCTTCTTCCCAATCAGGTGAATGTGGTAACTGTCTCTATATCCCAGTCTGGCCCAGTTGGATTTTGGAGAATTGCTTTTTTTCCCCAGATATAACAGGAGCAGTTTAGCTCTGCCTTTGGATTTAAACACTCATACACTTTTGACCTTTGATTAATTACTGATGACAGCTAGGTGATCTGAAAGGTTCATATACTGATATAAATGCTAAAATCCTTACTGCCAACATCCATGGGACTCACCTGAGTGTTGATCTTTTCTACTGGAGATTTACAAGCTGAATAATACAAATTGTTGAAAAAGATCTTTCTACTAGTGAATTAAACTGTACTTCGAAGGTAGTTGGACGTTGTGAACATTCAGCTATGTTTTGTCATTTTTAATGCTTATTGGGTACCCTGGAAAGTGCACATTATTTTTCTACCTAAGTTATTTTTATTTTATTTTGCTTTAAAGTTTCCTCCTGTTATATGTCAGTGGAAAGAAGTTAACATTTATTGGCCCCTCCACTAGATGTGTTTTGCCCCCTTGCCCTCCCTTCCTAAACTCCTATGACAGCTCAGCCAGAGTCTATAGTGGACTCAAAATGAGGGACACTAATTTGATTTCTGCTTCCTCTCTTTACCTGGAGGCAGTTCTCACCATCCATTCAAAACAAAGGTCATTTTGGAGTTGGGACATTCAATCCAGCAACTCAGTACTGTCACCTAAGAAAATTCAACTGGTCTTGACTAAGGCTAGTAGAAGTGGCATTTTCTGTATTTATTTGAGGACAGTCAGAGAAAAAAGAAATTCTTCAGGAATTTCTGTCACTTTTAATGCATTTCCTCCTCCTGAAACATTAGCCTCTTTTGAAGTATATTTTTTGCAGTGTTCTTTAAGTCTTTCTTTGCTTCTTAATCCCAGATTTTTGGTCAGAAGCATTACAACTCGTAAGCTTGACTCTCCTTCTGTTTAGCCTTTACAATATGGAGACAGAGGTGAAAGTTCATGATAGGTGAGTCAAATTCATCCTTTTATCTTAAAAGTTAAATAGTCCATACTCTTAAAAGAGTCATTAATATATCCTAGTACATGGGCAGAGCTTTTTAGTTAACAATGGACTTTACATACAATTGCTTTCTCATTCTTACTCCCATAATAATTCTGGGAATTCTTCCAGGGCAGCTGTGATTATTTCTATTTTCAGTGAAAGAAAATGAACATCATGTAATTGAAGTGCTCTCTGATCCACCCTTGATTCCAGTGGGTGTTATTATTTTAACCATACCATTATAGATAGATGGTATAGCTAACTGGCCCATCTTGCGAGTTCCTTAAGGGCTTCTACTGGGTCTTGTTGGGGGTAGCATAGGATGTGACACCTGATATGTGTTTATGAATGAGTTCTAAATATAATAAACAGAGTTGGCTAAAGGTACTGACTAGAAAATGGGAGAAGTATTACGTAAATTTGGTCAGCTGTAAGTTTTGAGCTCTTTTCACTAAAATATGTTGCTGCCTAACTCCATAATTAGGCAACAAGCCAATTAGTTAAGACCACTGCATGAAGTGGCAAATACTTTATATAACCTACATAGCCAAGTGTCAGTAGCAAGGAGATAAAGAGCAGGAGGATCCTTCGTAAAAATCTGTTTTGTCTTGATTTCTACTTCCCAGTTGAGCAGATCAACTATTCACCTCACCATTTTCCTTTCTTTTAGTGGAAAACACTTGAAACTTCCTATTGTTACTGCCTTTTTAGATTTAAGTTGCATTGCATTTTAGCTTTACAGAAAATATGTCAAGAAAAAAGTACTCTTTCTTCTCATTAAAAATGAAAGATATATACCAGATGACTTGTAAGAATTTGAGGGTGAAAATTTGAATGTATTGAAGGAGAGACTCAAAGTGAATCTGGAATTAAGTGCCTTATTTTTGCCTATTTGTGAAGATAGTTCAATGGGTAAACTAATTTTCTTCCCTCAAAAAAGTAGAAAAGAAAGAAAATGAGATAAAACAGTTATTGACTGACTTGAAAGAATAAAATATTGGTTGAATGAACTTTTGAGATTAATGCTGAATTCATAAGATTTACAAATTTTTCTCCATTCAAAGCAAGAATAGCATCATAAAGAGTATTACTCTTAAGTTCACAAACTTTTGAAATAATGTATTTTAAAACTGAATGCAGTTTGGAACTATAGAATCACATATATGCATTTTATTTAGAAAATCTTTCAGTAATTGAGTCAAGACACTTACCTCATGTTTTAAAATCATTGAAATTCAGAAGTTATACCACACAAAACAAATGTGTGAACCAAAGAACATTATAAATATAAATTTAGTATTTTTGAGAGATACTGGGCAAGGGGAGAAAAATTATTTGATCAGGGCCATTCGATCAAGGTTATTTTTTATATATTTATAACCATAGGGCTGAGGTGAACCTTGCACAGTCATGTGGTTCAGCCCTCTGCCTTGAGGCAGAAGTATATCACTGAAACATAAGAATCCATACTCTTTGTTGAGACCCCCCCCTGGAGAAGATCATCATCCCAGACTCCTTTTTAACCTTTGAGTATTTCTCTTGTGGCTATTTAAAATCCATATGGTTTTTCTGAAGCCCTGAGGTTCCTTTAAGAGAAAGGAACAATAAGCTTCTGAGACAAATCACCCCCTCTCCCCCTTAGGAGATCTTTGATTGTGTGTCTAGAGATTAAAGTATTTAACCAGAAGAGAACCACACAATTTAAATCAATTAAAAAAAAAAAAGCCAAAGCCAAATACCAAATCATTCTTACTTAAATAAAACTGCTCAAATAGTGTTACTTCTAAAATGGTTTGTTCATTTAGTAACAGGCCCATTGTCTAATGCTTGGTTGAAAAAATGTAATGGTTATAATTGTCTTGGTGTTTTAAAATGAGGAGGTCTTTGAAAGAAAAGTCTACTCATTCTTCACTTCAATAAAGCCCTTTTCCATGTGGGGTAGGTCAGAGAAGAAAACTACTTAACCAAACCAGGTAAAATGTTAAAAAAAATAACAGAAATTACAAATAATATATAATTGCTATTTATTAAAGCTTATTGGTAAAGAGCATTTTAAGGAGCTCATATTTACTTTAGTTCTAATTAATAGTGAATTATACTGAGACCCTGAGCTAAGATTATCTTCATGCTCAGTATGTCATATTTACTAACTTCAAAATCCTTAAATCTTAACTTCTTATTTTGCTTTTCTCGGTGTGGTACTATCATTCTTATATTAATTCTATATCTCCTTACTTCTATCTGTTCCCTTTCCCAGAACATATGCAGATGTAATAATTGATGGCTTATGTATTTGCCAAATGAATGATGTAATAAATGGATTGTGTAATTTAAATGTGTTAATTTTTGCAGTATTTTGTGTTTTAAGTCTTTATGATGTTTGAAACCATCTTTGACAGGCATACTTCAGATACTTAAAATACAACCTATAGATTTAGTATGTAGAATCCTGTAGTTCATTCAAAGTTTACATTTACAGTTAAATCCAGTAGTTTCATTGCTCTTGAGATTTTTCCGATTCACTTTCTGTTTTTTAAATATACTCCATATCCATTTGGATAAATTGCTTTGTTCTTTTTTAATGATGATAGTATTCAAACATATAAAAGTAGAGAAAAGAGTCTAAAGGACCTTACTGTACCCATTATCCATCATCAACTTCAACAGTTATCAACATGTATTTATATTCTCTCACTTCCTCCCCTTATACAATATTATAATACAGATTATACAAGGGATTTTATTATCTCCCCTATAATACTTTACATTTTTTTTTTAAGATTTTATTTATTTATTTGACAGAGAGAGAGAGATCACAAGTAGGCAGAGAGGCAGGCAGAGGGAGAAGGGGAAGCAGGCTCCCTGTTGAGCAGAGAGCCCGATGTGGGGCTCGATCCCAGGATCCTGAGATCATGACCTGAGCCGAAGGCAGAGGCTTTAACCCACTGAGCCACCCAGGCACCCCTCCCCTATAATACTTTAATTATATTTTAAATGACAATAAGGTTAATCACTCAATTTCAAAATGATCTTTCTGTGAAAATTGATAAAAACTCTAAATTGAAAAAAAAACAAAAAAACTCTAAATTGATAAATACCCTAAGTTGATAAATACCCTAAATAACTCAGTTTTATCTAGAAAATATACTAGTCATAAAACTGACTATGTGATCACAAGGAAGAAATAGAAATGGAAATGGAAAGTGCTCTGCAATTTTGAAACAACCAGTATCCTAAAGTTCATTGATTTTTGTAAAGCTTTTGATAGCCATCCCTCCCCCTTTAATTAGGTTTATTCAGAGAAGCTATAATCTCTTCCAATGAAGTCTTGTTTTGAGGATTGTAAGGGAAATCCATGGAGGAAATTAAATGCTGATTTAATGATAGGCTCTTTCATTTCAGTGACATCTTTTTCTCTCCTCAACTGTCATGTTATTTGAGACATTACTGGGAGAGCATTGTGGGAATTAGGGTGCACCTGGGTACAATAGGAAACTTCTTATGAAAAAGTTGATCCTATCTTCATCATGCCATCTTTTGGCCCTTGTTAAAATTCAAGGGACTTGTCTAAACTCTAATTCTAATTAAGAGAAGATGAGGTTTTTTGTTTTGTTTTGTTTTATCTTTTAAGATTTATTTATTTATTTAGAGCGGGCATGAGTATGTGAGCATGCGTGAGCTGTCAGAGGCCAGAGGGAGAGAAAGAAACTTAAGCTGATTCCTCGCTGAGTGGAGCTCAACATGGGGCTCGATCTCACGACTCTGAGATCAGGACGTGAGCCAAAATCCAGTCGGTGCTTAACAGACTGAGTCACTCAAGCACCCCATGAGGTTTTTAATAAAAATAATAATAATTATGATTTAGCTAAGTCTAAATTCTAATATATATGTTATATATACTATATATTTAATATATATAGAATGCAGTATATGTGTGAATAGGTATGCATATATTATACAATATATATAGTGTCTATACTCATGGGTAGAATAGAGCACAACTGGCATTAAATAAATGAAACACACACATCCATACCCATATATTTGTTGGCAGTTAGTTAGACGTGAGTAAAGAGGATAAAGCAGATGCTGGCCACACCTTGAGAGCCACTCCCCTGGTTAACAGCCACTCCTTCAGAGTCAACTCTAAGGGCTGACAGAATAGGAAAGGCCTAGCCCCAGAGCTGGCTCAGTAGTCGCAAGGGGACTTACAAGTGCTGAGCACGCGCACAAAAGGTGCAACTTGCTCTAAGGTCACAGCAAAAGCTCATTTGAAACTCATAAGCATATAATACATAAGTAAATACAATTATAACAGAATGCATCATGGGTAGGCACATGTGCAGAAACTAAAATGTAGATAACCACCAGTGTCAATCAAAAACGTCAGTCAAAGTCAGACTTACCTGTACACAAAACAGGCTTAAAATAGTGTAGCTAGAGCTTCTCTGTGCTTTTGACACTCTTACTCAGGCATGGCCCACTTTCACTCTTGAAAGAGTACTATACTTACCTACTCAGTAAACTCTTATCTCCCCATTCTGGTCTTGGGTCTCTAATTCTTTGGTGCATCTGGGATAAAAACCAAATGATCCAGTAACATATTTATAACAATACTTAAAAACTATTATTATCCTTTCCAGATGCAGACAGTAAGGTTTATGAAATCACATAACTTTCTCAACACCATGTCCCATTTAAGTAGTAGATAGAGATTAATAAAATCCTACTTTGCTTGACTCATTGCCTAAACTTCCCTTCCTCAGTAGTATAATGATTGGACTAATTCTCGTGACAGAGGAAATTTATAGGTTTCAGAGTTGTCTATCATTTTTCTTTTCCTTCCTTCCTTTTTTCCCCCCAGGAATGAAAAGACCCTCAATTGTAGGAAAACAGTCTATCATCTTGCTCTAAAGGATTTTTCTGTAATATTAGTTAATATCCCCAAAATATACCAGTATACTTGGGCATGGGGAGAACAAACAAAAAACAGAAAACACACACACACACACACACTAAATAGCAATAGCAACAACAATAAAATCCTTAGGAACTAATAATAGGATAAACTGAGTTTTTTACTTCACAAATTAAAACCAAAAGAAAAACGGATTATTTGATCAGATTATTTGAAGTGAAGAATCTTTTGCTGCTTGGAAAGAACAAATGCAGTTAGAACTTTGCCTCTCATACGATGTCTGCTGAAGAGCGCCAGTACTATCATTCAGTTAAAATATCCAAATCTTTTATGTACCTGGTTTTATAGACTCTTCCTTGAGCCCTGTAAGGGAGGATTCTGCCTCCAGCCAGCCCTGGAGGCCCTTTTCCTAACTAACAATGGAAGGATAGGTGACTATTTGGCAGGAGCAGGAACCTTTTTCGTACTGTTGTCCATGTTTATTCTGATTGATTTATGCCCAGGCACACTGGTGGTTATGTGATTTTCAGTACAGATCACATTATTTCAGAAGAAATAAATAGTTAAAAAATGAAAGGAAATATTTAACCGATCATTAGATGAAAGGAGGTTGTCTGAGCAAAAAGCAATGGAGGAAATTTCAAAGAGAAGGCTCAGAGCTTTTACACAGGTTCTACATACAAAATTAATGTTACATTGGAAAATATTAAAAAACAGAAAAAGTATTAATATAGACATTTCATAGTTTTAAATATAAAAGTGATTGAACCTTAAATAGGTGAGAGAAAACTGGAAAAATAAATGGCAGTTTACTAAAAAACCCAAATTAACAAGAAATATAATTTTTCATAGTATAACTTTGCAGTTAATCAAGGAAATAAAAATTACTACAACAGTATATCATTTTCAACTAAGAATTTATCATAATTGATCTTTTAAGTAGTAAAATCCTCAATTTGAAACATTTCAAGTATTTTTCTCACAAATTCTGTAAGATATACAACTGCCTCTTGGCAGTAACACTGAAAAACATCTATAGTTTTTAAAGAGATTTCGTGTATTTCTAATTATTGAGGAATAATTGTTATGCTAATTAATACTATACGACATAAATCATTTAAAATGTTACTGTCTATAAGATAGATAGACTGTACAAGTGAACTAACTGGAAAATCTCAATTCCTGGATAAGATATGGTTCTTAATATCCTTTCCAAAATCAAGGTGCATTCTCAAGACTAATCGATAATTATAATAATCGTATTAAATATGGTTAAAACATTTTCTTTCTTTGATATTAATTTCACATTTAAATTATGTTATACCAGTTTTATTATGTATGTATATTGTTATTTTTTTTGAAAGACGTATGATACATATTTAAACAAATGAATTAATTTAGGATAAGTTTGACATATTCTGTTTCTGATTTTTTAATGAACAATTAGGTAGTAAAAACAGTTATTGCCTTTAGGTTATTCTCAAGTAGTTTTTAATGAGACCTTCTTAAGGGGACATTCTGTCATATGTCCTCTACTATTTTCCAGTGGAGTGTCACTGTACAAATGTGCTGTTTTAAAATTATAATTTCATTTCTTTTAGCAATAGAGGTGTGAATCATTCATATCTGAACCACAATGCATACACTTCTTAAAAGCGCATTAAAAAAAAATTATGCTTCTAAAAAGGTTGTTAATGGAAATATGCATCACTTTATAATTAACCAAACCTACAACAAATTAAAGTGCTGATTGTGAAGGCAAAATAACACTAATCTATAATTATAATCAAGAATAGCAGCAATTGAAAACCATAGCCAATTCTAGACAAAATTTTTATGAAATACAAGAGCCACAGGAGATTTTTTTGTGAAATCTAAAGTAAACTATAAAAAAAATACACTCATATAATATACTTTTAAAAGTTTTGTAGATCTTAATCACTTATTTAGTAGTGTACTGGTTGTACATAAAAACAAATCTACAGGGAGTTTTCTGTCATGTTTTCTACCAAAAAAAAAGAACAAAAAACCCAGAATTTGAATGTTTAACTCAGTAACCCCCACTAAAAGAATTTGTTACTTTAGGCTGCCATTATGCCATAAAAATCACTATTAAAAGACAAAACTAACAAACCAAGTAACGAAACAAAATAAAACAACATACTTCAGTACTCCTATTGTCAGCATATCCTGGGCACTTTAAACTTAATTCCTATATATTGATGTTATTGATTGAACATTTTTCTTCCTAGAGAGAAAAATGTGGTTACACATATACTTGTATTTACTAGATGACACTGACTTATAATTTTTAGTGGTAAAGTTTAGACATTTAGAGGATCCTATATGAATTTTTGCTAATAATTTTCTATTCCTCTTGGTAGAAGTTAATTAATATAATGGTTAAATGGTCTAGATAGATTAGATTAAAATTTAATTTCCTCAGATTACTAATTGTTACTTTATCTCTCTAAATCTCCATTTCCTCATCTTTAAGGAATAACAGTAGTATCCATTTCCTAAAATTTCTGTGAAGTTTCATTGGGATAACAAACGTGTACTATTTTACATGGTATATGGTGCAGAGCAGACTCAATCATTTTTTTGGTATTATTATTGTATATGGCACTGTAATTATTTTCTACCGTTGCATTAAAAAAAACATAGAAAACTGTCTAAAGTGTCCACATTAAAATATTGAATTCATCTTCCTGCTCAATCCAAAATCTTTTTGTTTAAACATCATGACACATTAGAGAATTGACATATTTCATAAATTGGTTCGACTCTGCCCTTACTTTGAATTAGAGTTCATAAAAGAGATATTCTCATGTTTCTTCAATGAGAAAGGGATGCTAGTCATTCATAGAATTGATGAATATTCCAAAAGCATTTCTAGTGGTTTTACATGATCTGTGAACAAGATTTAGAGTACAAACATGTCAGCCAGATATAAATTCTGAGTATCACTTTTTCTTTTTCTCATTCACTCACACACACATTACACATACACATGTCCTTAATTTTTTTTTTTATAAAATTCTTTATCAAGTCCAAGAAATGAAAGGAAGGAAATCTAATCCTATAATAATAATTTCTTCCCAGATGAGATAATTTCTTGTGGAAGGAATGAATTGATGTTTGCTATATAAATTAAATGCTTAGAAGTTTGTGTTTGGAATAGTGCCCTGCCAAGGCAATATATTAGCACATCTTTTCCTTTAGGTCCATAAATAGCATTTTTTTCAAATTCATGGTTCGCATTTAGTTTGGGGAAAGCTTTGTATTCATGATGGCTCTTTTTAAAAGGTGAGAACAATCAGTGATGATAAAGCCATTAGCACAATGATTTATATATAATAGATTTATATATAATAGATTTATAATGATTTATATATAATAGATTTTGTATGTATCAATGGATTGACTGATAGGAATGGCTAAAAGAGTAGGTATAAATTTATAAGATTATCCATGAGAAAAATCAACCTTTCCTTGGAAAGAGATGAATAAATATATTTAATATAGAGACTATGTGTTATTAAAGTTATAATTAAAGATTATTTGTACAAAAATTGCTTTGTTATTAGAATGGAAAATAATTTATTTTGTTATGTTTTATTTATATCCAACCTTCATGGGCTATTTGGATTACTAATTATAAATTTAGCTATAAAATAACAATCTTTTGAAAATAATATAGAAAGTTAGAAGCACTATTTTAAAGCAGAGGGTGAATTTATATAATTACATAATGTTTTTCAAATTCCAGGTGATTGCATTTGTTCCCTAACTTATGGGTAATGGAAGTGACTTAGGTATACATAATCAGTGGTCCTTTACTCCAGATGTTCCCAAATGATGGTCAAATGGACTGTTACAGGATTGATTGTACAGATTATCACCTAACAAAATTTTTTGGGGAGACTCAATCATGAAGAATACTTAGTAACTCTAAGGTGGAATCTAGAAATCTGTATATTTTACTCTTACTCGAGTCTTCTAAAAAAAAAAAAAGAGGTAAACAGTCCAACAACTCTTTTTTTTTTTTTTTTTTTTTAACATGCAAGAAACCTGGAACCCCAAGACATTAAAAAACTTGCTCAAGATCACAAAACTATTGATGGGCAGAATCACAACTAGGAACAACTGATCTTCTGATTCATAATCTTACTCGACCATTTTCAATAACATATTATCATTATATTTCTCCCAAAGTTAATATTTATATTATGTTCCAATGCCTGCATCTTTCTATAACAAGTACATTGCAAAGAAAAAAAAGTTCCTTCTTCAGTGTTTCTTCCCCCACCCCATATTGAAAGAGATTGACTTATAACATTGCATAGGTTAAGGTGTACAACCTGATGGTTTGATATGTACATAGATAATACATTTTCTTCATTCATCTGTCCATGCACACTGAGGCTATTTCCATGTGTGTCTATTATTGTGAATATCTCTTTGTGATACTGATTTTATTTCCTTTCGATATATAACCAGAAGTGGGATTTCTATCATATGCTCTTTTCGTCTTTTTTATTTTTTGAGGAACTTCCTCACTGTTTTCCACAGTGGCTGTACCAATTTACATTCTTACCAATAATGCACAAATGTTCCTTTTTCTCCATATTCTCACCAGCACTTGTCATCTCATTAGTTGTAGTGAGCATGCTATGTTTGAAAGTCCCCAAGTGATTTTCACAGGTCCCCACTGAACAAAGCTTTTCTTTTTTCCTTGAAAATCATTGATTTAAAAACAAATGCTTTATTTTGGAATCATGTCAAGAAGAGGCAACAGCAGTGGAGTTTCCTAGACTCTTTTTCTTAATGTAATCAAGGCTAACCATATTTTATGTTGCTAATTGTTTCAGAAAGTGAGTGTACCTCCAGGATATCGATTCTGTCCAAAGAAGGTCATATTCATTTTTATGAAGTTTTTAATAAAGTGTTTCTTTTCTGCATTCCGGAAATATTTTACTTAGGTACTATCTGTGTAGAAACTGTATTACCTTAAAACAGAAAGTACTGAAACTTTCAAGGCTCTTTGTCCAACTTTTTGTCTTCTCAGACATCTTTCTCTTTTCACTGTATATAATCTTCCTTGGTAATGTCTTCTATTTTCTTAGCCCATTTAAATCAATAACATTTATCGCTGTAACTCAAGGTTAAACATCTCTTAAGCTTTAGTCATATACTTTAGACTGAGCTTTATACATCTCAACTTGGATATCCCAGAGGTGATTCTAACTCAGCCTGTTTAAAACTAAACTCATTGTCTTCCTTCTATGAACGGTTTGCTTTTGAATTTTCTATTCAAGTCACTGGAACTATTATTCATTTTGTTGATCAAAACAGAGACGTGGTCTTTCCTAGAAATGCTACATACAACCCCATATTCACTACAGTGAATAGCCCTATATTATGTCACTCCATCTTTGAAGTTCTCCTTTGACCTAATGACAAATCCAAACTTCAAAACAGGGCCAGTGAGAACCTTTACGAATTTGATCTTGGTAATTTCTTCAGTCTTCTCTTCTGGATATCTGCACAAGGTATTTCCTATAAGCATATAGCATATTTCCTGTACCTTTCTTTACCTGCCAATTTATCTTTTTTTCCTAATTCCATGTAAACTTTAGCATTTGTATTAGCTATCACTTGGCTAGATTCCCTTGGCTGCAAATGTCTGAGTTAGGTGTTTATTATTACATTCTATTGTAATTGGAAGTTTATTGGTCAGCACCCTCATCTGTCCTGAAATATGAGATGCTTCATAAAACAGTCTTACTCTAACTGTAATCCATGGCCTGTTGCCAGTCCACAAATTCTTACTAATCTGAGATGAAATAAGTAAAGAAATTGAAATTAAGGGGTTAGAAACTCTTTTGGCAATATGACAGAGTAATCTTACATTTGATGGGTGTAATAATAAAGAATTTGGCCATGTATTTCTATTTCAATTCTGTGGTAATTTATTTTTACTGTATCACACAAAAATATCAGTCAGTGATAGTTTGGGAATCACCGAAATTGAGGCAGAGGCTTTATAGCCTATGTCTCAGTTGCACAATTACATCACCAGAACCCAATGCAGAGCTTTACTCATAATACATTATTTTTATTGATTTATTGAATAAATAAAAATGCTAATGAATATATATATTCAAGCCTCACTTAAATTTGGTAACCAGTGCTTAAATGAAGCAAACTTGTCAAATCTTGGAAAGCAATAAATATTGTGAAACACAACACTCATGGAAAAGCATCCTCTATATTTGGAGCAGCCAGCAACTTTCTTAGTTGCAAACATTACTTTCAAAATATTCGTTTGGAGTAAAATCAGATTTTGAAATACCTGTTTTTCCCTGAAAAGTTATTATTTGTAACTCTTTTGATTTTCTAGTGTTTTGTCAAAAATTATTACAAACTCTTAAGAATGTTAAACACATTAACTGATAGAAATATATACGCTGCCTTCAAGATGGGCAAAAGAAGAGCCTAGATAAGTTTGATAACTTCTGTGAGTCTTTCTCTTCTAGACTCTTTTTCTCTAAAATCTGTTTTATTTTCTAAAAACTCTTCCCTCCTCCCATTTTTACATTTTTTTATTGTCTTAAGTAGAGCTTTGGAAAGGAATTTCTTGAGCAATACTTTCATAATAAATGAATGAGTGTGTCTACAAAGATGAACAGTTGACAAGTATACTTTTTTTTTAAAAGATTTTATTTATTTGACAGAGAGGTAGAGAGCACAAGTAGACAGAGCAGCAGGCAGAGAGAGAGGGAGAAGCAGGCTCTCTGCTAAGCAGGGAGCCTGATGTGGGGCTCAATCCCATAACCCTGGGATCATGACCTGAGCCAAAGGCAGATGCTTAACCAATTGAGTCACCCAGGCACCCCTCAACTTTTGCTGTTAATTCTGTAGTAGATTATAAAATTATCCATAGGCTCCCATTTTTAGCTGCTGCTGGGGTTTTTAGCATGATTCACAGCATATTCACTTCTGAGGGATTGGCTTTTGCGAATAATGGCTATCTTACCTGAGGTTATACTCTTCCTGAGAATTTCCCAAATCTAAAGACTAGTGATGGTGGGGGGGGGGGGGGTGGACATTTGTCCACACTACCATTGCTTCAGTTTGGAACAACTGCAAGTCTTTCCTAGTTCCTTTGCATCTCATGGGATGGGCTAGGGTCTTTGTTATAATTTTATTACATTTCAATTTCTCCCTCTACTCAAACCTGTTTTCTCCTTCCCATACAGGAATAGTTTCTGAGAGCATTCTCTAATAAACCACTTAAATGAATATATATATCTCAGATTACATTTTCTAGGGGAACCAACTTAAAAGAATGAATAAAACGTGTTAGACTGGGATCATATCTTATAGAGGCAGTCAAAAGACATATAAACTGAAATAAGTTTAAAAATATGGTAGAAGTCACAGAGGAGAAGCTTATAAACTAGTGGTTCAAATCTAAACTTCCAAGACTGAAACAGGAAGAAATTGACAACCTGAACAGACCAATATCCAGCAATGAGATTGAAGCAGTGATCAAAAACCTCCCAAAAAACAAGAGTCCAGGACCTGACGGATTCCCTGGGGAATTCTACCAAACATTCAAGGAAGAAATATTACCTATTCTCCTGAAACTGTTTCAAAAAATAGAAACAGAAGGAAAACTTCCAGACTCTTTCTATGAAGCCAGCATCACCCTGA
>CM052895.1:69672052-69693081 GCA_028534135.1 Potos flavus | reverse complement strand
CACTGGGTGTGGTACATAAACAATGAATCTTGTAACACTGAAAAAATAAAATAAAAGTATTTGGGGATAAAAAAAATAAAAAAAATAATAAAAAAAAAATAAAAAGAAGTCACAGAGGAGAAGCTTATAAACTAGTGGTTCAAATCTAAACCAACCCTACTCACAAAGTTAAAATGTAAATAGAATGTGAGTAAAAATACAACAGTGACTCTCTGGAGCAGTGATTCTGAAACTTCATTAAACAAAAGCATTATGTTGAAAACTAACAACAAAAAGATTCTGGGCAGAAAATACACAGGCTTCAGAGAGGAACTGCTCATGTCAACTGTAGCTGAAGTCCATTTGTGTGTCCCTAGTGCTGAAACAAAAGAAGAAAGAAGAAACAGGGTTTGAAAAACAAAAAAAGAAAGCAAGAACATAATGAGGAAAGTTTTTTGTTAATTTTTTTTCAAAAGAATCATAAAATTTTGCATACAAAAATTTATATTGGCCCACTTTGGAAAAAAAAAGCCATTTTCCTCCTCCTCGAATAGGAATTAATTTAGAGTGATTTGTAAAAGTTCATCTCATGTTGCAGACTTTTTGACTACATGCTTTTCGGGCTATGTAAAAATTAGTTCTGGTATTTTAGAGTGAAAACAGTTATTGTTTTTCTTTTTAAAGAGCATATATGTTGGAGTTTTGACCTCAATGTTTTTCTTAATCTACAAATTTCCCCTTGGTAATCTTAATCACTTCCATGCCTGTGACTGCTACTTTTTCCTAATGACTTCGAATTGCTTGCTTCCAAATGCAGATTTCCCCTTGGGATATCAGATATATATATTTGCCTGCTTTACTTTTATGATTATCTCATAGTCTTTTCAAGTTCATCATAATCAAAAACTTGGTCTATTTAGTCACCCAAATATGACCCCGTCTTGTATTTTACATATGAGATGATATGATCTCCATCTACCCAGTTGATCAAACTCTTCACCAAACCCTTTTATTCCTCATTAACTGTACACAATTTGGTGTTAAATCATTCCTGAAGATATTATCTCATAAATATCCCTTGGATATAATCCTCCTATCTTTCCTTGCTGATACTGACTTCTTCTAGGCCTCAGTGATCTCTTATCTAGATTCTTACAGTCATTTACTTGTCTTCCTGCTTCCAGTGTCTTTTCTTTCAGTATCTCAAGTGGCCAAGTGAGTTCCATTTCTGAAATTTCTCAATATGTCACTTCTTTGTTTAAGAAATTAAATTGCTTAGTGTATTATAACAGTATCTTTGTAAACTTTATCCTACTAACTTTTCTGCCTACATCTTATACCAAGTTCTAACAACTCCAGTGCTCTGGATTTGCAGTTCTGTCTTGCCAATGGCCATGGGTAGATACAATATTTAATTTGTATTAAAAAGTAGAACTGAATAATTTAAAAATATTTTAATTGATTTCCTTCAATATAATAATAAACCATTACATGGTAACATAAATGTGTTGTATATTTTATGAAAAGTAACCGTAGTTTCAAAAATATGTAAGAAAAGATAGCATGGATTTTACAAATTTCTTCCACGTCTTGTTTTATAAGGAGCCAACTAACTAGATTCTTTTATTCTTCTATTCTGCATTCAACCTATTGAAATATTTTGTTTTGGTTCAAGTATGTGATAAAAACGTAGCCTCATACAGATATATGACTGGAAAAGGGAAGGGTTTTTAATAACCTTTTTGGATAATCATGGACATTTTTCTTTGATATTATATCCAAATTGTCCAAATAGCAGTCTCTCAAAGACTAGTTACAATGTGGAATCTGAAACCATATGAATAAACTTTGTATACTCTTTTATATTAAAATTATTTGATCGGTCTTATACTTCGAGCAGGTATTTAAATCTCTCAGAAAATATTGGCTCATTGATACACAACTTTTCCAATTTTTGATGGGATCTATTACAAAATTGTGTTAGATAAAATTTTCCAAAATGCTATTTGTTTGGAGGCTCAAATTGTATCATTGGAAAAAAATCATGTCATTTTTTGGTCTCCTTGAAGTGACTGGCTCATTTCATTTATCTTCAAGAAATTTTCTGCCAAAAAAGAAAAGAAAAGAAATTTTCTGCCAAATACCCAACTCTGAATAATTCTAGTTTTGATTAGCCACCCTTTTGAGTTAAAATGGAATTTAATGAGTGAGAAAAGTGGCTAGTTCAACTTACAACTCAAACAATTATAAACCTTTTTTTCCCCTTGGATACATCAGTGGTACTATGGTATGCATACTTCCAGTTTGTTATGCAGAATATTAAAAACGTGTATTCAAGAACCAAGATTTACTCTGCCTCATTAAAGATATTAATTTTTAATAAAAGTTTTTCCATTTGCTGCAAGTACCTGATGGTGAAGAATGCAATGACCACTAATACGATTTTGTGCCACCGCCTTGATTCATGTTAAGGCATGCAGAAATTTTAATCACCAATGCCTTGACATGCTATATTGGAACCTGATGCAAAATGAAGTATGTTTGTGTTTTTGTGTGTTTTATATATGTTTTATATATTTGAATTGTATTTGTGTTTATATATATATGTTTTTATGTATTTTTAATTGTTGATTTTTTTTCCAGAATTTTAGTGTAGTTTAAAAATATTGAAACATTGTAACTTTTTTACCCAGGTCCCAATGTAGCTTAGCACGGCATTGTTCTTTATTTAAAATTTTATTTTTTATCATCAATTTTTGCATAAATTTTGATTTTCTAAAATATTGCACTAAAATATTATTTGTCTTGATTCTTGAGCTTTTTTGTTTTCCTTTAAATTTTGTACCCAGGGCGAGTGTATCACTTGCCCCACCCAAATTTTTACCCTACTAAATCACTATTGCTTTGGTAATATCAGTGCAAAGTTAACACAATAAAAAAGGCAGATGATGTCTTAGTAGTGTTAGAAGCTTAATTTTGACCTCATAGAGCTGAAAGAGTCTCAGTGGTAATCTATGGGTCTCATTTTAAACACTGCTTCAGGGTGCCTGGGTGGCTCAGTTGGTTAAGTGTCTTCCTTCGGCTCACGTCATGATCCCAGGGAACCTGCTTCTCCCTCTCCCTCAGCCTGCAGCTCCCCCTGTTTGTGCTCACCCTCTCTCTCTGTCAAATAAATAAATAAAATCTTTAAAAAAAAATCACTGCTTCAGACTAAAACAATTAAAAAGTCATTTAAAAATAATTTATATTTTTAATAAGTATTAAATAATTAACCCCCTCACTGCCTCAAGTCCACAGAAAGAAAGCAAAGCATATTGGCTTTGTCACTATTCAGTATAAGGAAATATATTAGTTCTTTAAAAGACCGTCATGTTTAAAAGCTTCATGAAAAGAGACATTGAATGGGGATATTGAACAAGATAAGTGTGAACGTTCTCAACGTGGGGGGAATAATCTTCCTCTATCCATTTCTTATAATGAAGTAAACAAAATGTGTAAGCCTATATACTATTCATATGTAACTCAGTGAAGGCCCTTTTCAGAATAACTTTTGAAATTTTGGCCATGACATAGATGATTATGTATCAGGTGATTTTGTGGTTATTCGAAATAAGTCTCTAACTGTTGTCATTATCATTATCATTAGACTGAGACATTTCTAATTATTTTTAAGATTATAAATGCCTTGAAATTAGGATCATACTTTTTACACCGTGAGATTCCCTACATCATTAAGTATCATGATCTAAACATAAATGTTTATTAAATTGAATTGACTACATAAGCTGAAGGTTTACCAGCCATGGTGATGTGATTTTATTTTCAAGCCCTAAGAAGATAAAATTTGTTAAACTAAAAAGACAGTTTATTTCTCATGTAACAATAAATTCACATGAAACTCTAGAAGCTTGAAAAATTATTTTCAAAAATCTATCATGACTAAGGAAAAAAAGCTCTTAGCAAGAAAAACAAATTTATATAGCTACTAAAGTTATCTCTTAATCTTAGCTGATTAACTTTGTATGTGCATGAACTATATATTATCATCTTTTCAAAAATAAAAAACTTAAGAAATAAAGAACTTGTATGAATTAAATTTTAGAGCAGGGCAATTAGAGATACCCTTCAAAATTCTGAATTTTCTTTATTACAAATATTTGATTAATGGTTAACCCTTTATTCATACCATTAGAGGAAGGAAAGAGTTTATATGATAATTCTCTTGCTATGTACGGTAGCTTTGTGTAATGTATGAAATTAAGAAGTTGCATCAGGCCACATTACTAGAGTAGATAGAAACACAATTTTCCTAATTAAAGTTAAAGTAGAAGTTATTATTAAACTGATTTGTAGGCCATGTGTTAAGCAAGAAATATCAGTGAACAGTAAGGTCAGTGCCGGAATCTAGGAATCATATGACTATAGCACATAATGTAAATAAGAATTTGCATTTATTAGGTATCATAGGTGTTCAGTGTTGACACTAAAAGTAAGACAGTATTTTAGTAACTGTGATAAGGGGTAGGGATGGACAGTTTTAATCACTCTGTGATTACCAACTATGACAACAATAAAACCATGGTTTTATTCTAGGAAATGTTTTCTAGTAATTTATTCCATTCATCCTACCTCAAGAGGTAACAATCTGGGGCACCTGGGTGGCTCAGTGGGTTAAGCCTCTGCCTTCGGCTCAGGTCATGATCTCAGGGTCCTGGGATCGAGCCCCGCATCAGGCTCTCTGCTCGGCAGGGAGCCTGCTTCCTCCTCTCTCTCTGCCTGCCTCTCTGCCTGTTTGTGATCTCTCTCTCTGTCAAATAAATAAATAAAATCTTTAAAAAAAAAAAAAAAAAAAGAGGTAACAATCTTACTGTTGGATGGAAACAGAAAGACTAAGAGCTTCACAGAAACTAGAAAGCCAGAGGATTTATAAACTGACATTTTATTCCATAGAGGTTTTTATATAGACTCAACTGCATTGCTTAGTAAGGAAAATTCTTATAGCTCACAAAAGGATTTAGACTGAAAAGTTCAAAAACTGGGCATTTTTTAAGTGTTTTTACTTCCTTATGCTCAGCTTTATGAAACTAAATCAGGGTTAGGGTGGAATGAAAGTTCCTCTTTAACAAGATAAATGCAATCAGTTTAATGACTCTTCTTGGAGACAAGGATGAGATGGAAGAAGTTATTTGTTCATTATGCTAATTAAAAAAGGGGATCTAAACTCTGAAAACAAAACTGATTAAAGCATATCCAGTTTGTCTGCTTAGGGTTGGGAAGCACAAAATCCACACATAGTGTGCAAGCCATGGATATCGATTGGAGTCTGCACATAATTTTTTCTTTTTTTGCGTGTGGTGAATATGGTTTTTGGTTCTTACCTATGATTGTTTGACATATTAAACACATATGGAAAATAGAAATTCAAGAAGAGGGAAATCATTGAGCAAGCCAGAAGGAACCTCTTACTATTTATTCCATTACAATTAAGCAGCACATAAACTAAGGCATATAGAAAAAAAATCCTAATGGCTTTCTTTTGTGAAACTGCTAAGAAGTCCAGTTGAAACAGTGTTCATAATATATAATGCTGGCTTGACAACAGAGAAAAATGTTTTCACCAGCTTTTTTCCATTAGCCAGTCAGAGGGAGCTTACAGGGATATAAGAGTTTAATCATCATTTAACAGCTCTTTTTGATCCACCCCATATCCTTGGTGAGGGCTGGAAAGTGTTTCCCTTGCACTCATAGTTTCAGTTGATAACAAAAGTTCTAGTATAAATGAATATGCATGACATTGAACTCTGAGCTGCTGAAAAGAAAATAGAAAATTTATTTCTGAATGGGGTTAAATGTAGATCAACTTCTTTCCTAAGAGTCAAGAGATCAAATGGACTAAACTTTGGAATTAATTCCTTGTGAAACGTAATATGCCATATTAGAATAAAATGACTACATTTTCCCAAACATTTTTATATGATGAAGTGTATTTCAAATCATACATTCAGAACTGATGAAAACTCTGGAAATCTTGCAAGCCCTCCCCCTTTTTAATAGTTTGATGGAAGTGATATGTATTTATTAAGTAAATTTAGTACTTCCCACTGGCATTTTACCAGATTTCATATAACTTAATATTTTTTTTTCTGAGCGGATAGAAAACAGTTCACATTTCATGCTATTTTAATAAGTTCTTTTAGTGTTAAGACTTTGCTTAACCATGTGTTTCTTTGTGCAGTTTTATTCAGCGTGTATAGACAGAATCAGTTACGTTCCATATGAACTTAAAATGCTCTTTCCTTTTTTGGGACGCCTGGGTGGCTCAGTTGCTTAAGCGGCTGCCTTCCGGCTCGGGTCATGATCCTGGGGTCCTGGGATCGAGTCCAGCGTTGGGCTCCTTGCTCGGCAGGGAGCCTGCTTCTCCCTCAGCCTCTGCCTGCCACTCTGCCTGCTTGTGCTCTCTCTCTCATTGTCTCTATGATAAATAAATAAATAAGACAAACAAAAAAAAAAGCTCTTTCCTTTTTTGATTGTAAGCCTAGCGGGAAGACTACTGGTATCTCGGATTCCAAAATAGTAAATGATATCAACAAAGTAACAACAAATAAATAATAATACCGTACCAATATTGGTTAGATTTCTTTATACCCTTGAACATGATGAATACTAGTTTTACCCATATTTTTAAGATAATGTGATACAGTAATGAGAAAAGAATATATAAGAGATAGTAGGAGACATGGATTTCTGAAGAGATTGGAACTTGAATTGGATAGAATAACTTTTTTTTTTAAAGATTTTATTTATTTATTTGACAGAGAGAGATCACAAGTAGGCAGAGAGGCAGACAGAGGGAGAGGGAGAAGCAGGCTCCCTGCTGAGCAGGAAGCCCGATGTGGGGCTCGATCCCAGGATCCTGAGATCATGACCTGAGCCGAAGGCAGAGGCTTTAACCCACTGAGCCACCCAGGCGCCCCTGGATAGAATAACATTAAACAAGATTTTTGAAAATGAAGTTACAATTATACAGTATCTTAGCACCTTGCAATTCTAAATCTCTTGGTACTGCACACTGCTATTTAAGACTCCAAAAATGAAAATAAAAAATCCATTAAAAAAAAAGTTAATGTGATATGGTGAGTAGAAACATGGAAGTCAAAGTCAAAAGATTTGAGAGTTCTCAAACTAATACTTACCAACCTTGGAACATTGAATAAGTCATTATTTCTCTGACCATATTTCCATATTAGTAAGACAGAATAATAACCAAACTCTTTCTAATACATAGTGTTATCTAGGGACAATTTATTGCAGGATATGCTCTGTTAACTCGCTGCACAGGAGTCTCTTGCATGCCTATTAAACAGATAGATTCTGGGGCCCAGAGATGACTCATATAATTAACATTTAGGGATACACACTGAGAATCTGATTTTTAGCAAGTTCCCCACCTGAAGTTTGAATTGTCATTTGCAATATAATTTCCAAGGAATATGCAAATTAATAGTTCTATATATTGTTTGTATTTTTGTGTTAGTAGAGATGTTACGTCTGTACTTTTAGAGCTCTTATTTTTCTTTTAAAAAAGGTGTACCGATTAAAATATTGGTCCTTTACCAACCTTAGTGCAAAAGCAACACTCTTCAATCTTGATCTCTATCTACATAAGGAGTATCCTTACTCCGTTATTATTATTATTGTTGTTCTTATAATTCCTATTTTCTTTTGCCACGTGAGGGAAGTAGCACACACTATAAATCTTGAAAAACAAATCTTTTAATATTCGAGCCGCTCAAGAGCATCTTGGTTTTAGTATAATTATTCTCAAAGTGTGGACCCAGAACCAGCATCATCATCTTCACCTGGGCACTTGTTAGAATCAGAAAACATGGAGCGGCACCTAGCAAGCTCTGTTTTTATAAGCGAAGTGATTGGGATGCGTGCTAAATTATGGGAGCCACTGCTCTGGGATAATTGGACTAAAGACTAGTGTTACAGGATAATTTCACTCATCCCTCAGGATATGTCCTACATTAAGCCTGGCTGATCTTCAGTGGGAAAAAGAAGCATATGCTATTTAACACAGGTTCACACATTGTATTTATCTTTTCTTAATTCAGGGTAATTGTGGTAGGACCAGTACTGTTTTTCACAACTTACTCTATCATCAGGCCCCTCCATTTATGTCTCCTCAAAGGCAGCCCAGAGAGTCCTCTAATTCTTATATTTGAGGGTAGACTTTAAGACAACTCCTGATAACCCTTAAAGATAAAATTTCTGGCAGGAGGTATCTGGTTCTTTTAGAACAAGCCTTGATCTTTTCTCTATACCTAATTGTACTGAAAGATTAGCTATCTTTTCTCTTCTACTGGGAACAGAGATAAGGAAACTGACTGGAGTTTATTTTCAGCTGGAAGCCCACAGGGGAATGAAAGTTATGCTAATGGTATGCTGAGAATTCTATTCTAACACCATTTGAGATCTACATCTAAAATACAAAGCAAATTCTATGTGGCCATTTTTTATCCAGTCTCTTATATTCATAATTTGGGAGAGGTAATCTATGAGAAATTAATTTTCTTCCATCTGTTTTTCTACTAGGCTTATGATGGGAAAACATCTATGCTGTTATGAAAATTTATAAAAGAAAATCATTTGATTTTTTATAAAGATGACATATTCTAGGCCTCTGTTCACTTTGGTACACATACCAAAGAGCAGTGCTTGTAACACTGATTTTATTTAGTACACTGAAAAAACTTTCTCTGAAATGCACAACTGAGAGAGGCTGACATTCTGTAACCTTTCTTCCTTTCCTTTTCCTTTTTCCCTTTTCCTTTCCTTCTATTCTCTTCCCTTACATTCCCTTTTTCCTCTTTCCTCTTTTCTGCCACTGGTTCTGTTTTTCTAAACTCTCCTGTTCTTGATGGGGCCACTGCTTCAAAATTCCTGGTTTCTCCTCATCACCAGTATCTACCTGTACTCTTTCTGGTTGGCTTGGCTAGGTATTCAGGAAACTTCATAGTTTTAATCCCTCTCAAAAGCATCCCCAGCAGCTCTGGAATCTCCAAAAACTTAGTTAAGGTAGGAGAAAAGGAGAATACAGATTGATAAAATGTGATACCGCTCTCATGGGTACAACTGACTAGTCTAGAACAGACCCATCATCCAGAACCAATACAGTTTTCTGTTTTGGAAATTAAAAAACAAAGATACTCAACTCATAAGTGTATCTGTGGAATGGAACAGATACACACTTGGAAACTGGGGTCACTTGTGCCTAACTATGTAGAGTAGGAATCATAAAACTTTGTTCTTGAAAAAGTGACAGAAAAGTGAAAACAAACAAACAAACAAAAACCCAGAGAGTTGCAGGGGACAGGAATGGGGAGAAAGAATCTTACAGTTCTGGTTCTGATTTATTCCTGATGTTAGGATTTACCGCTGTGTGAGGGTCTGAGAAGTAACATTTAAATGAATTTCCTTTTTGTGATAAGCTAACTCAGCAGGATTCTATTTCAAACAAAAAAACCTGGATCAGTATAATGCTGTCTTTGAGTTTCTTATTGCAAATGCAGCTAATTTGGTTTTCATGAACTAGGGTGAGAAACCTAAAGAACATGTCTCACATTTTTCTGAGTTCGGAGTACAAAACATTAATAAAAATTAAAGTTTTGGAACTACAGTCCTTCTTTTTGAAGAAGTTTATGTATATTCTTTATTAATATTATTGTATTTATATTTTGCTTTGTATGTTTAATAAAATTAAATGTTATATAAGTGTAATATTCTTGTTCACTGTAATTTAAAATCACGTTCCTTTTAAACATGTTTATGATTTATAAAGTTAATTATATTTTTAGGTAATTGTCATATATTATATCTAAGAGTAAATATATGAGATGCATGATATAATATATTCCTCCTCATAAGTACATACATTATTGGATACTTTTATTCAGATCCACAATTATATGAGAACTAATTCATTTCAGAAATAATGTTAGTTAGCATCTTCATATCTTAATATACTTCTACATGTTCAAAATCATCTGAAAAAGAATACTATCAAAGTCAGAAAGAAGAAAAAGAATATGTTCTATTTTAGTGTAAACGGAATGCCTCAAATTTAACATTCAAAATTTAAAAAATAATAATGTTAAAAATTAAAAACAGGCAGACACATTTTGAATTTTGCTGCAATTTCCAGAATGAAAGAAATTTATTAAGTCCTATATTGTTGTGGATAACGAAAAATATATTAAGTAAATCCACATAGAATTTTTGTTCTTAAGATAATCGTAGATACGAGATTATGTGAATTTATAACAGAAGAAATTATAATAAAAAAAAGACTGAAAGTTTTGTTAGGCACTGGTTCCAAGACACTTTTCTGAGATCACATTTCCCTTCTCAAATAGCACTTTTTATGGTTCTTCCTCCAAATTGCAGTCATGTGGTTTACTAAACTAGGCACAAAACTTGTTACTTATTTGCATCTCATTTCCCTGATTTTTTTTACCATCGACTTTAGTCTTGGATTTCTAGATTTTCCATGTGTTTCTGAATAATGACATTACTTTAGATAGATTTCTTATCATTTCTACCTAGGAATTTCTGATTAGGAAAGGAGGGGAATCAGCATTTACTGATGCCTTTTTGAGTACCAGTCAACTTGTATGGATTATTCAATTATGTTAGCCGTATAACACATTCTTATAAATTTACCTCTTAAGATTGAGATTTTCCTCTAAGTAAATGAAACTCAGAGCAACTGGAAAACTTGCTGAAGAATTTAGAGCTTTGAGAATTAAAGCCAGAATTTCAATCACAAACCTGTGCTCTTTCTAATACATCTGATACCTGTTTTCAAGTAAACAGTAATGTGTGAATACATGGAACTTTATTTCATATCACTGAGTGAATAGTTTGATACAAGCATTTGTTTGGTAGTATAGGACCAACTTTTATATTTTGAAATCTTTTTATTTTGGCCAAGTCAAAGTTTGTATATTTGTTGAAGTCAAAGGGGGATTTGTCATAGAAGAGATGGCTCTGCCTCATTAATTGTATGAGTGTTAATTATAGAACTTTTGATTCCATAGCAAATTGGTTTGGTAGATTTTTTAAGATGCTTTAAGATACATATTTGCTTTTCTCTTACAAACACAAGGGAAAGGTCTAAGGCATAAAATTAGCCTTAACTCATTTCTTTTGCCCTTCAGCAGGCATTGTACTTTCCTACTTGAGAGTTGTGTTCAGTATATATAATCTGCATCTAGAAAAGATAGCCTTTGGTGTTATATGTTTCACATTTCACTCAATTTGATTATCTGAGAGAAAAATAATCACAATTATTATAAGGAGATCATTACATTTTAGTTAGATTTGAGCTAAGATATGAATTACATATATATTTTGTATATTAATGAATAGAGAGTAATGAATTCTACACTGTTGAATAAACATACTTTTATTCAGAACAAGTAACCACAATACCCAGAATTTGCTGACATCTAGTTTCTCAACAATGTCACGACAAAAAAGATATGCAAAAAAGGAAATTTTTAGTTTGGAATTTCCTAAGACAAAGTAATAGGTCCCTTCTGAGACTTTATTTGGGTGTCCAAGAAGACCTATTTTTGTGTTGGCTGCTTGCCAGCTGTATGGGAAATTTCTTCCTGTATGCTCAAGTCTTACAAGGGCAAGGAGTCCAGGAACGCATCACGCCATGAAAGTGCTGTATTCCACTGAAAATTGAGGGCCAATGAGAGATTAATACATCTTGGCAAATGTTTTGAAAGAATATTTTTTTTATTCTTTGACCTTCCTGATCTAAATGGTTTTGGGGGAGAACTGAGTACAAGCACATAGTATGGATGAAAATGGCTCCCTCCTAGTTAAACTCCAGATAACAGAAAGGAAAGGAGAGCAAAGGAAAAGGGAAAGGTTAAATGGAAGAAAGATAGTAAGAAAGAGAGAATATACAGGTCAGTTGGTCAGTCCAGAATAACTAGAAAATTTTGTGTTTTGACATATATTGCTAACTTGGATTACCAGCAGGAGTCCAACGAATCCTTTGTACCTTAACTTTCAAATAATTTTCATCTTTTGTGATACCTTTGGTTCCCTTTCACTTTGATTCTCAGTCTTTGCTCTCTTCTTATGGTAGAGGCAGGTATGATTCTGGTACAACTTTGTTTCAGATTTTTATTCTTGGTAAGTTTCAGGGCATTGAGAATCTTGCACTGAACAACTAGAAGTTTGAAGGGACAAAAATGTCAGCATTTCTTTTCCAACAGTGCAAGGCAGTTGGCTCCTCATGCTCACACTCTTAAACAGTTCACCTATCTAGGTGTCCCTAAATTTTAGTAAAAGCTACACATTACCTTGAACAGTTGAAACTTACTCTGTGGAAAGCAGAATGATACACATGCATTTTCCATTCATAATATCTAAAAATATATAGTATATTTATGTCGTGCTGTCTTTTAAGGCATCTCTTGCTGCTGCAATACAAATGAATGATACGTATCTACACAGAATGGAAAGTATTATTGATTATTTTGAGTTACTTTAAGGGCAAAAGCAATTTCTCTTTATGTGTTGTATCTCTTTTGTTTTCTGGATGACATTGACTTTTTTTTTCTAGTTAGGCTAACTTTTAATGTTATATAGTACAAGCCTTTCAAAAAACATACACTTTCACAATCGCTTTTGTCAAATGCAACATAAGCCTATGTCTTTGACTCATATCTTTGCACTTGAGCCTCATATCTTTCACTCATAGCTTTCTCTTTGCAGTGGTATCCAAAAGTTAACAAGGACTAGACAAATGTCTTTTGGCTTTAAGATCAATGATCTATATTGGTAAAATCTAAAACCTAACATGAGTCATTGAAAAATCAGTTTCTCTTTGAAAAAGCTGAATGGAACTATTTCTATTTAGTTAGGAATAGCAATAGCAACGAGATAGATCAATTGGGTTCTATCTTAGGAGGGAGCAGAAGGGCCACATGGCCTACACTGATAGAAGCAGTATGTAAATGCTCATGTTTAGATCGAAACCTAGATATCTATCTATATCTATACTATGAACAATTATATTCTGCCACCTCAGGGTAGCTCATATAAGCACTCTGGGTCATATTTTTTGCTTTGGATTCTGCATGACTAGTGGTGTTTGTAAATTTCTGTTTCTGGTTTTAGAAACTGATGCTAATTCAAGAAGTGATGTACCATTTATGTGAGAGAGAGGAAGCAATGTTGTAGGACTATATTGTCATAATAGTGCTATATAACAATACCACCTCAAAATTCAGTGGCTTAACAATAAGCATTTGTCATTTTACACGCAAGCATACAAGCTTGCTGGGCCATGTTTCTGGTTGGTTCTCACCCACACATGTGCCTGTTAGCAGTGAAGCTTTGCTGAAATTTGCTAGGCTCTTTCCTGTTTCCGGATTTTCAGCTGGGACAACTAGACTGGATTGGATCTGCTTCATATGTTCCCTCTGGTGGTGTAGATCAGGTATGAACCCACAAGAAGAAATAGAAGACAGAAAGCAATGAAGGTTATTAGACCTAATTTTGAGACAGGAACATCATCATTTTCATCCCTCTATTAACAAAGCAAGTCAGAAGTCTATCTCTGATTCATTGTGTAGAGAAATAGATTGCTATGTAGAATCAGTTCATTATGGATATAGCAAGAGACATGGAGAATTAGACTATTTTTTCAATAAATATACTGCAAGGAATTCTGCATATACTTTAAAAGATGAAAAAATATTTTTTAATAAACGTTCAGTCCTCATTTACAATCTTTTTTTTTTTCTCATTTACAATCTTTGCAGTTTTTTCTGTGATCTTATCAGTAGACTAGGAAATTACTTGAAATTAATTCCAGTTATCTAAATAAGAAATTTGCAACTAAATTTTCTATTGTTCTTAAAAATAGAATGTTTGTATACCGATGTCATGAGGTGAATGACATTAAAGTTACATCTTTGTGTTTTAAATCTAACATTAAACTGTATAACCACTGATCTCCTAAAATGGTGAACTCAGCAACTTGATGTTATGCTCTAGGAATCCCTCTTTAGAACACATATCAATGTAGTAAAACATTGTTTTTAATTAACAAAATGCCAGGTCCATATGTTAACCACATCCTCATTGAAACGCCCGTTGACATCAACAGGAATATTTTACACAGCGTATGGCCTTAATAGGTAACAATTTTTATTTTGAATAATTATTTTAACTCCCAAACAATAGAGGCTTTCAATTATAATTTTGCTTTTTTCCTTCAGTTATCATTCTTTTAAGGGGTCTTAGGTTTATTAGCAAAAACATTGGAAGACATTTTATCCCATTAATTTAGACAGAAGACAGTTTTGCAATGCTGATATGTATTAAAATAAAATATTATTATGCAAAGGTAATAGTTGATAAGACATTTGCATTAATTATAGAAGTAAAATCAATTCCCTGTAATTTAAGTCATTCACTCTTTTCTAATTTTTATACATGTTTGCTATTTGAGGAAGAAAAAAATAGCCAAAATTTGAACAACTGAGTTTTTCACAAGTTTTATCTGAAAGTAAACTGGACAAATATTTACATCATAAACAATTTATGCTTTATTTTACTAAAAAAAAATTTAGTGGACTAACACCATCCACGAATGAACAACAAAAAAATAGAGCTCAAGAGCACAAACATTAGAGTCTGACAGAAATAGGTATTAATTCAAACTCTGCAATCAAGTGAGCTGGATAGCTATAAGTTTTCTTACCAAAGTCACAGCATTCTTATCTGTAAAACAGGAATAACAGTGATTCCATATGTAGATGACATGGGGATTAAGTGAGTGCTTGCATGAAAAAGATTTTACTTGGTACCTGACAAAAAAATCACCCAAAAGGAAGAAAATATATACTAAATAAACTGAAGTTTTTGTGTCTTGTACTGTTTTTGTCATTACTGGTGGTAACATTCTAGTACACTTTTACTTTCTTTTTCATCTTTTCTACCTTCTTTCCTCCTCCTCTTTTTCTTTCTTCTAATATTAATATTAGAAAATATGATTACTACAGATGTAATAAAACTAAGTTTATTCATTGCTTATTTTTAATTTTTTCTCTTCAAGT
The DNA here is from genome assembly GCA_028534135.1 of Potos flavus. Classification (NCBI taxonomy): domain Eukaryota; kingdom Metazoa; phylum Chordata; class Mammalia; order Carnivora; family Procyonidae; genus Potos; species Potos flavus. The sequence goes on along the minus strand of CM052895.1, from coordinate 69,677,950 downwards.
AAACAGATTGTAAGATTACAGATCTAGTTAGCATTGCATTTGCTAACTTGAAATGTTTTATTCTTACTTTCTTCATTTTGGTTGTAGATCTTTCACATAAGGCTTTTCATAAACCATAGGCATCAACTCACTCCAGAGAATCACATAAATGAACCAGCAAGAAATTCACTCTCTTTTGCAAATTACAAGAGTCCTTTAGTGAGGTGGGAAATGAAGATGACATTTAAGGCTGATTTCCTATTAAGTTTTCCTCAGTAAAATATTGGACTACTAAAAACTAAGTAATATATGGTTCATGATAATAAAGAGGACAGCAAATGAGTTAATTAAATATATACAGTAAATTTTCCTTTTTCAAAAGGAAATCTATAAAGAAATAATTTTTATATATATGTATTATTTCCATTGCCCTAAAATAATAAATTTCTTTAAAATGTATTTTTTAAACTATCACAGGTGAAATGCTTCAGAATAATTTAGGAAAAAAAGGATTTTCATTTTCAGTGGTCATCAGTTTTCTTTTTCAGCATATGTAAGAGAAAAAAAAGATAAACGCTACATCACATATTTTGTGGAAACAAATATTTATAAATATAAAATATGTTTATGGACCGAATCCAGATAAGTAGATAATACTAGTCATCTGGGACATGGAAAAAAAGTTTGACTCATAAAAATAAATTTCTAATTCTGTTATCATATAATTATTAGGGTATTTAGACTGGTTGAAATTTGAGTTTTTAAGTCTGCTATGGAAATAGATTTCAAAGCAGTTTATCATTCTTGTTTTATGCAAATATGCCAATTGGTAATTCATTCCTTACCAATTGGTGAGTTTGAAGTTCACATTGATATTTGGAAGCAATCATGGTGTGGTATGTGTTCGTGGGCATAGTTGTACAAGACAGTGGAGAGTGATGGAGGAAGGGAAGTGTATAAGGGAAGTGCCAGTTTCCAATTCAGTTAAACAGAGTGGAGTGGAGAGATTTCAGACAAATATCCTACTAGTACTCTCTCTGTATGCCTAATGAATTGGGAATGTATTTCTCATAGCACAAAGCTACCTGGGGAACCAAAAACTCTACCTATTTTTCCCCAAATCACTAATATCTTTGATAGTGAATATTAATTTTATATCATACTGTGATTTTTAACCTCTGGAAAATTATGAACAAGACCTTTTGTGGTTCTTTTAAACATACTATTGTTGTTTTTTTTTTTAAGTTATGACTAGAAGAATTTTAAAATAAATGTCAGGACTTTGTTGTGTTTATAATGAAGGTTTAAAGTATATAGATGTATATTTATACATCACATAATTATAGATCCCCTCCTACAGCTAATCATGCATGCATTTCCATTACACTCAAAACTTCCATTCCTTAATCAAGCATTCTGTGATTATGCAAATTTGAAAGATAATGAGGTACACCCTATAACAGATAGCAAATCAGTGTTGTTAAATAAATCCTGAAAAATGAGAAACTTGACTCTTTTGGACCTGAAAATCTTAGGGAACTTTCATAATTAGTGGATTATTCACATAGAGGAAAGTGGCACATTGTCATATATTATATTGGTTTTCTCTTTGCATTTATTTTGTTGTTTTCTTTCCTTATTCTCAGTGATTAAATATTCCCAAAGTTTCTGGTCACATATAGCAATCAAAAAAATTGTGAAGTACGTAAAAGAGGACTTCAATCCAGATACACACTTAGCATGTCTCCTGCCTGTTGCTAGTTCAGAATTGTTTTAAGGGTTCACTTTCCATGGATCATTTGCCTAATGAAAGTGATACTTTTAAGTCAATGGTAGAATTTTAGGTTATAGTATTTTCTCAGCCAGGGCATATTTGACAGCAGAATGTTTTTCAGACATCAAGCAAATAACTGCCTTTTTTCATAATTGGCAATTTCTTATACCACTATTGATCCATTTCATGTAACTTTGCTTTAATCATTGCAATGGACTATGCAGTGGTTATTTGCAAATTGAAGTGCATTTTTGATGAAAATTTTAATTTCTTTCCCTTTTCAGAAAGGAACACATAGCTTGGGAGGGGTTGAAATAAAATGTTAATCTTTGTTTTATTCAGCTATTTCTTTTAATAGGTCTTCGTTAGGGATGGGTTAGTAAATATTTCGTCTTCAAAAGCCAGGAAAGCATCACAATATAAACCTTATTTCCTGGAAGATATAGGAAGAGAAGAGTGATTACAGATTATTTTAAGAGCACAATAGGTATTCAACAATGTAGTGTGGCTTAGAATTAATAAGAGGCCTTTCCATCCTAAGACATTTTCTCTAGCTATATGTGATGGAGCCTGAAATATTAGTTACTCTTTCAGTTCTGTAGAGACAGACCCAATGAGCAAACCATGCTTAAGGTTCCTAATAGTTAAAAATAAAATTGTAGTGGCATCTGGGTGCTCAGTTGGGTAAGTGTCCAAGTCTTGGTTTTCGCTCAGGTCATGATCTCAAGATCATGTTATCAAGCCCCATGTGGGCTCTGTGCTCAGCGTGGAGTCAGCCTGAGATTCTCTGTCTCTGCCTCTGCCTCCGCGTGCCCCCCCCCATACTTATACTCTCTCTCTAAAATAAATAAATAAAATCTTAAAAAAAATTGTAAGGGGCGCTTGGGTGGTTCAGTTGGTTAAGCGTCCAACTCTTGATTTCACCTCAGATCATGATCTCAGGGTCCTGGGTTCGAGGCCCCCCCCCACCCCCAGTCTGGCTCCATGCTCAGCCCATTCTACCCCTTCCCCACACTCTATCTCCCTCTCTCTCAAATAAAAAAATAAAACTTGAAAAAAATAAAATTGTAACACATTTGATTTCATTATATATACGTCTTAAATAAAAAAAACAGTACTCTTCAAAATAATATTAAATGAGTGAAATAGGTCAATCAGAGAAAGACAATTGTCATATGATCTCTCTGATATGAAGAATTTGAGAGGCAGGGTGGGGGTTTGTGGGGGGTGTTGGGGGAAAATGAAACAAGATGGGATCAGGAAGGAGACAAACCATAAGAGACTCCTAAACTAATGAAACAAACTGAGGGTGGCTGGGGGGTGGAGGGGTAGGGATAGGGTGGCTGGGTTATGGACATTGGGGGGGGTATGTGCTATGGCAAGTGCTGTGAAATGTATAAGCCTGATGATTCACAGACATGTACCCGGGGCAAATAATACATTATATGTTAATAAAAAAAATAAATAAATAATAGTAAATGAGATATAGGTCCCGCTCTTAAAAGAAGAGAGAAAAAACAACCTGCAACTATCCACGAGGGAAGCAGTATTTTAGAAGATAAAATCGGATTCTCTCAAAAGTCTTATTCATTGGCCTCAAGATGATTATTGGAAAAACTAATATTAGAAGAAATTGTGTTTTTTTTTTTAATGGAAGAGGCATATTTCAGATAGAATGGAAAGTTGAAAGGATGAGAATGATACCCAAGTGCCAGTAGTTGTGGTATTTATTTGTAAAGTTGAATTCTTTCAAATATATTACACTTTGTTGGTTATTTGCATCAGATACTTGCATTTGAAGAGGCCCACATGTGTTACTTCTCTAAAATTTCCATTTTCTCTCTTCAGCAGTTGCTGTATCTCTTTATCATTAGAAAGTTTAATTTATGTTTCATAGTTTTTTGATCACTGCTACAATGTTCCATTACATTTTATCATTGGGTAATATTTGAAGATTTTTATTCAAGGTATTTTTATTTCTCCAAATGTTTCTTGCCATTGAACAAATGTATTTCACTCCCCTTCAGGAGGGAGTAGATAAGAAGTGAAAGTGATGAAGAGATGTTTTAGCTTATAGTTGATACTTTGATTTGAGATTAAACACTTTTGAGATGAACACTACATATAGACATACATGTATTGGATTTCCAAAGACTCAATTTGGAATATAATGCTAGAATCTGGATGACTGGAAGATAGATTTAGGCTAACAAATTGTAGACTAGGAATAATGCAAGTTAAGCCTGGGGCATGAGGATTGTGGAAAATATAATTCTAGGTATGTTGAGGGTAAAGCCAGTATCAGATGCTAGTTCCCCTCTTGCCTTTTAGAGGCCTGGCAGGAGACCATCTTCAAAATGGGAAAGCCACAGGTTAAAGCTCACATTTTAATGAATATATATGTAAAGCAGAAACGAATCCTTATCTACTACTAAGGATTGTTATAAAATGGCAAATTTTAATACTTTTTATACAGTTCTTTATTGAGCATCTACTATAATATGTAGAAACATAGCAATGTCTCTGCTGTCCTAGAACTTATAGAGAGAATGGGGGGCTGAGGTTAAGAGTTTTTAGATATCGGGGCACCTGGGTGGCTCAGTGGATTAAAACCTCTGCCTTCATCTCAGGTCATGGTCTCGGGGTCCTGGGATCGGGTCCCACATCGGGCTCTCTGCTCGGCGGAGAGCCTGCTTCCTCCTCTCTCTCTGCCTGCCTCTCTGCCTACTTGTGATCTCTCTCTCTGTCAAATATAAATAAAAATCTTAAAAAAAAAAAAAGTTTTTAGATATCAACAGGATTAGGTACTTCTCAGCTAAGTTGAATTTTTTATAGGAGATTAATGTTACATTTCTGTACATCTTAGTAGTGAATATACATTTAGAATATATATTTAGAACTTATCCATATTATCTTAGACTTTGTACACAGAGTTCAGCCATTTTAATCATTTACAAAGCTTTTAAACTTTAGAGAAGTAGAGGCTCAGAAGCAGAAACAATTACATTTTTAAAAGAATCACTACTGCATGCTATTTGTCAGAATCAACATTTTTTCATTAGCAGCAATGGTTTTTACATTACTCTTTTTTTTCCTGCATTCGTGGTATGGGGGTATCAAAAAATTGTATCTATTAAAACTTATGAAACATCCCTACATATTTCAGAAAAAGAACACTTTTTAGATAAATAGACATTGTTTTGTTGTCTTAATAGCACCTCCTCAAAAACAGATTCAGTATCTATTTGTTAATGGCTTTTATAGTTACTGGTTCTTTTCAGATACTCATGTTATATTTTATTTTATTTTATTTTATTTATTTTATTTATTTTACTTTTTATTAACATATAATGTATTATTTGCCCCGGGGTACATGTCTGTGAATCATCTGACTTACACATTTTACGGCACTTAACATAGCACATACCCTCCCCAGTGTCCATAACCCAGCCACCCTATGCCTACCCCCCCACCCCCCAGGCACCCTCAGTTTGTTTCGTGAGTTTAGGAGTCTCTTATGGTTTGTCTCCTTCCTGATCCCATCTTGTTTCTTTTCCCTCCCCCACCCCCACGACCTCCCACACTACCTCTCAAATTCTTCATATCAGAGATATAATATGATAATTGTCTTTCACTGACTTATTTCGCTTAGCATAATACTCTCTAATTCCATCCACGTCTTTGCAAATGGCAAGATTTCATTTCTCTTGATGGCTGAATAGTATTCCATTGTATATATATACTACATCTTCTTTATCCATTCATCTGTTGATGGACATCTAGGTTCTTTCCAGAGTTTGGCTATTGTGGACATTGCTGCTATAAACACGTGCCCCTTCGGATCACTGCATTTGTATCTTTAGGGTAAATACCCAGTAGTGCGATTGCTGGGTCGTAGGGTAGCTCTATTTTCACTTTTTGAGGAACCTCCATACTGTTTTCCAGAGTAGCTGTACCAGCTTGCATTCCCACCAACAGTGTAGGAGGGTTCCCCTTTCTCCGCATCCTTGCCAACATCTGTCGTTTCCTGACTTGCTAATTTTAGCCATTCTGACTGGTGTGAGGTGGTATCTCACTGTGGTTTTGATTTGTATTTCTCTGATGCCAAATGATGTTGAGCACTTTTTCATGTGTCTGTTGGATGT
>CM052895.1:69613200-69671552 GCA_028534135.1 Potos flavus | reverse complement strand
AGACCTGATTTGTGACCCAGAATGTGATCTATTCTGGAGAATGTTCCACGTGCCCTAGAGAAGATTGTGTATTCTGTTGGTTTGGGATGGAATGTTCTGAATAGATCTGTGATGTCCATCTGGCCCAATGTGTCATGTATAGCCTTTATTTCCTTGTTGATATTTTCCTTAGATGACCTGTCCATTTCAGTGAGGGGGATGTTAAAGTCCTCTACTATTATTGTATTATTGCTGATGGGTTTCTTTGATTTTGTTATTAATTGGTTTACATAATTGGCTGCTCCTGTGTTAGGGGCGTAGATATTTACAGTTGTTAGATCTTCTTGTTGGATGGTCCCTTTAAGTATGATATAGTGTCCTTCCTCATCTCTTATTATAGTCTTTGGCTTAAAATCTAATTTATCTGATATAAGGATTGCCACCCCAGCTTTCTTCTGATGTCCATTAGCATGATAAATTGTTTTCCACCCCCTGACTTTAAATCTGGAGATGTCTTTGGGTCTAAAATGAGTTTCTTGTAGACAGCATATCGATGGGTCTTGTTTTTTTTTATCCATTCTGATACTCTGTGTCTTTTGATTGGGGCATTTAGCACATTTACATTCAGAGTAACTATTGACAGATATGAACTTAGTGCCATTGTATTGCCTGTCAGGTGACTGTTACTGTATATTGTCTCTGTTCCTTTCTGGTCTATGTTCCTTTTAGGCTCTCTCTTTGCTTAGAGGCCCCCTTTCAAAATTTCCTGTAGGGCTGGTTGGGTGTTTGCAAATTCTTTTAGTTTTTGTTTGTCTTGGAAGCTTTTTATCTCTCCATCTATTTTTCAATGACAGCCTAGCTGGATATAGTATCCTTGGCTGCATATTTTTCTCATTTAGTGCTCTTAATATGTCATGCCAGTCCTTTCTGGCCTGCCAGGTCTCTGTGGGTAGTTCTGCTGTCAATTTAATATTTCTGCCTTTGTATGTTACAGACTTCTTGTCCCGAGCTGCTTTCAGGATTTTCTCTTTGTCACTAAGACTTGTAAGTTTTACTATTAGACTACTGGGTGTAGACCTATTTTTATTGATTTTGATGCTTGTTCCCTTTGTCAAATTAGGGAAATTCTCTACAATAATTTGTTCCAATATACCTTCTGCCCTTCTCTCTCTTTCTTTTTCTTGTGGGATCCCAATTATTCTAATATTGTCGCATCTTATGGTATCACTTATCTCTCGAATTCTCCCCTCGTGGTCCAGTAGTTGTTTGTCAATCTTTTTCTCAGCTGCTTTATTCTCTGTCATTTGGTCTTCTGTATCACTAATTCTCTCTTCTGCCTCCTTTATCCTAGCAGTAAGAGCCTCCATTTTTGATGGTACCTCATTAATAGCTTTTTTGATTTCAACTTGGTTAGATTTTCGTTCTTTTATTTCTCTAGAAAGGGATTTTATTTCTCCAGACATGGATTCTCTAATATCTTCCATGCTTTTTTCTAGCCCAGCTAGCACCTTGATAATTATCATTTTGAACTCTATTTCTGACATATTACTAACGTCCGTATTGATTCGGTCCCTAGATGTCAGTACTGCCTCTTGTTCTTTTTCTTGTGGTGAATTTTTCCACCTTGTCATTTTATTGAGATAAGAATAGATGAATCAGGGCACCTGGGTGGCTCAGTCGGTTAAAGCCTCTGTCTTCGGCCCAGGTCATCATCTTAGGGTCCTGGGATCGAGCCCTGCATTGGGCTCTCTTCTCAGCAGGGAGCCTGCTTCCCCCTTCTCTCTGCCTGCCTCTCTGCCTACTTGTGATCTCTCTCTCTCTGTCAAATAAATAAATAAAATCTTAAAAAAAAATAGATTAATGAGAGAACAAAATACTAAAAAGGTAGCAACAACCCCAGAAAAATCAGAAGAGAGCTGAAACCAGGGGTTGAAGAAAAAGGGAGTAGGGGAAGAAAAAAAAAGAAAAAAGAAAGAAAATAAAGTAAAAAAGAGAAAAAGAAAAAAATATATATATATTAGAGTGTTGATTAGAACAGAGCCCCACACCTGATTTTGGGTGTTTTTGGTCTGTTAGAAGAAAGTACCTCCCAAAATTTTAAAGAAAGAAAAACTTATAATTATACAAAAATAAGGGTAAACACTATGAAGGGATGTAATATGAGTGTAAAGATGAGAATTAAAAAAGATTCTAAAAAAGGAATTGATAAGAAGTTGGTTGAAAAAAGAGAAAAAAAAAGAATAAAAGAGGAAAGAATGTGATCAGGTTGGAGACTAGAACCAAGCTTTGTGCTAGACTCAGGGTATATTTTGATCTGTTAGAAGAAATTGTATCCCAAAATTTTAAAGAAAAAACAAAACCCTATGTGTAGAGAATAAATGAGGTTAAATACAATGTGGGGTTAAAATATGAGTGTAACAGTGAAAATTAGAAAAGATTTTTAAAAAGGTATTGATAAGATACTAGTTAAAAAGTGTTAAAATAGGAAAGAGTAAAAATAAAATAAAAAAATAAAATAAGAAAAAATAAAATTAAAAAAAATTTAGTTCTGAAAGACTAAAGGATCATGGGAAAAAAAGCCATGAATTCTATGTGTTGCTTTTTCCTAACTCTGGAGTTCTGCAGTTTTCATTGATCGATGAACTTGGTCTTGGCCGGATATTGCGGATCTTCTGGGGGAGGGGCCTGTTGCAGTGATTCTCAAATGTCTTTGCCCGAGGTGGAATCGCACCGCCCTTGCCAGGGGCCGGCTAAGTGATCTGCTTAGGTTCACTCTCAGGAGCTTTTGTTCCCTGAACGCTTTCCGTACAGCTTTGGAGGATGGGAATGAAAATGGCGGCCTCCTAATCTCCAGCTCCAGAGGAGCTGAGAGCTGAGAGCTGGGGACCCCATTCCTCAGTGCGCCCTCAGAGAAAAGCAGTCAATCCCTCCCGTCTCCCTGGTCTCTGGCACTCTGAGCTCACCCGGCCTGCGACCGAGCGTTTCTATCTCTGGCGCACGGCCCCATTTGGAGTCTCCAAACCCAGCCAATTCCTGCAGCGCGCTCCTGCGCTCCTCCTCCCAAAGGAGGAAGGAAGGGGTCTCTCCGGATCTGCCCCTTGTGGGGTCCCTGTTCGAAGAGGAGTGCCCTGACTGTGCCTCAGCTTATGGTTTAAGGTAAGCCTCAGCCGGTAGCCCACTGCACAGCTCCATCTCTGCCGTTGGCTTCCCCACTCTGATACCTGGGAGCTCTGCCACCCTCAGATACTGCCGGTCTTTCTGTGACCCCACGGGTCTTGAAACCACACTGTCCCCGCTAGGGCTCCACCCTGCGCTTAGCCTCTGGAGCGATGTCCGTCAGTGGAGCTGACTTCTAAAAGTTCCGATTTTGTGCTCTGCTGCTCTGCGGCTTGCTGGGAGCCGGCCCCTCCCCCCATGGTCTGTTTTCCCGTTGCTTTGGATTCACTTTTCCACACATCCTACCTTCCGGAAAGTGGTCCATTTTCTGTTCCTAGAATTGCTGTTCTTCTTCTCTTCTATCTCCTGATAGAAGGTGAGTTTGTAGGTGTTTAGAGTGGTTTGATAACTAGCTGAACTTCTGGGATCTGATACTATCTCAGCCTCTTACTCCTCCACCATCTTGGTCCTCCTCCTCATGTTATATTTTAAATGTGTTAGTTATCCATCAGCAGTTACCTGATGTACTGCACTATGGGTAGGTTTATAATACTTAGTAATTTAGTGATGATTATGTATGTGTTTTCATATTAGCTGCATACTTCCTGAGAAACTATAACTAAAGTTAGGAAAATTACCATTATTCTGTAGGGCCTTGTTGGTCAGTAGCACTATACTCAAGGGAAGCCAGAGTTGGGTCCCTGTTCTATTGAAAAGAACAATGAGATCGTTAGACTTTACACAGAAACCCAGAAATAGACATACTAAGAAAGTTGGGGAAGTAACAAAGACACACTTCCCTCTATTAGGGAATTTTGCCCAGGGCTTTCTTTGTTTTCTAGTTATGATTTATGACTGTGGGAGATCCCCTAGCACTTACATGATTTCACATTATCATCTTTCTGCTTTCTGGAAAGATTTAAGTACATTTGAACAGTTGACATTGACACAGAGTTTTGTTTAGCATGGAAGTGCTCCAGAAATTTTAGTTCATATGTGGGAGACTCCTTGTCACCTAATGCTACTATACATGAAACTTATGTGAAGAAATTTACAATACTTAACCATCTGCAAATATGTATGAAATAACAGGGTAAGTGAAGACACACAATTTTTTAATTACCCTTTTCTTTCTTAAAGTGGGAGAAGTTTATCTTCCCTGTCTCTACCACACAGGAAGCAACACTGTCACCAACAGAGTGTTCATCAAAGATTTATTCTTTATCATAAATGAGCCAAGGCAGGAAATTTTTGTTCCAACTAGCAGTGATTTCTGGCCTGCCCTCCTCTAAGAAGAACACTTAAAGTAAATGCAAGCTTTCATTGTATCAACAAAAGACCTCACCATAAAAACAGAGTGCCTTGAACAACTTAGACCTATTTCAGAGAAATGGTTCAGAGAGAAATTGCCAAAGGAGATTTTTTCTCTTCTTCTTCATGCATAAGTGATTGCATATGAAAAAGAAACAGAGCTGTTAACTGGTGAAAGCCAGATAAACCATTACTCACTCAACTTTCAGTTAGTTTAGTGTATCTAACTATAAAATAAAATATATTTTGGGGCACCTGGGTGGCTTAGTCATTAAGTGTCTGCCTTCAGCTTAGGTCATGATCCCAGGGTCCTGGGATCGAGCCCCACATCACGCTCCCTGCTCAGCAGGAAGCCTGCTTCTCCCTCTTCCATTCCACCTGCTTGTGTTCCCTCTCTCGCTCTCTCTCTCCGTGTCAAATAAATAAATAGATAAAATAAAACATATTTTATGGTTTGAACATACCACAAAAGATAATCACTAAAAGCATATCAGATTTACCTACAAATCTGTGAATAGTTTTGCATGGCCCATTTTTAGGTTTGTCAAAACATCGGTATCATCATTATTATTAGCAATATAAATTTTATTACAAGACTAAATACAAAAAGTCCTTGACTGCACTATGCTATATCCAAGTAAAAAAGAAGTGTGGTTAGATAAAAATAAAAGCATACAAAGTGATAACAAAAATAAACATTTGGTTTGCCCTGTCAGTTGCAATAGAAACTCACAGTGATTTTGAGACAAGTTGATTGGGAATTAAATTATTTTCAATAAATTTAAATCTTAAATATTTGATTTTTGACATTTATAATGGCATTTAGCATTGGTATGCTAAGGAAGCAAAATCATATGATCATATCAAAAAAAGCATTTGATGAAATATCCACTGTAACTCATTAAAATGTCTAGCTAACATCATATTTAGTGATGAAAAAAGTGAATACTGCTCCCCTAGGAGATTGGGAGATAGAGTTTTTCAGTATAACCCTTGAAGTTCTAGCCACTATAATAAGTGAAGACAAATAAAGTTTTATAGAATGGAAAGGAAAAAGTAAACTGGTCTCTGCAGGTGACATGGTTGTAAATATAGAATAGCTTAAGGATCTGAAAAACACTATGGAACTAATAAGTGAAAATATCAAAGTTGCATGATATAAGAGTGTAATGAGGGATATGGGTTTATTATTGATGTTGACTTTGAAACCTTTTTTTTTTTTTATGGGGGGAGGGGCAAAAGAAGGGGAGGAGAGAGAATCTTAAGCATGCTCCAGGACTAGCATGGTGCCCCAGGTGGGGCTCTTTCTCACAACCCTGAGATCATGACCTGAGCTGAAATCAAGAGCTGAGTGCTTAACCAACTGAGCCACCCAGACGCCCTGACAGAGCTTTTAAGTGTCACTCATCCTTTATTCCGTTATGACCCATATTTGGACTAGCTGATGAAAAAGTCTGGGTAGTCCATTCTTTCATGTAATTGGATTATTCAAACCATGCAAGTGCCTTACACAGTACTGGAATGCTTATCCTGGCTCCACCTCCTAATCATGTTGTAAAACTAAGCCAGTCTTCTTTCCTTGCTCTCTTAAGCCTTTTCGGACCTACTTGAGAGGTCTGCCCTATTTCCTCGAAGACTTCAGTCATGTAACAAACCTTTTGTACCTTCTTGGTGTATGTGTTGTATTGTCAGTCTCAATGTCTGAGCTATACTTTTTGTGGGGTCCATCTGGCTCTGCAGGTGATATGAAAAAGACCAATACATTAAAAATTAATTGCATTTCTATATATGAACAATGGAAACAACAATGAAGAATGAACACCAAAATTAAAACCACAAAACCATTTGCAACTATAGCAAAGAAAATGAAATACTTAAGTATACACTTAATAAGCTATGTACAGGAACTATATGCTTAAAATTAGTGAAGAGCCAAATAAATAGACCTACCATGTTTATGGAGTAGAAGACTCAAGATAGCAAATGTTATTTGTTCCCAAACAGACCTATGAATTTAATGCAATTAATATAAAAATTCCTGCAAAGGTTTTGTAAACACAGACAAAATTATTTTAAAATTTATATAGAAAGATAACAAAACTATAATAGAGCAATCTTGACTAAAAGTGAAGTGGGAGCAGTCACTCTACTGAATATTAAGTTTTGTTGTATTGCTGCAGTAAACAAGAATTGCTATTGGTGATGTGGTAGACACATAGATAAATGGAACTGATGTATAACCACACAAATATGCCCAGTTAATTTTTGACAAGGTGCAAAAGCATTTTAATAGAAGGAATCTTATTCAATAAATGGTGTTGGATTATTGGTTATTTGTAAGCCAATAATGCTTGTAAGCAAAAAATGGTTTTTGTAAGCAAGAAATGAGCCTCAACCTAAACATGATAAAAGAATTAACTCAAAATGGATTGCAGATGAAAATGTAAAATATAAAGCTATATAACTTTTAGGGGAAAAAAGAAACATATATGGGGCCTATCACTAGTCAGAGTTCATAGTCTTAGCATGAAAACACAATTCATAGAAAGAAACATATAGGTTGGAGCTCATTAAAATTAATAACATTTGCTCTACAAAGGCCAATGTGAAAGTCCTGCAACTTAATAGCAAAAATCAAAAAACAAAATAAAAGACAACCCAATTAAAAATGGGCAAAGGACTTGAACAGATATTTTTCCAGAGAGGACATACAAATGGCAAATAGGTATAGGAAAATATGTTCAAAACCGTTAATTATCAGGAAACGCAAATCAGAACTGCAATGAGATATCACTTCACCTTAGTTAGGGGGCTATTACCAAAATAAAAGATGTGTTGGCAAGGATGCAGAGAAAGGGGAACCTTTGAACATTGTTGGTGGGAATGTCAAGTGATGTAGCAGCTATAAAAAGACATTATGGAGATTCCTTTAGAAATTGAAAAAATAGAACTACTGTATGATCCAGTGATCCAGCAATCCCATTTCTGGGTGTGTATAGGATTGCTGGATTATATATATATATATATATCTATATAGATATAGAGATGGATATATGTATCTATATCTATATAGATATATAGATATAGCTATAGATATATATCTCTATAGATATAGAGATAGATCTATAGATATATAGATATAGATATATAGATAGATCTATAGATATATAGATATATATAGATATATATAGAGATATATATCTATAGCTATATCTATATATCTATATATATCTCTATATAGATATAGAGATGGATATATATCTATATCCATCTCTATATCTATATAGAGATATATATATATATCTATATATATATCTATCTCTATCTATCCGAAAGAATTGAAATGAGGATCTCTAAATGGTATCTTCACTGCAGCATTATTCACACTCACCAAAATATGGAAACTACCCATATGTCCATTGGCAATGGATAAAGAAAATGTGATTTATACATAAATGGAATATTATTCAGCCTTAAAGAAGAAGGAAATCCTGGGAGCCTGGGTGGCTCAATTGGTTAAGCATCCAGCTCTTGATTTTGGCTCAGGTCGTGTTCTCAGAGTTGTGAGATTGAACACCGTGCATTGGACTCTGTGCTAGGAGTGGAGCCTGCTTAAGAATCTCTCCCTCTGCTCCTCACCTCTCTTAAAAAAAAAAAAAAAAAAAAAAGAAGAAGGAAATCCTGCCATTTACAAAAAAATGGATAAATAAAGGACATTATGCTAAATGAAATAAACTGGTCACAGAAGGACAAATACTGCATGATTCTACTTATGTGAGATATCCAAAGTAAACATATATAAGCAGAGAACACAGTAGTGATTGCCAGGAATTGAGGGATGGGGGTTGTTCCATGGATATAAAATTTCATTTATCCTAAATAAATAAATTTTAGAGGTATGTTATACAGTATAATGCCTATAGTTAACAATGTGGTATTGCATACTTCAATATTTATTGAGGGAAGATGTCACATTAAGTGCTCTAGTCCCCCAAAAAACAAAACAAACAAGAAACAATAAACAAGAAAAGAAACAAAAGCAAAGGCAAATAAGGATAATTTAGGAGGTGTTGGCTATGTTTATTACATTGATTGTGGTGATAGTATCACAGGTGTTTGGATGTGGCAAAACTCATCAAATTATAAACATTAAATATATTTATTTCTTTGTATATAAATTAAACTTCAATAAAGCTGCGTAAAAATGTCCATGTGAAGAATCTGAAAGAAAAGCTACATTCTGGGGGAAAATTTTGCAAATATCTACCATAGGATCAATATCTATAATAAACAAAGGATTCTTAAAATTCAGCAGTCGAAATTAAGTAAACAAAAACTGTAATTTTGAAATAGACAAAAGATATGAATAGACATTTCGCTGAAGAAGATATTCAGCATCATTAGCCAGCAAGGGAAGGAAAATTAAAATCACAATGAGATGTCACTACATACTTCCCAGAATAACTTTTTAAAAAATGATAATAACAAATGGGTGAGAACAGGGAGAAATTGGATCACTCATACATTGCTCATGGGAATGTAAATGGTGCAGGCAATCTGTAAAACAGTTTATCACTTTATTATAAAACCACACAACTACCATACAGCACAGCAACTGCACTCCTGGGTATTTATTCCAGAGAAATAAAATTTGTGTTCACACAAAAACTGATGCATAAATGTTTGTTGCAACTTTATTTGTAATAGCCAAAAAGCTATATAATGTTCCCAGATGTTCAGTAGGTGAATGGTTGAACAAACTGTGTATATGCACACATACACCATGTAATAAAACTCAGCAATAAAAAGGAACGAACTAGATATATTAGCAACTTGGATGAATCTCTGTGGCATTCTATTAAGTGAAAAATACCAGTCTCAAAGGGAATATATAATGCATGATTCCACTTATCTAACGTTTTTGAAATGAAAAACTTTTAGAAGTGGAGGACAGTTTATGGGAGTTTGCCAGTGGATGGGAGCAGGCGGGAAGGTCATGGGAGAAGAGGAGTTAAAGAAGAGTAATGGGAGGAGTCTTTGTGATATTGGAGCTGTTCAACATTCTGCCTTTATAACTTTAGTTTAGAAATAAATACCATACACAAATGAGTACAAGTAAAACTGGAGAAATCGGAATCAGATTGGAAGACTGTATTGACATAAATACCCTGGTTTTAATATTAAATTATGATTTTGTAAAATATTACCATTGGTGGAAACTGGATAAAATGTATGTGGCTTCTCTATTTCTTATAATTGTATATGAATCTAAAATTATCTCAATACAAATTTCAACTTAAAAAAAAATGAAGAAACCAAAGACCAAAAAATGAAAATGCATTTAGTTATATTAAAAAACCTATTGATTATGTATAACAACTGTTTTACTATCTTTCCTGTACAGTTCGAAATATTATTATTATTTTTTAAAGATTTTATTTATTTTAGAGAGGGAGAGAAAGTGCATGCACAAGAGTGCAGGGAAAGGCAGGGAAGAGGGAGGGAGAGAACCTCAGGCCGACTCTGAGCTGAGTGCAGAGCCTGACGTGAGGTGCAATTTCACAACCCTGAGATCATGACCTGAGCCAAAATCAAGAGTTGGATGCCCAACCAACTGAGCCACCCAGGCACCCCCATCAAAATATTATTCGCTAAACTGCATGTTCTTCAACTGTAAATCAAGTAATTCCTAGAGGAGTTCTAATCATTATGTCATTAGTCCAGTTAGTGCTTTTCTTTGTACTTTCTCTTGCACATATTGGATTTAGTGAAAAGTATATGCAATCTAAAATCCATGAAATCTAGAGATATAAAAATTAGCTTATCTATAATGGGAAATATAAAATATCTGCTTTCAAAAAAAAATAAAAAAATATCTGCTTTCAGTCACTTTTTAGGTTTTCCAGAAATGGGATTTTTTTTTGCTTTTTGGCAATTACATTTTGGAAAAATACAGAGCAATTATTTTGTAGAATATCATAATTTGTTTTTCTGATGTCTCCTCTGATCTGATCCATGATCTGATTCAAATTATGCAATTTTTGCAGGAATATCAGTCGTGATTTTTCAGTGTCTTACATTCAGGAGGCCTTTGAAATGTGGTTGATGCAACATTGATAATGTTGTCTTTGATCACTTTGTTAAATATCCACTAGATTTTCCACATATAGTTATAATACATTCTCTTATAAATGGTAAGTGATTTGTGGAAAGATACTTTTAGACAATATGTATATCTTGTTCTTTATCAATTTTTCACCCCACCTGCTGTCCACTGATGATGGCTTAATGTCATCTTCAGAAGAAATTTTCTTTGATTTATTTATATCAGAAAGAAGTTGTTCTTACCATTATAGAACTTAATATATATATATATACTTATATATAAATTTATATATTTAAATATTAAATGCATATTTATAAAGTTCCAAGTAGATAGACTTTTAAAATTTTTTTGTGTTAGTTTCTATTTTTATTGCACATTGATTTGATTTTTTTTGTGAAATTTCTTTATAGAGTTTATTTATTTTTATGTCAGTTAATGAAGGATCAGTTTATTTTTATTTTTTTTATTTTTTTAAAGATTTTATTTATTTATTTGACAGAGAGAGAGATTACAAGTAGGCAGAGAGGCAGGCAGAGGGAGAGGGGGAAGCAGGCTCCCTGCTGAGCAGAGAGCCTGATGCGGGGCTTGATCCCAGGACCCCGAGATCATGACCTGAGCCGAAGGCAGAGGCTTTAACCCACTGAGCCACCCAGGTGCCCCGAAGGATCAGTTTTGAATGTTTTAAATTATGAATGTTTTGCTGTATTGGAAAAGAGGATTTATTTTCTATTATTGTGATATAAAGTTTAATGTGTATCCATGTGATCTACCTACTTTTTTGCACAACTAAAACTAATGTATTGTGTTTAAAGTCAGGTAGTGGTTACTTTTGGATGGGGTAATTTACTGGCTTTTACACTTACAATTTGTGCATTTTCTAAATTTTCTAAAACTTAAAAATAGGAAGAAATTGTTCACATAGGTTATTGATATGAGCTCTGAAAAAGGAAAAAACAACTTGCCTCTACAATGTGCATGGCTGATATCTGTTGCATAAAGAGGGTTATGCAATTTCATTAATATTTGAGTAAAATATCTGGAAATATATGTAAATAATAAGGTTAAAATCAAGTGGAAGTCAATGAAATATTCATCAGGCAACTTTTTGGCTAAGCTTTAAGGCAACTGGGGCATTTTACAAAGGGATACAATAATAAATATGACATTACTTCAAAGTATACACAGTTTAGTGGGAGAGACAGGAAAGAAAAAATTTCCTACAGCTCTTTATGGTAAATTCATATGAGGGTATTACTCAATTTGTGATGTCAACACAGCAATAGATGCTGACAAGAAATGCTCAGAAAAGTTGTAGAAGTGACCTTGGGAATGAGACACAAGTGAAACTGATGAGTTAAAATAATATAAGAGGTCATTGGGTACTTTGAGGAAGAAAATTTTTAGTGGCTGTTGGGGAAGAAGAAATATTAGGTAAAGATGAAGGACACTTTTTTGTTGAGTTTGAATAGAAGAAGAAAGAAAGAAACTGTATTTTTAAATTTGATAATTATGATAAGAAAACTTGAGCTAGTTGGTGGCTTGAGGGTAGAGATCCCCCCGAAAGGAATAATTAAAGTCATTAAAAAAATAAAGCTTGAATACTTGGACTGTAATATTTCTGTAAAGTTTGTAGTGTAGGATCAATATCACAAAAAGAACATCTTTTCTCAGCATTTCAAATACTATGACAGATAGATGCAATTAAATTGTAGAGACTTGAATTAAAAATTATTTCCTGGTATTCTTAATTTTGCCTTTACCTATGAATCATTGACCACAATTGCCTTTTTTGCCATTACTCCCACACACTTATTCTTTCTACCTCCGTTCTCCATTTCTTTAGTACCTCCAGTCCCTGACTCTTCACTTTTTTACACCCTATTCTAATCTGACTGACTCTTCCACTTAGCAAGTACCTCATCAGTCACTTCTCCTTTCAAATTCCACAGTATCCCATCAATCTTAACGTATAAATCCTTTGTTTTATCCTCTCTTCTACACGTTGACTTCTCTGTTCCTGCACTAGAAAACTCTCACTTTCACATCTCTTGGACTAAGAAAGGTCCAGTTTGAAATCACAAAAGAAGATGGCTAGAGTAGACTGAAGGTGGACCATTACTGTGAAATCAGGCTCTCACAACAGCAGAGACATTATTTCAGATGGTGTCAAAAGTTGAATTTAGAAGGAAGGAAAATTATAAACCAGACATTAATAAATATGAGTATATGGTCTAAAGATTATAGTCACAAGTAGGGGTTTGGATAGTGCTGTCAAATCATATGAGATTCAGTAGGAGATTTGTTTCTTTATTGGAGATGGTGGATTGTCAGCAGGGATATGGACCTGTAGCCTGACTGATGGGGTTGCACGAGGAAAGGAATGAACTGTTTTTCAGAGACCTCTAAGAAATAGTGTTTTGGTGGGAGGAGGGCATGTAGAGCTTTCTATTAGCTCAAAGAGGGCATGAGAAATAGAGGTACCCTCTAGGTTCCCAGTATTTCCCACCAAAAGATGTTTCTGCAAAATTGGCAGAGATTCTCCTGAGCTGGCCAAGACTTTCTTCAACTTCCAAAGCAGTTGGAAACTATCAAACATCTCAGAAAAAGTCAGCATGGAAATCTGTGGGGGAAAGTTTTTCTCTTTGTTTTTTTTTCTTTTTCCTTTCCTAGCATTCAACAACAGAGGGCATCCTTCCATATCACTCTACTCATGGCCTGTAAACTGTGTGAATGGAGAGAAAATTTATTCTTATGAAGGATCAGGGCATAGTACAAAAGGAGTAGACTAGAACTCAGACCTACCTTTCTGTGTGTTTCTTAACCAGAGTTGCAGAAACTTAACGGGAAGTAGAAGGTAGTAATGAAAAGTTTTAAAATAGAAACTGCTGAAGAAGCACAAAGAACCTGGATTATGAAGTCCCTGCCTTCCTTTATATCTAGTTCCTTCCCATAGGTCCCATTCAGAGATGGTTGCCTTCACAAGAGACAATTAGACTCCCTTGCCTTGCCCACTCAAATACTTGTTTTAACATATGGCAATTTAGATGCTGTTGCTTATCTCCTGAAATGTCTCTCTAAGACCATTTACTGTTTTTATGGCCAGTTTTAATGTGCTGCCATGTTTTTGGTACTTGGCTGCCAGACACTATTTTAATACCAGCATATCTCTTGCAAAGAAGCAACCTGATTCATTATTATTAAGTTATCTTTTTGGCAGTAAGTTCTGCGTGGCTCAAAGATTATGTAGAAGAAGAAGAATGTCCTTTCACAATCATGGTTGCCTCCTTGACGTTTCTCTGATAAACTTGTTTTGCATTATCTTCTGTTTTCTTTGTACAGCTTTTCTTCCAAGATTTCATTATAGTCAGGGTGACAAGGATTTTGTTGTTGTTGTTTAAGTGAGGTGGCATGTGCTAAATTGCCTCTGATAGAAGAAGAACTCAATCAAAACTGACATTGTCTGTCTAGTGCTTCACTAATTGTCCACTAGGTTGTGATATGTTTTAATGTTTAAACTTCAGTTCTGCAGTGAATATTAAATCGACAATTCTGGTTCGCATACCAATTCAGGGAATTACCACAGAGCTTGGAAACTCTTGAAAATAAGTTGTGACCCTGCTGAAGATAATTCTGGCTTCTAGGCTTTCATGGAGGATGTATTAATTCATTAAATTATTCAAGCATGCTGCATACAACTGCTGACAGGGACTGAAAGGTTTGTTGTCTCCTACTAATCACTTTATGATTCATATCATTCTTTCACTAGAGGCATTAGAGTATGTTTGATTAATATCTCATTTCTGTTGTTTTTGCGAGCAATGTTCATTGGCTCTGCTCTAAAGAATTTCATTTCCTTTCAAGTAAATGTGAACAGAACAATAGGTAATTATCAAATCTTGGTGTTGTTTTCTATGATTGCACAGTGTCTCCTAGCAAACATGGCTATCAGAGCCTGTGTTTAGGTTGGGTGATGGTGATATTTGGTGTCTCATCTTAACCTGTCAAGAAATGAAGAGTCCCTGAAGATCAGTTGACTTAAGACAAATCTGAGCAACCTTTTAGTGTTCCCTGTCTGTCTCATTGTTCTCTTACTTCTTCGCTTTTATACTGGGATCATATCCATTTGGTCTGAATGTCATATCAAGAGAAACTTTCTTTCATCCATTCTACTAAACATAAAGAGAAGTGAGGGAAATTTTAGAAGACTCTTGATGATCCAAATGTTGAGTTCAGAATTGCATATATGCCTTGCTCTAATCTTGAAGGCAAAACCATTATGTAAATCTTAATGATTTATATGCTAGGTAATTTGCTTTGCTTTTTGAAGCATAAATTATTCTAGAGCATGTTTTGAATTGGTTTAAGAAAAACCCAGATTTGGATGTGTTTCATGTACAAATGTTATAACAGGTTTTTGAATATTATTATTAATGTTTTAATAAGAAAAACATTTACTATGAAAAAAAAGGTAAGCAAACCAAGCCTGGAGACTAATGGAAACAGTATACACAAAGTGTGTTTTATAGCCAAAAATACCTATTCTCAATTGCTGATTTTTTTCTGTAGTCCCTAGATTCAGCATCTGTTTTTTTAATATAAATAGTTGCCCCTGACGTTAGGGTTCTGCCCTTTCTAAACTGCCTTGCCTTTTATTCTCTGGGCTGAGTAGTTCACCACAGGAAGTTCCAAGAACATGCTGCTTAGAACTAATGCTTCAACATCCATATGGCTCAATCCAGGTCCTTTAGAAGATTGATTGCGTGCACATTGTACCTGGAATTTATTGACCCTGCTGCTTTCCTTCTGTTTACAGCATTGCCATTGTATGCTTGTTCTTTTTCTGCCTTCCTAAAATTAGTAAATAATAAACCATTTGGGCAGAAGATTGCCCCACCGAAGTCAATGCCATCTCACTTACCTAGATACCAGTTTTCTTTCTATCTTAATTTTATATGATCTGGCTATGAACAACCCCAGATGTGGAAGAAAAAGTCATTGGATAAGTTTAGATTTACAAGTGAGGGCAAGTCAGCATAGTGCTGTAAGGGAAAGAAGTAAAGATAGACTGTCAGAAGCACTGCTGCTTTGAGCAAATTATCTCATCACTTAGGCACCACTTTTCATACTCTTGCATGTGTTATTGGAAGGGAAGTGGGGAGATGAAGAGAAATAGTGTTTAGGGAGAGGGCATTGTATAAGGAAAAGTTTATAGGTTTTAAGTTCAGAGACACAAAGTTTCACATCCTGGCTCTGCCACTTATGACACTGGCAAGTTATTTAAACTCAAGTTTTATTCCTCTGTTAATTGTAAAAATATTACTTTATGTTTGTTTAAAGTTTTTTGTGATTTCATCTGAAGTTCTTGACCCATAATATAACCTCAATATTGAAATTTTGTATTTCCGTTCCTTTAATTTTATTAGCGCAGGTTCCCCTTTCTTGAGGACATATGTCATTTTCCTCTTTTTATCTTTCACATCTGGAAGGGGGAAGAATACCATAAATATGTGTTGTGTGAATCTATGAATTAATATATAACCCATGTAATATGTAATCTATGAATTAATATGTAACCCATGTAAAAATACTGTACTTTTGTTAAGGTATCTTCATAACTCCTAATCTTTTCTAATAAGGCTAATTATCTAATTTCCAAGATTCAGCAAAAATGGAAAAAGTAAATTAGACTCAAACTTGCAGATTGCTAGTTAGGCACATAGGCTATAGTAAAAGTTATAGCTGACAGGTTGAGGATACAGAAGAACTGAGAAACGCTTGTGTGTGACCTGTTCTGTCGCACTCCAAGACACACTGATCCCATCCAGTATCATATTACAGAACAGATTGGCATTCATGTAGGTAGACACTTTGAACTGTAATGGAAGGGTAAAATTATATTAAATTCATTCTGCTTTAGAAAGCATAAATGTGTGTAATATGTTTTAGAAATATTTCTATTAAAATGGTTACTTTCAGTGCTTGAATAGTTAAGCTTCAATTATCTGTAAAATTAACATATGTGTACAGATCATTTCCCATCAATGTCAGATTAATAGAGTGTTCTGCCTATTGCCATTACAAGTCATTCTTCCACCACCCTTTTGTATTTTTTCCCTACCAAAATATGCTAGAGTGATGAGTAGATTTTTTTTAAAGGAAGATTTCTTTTAAGAAAGGTAAGATCTACTTTAAAATTAGCAAAAGCCATCCTAGACCTGTTTCATGTGATCATTCAAACTTTTATATTTCACTACGAGGTCAAGGAAATTCCCAGGCTTAGCCTGGCATCAGTGCCATTGTATGTACTTGTAATCTGAGCCAGACATCTGTGAGTGAACTCCACAAGCCCCAGGGCAGGAAGGCTGGCATTTTTTCACCCAAATGACTATTTAAGTACAAGCAGGACAGGGAAGAAAGACAGGGTAGTCTGTTCTCTTTGTATTGGTGTTGGCTTCAATGTATGCAGTTTATAAACTGGCTCAAAAACTGTTCATTTTCAAGAAGACAGTGCTTTCACATAATGTAACAATCATCAAAGAGCTAGAAGATATGGTAAAATTTTAACTCTATGAATAATTTAAACTTTTCCTTATAGCTTTTCATTCATACTACAGCTCTCCGCTTCCCAAATAGACCACTACATCATTCACCACATACATACACACACGTACC
Source organism: Potos flavus (assembly GCA_028534135.1). Taxonomy (NCBI): domain Eukaryota; kingdom Metazoa; phylum Chordata; class Mammalia; order Carnivora; family Procyonidae; genus Potos; species Potos flavus. The sequence goes on along the minus strand of CM052895.1, from coordinate 69,654,328 downwards.
TAAAGTATGTCTAAAGTATGTGGCAGTTTCCTTACTTTCTTGGCTTATTTGAGTATTAAATAAATAAATATATAAATAAAATATATTCCCATAAGAGCAAGTCCCAAGTTCCTTTTGGTGGCTTACTGAGTTAAATTATAGTTGGCCTCGTGAATATTGACTATGAATGAAAAACTAATTATAAAAAAGCATTATACAAATATTTTGATATTCCTATGTAAGTTAGAATTTAGAAATTTGTAAGAAAGTGAAAAGTGATTAATAGTGTGTAAAAGTAGAAAGTAAACAGGAGGCTAGTTTCAGTAATAATTTCTGAGAACAACTTTAATATATTGCTGTGAATAATAGTACAGGTTATTCGGTAGAGGTGCCAGACAGAAGGATCAACTGGTGGCAGATTGTGGAGGAGCATTCATTGTTGACTACAGCGATAACATATTATGTGGGACTTTATTTGGGACTGTATTCTAGCTATGGGACCTTCCTTCTTTATTACTCTCCCTTTTTTTGTGGGGGGAGGCAAGAGTAAAATCAGGTTTGTTTTCAGAGAATAAATATTTTGTGCTTTAATCAAGGTTAGCCTAGTTGCCAGTTTTAAGGAGACTGCAAGGAAATGCAATCTGCCTGATACTTGCAGACATTAGGGGTCTTTAGTTCCTGTCGGCAGGCTGAATGTGGTCAGATCCTTTCCCCTCAAAGGGGAAATGACAAGTTCCCAGTCCCAGTTAGGTCACTGCCAGATAACCTGTAATGAATCTCTGTGATTCTCATCTGATTTTCCTAATTGCTTGTTTTCCTAAAGGGTTATAAAATTATTGAATATCAAATTTAAATCAGAGGTTTTATCATGGCTATCTTAAAGAAAATATGAATTTGATGAAATTTATTTAGAAAGCATAGAATTAGGAGGATACTATAATTTTCATCAAACCCTTCATTTTGCATGTGAAAAACGAGAGTTTAAGGCTTAAGTATTTGTTGGGAATTTTAACCTTTCTTGGTGTGTGCTTTTAGTCCAAACCATCTTCTCAATATCTATCAATTTTCCTAAAATAAAGTAGTTGCACATGTCTTAGGCTTTGCCAGCCAGAGGTCACCTTTTTCCTTCTAATTTTTGTACTTTATTTTTATAATAATTTTGTAGTGAAACAAGCCCCCATCAGCTTCACTGACACAGATTAACTTCTGTTAACACATTCTCAGTTACTAGGAGTTTCAAGAGAGGTCCCCAACTCACACACACAAATTAGTCTGTCAGTTGAAGTTACTGTGTGGCATGTGCCCTCTTTTTCTCCACTACTTTGACATTTTCTTTTTAATATCTGATCTTGTGAATCCTCATTCTTGGCTTTGCTGAGGATTTGATCTACAGAAAAAAGCCACTGGCAGTTTCAGTTAGTCCAAATTCTCCAGTCATAAGGGTACAAAATCATTTCTATGTTTTCTGAAAAGGCTAAGAGAATGACCTCCAATGCCACAAGAACCCTATATAGTAAGTTTATTTCAGCTCCAAAACAAACAAATAGAAACCAAACCAATCTAAAAATCCATCAAAGGAGATGACTAAATAAACCATGGTAATGTATGTGTATACTAAGGCAAAGCTACTGAGATAAGGAAGTGGGTCTGTGGAAAAATCCCCGAGATATTACAATAAATAAATAGATGGTCTCAGAGTAGTATTTTTATATCAACATTAGTAATGAAATTCTCCCATAAATACAATATTTATTATTTGGGTACTAAATGAACCAAATGCATATAACAGAAAGGACAGAAAAATTACAGAGCAAGTTCGGACAAATACTTTCCTCTGAGGAGTAAGGAAGGGAATCAGGCTGGGGATGCTGATCAAAAGGACTTTTATCTAATGATTTTTTTTTTACAGAAATTTATTTAATTATCTCTTGTATAAATCAAACTACTTTTCTACCTATCTTGCTGAACCCATGAGAATTTAAGAGAGAATTATAAGTGGCCGTATGAAGGGGCCAGGGCTGTTCGGGAGACTTTTAAAAAACTTTACTTATTATTATATAATTACAGATTATCTTCTAAAGCAGTACACAAACAAGTAGGCCTTCTTACTCAAGATATCTCTTTTTTCCATAAACTTCCCTTGGAAAGCGTAAGTTGCAATATCAATTCCGTGGACCAGTGTTACAGGAGGGCTGCTTCATTCGAATGTGCCCTCTGTTGGGCAAAGTGCAAAGATCGATTGCACCTTTCCGTGTCATCTGGATTAAAATGGGGGTAAATGAATTTTTTGTCTGACCAGAGAATCTCTTGCTCGAGGACTACAAGGTCGATGGCCTGAATAAACACTACATTTATTCAGGCAAGCTCAGTCTTGAACAAGTTTCTTCTTAGTCTTCTCAGGACTGCATCTTGAATCAGGAACTCCAAAGCCTTTGATGATACACCAAAGTAACACTTCTTGTTAAGTTACCAGTGAATTTTCTCTTGTTCTGCCTTCTGGTTCTGTATCTCTCCCTTTCCCCAGTCATGGTCTATAGGGGCAAGTGAATTTTCCCTTGTTCTCCTTTCTGGTTCTGGATCTCTCTGTCTCCCCAGTCATAATCTATAGGGGCAAGTGAATTTTCCCTTGTTCTCCCTTCTGGTTCTGGATCTCCCTTTCTCCGCAGTCATAGTCTATAGGGGTAAGATCTCTGCTGAATACAAGATGAATTTAAAGATCAGCTCCTACTTGATGAAGATCTAATAGTTTGTTTTTGTTTGTTTGTTTGGTTTTGCTCTTTTAGTAACCTGAAGTAAGTATTTCACACTTATTGATGAAAGTATCTGAAAAAAGAGTTGGATTCTTCTTCAGAGCCCTAAGCAAATAATTCAGATAAGGTTCAAAAACTTCATTACAAAATGTCAAATGAGTCCTCTTCCTTCAGATGAAAACACTTAAATTCATGATTGTTCCTTCTCTTACCTCTCTGGGGCTTTTCTTCATTGAATGTTTTCTTTTTATTTCTCTGTACTTCTCTCTCTCTCGTCTCTCTACACTGAGTCTTGTCCCTCAACTTCTAAACATGTTCAGCCTCTCTCTCATATAAAACTAATGGCCTTTCTAACAAAGGAAATGTTCCTTAGCTATTGTTTACTCTCTTTTGCTTCTTGAGGTCCTTATTTTCTTATCTGCCATGCATTTCACTCCTCAGTTAACTAATTTGTTTTTGACTCCCAACTTCTCTCACTGAGGCAGGGGATTTTTTCGGTAATAAAGTAACACATTGCTCTGGCGATCTGTTTAAAGATATAAGGTCTAACTCCCAGGGGAAAGATGTGTATACCCACAGTATACTCATAAATAAAATCTGGCAGAGGACTATCTGTGTGTCTGCCCTGACATTAATTAATCCTCCATTAAATATATCAAAAATAAAACCTATAAATTCAGGAGCTGCAACTATTTTTTTCTGTAGTATAGCTTTAACAGCAAGCATAGTTTCCAGAAGCTAATAGGCATTATTAAGCTATATATATATAAGCTTATGTATGTATAAGCAAATAGGCACTTGCTAATAGGCAAGTGTTTTTTTTTTTAAGATTTTATTTATTTATTTGACAGAGAGAGCGAGAGATCACAAGTAGGCAGAGAGGCAGGCAGAGAGAGAGGGGGAAGCAGGCTCCCTGCTGAGCAGAGAGCCCAATGTGGGGCTCGATCCCAGGACCCTGAGATCATGACCTGAGCTGAAGGCAGAGGCTTTAACCCACTGAGCCACCCAGGCGCCCCATAATAGGCAAGTGTTAAATGAATAAATCAGCGCCCACGTTGCCATGGAATATGATGAGTATTTTTTACCCTATTAATAACCAGAATTTATTGAATAGTAATAGTAGACCATGCAATGTACTAGGCTTTTTATATAGGTTTTGTATGTGTAACTCGCATACATTCTGGCGTCAGTATCTGTCCGTTATTACCTGGACAATATTCAAACTACTCAGTTCAAACAACTACAAGGAAAAAGATAGTCATTCCAGTCCTTACTCAGAACACATTAAAAAACAGTGCAATTCATAACCTTCAACAATATTTCTCAGTACCTTAATTTTCATAATTTGAACTTGTCTGAAACTTTTTATTCACTGATAACATCTTAATTTCTCTCCCCTAGAACTGCCCTCTACTTACTCTATTTACTTTCATCTTTTTTTGTCCTCAGAATTTAGTAATTTAGATTGGCTTAATCTCTTTAATTTTCTTTGTCTTCGAGTGTTAATGACTCTGCCTTTTTGTGCTGGTCATATTGCACAAAAATTCATGATTTGTCTGAGGAAGATCAGTTTTCTATACAAGTTGGAGTAGAGAGGAGGGGGTATGTGGAAAGAGGCAGCATTTTGTTTCTGAACCCTAAATAACTGTAGGCTTTCTTAATATCCTACTGTAACAGCATAAACAAAAGCTAAAAAATATAGAGCTGCTTGCCCGCAGACTCACTAAAGGTCTATACCAAGACTCATCCAGATCCATTTGATTAAAAAATTATCTTTAGCACCATACTTTACTGCCTGCTTTAAATAGTGTTCATTCATTCAATACATATTTGGAGCAATCTACTATGTACCAAGGATACAGGAATTAACAGAAAACTGTATAAAAATTCCTGACCTTGTGGATCTGATTTTCAATTAGAGAGTACAAAATAAAGAGTAGAAGTAACAATTAAAATGTGTAACATTTTACACATTTTACAATATAAATATTATATTTACATAGTGCTACAAAATATAGAACAAAATATGGGTGTGTCTGGAGAGTGGGGGATGGTGAAGAGAATAAAGTTTTAAATAGATCTTTTGAGGTCATCCATATGAGAAGGGGGCATTTGAGCAGGGACTTGAAGGAAGTAATCATTACTGGCAGTGGAATTGTCGCTGCAAAGTCACTAAGTAGTTCTGGTTGTTCAGAAAACAGCAAAGAGGCTACCATGGCTAGAGTGGAATAAGCCAAGAAAAGCATAAGGTATCAAAGTGTATGAAATATTTCCTGTGTTTGTGTGTTTTCCTAAGTTAATGGCATATTATTTTATTAAGTTCACCAAAGAGTCTTTTGAGTCCAAAAAGCTAAATTTTACTGCCTTGAGGAAGAGTGTTGGTAGATGGTTGGGTTACATATCTTATGCACATTAGCTGCTAAATTTGTGTATTATTTACTCCTTGATATTCTTTACTCTTACGTCTAAGAGTACATGCTCCTGGATCTCCTCATAGCTCTTGGAATTTATAATTTTTTTCCATCATGTGCTCATATTTCTCAGCTTAAGTGGTTGGCAAATGTTCATTGAAAATCTAAATGCAATAAGAATAAAGAATCAAATATCTGGAACCTGTGTATACAGCAACAAAATAGAACATTGTCTTAAATGAGCCCAGCAAAGAATTGATCCATACATTGACTTTGAACACTTGTCACAAGTTTTCTGAGACTGACATTTAAGAGAGGCAGGCTTTCTATATTCTCAAAGTTCTGTTCTTGTCAAAAGTTAAATTACCAAAATGGTATCCCTGAGTTGTTAGTTGTCCTTGACTTTTATAATGAAATGTTTGTGAAACGTATCTACCTGAAAAGTGTCTTTTGTCTTGGGAAATTATAATTAAATATATTGTTCGTTAAGTTCTTTTCCCCCTTACATGAGTATCCATCAATTTGACATAGTTCTTCTAGAACTCAATGTGAGGAAAATATTTGTTTTACACATTAACTTTAATGCTATTATTGTTGTTGTTTTTAATTGAGAACAATGTAAGCCCATCTTTTCTTTTTCTTACCTGCCTGTCTTACATGCCTGCTTGTCTTCTGTACAGCTTTTCTTTTCTTACCTGCCTGTCTTTTCTTACCTGCCTGTCTTCTGTAGAGCTTAAAACTATATTGAATATTTGTGGAAAGTCTGTAATATAGAGGATAGAGATTGGGTACAGAGATTGATTAGATAATGATCCTGTTTTCACAAAGCTTGCAGGGGAGTGTTATACTTACGTGTAAATGCTAGTGGCATGAGAATAAAGTGATAATGACTTCAGTGAGGTTAAGGAAAGAGATTACTTTCAGTAGTGGAGAACTATACCAATTAACTCTTAACAATAAGTATCATCTTTTAAAAATGTTTTTCCTTTTAGTCATTTTATTCTGTATGCCAAAGCTAACTTATATCCTTTCCACAGATAGACAAGGGATATATCATTGCTTATAAAAATTGCAAACTTTTTTTTTTATTGCAAACTCTTATCATACTTGCAAACCCATATCATGATGTCCATATCGGGACATCACACATTCTGATAATCTTCTATGTAATTTTTGAATTTCTTCTAAATTGGATGCAAAGATAATTTTCACTATTTATGAATGATGAAATAAGAAAAAAAGATTTAAGGAACTTGTGAAGATATTCTGGAAAGACAAAGTAGCAACCTATATTGGATTGTATAATTACTTCTCTGAAATTGAAGAAATGAACCAGGTAAATTATGGGGTCAGTTGTTTTCAAAGGTCTCTTTGTTATGCTATTGATTTTCCATATTATAGTAAGAGAAATCATTGTCTATGCCTAAATCTGTATGCAGATTGACAAAGAAAGTGTGCTGTAGTGTGTTTCCTTGTGTCTTTGTGTGTTTCTATGAGTCTGACTTCTATGTCTGTAAAGGAATATTTGCCTTGACTGTAATCTGGAGCTTTATCTAAGATTTGGTTGGCATTTGAGTAAGATTTGACTTAGTATGAAATAAGTAAAATCAGCAACAAGACAAAAATAATAAAAGCATGCTTTGGGAAATACGAGAAAATAAAATAAATGTTTTAGAGGCGGTAGAAGTAATTTATGTGGTTTCTTGTGAAGTAACTATCTTCAGATCCTGTAGGCAGAAGATGGAATTTTGGTGATTTCTGCATTTAAGATTCAGTTTTTACATTAAAAGAAAGTGTGTATTTTTCACAGGAGTATTATTTGTTCAATACCTCATTTAATATCAGGAAGTATAGTTTGCTGGGCACTAACCACAGTATTTACATGAAACCCCCATGTAGGTATATTCTCTTACTTCCTATCATAGATAACAGCTAGATATTGTTGATGAAATCATAATTACTGGTCAAAGCCTGACTTAGTTGACCTTCAGCACTATGGCATCATCCCAGTTCCATGATAAATGAATCCAAACATCATAGACTAAACAGTTTTTATGATTTTATTTATATATATAAGTAAATATGTTTATATTAAATAAATTATATCTATACTTTAACTATATTTAATATATGTTAAATAAATTATATATATTATATAAAAATATAGTTGCTAACAGTTTCTAAGTCAGTCAGTTTATCTAGAGACTTTTCTTGCCCCACATTTGCCATTTGCCAACACTGCAGTCAAGGCTCAGCTTCCTGTTATGATTTAGAAAGCCTGTTATAATGGCATGATTCCATAAATGTGATAACCACTGCTAAAGAAGCCTTGGCTAGCTAATTCATCTCATTTCACAGTTTGGGGAGGGGGCAGGGTAGCTATGTTTAGAAGTCCTTTAAAATAAGGGTTCCATAGCCCTCTTTTTTGTCTACACAATAAGCTCTTCGTGATGAAAGAGGATCTTACATAAAATACATTTATGATTTGAAGAGTACATTCTCATTACATTTTTAGATCTCCATTTCAAAGACATCAGGCTTACTTCCCTCTCATGAAGTAAAACCTCTCTAAAGAACATCACAAATGGGCTGTCATGCACTGGGTCATAAACTGCATATTGGTTGATTAGAGAAAAATAAAAGGTAACATTGGAATTTGCTCCCCAGGATGTTGGTATTCTTACCACTGACTTTTGCCCTTACCTGTCCTTGGGAGCTCTCTCAGCACCCTATCTCATTTCTTTGAGATCAAACTGGTATAAAACATCCCTGTAGGTGGCTTTATTCTCATGGTAAGGCTTGCGAATTTGAGTTCTTTGTTTCACAAAAGCCTGACAAATTCAGCTTTCGCTCATCCTCTGAACATGGTTGTTAACCAACTATACAAGAATAGTAAAAAGCTGACAGCTGACAGGCTTTACATAGATTTTATCTGCAAGTAGATGTTTCAAATAATCTGAGCCTGATGATTTAGATGAAAACTGAATTAATTTATACCATATATTGTTATATCAGCTGTAGCTTAATACTTTAAGGTTGGGGAGATTTAGGGCTAGGTTAAATGAACCTGAACAATAAAATTTCTTTGTGTTAAAGGAATGTAATTTGAAAATACCATATCTCAGTCATTTGTTGACTTCCTCCAGAACTCAGTAACATCTCAAAATGCCTGTCCCATCTACCAACAGCAGTGGTCTCTGTCTCCTCTGGTTCTAGCCATTCTTAAAGAAAAGGACAAAACAAAGTAAATGTAAGTTGCCGGGTGAGGATGGAGTGCAGAAATGAGACACTTGTGACAAGGGTTTAAGAAAGAATACAGACAGTGGACTTTTTAACAACAAATATATTATTGGAAAAGAATAACCAAAGCTGAAATATGGAAGCATAAAAGTTAACTACTCATGAAAACACAGCCAAGTAATTAAACAAAATATTGTGGGGTATTATTAGCATGACCAATGTATAAAAATGTCATCAATTGTGGAAAATATCTATAAGTTATAGATTAAAAACCAAATTAGGTTAGAAGAAAATTTCACCAACACCAAAAATATAGATTAAAAGACAAGGCATAAATTTAAATAGTTCTTCCATGAAATTGTATTTCTTGTAAATTATGGCAAGTTTTAAGTGCATGTGTGTGTGTATGTATGTGCATATTTTTCCAGATTACTTATAAGTAGTGGGGAGAGGAATAGGATGGAAGCAGGTGGTTGGCAATATTTTGGGAAAGAAGTTAATTTTGAAGCAGCTGCTGGCAATTTTCCTACAGTATTATTCATCATTTTAAAAAATTAAAATGATTATAATTACCCTGATATGTCACATCATATGTGACTGAAAAGAGGAAATGATGGAGATGGAGAAAATGTCCATATCCCTGAAGTAGATGTTCATTACTTTATAAACTCCTGATGACAGGCTTCCATGGGATGTTACCCCAATGGATGAAGCTCAGGTGAGTAATAAAATTGAGCAGAAGGCCTGCAAGTGCCAGTGGCCACCTAATCAGAGCTCATTTAGTGATTGTCATCACTTTGTAGCAACCATGCAGTTAATACCCAGTGTATTTGACACCTGCTATGTTAAATTAGTACTTGCAGAATTAACACCTGCTGTCAGCCACCCAGCAGGAATGTTGCTTTCTTCAGTATAAAAGGAAAATGAATTATTTCCCTAGAAATTTGTGTAAATTATTTTTGTGGATGGAGAATTACTTGGAAAGATCTTGGGACCGGCAGTCAAGATTCCTCATTTTTTTTTTTTATAGAGTCGGCACTGTTAGTAACTCAGAGTCTTTTTCTGGCTTTCAGAATAGAGGTCTTGAAGGTGAGCTTACTATCACTAAAATGTGTTTTCTAGAATACCAAAACCTATAAAAATGTGAAGTGGTATGTTAATTGTCCATTAATAATAGTAAATTTTTTATTTTAAATTTTCATTGACTATTTGTTAAAAAGAAAATCTCTGTTTCCTGCAGTACATTTTCTCATAGCAGGGCATAGTATAGTTTTTATTGGTATTTCTACCTCTCTGGTTATAGTGTATGTAATATTACATTAATGTCTTTTAAAAATATTTTTATCTATTATCATTGGTATTAATATTATACAGTTACATATTATAATATATATCTGTATATACAGTAGGCAAATTACTTCTCTAACATGTCTTTCTATACATAAACAATAATGATAGTATCATATAATAAATAAAAAGCACCTTCGCACAATGTCTAATATTGTACAATATCACTTTCCTAAACAAATCAACAAACAAAATAAGCAACATAAAACAAAACAAACCCCAGACACCATTATATTGCAAAAACTTATACTATGAAATTATAGAAAATAATGAATGTGTAAAACTTGAAAGTTACTTTTGATTTGCTTATTCATTTTGATTCAGTAAAACTGAATTAAATGCTGTGGGAAATACTACTAAGTATAAGATACAGTTTCTGATTTCATGTGTTTAAAATACTATTGGAGTAGGAGTTTTATTATTTCCTATAATTCAAGGAAAATTAGTAAGTACTCTGAAGAAGCAAAGTAATAAAGAAGTACAAGTTAAGAAAGTTTTATTCTGAGGAATAATAGGACATTTATTAAGAGCTTGGAATTGAAGCAGGAAAGTTGCATTATCTCTAAGCAAGTAACTTAACCTTTTTGTGCCTGAGTCTCTTTATCTATAAAATGGGGAGGTGACAGTATCTGTGACATATTAGCAGGAGGATTAAGTGTTTGGAGCAATGAGTAGCGCATAGTAAATATTCTAAAGGTCTTCATCACATAATTGAAAAATGGGGAATTTGAGAAAGGCTTTATCAACAATTTTAATTTGGGATGAACCTTTGGGAAATTATACTTTCAATCTACAGAATCTATGGAAAAGAGTGTGAACATAAGCAGAAGACTTGGAAATGTCTGACCATCTGTATATTTGTGATAAACCATATGGGAGATAAATCTGGAAAGCAGAATGTGGGTCTACCCATGGAGTCCCTGAAAACCATAATGAGAAGGATGATGTATACTTTATAATCCATAGGTGATAACAGCCATTTAAGGTTCTAGAACAAAATACTTGTTTTCAAGGGAAACAGAAGTAAAGGACATTTAGGAAATTTAGGAAAAGAGGGTGTTATCAGAAAGAGGGTTAGAGGACTACCCCAACAATTATAATAGTCCCTGGTCGCCTGTCAAAATCTAAGCTCCTTAGTAATTATTACTGAGATGACATATAAACAAGCCAGTTCCTAGAATCCAAAATGTAAACCCATTTACCTTTTTTTTTTTTTTTTTTTGGTCTGACATGCAGGCCATGGTCATAACCAGTGGACACCTCTTGAATGTTGGCTATGTGGAGAATTCTGTCAGGAACTCACTGGTACTGTGATGTGATGGTTGCTACGTATTAATATATGAAACTTGAAGAAACAACAGTTTTAGAGATTAAATTGTCCCAAACTTACCACTTTAGGTAGTTTCTAGAAGTCTTCTTGATTGGATCCACAAGGATCTAGTTTAAGGACATTCTGCTCTGAAAGCTATTTGCAAGAATGGAGAGAAGCAAGCTTTTGGAATTCAGTCAAATCCAATGACTTTAAGTCTAAGATCAATAATATTTTTATAAAGGCATCAGAAACCTAGAATTAAAGACCAGATTGGGCAAATTCTCTTTGCTAAATCTTGACTGAGAATAAAAGGAATTAATTGAGCTAATATTAATAGAAATGATCATCCCTTCAGAAAATGACCAAAAAATCATGTCCAAGTTTACTTCAAGAGCCTCCTTGGGGGGCGCGTGGGTGGCTCAGTGGGTTAAAGCCTCTGCTTTCGGCTGAGATCATGATCAGGGTCCTGGGATCGAGCTGGGCTCTCTGCTCAGCAGGGAGCCTGCTTTCCTCCCTCTCTCTCTGCCTGCTTCTCTGCCTACTTGTGATCTCTCTCTCTCTCTGTCAAATAAATAAATAAAATCTTAAAAAAAAAAAAAGCCTCCTTAGAGGGAATATATCATGGAGGATGATCATAACGAACAGGATTATGGGTATAATATAAGACTAAATTTTCAAATCTAATCCTTCTTTTGTGTCCTAGATTTGGGTTTTAGTTCTGTGAAGAGATAGAACACACATTTTTAAAAAATGCAAGAGTGATTTTATTAAACTCTGAAGTACACTGGCGGATAGTCAGTATTGTATTGGGGACCCTCACTTACAAATTCCTACATACTTTGAGATTCCTGAAATGGTATTTATGAATCGCCATGACTGGAAAAAAAAGAAGTGTAGAATGGCCTCATGGAACACCAGAAATTTCTATAAGCACAAAATATGGGAAGTAGACCCTGTTGGCCCCCAAGATAACTGGGGTATTTTGCAGAAGGCTAAATTGCCAAAGTTTCAGCAAATGGAGAGAACTGTCAGTAAACGTTTATGTAACTTGTCAGTATGACCACTCTGCCCATTAGACTCTAGAGTGGATTTCAGTCTCATTTTGGGTAAATCCAAAATCTTATAATGGCTTACAAGGCCTAACTCAACTGGGCCCTTCATTATCTTTCTGTTTTCACTACTCTTTCCAGGGCAGCTTCATGGGCATCTGACCTATGTAGTCCCACATAGCCTGTGTTTGATATAATGTTCTACTACCATCTTAAAATTCTTAATAATTTTATCCTTGAACATGACATTTATAAGTGAAGTCCAATGGATTAGGAAGCAAGTGAGGAGATTCGCACAATATGTACACTGTTCCTTGCAGCACTGGCTCCTCTCGGTATTTTCATATAGCCTTTGCAGTGGTCCATGAACACAGAATTCCAGTGGTTGCATAGTGCATGGATCTTCACAAGATCCAAAGTGGAAACAAGGTAAGTGTGTTCTGTCTGTGACTGAGCAAGCAGTATTGTGCTGACAGCCCTAAGAGGCCGCTCTTCTCTTTGAACAAGAACTTACTTTGAAAGGGGAAAAAAAGGCAATAGTGTTATGTTTAAGAAACACATTATTAAGGAACCTTATCATTCCTTTGTCCTCATGTTCAAATTCACATTAAACACTCCTGTATAACTAACCTCTTACACTAAAAATGATGGGAGAAGGAATGGGTTAGACAGGGCAACTCATAGTTTCTTTCCTTTTCAGTCCATCTTTACTTGTCATTAAGCTGTAGGTAGAGAGGGTTGGGAGAACTTTTGTATATCAGGAAGTGAAATAAGAACAATTGAGTTTGTTACACTATTTTCACTGTTCTGATGTATGTACATCAAAATATACATTAAAATATATGTGTATATATGCATGTATGAGATACAAATTGTATATTGTGTAACTTCAGTGATTCCATATAAAAGTTCAATGTACTTATATTTGCATTTAAAACTGCTGTTGTACAATATAGTCTGTAAAATTAATGGTAATAATTTAGAAGTTTAATTTTTCTTTACCTAGGTCGATATTAAAAAGTTAATAAGAAATACCATGACAAGTCAAGAGAGACCATGGGAAGAAAGGAAAACTTTTAAATTGCAGTATCTTTATCAGTACTTTTTTTCAGGCTTTTACTTATTTTATTTTATTTTTTAAAAATTTATTTGAGAGAGAGAGACAGAGATAGCAAGAGAGAGAGCAAGAGAGAGCACAAGTGGGGAGGGGAGGGAGAAGCAGGTTCCCCACTGAGCAGGGAGCCCAATGCAGGCTCAGTCCTGGGATCCTGGGATCATGACCTGAGCCGAAGACACTTAACCAACTGAGTCACCCAGGCACACCTTTTCAGGCTTTTAAACAAGGAACCTCACATTTTCATTTTGCAATGGGCCATGGAGATTTTGTAACCAGGCCTACCAGTTCCTTTCCAACTACCTCACCCTTATGCAGCCACACTTGCTGTCTTGCTTTTCCTCAAACATGCCAGGTTTCTATCATAAGGCCTTTAAATTTACTCTTGCTTCTACCTGGCATGCTCCCTTTCCAAATGTCCATGGCAGGCTTCCTCATTTTGGTCCCATTGTTTCTTCTAATAAAACTTTCAAAGCCATCCCTGTCCACTCTGTTTAAATGTAATCTTTCTCAAAAAAAGAACTCTCAATTACTTTTTCTTAGAAATTTATGGCACTTATCTTCTAACTTACTATGTATTTTTCTTAGTTAGCTTACTGTCTGTCTACCCCATAAATATTTATTGAGAGAAGGAATGAATTACCCTCTAGAAACAAAGTCTAGGGAGATACAGGGTAAATTATTCATGATTTTCCCTACAGGAAACATCATTTTAGCCAAATGGCAAATTTTAGGCCTCTAACCTTTTAAACTAATATTCAAAATAAGATCAAAGTTGGTGATCAAATGAGATCTTAGCTTTAAAATTTTAATTTTTTGGTAAGAGAATAGTCTCATATGCTACTCGTGGAATAAAATTTAATTAAGACAAATAAAAGTTAAGATTATAGTTTATTTAACTTTAAACCTTCAGTCAATTTAAAGTCTAACTTCAGTTTTTACTTGAAATTAGTGAGCAGTAAGCATTCTGAGTGGCAAATGGCAGGTGTTCATTGTAATTTAACAAAGCAGGTGTCAAATATTGTTTACTGGGGCTAGCTGCTACTCTTTCTGGAAAGCTCTCTACTTTGGGGTTTCTTCTAATTAAAAATATCTAGCCATCACCTGTCAACTTCATCTCCATGGAACAGTGAAATCTTCAGGGAACATGACTTGAGCAATCTTTCAGATAAAGAAAGAAAGGGGGAAAATGCCATTAATTATTTAGAAATAATTCTCTACTGTCAAAATTATAGCTGCATAATATAATTCACTCCTTCTGGAATAATGTTCAAACTCTGATTTGTTACCATCTGATAAGTAAATTAAATCCCAAAGATGATGCATAAAAAAGAGCCAAAAATGCAGTGTTAGATTGTAAATTTCACATGTCTTGCATTATTCTGTTTTCTATAGAGCTTCAAATAACTACATACAACAAATATATTCTGAGAATAACCCAAAGAGACACATAAAGGTCAAGTGTGTAACTTAATAATGAATTGTATTTTCTAATAATAGAGGTTTTCCTTCTGTTCTAACTATAAGATGATACTAATTTCCAGGTAACTAACTTTTTTGGATCAAAGCTTATACTCACTGCACTATAATTAGAGTGTTTTTAGAGATTTTATATAAACTGTGATTTATGTTGCAAAGATAGAGCATGGAACTTCATCTTTATAAAATATAACTTGGTTAATGGGACCATTTTCTAAGAGAATGGTGTTGTGAAGTTAAGGAGGAATTTTGTTTTTAGTATAAGGAAAGTTTATTAAAAAGTTTACATCTATTTATCAGGTATAAAGTCAAATTTTTATTAATTTTTATCTTGTCTTTGAATTCCACCCAAATACACAGCTATATTGTGCTGTAGTTTCTTAAATATATAGACTTCAATTGTTGAGTTCTCTCAATTTCATGAAATATGCATATTAGGTTTAACCATAAAAACCTGATGAGATAAACACTGGATATTTAATATTTAACCTAATCCATCCTTGCTAGGATTAACTGAATATTGATTTTCAAGTAAGCTTGTTTCTTCATTTGTTCTTGGGAAGGGTACCTGTAATAATATACACAGGGAAATGAACGGAATGAAGTGTTCTAAAGCAAACTAAATAAAACTAATAGAAATTACTTTCTTTTAAATCAATCAGTATTTAAACAATAAAAATATATTTAGTCATCTCACCCTGTATTTTTCCATGAAATTGTAGATTTTTCTACTATGAGCTATAGTATTTTTCTGGCTATGAGCTATAGTAGCAGAAATCACACATGCACACACATTCAAAAATTGCCATTCATTGAAGTTAAGCTCTTGAGAAACATGAATTATATATCCTCAGCAACAGGTATAATATCTATACATAGTAAATCTCACAAGGTATTTGAATTGACTTTTGAATTAATTCAAACACTTTTAGAAATTAGCAAAGGTATTTTCCCCCAAATTCCACTAACCCAAAAGGAAATTTATGAGTGAAATAGCATCTAAAAAAGTAATCAGTTTGGTTCTATAAATATATTAAATATAATCTGAAAAGGAAAGTTCCAGAGTATTAGAATAATAGAGCAGGTTATTAATTTATTTGGATTTTTTAAGTACATATTGTCTCTAGTTATCTTGGACCTTTTCTTTATGCAGTTGGATAGAAACTTGATATTTTATGGATAATATTATTTTCATGTTACTGAAGTTAGTTTTTCCAATCCTCCTCCGCTCTGCGAGAAGCAGTGAGTGTCCTTGATTTCAAATAGTCAAACACATCAAACATAATAGACTTCATCCAGTTCAAGCTCACTTAGAATTAAAAAAATATACACAGATCTGAGAACAAAAGAGGATGTACATTAATAGCATAATAAATATCTTGTGACATCCATGAACAGCTTCTGGTGTCCCTGTCATGCTCAACAGGGACATGTCACAAGGATGAGGCTAACTGGGTATGCACTAGCTCATGTCAGTGAAGCTATCAGCTTGGGATTCTTTCAGCTAGTTGGTCATGCAGCCTCTAATGGGATGTACTAGCTCCCATTATCCAGTGCAGCTGCACCTTTTTCAGACAGGTCACTCATTATATGATAAATGGTATTTACAGTGAAGTATAGGTACTTGGTCCTATACATAATCTTTGGTGGGCTTTTCATCCATCTTGGATCTGGTGAATTTCTAACAATCCTGAGAGTTAATGTTACAAGAAGAAATGACAGAAGATTACATCCAGAGAAGCCCCTCATGCCATAGAAAGACCCCAAACCAGTTGCCGACCCTTCTTTTATGTATGTAAAATGTGTACTGTGTGAAATATGACTAGAGTGTTCACTAAAATTTGAAAAAAATTAAAATAGGTAAAGATCACCAAGTTACAGTGTTGGCATTCGTTGATGAAACATTCAGGTCAGAGAAAGAATCTTATCTTTATTCAGGCAAGTCATGAAGCAGTTTTCCTAACTGAATGACGAATATAGGGCATTTAACATTCTGTTGTCTCACACATGAAAGTCTCCAGTGTTGCTAACTCTTTTATATTACTGTGTGACTGAAGACTTTAGTAGCACTGGAAACTATAGGTCTCTGTTTAGTTACTTTCATTCAGATTACAAATCAACGAGATTCCACCTAAGTGCTAGAAATTTCAATAGAAATGACAGGATCATTTCTATAGAGTATCTTATTAAGAGAGAACCAAGCCATAAATAGAAATTCAAGAAGAAAATAAGAAATTGGGTTTTAGCAGATCTGCATCTAATTTAGTCTGCTATAAATTAAAATCAATTAGTGCTTCAAGTATAAGTAAGGGTTAACTGATATTGTGTCACAGAGAATGTGCTCTAAATGTCAGTAATGTTATCAGATTACAAAAACTATGAAATTGATCAGAGTATACATACTATCATCAGGTAAATAAGCATCCTAGCCTTTTGGATGTATGAAGCAACAACTGTACAATCCTATATAATTGGTTCCAGAGAAACTGTAAATCACAGAATTCATAATTATGAAAAAACATATTGATATATGTGATTTTATCTTTTATCTTAATATTTGTAAAGATTACCTACCACTGAAGTTTCTAGACTATAAATTTGGATGTTTTAGAGAATAAGAGGATGACTGAATTGGTGCATCAATCCAAATGAAATTAAGATAGATGATCAAAAAGAGTCCTTATTACTAAAACTATAGTCTAAAAAAAAGTCATAATAGTAACTGAAAGCTGCATTTACCTTACATAAAGTTACTTTTAACAAATTCAGAATGAATTTAATAAATTATTCTAGGAAATTCTGTATTATAAATCACTTTAAGATCCAATAACCTGTTGAGCAGTATATTATTCTTTCTAGTAAAATCACAGAGCATTTCAATATGGTGAAAGTAGTTCAGTACTGAAATTTATAAAGGTATAATTTTATCTGATTTCATCTTCTTACTGCCCACAATAATGGCCTGGTTATTTTATTCACTTAAATATTAGAACTACTCACTTGAATCATCTGATTTTAATAAGATTGAGTACTTGGTATTTGACATTAAATAACCAATCCATTTTATTATAAAGACCCTGCCTTAGGTTCCCCTTATAGCTATTAAAATTTAACTTGTCTTGTAATTTAGGCAATGAGGGATCTGTTTAATCAGTTGTAATAATTTTAAGTGACTGTGTTTGACAAGCAGTCCTTTCTGCTTTCACTTAGTCCCTAATGTAGACAGCCAGATCTGATAATTCAGAAGTGTGTGTGTGTGTGTGTGTGTGTGTATGTGTGTGTGTGTTTTAACCTGAATTATCTGGTTTGGTTTACTGCATTGGCTGAGTTAATTGAAAAGTTGCCAAATATCCACTTCATGCTGTGCTGTGCTGACAGAGCAATAATATATTTGATATACCAAATGATTTCATGGATAAATATGATGAAAACAAGACAACTTTATTGCCATATTTATCTTCAATCCTTCAAACAAAACATGGCCTCACAAATTTGGTCTCTCATTTTGGTTATCATTGTAATTATTGCCATTTGCCAAGACCTAACTGATGAGTTGACAATTTACAATAATGATCAGGCCAATAATTCATAATTATTTATAAAAGGATAATTTAGAGAAATTACTGCCTTAGAAATGTATCCCTAATCATTTAGAATCAATTTATTTATTGAACTGAATATATTTCTTACTTTGGAAATTTGGTTATTAGATGATCCTTCCAGATTATTTATGTTTCTATAGATACTTCCTTCACAGTATTATTTTATCATGTTTGTTTCAACTGCTAATACACATATTCTTCACTGCTCAGAAATTTTTAAAAAATATGTATTACGTAATAATATGACATTGTTTGATAAGGCTTTGTAGATAAATTAGAGTTGCCTTTCCTTCCCTTATTGATCTTTTTTGAAGCTTCTCAACACGTAAATATACTTATATTGGCATTGAGAAGCTATACATGTATTTTAAAAATGGTATATGTCATAATAACAAATTGTTGAAAAATACAGAATCGAACTTGTTGAGAGGATGCTGGCTTTCATGGTTTTATAATAATACTGATTCTCATTTTTATAGAATGAATATTCATTTCAACTCACTACAGCTAAATTTTGTCATTTTTTTATTTTCCTATAAGAAAACACATTTTGGTACTCCTGTTACGAAGGCAGGAAAATTGAATCTTACAGATGTTTTCCCATTTGATGAGATTATGTGGCAACTCTGAGAGGTATGGAGTCTAGAAAAATGGGCATTCAGTCCATACTGATCACTGTTCAAGTTGTCCTTAACCTTGACCAGTGTAATCCTGGCTGATTCCCAAGTCAACAACTATTCTCTTCCATTTTACCATGAAAGTGACCTACTAGCTCACTCTCGGTCATTAGGTTTTCCATCCAGGAGTCAGACTACAGTCTGATTTTCTAGCTTATTTCAAGGCATCCACATCACTTTCTTAGATGAGTTCTCTTAAAAAGAGTTTTCCATGATATATCGACTGAGATGTTGGTTCCCTGGTTGAGATTGGGGGAATGAAGGGAAGATGGAACTCAACAACCCACCACCAACTTTTGTAAGCACAGTTCTTTACAAATGAACATCTTTGAATCAAATTCTTATTATGCTTCTTTATGAGAATCAGTTACCTAACTGGGTCTTGGCCTTATTTTGAAAATATCCAATGATGAGTTTCTTATATTCCTTTTGGTATTTGCTAAACATCTCAGCTGAAACTCCCATTTTAAGAATCTGTGCTTCAGTTCCTTCATCTGAACAAATTAATATATTATAAACATCCTTTGTGGAAAATAACTTCTTAAGGTTATTACGAAAATTAAACAAGTTATTTTATGCTTAGAAAATAGAACTTTTTTAAAAAAATTAGATTTCTTTTTCCTCTAAAGCTTTGAAGTTGGCCTGATACAAGCACAAGTGGTTAAATGACTGGAAATGGCGATTGGACATAGCCTCGTTGTAGACAGTTACTCTGAGTTATAAATCTGAAACTTGATCTGTATTTCCTTTCCATCTTCTCAGTTATTCTTACTGCAGGTACTGATTTCTGTGTTTTGGCACAGATTTTTAACTTGATGTTAAGTTGTAACTGTGCCTTAGCAAAAAACCTGATTCTTATCTTTGATTTCTTAAGTTTTAAGATTGCACCAAAGAGAATCTGAACATTTGGACTATTTTGTCTGATACGCTTTTAATTAGGATCCACCTTTAATTTAATTATCTTATTATTTCAGATACGTAATATGTGGTATAACAGGCATTGCTAGTTGCCTTCATGGTCCATAATATATAATTGTTGCTTGCTTTTTAGGAAATTATACTTCCTTGTGCAAGTGGTATCAAACTAGCTTTAGCCAAAGAAATGTGGCCAAAGGTGATATATCTTACTCAAGTGTAATGAAACTAAATTACTATTTTTTTAGTCTATACGTTGGTTAACTTTTTACACTCATACAAACACACAATCACATGGATTACATGATAAATTTTTTTTAATGACTAGCAATTTCTGGATTCAAATAGGTAAATGAAACCAGTTTATAAAAACCTCCTTCATGGGGCTCCTGGGTGGCTCAGTGGGTTAAAGTCTCTGCCTTCAGCTCAGGTCGTGATCCCAGGGTTCTGGGATCAAGCCCCGCATCGGGCTCTCTGCTCAGTAGGGAGTCTGCTTCCTCCTCTCTCTTTGCCTGCCTCTCTACCTACTTGTGATCTCTCTGTGTCAAATAAATATATAAAATCTTTAAAAAAAAACCAAAAACCTCCTTCATATAAAATCTGATGAAATTAAAATACGAACATAGAAAATAAAACTAGACCAAAGAAAATACCAGAAACTCTCAAGCTAAGGAAGGAATAATTACCACAAAATACACTTAGATATGTTCTTTATTAAAAAAAAAGAGATTACTTCAGAAATCAAGATAATTCTTAAAGAGTGCTGGAAAAGGAAAGAATTTACATAGAAAAATTGAAATATCTCATTGATACCTTTCCTTGGTCCTGTGGATAAAGTAGGAAGCCCCACAGAGGAATAGAATTCTCTCTAAAAACCACTGACTTAAAAGAAAAAAAATAAAGAAGCATGACATTTGTTTTTCCTATTTTAATAGGACAACAGAAGGAGGGATCAGAAAATGACAATTACACTAACCTGTTTATTTAACAGAAGAAGGAAGTAGGTGAATTGTTAAATTCTGAATAGTATGTAGAAAGTTATGAAAGCCTTGTCCTCAATGTAACACAAAAAGCAAGACAGATAAGCTACAAAATCATAGCTATTGTGAACTTATTAGAGAGCATAAGATGAAAATAAACCCAAAAACCCAAAGAATTAAAATGCAGAGAGTAACTTACCAGGTTAGAGATGAGCTGCAACTCTTTTCAGCCATTAGAATAATGGAACAAGGTGGAATCCATAATACATGGATCTCTACAACATATGAGTCCGATTAGCTTGTTAAATAACTTTCAGGCTCTAGAATAAAGTATGGCATGGCAATTAACTGTCCAATAATCACATCCTAAAGAGAACCAAAATCAGACATAAGTTTAAAAGAAAAATGGGATATTAGGAAAATAAGAGTAGCTAATCATAAGGAAAAGATAGTCAGATCATTAATGTTTGGATTGGCTTGATAAAAAAGAATCCTAAATTACCCCAGTCAAGAGCAAGGCTACAGCTACTTGTCGCTGTTTTCTATGGACCATTCCTGAGTAAGTGGAGATGTTAGGTGGTATGCCAAAATAAAGGACAGTTAGGAGAGCAGAAAAACATAACCTCTGAGATATGTGAGAGATCTTCTTTATCTACAAAGCAGTGGAAACTGAAGTTTGAAGACAGATCAGAAGAGCTAATCCAGAACAGGCAATATAGATTTTTGTTTAGGGGCAACTATACATGGGTCTTTAGCATTTTTGCATATCTTATAATTAGAGATATTAACAGCATTTTTGTCCTGGATTATCTTTTCAAGAATGTTTTATAGAAAATAGGCTTGGAAGGAAGAGATAGCTGTTTGCCTCTAAACAAGAGGGCTATGTTTTGCCATCCAGTATAATAAAGATAAAATCGCCCTTTGGGACAAAGGTTCTATAGATTTGGTTGCAGCCATTATAAAAATTTGAGTTTCCTAAGCTCAGCGTTACTCAAGTTGTGATGCATACCCAGTGTGGGTGTAGCATCCAGCTGGGTCTACTTCTACCTTGTTACCATAGGACTTGGTGAGGAAAGGAATCCATTGTGAATATGAAAATCATGTTCCCTGCTGTCCAGTGACCCAGGAATCTCCTTTTTTTTTTTTTTTTCAATCTCCTGTCTTTTGACAGCATTGGTGAAATTGTGACAGGCTAACATGTTAGCTTGCAAATAGAGAAAATTTTCATACTCTTAACGATTCATGATAATTTTTACCAAGTGTAAGGTATCAATTATTTAAGGTTGGAGGCAAGAAAACAGAGATAAGAGAATTTCATAATGTATGCAAAGACCAGAGTGAAACTAGAGACCAAAGAGAAGTTCCCAATAACATCAAAATATGCCATTCAATTGGAAACTCCTAAAAAGATCCCCATCACTGCTCAGACTTCAAGCCCTGTTGAAGAGACGGTTCTAATCTCACATTCAAAGTTCAAAGCACTGGTGAACTTTATCGAACTAAGACTTCAACAAAGTCCAAGTATAACAGAAGTAAGTAAGAGATAGAGTCAGCCCTACAAACTAACAATTCTCCACAATAAGTGGTGTGCTTTTTTAATGAAAATATTATATGACATGAAAATAATATTAACTATAAAATATAGTTTTTAATATTATTAATTTAATCAAATCACTTGGCCAAGAGAAGAGAATCCAACAAAGAAGAATCAGAGAGGTACCTGAGTGGCTTAGTAGGTTAGGCATGGGACTTTTGGTTACTGCTCAGGTCGTAATCTAAGTGTAGTGCATAGAGCCCCACGTTGGGCTCCCCACTCAGCCGGGAGTCTGGTAGAGATTCTCTCGCTCTGCCCCTCACCTGTTCATGCACATACATGCTATCTTAAATAAATAAATAAATAAATCTTAAGAAGAATCAGAGATTGCTTAAAGACTGAAATGATCAGAAGGAGACTAACACTGGTAAATATATTAATACGTAAAGAGCAAAATATGGATAATATTTGTGTGATGATAGAGGATGAATCAAAGGGAAGGAAGTAGAAACTGTGTAACCAATGAAAATAATAATAGAAAATATAAAATATGAAAAAAGTAATTGTTTTGATGGACTTAACAGTAAATTGACACATGAAATGGATGAATCTATGTGGATGGATTTAGAGTCAATTGAAATTATAAAAGTGAACTATCTGTAGAAAAATGTGAAGAATATAAAAATGTGTATTGAGATATATGGTCCATAACACTTGATATAATATATGTGTGCATTTGAGTACTCAAATAACAAGAGAGACAGAATAAGATATTTTTGAAAAAATCATGAAAGAGATTTTCCAAAACTGGAAATATTTTAAACAGAAAAAAACAAAACAAAACAAAAAAACAAGCAAGCAACAAACCACAGCAAGCATACACAGAATAAATACAAAGAAAGACACATGTAGGCACACCAAATCACATCACAGAAAACTAACTGAACAGAAAAATTTTTAAATATTCAGCAGAGAGAAAAAAGACACATGATATGTAAGAGAATAACAGTACAAATCCAAATCAGAAGGAAAGAAAACAAAATTGTCTCTGTTTGCAGGTGACATGATCTTATATGTTGAAAACCATGTAGACGCCAACAAAACACACACACACACACCTCTTAGAACTAATCAAAAAATTCCTAAAGTTGCAGTATACAAAATTAATATACATATTAATATTTGTTTTTATCTAGTAATAGCAAGCGATCTGAAAAAGCAACAAGAAAATCCATTCAGATTTATGAATTAAGAAAATCCCACTTATAATAACATTGAAAATAATAAAATCCCTATGAATAAATTTAACCAAGGAGGTGCAAGATCTACATACTGAAAACTGGAAGACACTGATGAAAGAAATTAAAGAAGATGTAAATAAATGGAAACATATCTTGTGTCTTTAGTTGGAAGAATTAATATTAAAATGTCCGTTTACCTAAAGTGACCTACCGAATCAGTACAATCCTCTTCAGAATTTCAATATTTTTTTCTTGTCTTTACTGTTGCAGTCATCTCCTAATTGGTGTCCTTCTTTCATTTTGTCCACATAAAATCTCTTCTCTGCAGAACAGCCATACTGATTTTTCTAAAGCTTCAATCAAATCACACTTTTCCTTTGCTTAAAGCTTCAAATAACTTTCCATTACTATCAGAATATAATCCTGATTTTCAAACATGGCTCACAAGGCACTTCATATTTTTGCCTCACCTGACTTTCTAATCTCATCTCATACTCCTTCACTCCATGCTCACTATGTTCCAGCTATACTGGCCTTTTTACTCCTCAGGCACATTGATCTTGCTCCCACCACAAGTGTTTGCACACCTGCTGAGTTTTGTTGTGATATTTTTTACACAAATAGAAAAAACAATCCTGAAATTTGTATGGAACTGCAAAAGACTCCAAATAGCAGAAGCAATCTTGAGAAGCAAGAACAAACCTGCAGCTGTCATAGTTACTGATTTCAAACTATATTACAAACTTCTCGTTTTTATAGCATCATGGTACTGATATAAAAACAAAAACATATGCCAATGGAACAGAATAAAAAGCACAGAAATAAACCACGTATGTACAGTCAACTAATCTTTGACAAGAGTCCAAGAACATGCAATTGGGAAAGAATAGTCTTTTCTATAAATGGTGCAGAGAAAACTGGATATACACATGCAGAATAAAATTAAACCCCTATCTTACACTATTTATAAAAATTTACTTGAAATATGTCAAAGACTTAAGTGTAAGACCTGAATTATAAAACCATAAGACACCTTGAAGAAAACAAGAGATAAAACCTCCTTGACATTGGTCTTGGCAATGTGGGTTGTTTTTTTTTGTTTTTGTTTTTGTTTTGGATATGACACAAAAAGCACAGGCAACAAAAGTAAAAACAAAGTGCAACTACATTAAGCTAAAAAGCTTCGGCACAGCAAAGGGAGCCATCAACAAAATGAAAAGGCAACCTACAGAATAGGAGAAAATATTTGCCAACCACATACCAGATAAAGGGTTAATATCCAAAATATGTAAGGAACTCATACAGTTCAGTAGCAAATAAATAAATACCCAATTTAAAAATGAGCAAAAAACAAAAAAAAAACAAAAAAAACCAAAAACCCCCCCAAAAAACAAAAAAAAACCCCAAAAAAACTAAACAAAAAAAATAAATAAAAATGAGCAAAAGACTTGTATAGACATTTTTCCAAAGATGTTTTATAAATGGTCAACAGATACATGTAAAGGTGCTCAACATCACCAATCACCATGTAAATGCAAATTAAAACCATAATGAGATATCACTTCATGCCAGTCAGGATGAAGATTATAAAAAAGACAAGAGATTTCAAATTTCCGTGAAGGTGGGAGCAATTGGATGCTCTTGGTGGGAACGTAAATTGGTATAGCCATTACAGAAAACAGTATGGAGTTTTCTCAAAAAATTAAAAATACAACTACCGTTAAGATCCAGCATATGATCCAGCAGTCCCTCTTTGGATATATTTCCGGGGGAAACTAAATCGGTACCTCAGAGAGATCTGCACTGCTATGTTCATTGCAGCCTTATTCCCAACAGCCAAGATAGGGAAAAAACCTATGTGTCCAACAGATGAATGGATTAAGATACGACAAACACGTATATGTACATAGATACAACATCACTTAGAATACAGCAAACCTGCAGTGACCCCATTATATGTTGTCCTTTCAGACCACCATCACTCCTTATCATCTCCTTGATGATGCAAATCCGTGACCTCTGTGTTAATTTTTCCATTATTCTGGATTCCTGGCCAGACTTTTTCATTGTAAACATCCAAACAAGATAGATCTGATTGGTTTAAATGTCATCATATAATACATAATTATTAAATATTAAATAAAGCATCAGCATCCCATTATCCTACTGACTGGGTTGGTGTTCACTTTTTTCACAAATAATATTTACACAGGTAATTGGAATATGTGATGAAAGTACAGTGAACTTTGTGGGGGAAAAAAAAACTTTCAAGAAGGGATTGAGTGTGGCAGGTAGTCTAAAATTTCCCAGGCAAAATTATCTTAATTGGCAGGCACCTTGTATGGCCTTTAAAAATAGGTATTTCTTGTTTGCCTGGAATGAAGTGAGCCCTTTTAGGGCTCATAAATGTTTTTCAATTATGATTTTATTATTCCTTCTGTTGCAGTCAATTTTTGTCATCCATGGCAAACTGATCACTTTACACTGTCAATAGCAATGCATGTGAATTCTTTTTTTCCTACAAACTTGCCTGCTTTTGAAATTCTCCCACCTTTTCCTGAATTATTATTCTTAGTGCACTGATTTGAGATGCTAACATATTTATATAGTAAGTCCTTATATCTGTTTCAGTTTCCAGGCTTTCTATTCTGTTCAGTTAATCAATTTTCCCAATACTGCTGAGGTTACTGCACACATTACATGTTATTTTAACACTGTGTCTTCACAGTATAATTTGATATTTGTTAGATTTTGTTCCTCTATGGAAGAGACTCTTAGAATCTCCAAATAAATGTTTTCTTCCTTTTCTCAAATAATTATGTTTATGAGAAATCTTTTTTTTTCATGGGCCTTCTCATGCATTGGCTAAGCTCTCAAAAACACTGTTGAATAGTACTGATAATGAACACTTTGCCTTGTTACTAATTTTAGTTTTATGTTTGGAAAGTTACACCACTTAGTATGATGTTTGTGCTAAGTTTTTGGTAGATACCTTTTGCAAGATTAAAGAAATTCACTCCTATTTTTTATTAAAAATTTTATTAATGTTTATCAAAATGCTCTTTAAATTTAGTAAGGATGTCTAAGTAAATGAGAGGGAAGATTATTCAAAGTTAATTTGTATCATCAACTTTCCTAATATTGAACCGTTTTCCCTTTTTTTTCCCTTTCATGTTATTTAATAGTTTGGATCAGGCCCAATTTTATTTTTCAGTTATGTAATCAAAAGTTTTCTTCATGTGCTATAGTGAATTGGTTGAGTTTTTCTCTTATACATTTCCCGAACCAGTTCATATAATATAGTCTAGTTCATGAATTTTTGGTATATTGTGCATATAGAACTGTGTAAGCATGTTGTCTTTTGGGGGTACAGGATTTTTTCCTATTCCGTTTCTATAATCTTTACTGGTTGTGCCATCATCCTAAATTCTACAAATACATTCTACCATGTGTACTGTATTTTAATTACAATTATTGCTGAAAAAAATTTATGGTTTATAATTTTAAGAATTTATAAAAATTTTTATTCTGAATATTCAGCTGAATAAAATAATTGTTCTATTCAGGATGGCTATTTTTGGATAAATTGTAGGAATTAAATGGTGGTACAGATTTTTATAGTATTTTAGGATTTTCAATTTATATTACCAAATCCCCATCCATAATTTTGCATTATGGTTTCCAAATTTTTTTTGCGTACTCAATTTCTGAAGCAGCTGAGCTGAAAAAAATTTTTTTTTCCTTGCTAATTCTGTGCTTGGAATTTAGAAGAGTTCATGATGTTTGAGCAAGTTAGTAGTAATACACATTTTGACACTAAATACAGAAATTTAGAATTGCTCAGTAGAGAAATGAGCTAAGTGAACAAGCAGAAAACAGAGTAGTTGTTCTGTAGACCTGAAAGCAGTGCCTCCTGGACCCTACGTGACAGTCCTCAGTGACTCTATCTAAAACCCTAGAAGAACGGAGCATGGGAATATTTGAAGTGCTTTAGATTACACATATACACAATCGGAGTTCTGAAAAGTATTTCTGTCGAAACTTTTCCATGAGGGAAGGACTGCCACTCAGTCAAGTACACAGAAATCTAAGACATGATTTTTAAGATATCACTTAAAAATGTCTTCATTTTATTCACTGTATACCAATTTTATAACATATTTAATATACTTTCATGGTTTTATATATAATACCTATTTTGATTAAGATATTTCATCAATGTTATATAATCAATTTATCAAAATCAGGAGTTGGCAAATTACATTTTATGAGTCAAATTAAACAGATCCACAGCCTGTTTTTGTACAACCTATAAGCTAAGAGTGTTTTTTTACAGTTTTATGTGATTGAAAAAATCAAAAGAAGATTACTATTTTATGCCATGTAAAATTGTATGAGACTAAATTTAGTGTGCATAAAGAAAGTTTTATTGGAATACAGTCATTCATTTATATACTCTTTGTTATCGTTCCTATGCTATAAGAGTGAGTTGAATAGTTGGGATAGAGACCATATAATTCATAAAGCTCAATGTATTTACAATTTGAACCCTTAGAGAAAAAGTCTCAGACCCCGATCTAAACCACAAGTAGATTTGGACTTTTTTCATGGTTGGTAAAATGTTTTCTTCTTTTTGACATTTCTCTTTTCTTGATCCCAAATTCTGACTTGCTCTTCATTACTTAACCATCAGTGTTACTCCTCATTTTGCTTTCTTTTGTGCCCATCAGTTCATCAACTAATATCTAGGTATTTGCGGTGAAGTATAAAGTGAAAATTCCTTTTCTGATGTTTGAATTTATTCTTGACCTGTTTAAAACACTTCTACAATGTTATTTCATTACTATTAGTTACCTTTAAGATATATAACTGCTTTTATAAGTAATCATACCTATTTATATTGTAATACCTTTGATTAATAATATAGTTCATGTTTGTATGCATATGTATTTCTACATTTATTTATTACTAATTTTTCTGTTTCACTCCATTCTCTAACATTTCTTCCATTGCTGTTAGTAGAATGCATGTTTGTGAAGTGTCTTTGCTCAGTTTTGCATGCAGATAGATAGATAAATAAATAAATAAATAAATAAATAAATAAATAAATAAATAATTTTGCATGCCTGAGAATGACTTTCTGTTATAATTACAAGTAAATGTCAGTTTGGCCTGGGAAATATTTTTGTATCATATCTTTCCTTTTTAAGGTATATTCTGTGTTGTCTTAGGTTGATATAGTTAGTAAATTTAAATAGATTAAAAAATAAATTTAAATAGATTTTGAAGCCAACAAACTTCTTTTGTAAGTTTGGATAATTCTTTACTTTTTCTTTATAAAATAATAGGACATACTTTGGTAATAGTTTCTCTTTGTTCCTCTTACGTGGGATAGGTGCAAGTATCTATGATTTGTAGTCATTTGCTTAAATTTTTATGGAGTATTTTTTAGCTTAATCTATATTGATTTTCTTCATTTTGTTCTGTCTTCTAGCTCCATAAAAAAATAACCTGAATGTTGAGCCACAATATTCTATACCTTTGCCTGTGATCTTTCCTCCCAATCTATTCAGCATTCCATTAGTTTCTTTTGAATTCTGTGTATTTCCCACTTTGTTTACATATTTTAATTCAGTATTATATGTGTTTTAATAAGTGATTATTTTTATATTGATTTATACCAGATAAGACTTCCAGTGTCACTTTGAATTGTACTATGGTAGAATTTAATTCATTTTATTCTTGTTTCATAGCTTCTTTTAATCCTCTTGAAAAGAGAAAAAAGTCATTTTCCATACTTTATGTGAATTTTCTGTGAAAGATTTATATTTGAAACAACTTGAGTAATACAATATATAGAGATTTCTTTTTCAATATCTGCAGAACATTTTGAAGTGTAGGTGTATCAGTTCAATGTATTTCTTAAGTAACCTCTTTCCTGCTACATTTTGTTCTGTGAACTCATGACCTTGGCTTCCTGCGTTGCATTTGCTGCATTTGCTTTCCATTTTCCGTAAATTTTTTCCATAAATTCTTCCTGTGTTTTGTACCACATTTGTTTTCTCTATAAACGACCTGAAATTCTATATTTGCTAATGATTTTCCTTTACTTGTCTTCATTCCTTAGGGTTATCTATTTTCCATTTTCTTTCCTGTCCTTTCTTGGGATATCATGAGGGAAAATTAACAAATTCATGTAGCTAATGTCTCATAATAATCAACAGTTTTAATGATAGCCTCTGTTCATTATAATTATTTAATTTTAGTACTTAATATATATGCATATATTTTTTACAATTGATTTGTTAGTCATTAGTATCAAAATATTTATAATTCTCAAAAAAGTAATCGTGTTTGGTGCTTGGAAATTGAATGTGGTGGGGAAGGGATTGATGTTTATAGTACCAAAGCTCCTTCTCCAAGCAGTAAGTATCTGGGGCCAACCTCTGGTGCCCTGGAAATCTTTCCACCAACTCCTTTCAGTTACCTTCCTATTTATCATTTAGCTTGGAGGCCAAAGGCAGTCCTTGAAAGAAGCAGTTTCTCAGTAGAAACCAGCTGGATACTTTTGATTTGATTTGATTTGACATTGGTACTGTTCTTTGGAAGCCTATCCCTTCTACCTTGTTCTGAATTAGTCACCCATTATGGTGTTTGTGTTGGGGAAGTGATTCAGATCAACTGATCTTGTCTCCTAGGATGACTTCTGTTAAATAGTGAATGCTGATCCGCTAATGGTTCCATTTCCTGTCTTATGGTTCTTTTCATCAAAAAATAGAACCAGGAAGTTGCTAGCTTTCATTTATTCTCTTGTCCCATAAGTTCTAGTGAAGTTATTTTCATTTTTAAGATATTTTGCTATTTTATAATTGTAATTGATTTTTATTGGAGAGAATATTTTCATATCAGTAATTGAGCTAAGTTCTTTATGTGTATTATCTCAATTCTCATAAAAAATCTATACATTATTATTAATATATCTACTTTACATAAGGAAATTGAGACTCTTAGAGGTTATATAAATTGCCAACATGGACACAACCGGTAAATGACAGACCCAGAAATCAAATCCAAATTTTTCTGACTACAGGTATGAATGGATGCTATGTTAAACAAACTTTGCCAATGAGGTTGTAGTGAATAGAGAATAGGTACTTAAGCTTAACTTCTGTCCTTTATCTTTTCTTCAAAGCCTAATAAATTGTTTTAACTACTCAGTGTTCCTTTATTTTCTTAACTGGGTTATACTTTTAAAAACTCAAAAATTGGTTTATTCCTTTTTTTCCATTTTAATAATAAAAATCAGGATGGTCCCTCTCACTGTAGCAAGATACGTATAAATCTAGAATAACTTTAAAGTCTAGTGCTTAGTACAAGAAAAAGTAAATACATAAAATTGTTTGCTGAAATTCCTTTGTGTCCTCTCATGTTGGAAGATTGCTGACATAAGAAATACTATCATATTTGCATAGTGTGACATCTGCAAAGAGAGGGGTTCTAGGAATACTTTTTTTTTTTAAGATTTTATTTATTTATGATAGAGAGAGACAGCAAGAAAAGGAACACAAGTGCGGGGGAGCTGGAGAGGGAGAAGGAGGCTTCCGCTGAGCAGGGAGCCCGATATGCGGCTCAATCCCAGGACCCTAGGATCATGACCTGAACCAAAGGCAGACGCTTAACAACTGAGCCACCCAGGCGCCCCAAGAATACTTTTCATTTCATATTTCCATTTAAATTGAGTTATATGCATAGATTTTAGATCGCAGGAAGTTTATGGGTAATTATCCCCTTTATGTTGAATTTTATGAGAACTTAAAAGTATATAAAATGTGTAAATAAATTGTCGCTAATCCATTCACATGGAATTTATCAGGGAGATTTAGAGAAAAAAAATAAAATTAAATCACAACAATATCAAAACAAATCTATATTATAGCACCACCAATACTTACATGTTGCTGTCTTCTAGTCTGTGAGAAAAGGTTTTTGGGTAATTTTGATGCAGACAGGCCGGATTCAAGGACCTAGAGTGGGTCCTACAGGACTAGCCAAGAGGCCTTTGGCTTCTCGCAGGATGGAAATCAAACACCATGAGCTGAGAGGAAGTAAGAGCAGAGTTTATTGAAGACATAGAGCAGTTGCAGAGTGTCTGGGAGACTCACATAGGAAAAGGTACAAGAGCCTCATCTTTGCTTGGGGTCTGCAAATTTTTTTGAGAACAGCGATCTGGTGTAGGTGTCCTCTCAGGCATCCAGGAACTGATCCAACAAGGACAAGTGCTCAAGTGTCCTCCATAAGTCATTTATGCCTGGAGCCAGGGGTCTTGGTGTCAAGGTGTTTGGAATCAGTCAGTGGTTTTGAAAAATGTTCATGATAACCTCACCCAGACACTCCTTACATGTTATCTTTTGTGTTGGAAGACTCCAAAGAAATCATTAACTTCTTGACCTTTGCAAAGTGGACACTCACTGAGGCATCTGTAAGGTGGGGGTACAGGTCCTAGTAAGAATAGAAGCAGCAAAAGAAGCGAAGGAAAAAATCAACTTTTTCCTTTCATGGGGTCCCTTTGGTGTCCCTGTCTCTTTCACACATTTCTCCTCATTCCTGTAGATTTCTTTGCAACATGAATTTATCTTTGATATTACTGGAATCAGTAACCTTGGATTAGCTCTGTGAGTATACTGAGTCCAAAGAGAAATCGGCTTATTTGACTATATCTGAAATTAGAATACCACTGAAGACCTACTGCCATGACAAAATACCACAAACGGAGTGGCCTCAAACAATAGAAATTATCATCTCATAGCTCTAGAGTTTAGAAGTGGAAAATCAGTGTGTGGTCAGGCCATACTCCTTCTCTGTTACCTATAGGAAAGAATCCTTCCTTGTCTCTTCTAGCTTTGGAGGGTGGCTGTGCTTCATGTTCCTTGGCTTACAGCCACATCATTTCAGTCTGCCTACATTGTCAAATGGCATTCTCCCTGCATGTCTATATTTTCACATGCCGTCTTCTCCTTGTATCTCTTATGAGGACAACAGTCATATGTTGGATTAAGGGGCTACCTTACTCCATTGTGACCACATGTCGACTTAACTAATTGCATCTACAAGGACTCTTTTTCCAAATAAAGTCACATTCTGAGGTACTGGGAATTATTATGTCAAGATATCTTTCTGAGGGACACAATTCAATCTGTAATGCTATTTTATATAGCATGTATAGAGCCTAAAAAGACTCTACTTATGGTTGGCTCTGATGAGCTGAGTTCTCTGCATATGAGACAGATTACGGTAGTTACATTTAAACTAACACACAGAATCTGATGTCAGATGCTAGAAATCACCTGTATTTACACAAAACTAATAAGAAAAATCATCTGAGACAGTTTTTGGCATTTTCATTTCTAATAGACACAAAAATTATGAAAAATTTTCTTTTACTGCCCTTATTTTACTATATAGCTTTTTTGTTATTTGAAAAGAAAATATTTTATTTCTGAAAATATTTTAATAAAACCTTTGATTTCTTCAAATGGCACATGTAAACCATCTGACCTCTTGTTCAACTCTGCCTGCTATCCACTGATACTATTAGATAACTATATTCAATTTATTTTAACATAGAGAAAGTTATATAACAGATTTTTTATACCGTATGTATAAATAATGAGTATTTTTATTTACTATCAGTGTAGTCATATAATTTTCTTTATCATGGTTAAGCTGAGAGGAACAATTAAAAAAGCATATTGAAATGAAAAAATAAAATTGATCGTTAAATCATAAAGGAATAGTATGTATGGTTGGTAGGATAATATTTCCAAAATGAGTTTTCTTAAGTTTAATGGCCTAATAATCAGCTCTTAAAATTATGGTAAAGGTATAAAATTTCAATATTCAAATATAAATTCCAAATATAAAAGTTACATTTTTTAAATCTCACTTTTATCTAGATGCATAATTCTATAGTTATTACATTAAATCACTCTTTCGGACATTATGGTGAAATCCTTTAATACCTTTCATCAGACTTCAAAGATCTCAGTGGAATATTTGTATATTCAATAATTATATTGGGAAAATTCACACGAAGAATATCTTTCTTAGGCCAAGTTAATAATTACTTTGATATTGAAGTGGCTTCATCATCATAGAATGAAAGAATCCCTGAATGGCAAAAGATAGTGAATATCACCTTGTCACCCAGTTTAGTAGGTGATGCATAAATTCCCTTTCCAAATTAATATGTATTGAGAATAAACAATATTCAAAGTACTATTCTGAAGAGGCAAGTGAAGTATCAGAGTAGCTCAATAGTTGAATAATCATTGATGATTCTCTGATGACCCTATTTGCTTGCTAAGTTTTTCCTCTTGAACTTCAAAATCATACTACTCCTCTATGCTTTCTTTTTTGCTGTTGTCCTCTATATTAAAATAGTGGAGAGAAGGGAGTTTATGATTAATAATCAGTCAATGTAAGCATAGATGGGACCTTAGTTAATGTGACTGACAAAGGAACCAAATTAGAATTACCAAAAAGGAAATTAGACACCTATGATAGATTATCTCACAGCTTATCCTAATTTTGAATAACATAAAATCTACACTGAAGATGTAGAGAGGCTCTCTCACAATTTAAAGCATTTGCAAAAATAAAATAAATGAAATATGTGGCTTATACATTGGACCATAGGTATTCATTTTTGTCTATTAAAAGTGGCCTACTGAGGAGCTATCAAACTTATCACCATACCGAACACCAAATTCACTTTAAGATTTGAAATTTATATGTGGCACACCCACATCCAAATTCTGAATTGAGAGCAAAATGAGGATATGGTAATTTATAAGATGAAGAGGTCATAAGAAAATCATGCCTAAGTTGAAAACAAAGGAAGGAATGGAATGTTTCTTTTTGACACCTTCATAGAAATAGGATTTAGTTCTAACCAAAGTTATGCTTTAAGCCTTTTATAGTTAAAGTTGGCAAATAAGAAAACAGCTTCAATGAATTATCTTACTGTCCTTTCACAAACCAATCAATAACAACTCTTTCCCTCTAGAGATAATTAAAGTTGATCTAATTAGATTATCTTCCCTTACAAACATGCCATATAAATAAAGTTAATTTATTATCACACCTAGTTCACCTCTTGGCATTATTATAGTGTAATAATGGAATTATTGTTGCAAATCTTACAACAAACTATATATAGATGCCTAATATTTTTGCTTGAGGCAGGATTGCTTCTTTATCGTGAGTTATAATTAACAAATACAGCTCATTCTCTGTCACACTATGTAAACTTGGGCAAGCACAGTCAACTACATATCCTTAAAACATTTAAGTTTAAATGTTGAATACAGCTGATATTTTTTATACCAGGAAGCTGTATGTATGAATGTATTAATGCATGTATTATTTACCATCTTGTATAATGTTTTATGTTTATATAATGAAATATTAAGAATTTCTATAAACATAATCTTTTATAATGAGGAAGGAAGTAATATACTTAAAATTGAAATATTTTATGTTGTTATCTGAAGCTTTCAGTCATTCAGCAAACATTTCTTGAGATTTTATTCTGCATTGCAATATGCAGGTTAACAGTTTATGGTAGTGAACTGGAATTATGATGCCACAATATGTAGGATATTGAATTCAGAGCTTAATTGGCATGTGTGTAGATCGTAACCTATAAAGTAGAATTCTTTGATGTTGTTTCATGAAACAGAAACATGGAGCAGAGAATGCCTCAAATGAGCCATTATTGTACTGCCATCCTGATATATGCCATGTGCACATGTCACCTGAGATATTATTTATTTTTTAAATGTCCTTCAAATTGATCTGTATATAACATATATTTAAAATGTTTTTTCAGTGAACCTACATATTTATTATTTTCTTTGTTCAGCATTTCTGTTTGTACCTAAGAACAGCCTTCTGGAATAATTTTCTTTTTCTTGAAATAAAGAGTTTAAAAGCACTTTTAGTAAGGGAATTTTGATACAAAATTCTTGAAAGCTTTTTTACTTTTATTTCACCTTCATTTGGAAACTAGAGTCAGCTATAGTGGTTATGTATTTTGTCCCGTTTCTATCTTTTTTTTTGTTGGTTTTGAGAAGTTTTATTATCCTACTTTTCATTCTTTTATAAGAAATCTGTCCTTAGTTTTAAAAAAACTTTTTTAGAAGAAGATTGTTTTTAAATATTCTTTGTTTTTAAGGTATTCTTTTAATATTTATTGTTTGAGTAGATTGTTTTTTGTTTATCTGCTTAAGATCTAAGTCTAAGGATAGTTACGTTTAATTATTTATGAGAAACTCATAATCTTAATCTCACTGATTACTGTCTTTTCCCATCTCTCTCTCTTTGGTCCTTCTGGAGCTACCGAGGCCTTCTGAAATCTCTCCTTCCTGAGACCAGATCTTTTCTTCATATACCAATTCTTTTTTTTGAGCCACAATGGTTCTTTCTGGCTAATTTCTTCAAATCTATTTTCTCTTCCACTGTGTCTAGTCTAATATTTTACTTAACCTATCATTTGAAATATGAATATTAAT
The DNA here is from genome assembly GCA_028534135.1 of Potos flavus. Classification (NCBI taxonomy): domain Eukaryota; kingdom Metazoa; phylum Chordata; class Mammalia; order Carnivora; family Procyonidae; genus Potos; species Potos flavus. The sequence goes on along the minus strand of CM052895.1, from coordinate 69,618,126 downwards.
TCTTTATTTCCAGAAATATATGGATTTTCTTTAATTTTGTTTAATCATATTTCACCATTTCTTATTCCTTAGTAATTTCATTTCATATTTTATATGTAAAATATTAATATTTGCAATTTTGGTATCTTATTTTGCAGGTCTTTTTCTTGATGGTCCTCATTCAATTTCTCATATTTCTCATATTTTGTGATTTTTGTCTTTATTGATTGGTATTATTTTCTTTCTCTTTCTTTATTGACATTATAAAACTTTGACTTTTATCTGAGAGTAACCTTTTTTATAATGCGTTTTCCAGTTAGGATTTGGCTTTCCTTATATCAGGCTCCCAGGGACATTACAAACCAAGATCACTTTAAATGAAATTTTCAGCTCTCATTTTTCAGGCTTCACAGGTAGAATAAATTCCTGTCTGAGAACCATGTTGTTGGGAGCTCTCAGAGAATGCTTTTTTATTTCTGTTTAATTTAAAGCTAAAGTAAAAATCAGCAGACTTCTCATAGCTTTATCTGCTGGGTATATTTTCCACTGGAGAGTCATGTCTAGATGAGGGATTTCCATACATATCTCCCCACATGGCATAGATCCCAGGTTGATCTCTAATCCTACATGGAAACCCAAGCTCTAGGCTGTCAGGAATTAGAATATGTCTATAGTGCATTGCCTATTACCTTTCATTTACCTTTCTGTATTTTTATTTGCCATCCCTTTTGGGCTCCAAAAATTTCTCTTACTCTTCAGTTAGTTCATTCAGGTATTCTAAAAAAAACATTTTAAAAGATCTTATGAAATAATTTTAAATGTTTGATAGTGAAAGTTTTTCCTGCAGATAACTAGACATCCTACTCCTGAAAGGGGTGCCTCACATTTTATACTGAAATGAATTTATTCTTGTCTTAAGCAATAATATCTGTGAATTCACCAGTCGGCTGTTCTAGTAAATATGTTATTTTAACGTATACTTAAGAAAAATACATGTACTTACGAAGGCATGTACCTGTGTGTTTCATAAAGTCCTCCTTTTTTAAAGATTTTTTTCTAATTTATTTGACAAAGAGAGAGAGATCACAAGTAGGCAGAGAGGCAGGCAGAGAGAGAGGGGGAAGCAGGCTCCTGGCTGAGCAGAGAGCCCTATGCGGGGCTTGATCCCAGGACCCTGAGATCATGACCTGAGCCTAAGGCAGAGGCTTTAACCCACTGAGCCAACCAGGCACCCCAAAATCCTCCTTTCAATAGCTAAGATATGTGTAATACATTTGTTGAAATGTAGGAATCATAAAGATGTCTAGGCTGAATCCTATTTCTGTCACTAACTAGCTGTTTGAACTTTGGGAAAATGCTAAAATTTTTGTATTTATAATTTATTCATTATAAAACCAATAAAATTATATTCACTTTAAAATATTCATGTGATGGTCAAATAGGGTTATTTATGTTCAGTTCTTAGCCTAACTCTTGAAACATAGTAAGTTAATACTTACAGCTCATTAATTTATTCAAAGCATGTTTATTTAGTTCTGTCTGTCTTTAGGTATTCTTTTAGATGTGGTGAATACACAGATGCACAATACAGGCACATTCCCCATCCTCATGAAAAGACAGGCAGTGAACTAATAAATATGTGATATGTATTGGGAGTATCCCATGTTATATTATGAAGAAAAATAGAAAAATGATGCTGGATAGGAGAGCTAACTAGGGAAGGAACATTATTTTACATAAAGTAGTTATGAGAAACCTTTCTAAAAGAGTAAAAGAGGCCAGATCATTCAGGGTCTTGTAGATGATGTCATGGAGTTTCTATTTCATTCTATTTTGTCATGGAGAAACTATAGGAAAATATTGAGCATAAAGATGACAGAATCCAATTAAAGTTTTATACAGATCAATCTAGCTGTTACAGAGAAAATAAAATGTAGAAGAATTATAATAATGAATGCTAGTAGAACAGTTAGAAGGCTATTTTAGTAATGGAGGTGAGAAATTACAGTAACTTGGGTTAAGAAAGGTTGTGGAGGTAATGAGAAGCATTTGGATATTTTAATTATGTTCTCATGTTAGAAGTAATAGAACTTGCTGATAGATTGGATATATGGTATGAAGGAAAGATGTCAAAAATGAGCCCTAAGTTTTTAGCATGAGCACTAGGTAAATTATGTGACATTTATTAAGGTGGATTATGGAAGTCATAGATATGAGTCACAGGAGAGATGGCCATACATGTCATCTCAGTTTGCTTAAGAAGGTCCTGTATCCCAGCCACTTGACCATCTTTCCTAGATTTTAATTTTTTAATGATGTATGTTTTTATAATGTTTTCATTTAAATAAACTCGGTTGGTTTGATAGACCTTTATTTTGTACGTTCAGCATCTGCCATTGTCTTGTCTAATAGTGTGTAATTGTCTTGTCTAAATGCACATGCGTTTTCCTTGTAGTTATATCAGTTATTGCTTCACATATTTTGAAGCTCTAAGCTGCACATACATTCATGATCGTTCATTTTTGTACCTGAGCCATTTAAGATTATGAAATTATTTGATTCCTCTTTTTATTATTCTTTGTTCTAAGTATACTCTGATATTAATATAGCCACTCTACTTTTGATTAATGCTCACATAGCATAACTTTTCTATTATCAACTTTTAACCTATTTATATTATTGTAATTAAAGTGGGTTTCTTGTAGGCAGCATAAAATTGGTTGCAATTTTTAAAAATCCAATTTGAGAATCTCTGTCTTTCAGTTGGTGTGCTTGCACCATTTGTATTTAATACCATTATTGATATGGTAGGATGTAGGTCTACCATTTTTTTATTTGTCTTCTGTTTATATTTTACCCTCTGCTCCTTGTTTACCTTTGATTTTTTTATTACTTATATTTTATTATCTGATTTTAATCTATTTACTGGCTTTTTGGCTATATTTTGTATTTCTAGTGGTCATTTCTAAGGGATAAATGCACATACTTTAGCCTAATTAGAGTTAATTTTATACAGTCGCAAGTAAAACATAGAACCTGGATATATAAACTGTGAAAATCACCTGCACAATTTTAATTTGTTTTTATCAGCCATGCATACTTAGAAAACTTAAAAGGTGAACTATAGACTCTTATATTTACTGAGTAATTTACCATTTTCTGTTGCTTTCTTTTTTATAAAGTTCAGTATTTCTCTTCAGAATCATTTCTTTAGAGCAGTTTTGCTAGTTATGGATCCTCTTAGTTTTCCATCGTCTTTATTTATTTAGGTTTATATCTAAAGCATATTTTCATTTGATATAAAAATCTAGGTTGACATTTCATCTAACACTTTATAGACACTGTTCTTCTAATGCTGCCATGGTTTCTATTGAAACTCTACTGCCATTTAAGTCACCACACATTTATATACAGTATGCCAATTTTCTTTTATTGCTTCGACATTTTAAATTCATATTTTATTTTCTGAAATATATATGATATATATCATATATATTTTATATATATGATATATATCATATATATATTTGATATATATGTATATTTGGATTTTATCATCTGTGGGATCTGCTGAACTTCTTGAATCATTCAATTTATTATTTTATCCAATTCATAAGATGTGTGGAATGTATTTCTTCAAATGCATGTGATATACCAATCACCTTTTCCTGTCTCTCTAGGACTTCAGTGACAAGAGTATTAGACCTTTTCATATTGTCCTAAGGTCTTTGTAAATCTACTCATTCTTTTGTTCATTTCACTGTTTGTCATATATGTATTAGTTTCTTAGGGCTTCTGTAACAAAGTACCACAAACTATCTGGCTTAAAACAGCAGAAACATATTCTTTCATGGTTTTGGAGGCTAGAAGTAAAAAATAAGGATGTGGGCAGGGTAATGCTCCCTCTGAGACTCTGGGTAGCATCCTTCCTTACTTCTTCATGGTTTCTGGTGGTAGCCATCAATTGTTGCCATCCTCGATTTGCAGCTACATCACTCCAGTCTCTGCCTCCGTCATCACATGGTATTCTTCCTGTGTCTCTCTCTCCTTTTTATAAGGACACCAGTCCTATTGGATTAGGGGCTCACTCTACCCTAGTATGACTCATCTTAACTAATAACATCTGCAATGACTTTTCCAATAAAGTCGGATTCTAAGGTTCTGGGAAGGACGTGAATTTTGGGGGGAGTATTATTTAACCCAGGAAAAAATTGTATAATTTCTAGTAACATCTGGAAAATTTCACTAGTCCAGTGACTCTTTCTGTTGTCATCTCCATTCTGATATTGAGTCCATTACAGTGAATTTTTTATTTCGGATATTATAACTTTCAGTTAAAAATTTCAATTATTCCCTTTATTTTCTAATTCTGAAAATTTTCCACTTTACATTCATGTTAATATTGTTCAGTTTTATTTTATAAAGGATAATTATGATAGTTGATTTAAAGACTTTTTTTAATTCTACCCCTGAGTCATCTCAGATGATCCACCATAATGCTACAAGTTAAATGCTAAAGGATGGTCTTCAGATTAAAGAGAGATGACATAATCTAGGCGTTAGTATCTTTTGATTGCCCTTTCTCTTAAATATGTTCGGATTTTCACAATTCTTTGTATTTCAGAAATTTTGGATTCTCCTAAAATTCTGGCCATTATTTCTTGGTAACCTGAACCCTTTTCTCTCCTACAGAATTTTTTTTTTTTTTTTTGCTAGATGCTATGGCTGAATTGTGTCTTCCCAAAATTCTTATGTTGAAGTCCTCATTCTCGATGTGACTGTATTTAGAGATGGGGCGTTAAGTAGGTAATTAAGGTTAAGTTAGAACCTAATCCATTAGGACTAGTGTCTTTATAAGAAAAGGAAGAGACACCATAGCTCTTTCTTTCCACATACACATGGAAGAAGGGGAATATGGAGACACAGCAAGAAGATGGCTACCTGAAA